>JAQQAF010000007.1:34308249-34908249 GCA_029747655.1 Ensete ventricosum
ACCGCCCCTTACGGACTGCTGCCCCTGCGGGCAGTCGCCCTTTGCAAGGGGCCTGGCCGCAATCGATCGCCCCTTGTAGGTAGCCAGGCCATGGCTGACCGCCCCTGCAGGGGGCCTGGCCGTGGCCAGCCACCTCTGCATGCAGACAGCATGCATGTGGCCACCCCTCCCCCGCAGGCAGCACCTACTTTCGCTGCCAATCGATGCAACAAGCATGTAGAACAGTTCTACATGATTCAATCTCGTCACACGCAGTTTAAAAATAATTTTTCATACGAAAACCTTGGCTTTGATACCACTGTTGGGAAACCTCAGTGGGTGCATCACACGCGCAGCGAAAATCAAAACAAAAACTGATTTCCCATGCAGATCAAATCGTCGTGCAAAATATTGGGGTCACAATAAAAATCGTAAAAACAGAAAAAACTGTGATTTGTGAGAGATTGATTTTACCTAGGGAGATCATATATCCCTGTATTCCAGTTCTGGATGGAGAATATGAAGGAGGTTAATTGTCCTCCTCTCTAGTAGTATCCACCCGATGGATCTCTATAGTGAAACTCCTCCAACCTGATCTCGCAACTCTTGCGTAGAGGGAGGGAGGAGAATAGGAGGTGGTGGCTAAAGTTGTAGCCTATCAACCATGAGTCTCCCCTTCTATTTATAGAGAGCCACCAAAACCCTAGAGCTCCTTCCTTAGTGGGTATTGGATCTCCATCCAATAACCCACTAACCTTGCATTATTGGATCTCTATCCAATAATCTTCTTAGGTCTCTAATTGGGCCTTAAGCAAGGAGCCCATCAGCATAGGGTCTCATCTAATGAGAATATGGGCTAATTGGATTTTTATCCAATCTTCTATTCGATGAAGCATCCATCATATGTGTGTGACCCTCTAGGCCCAATATCGAGCTGGTCGTGAGTTACTCTCATCAGAACTCCTTCTGATATAGTGAATTATTATCCCCATAATAATTCACTCGACTCATCGACTATGGACCTACTAGGCTACTACGCCATAGTCCCCAAACGGTATAGGGGGGATCAAATCCATCGCACCTATCTGTCTACAGTTACCATGTATCTATAATCCCACATCCAAATAATATCTTAGAGACCGTATATTGGATATGGTACTATCATGTCATATACGGAATCAGTTTGTCTTGCTCTATTCGGATTCTATCGGAGAACTCATCTCTTAATCTGAATGACACTGGCCAATGATTTGTTTGAGCAAGCACATACGGGATATTCCTCTCGTGATACTGAGAGTGGATGATCCTCTATTGGAACTCAATTGTCTTCATATGGTTGGCTATCAATCCCGATAACCAGTTATACCAGATCTGGAACTTTCTAAACCTGTAAGTTTGGCGTTAAAGAAAGGAGTACTCATACAAGACATCTTTGGTGTCTCAAGTCTAAGGACCAGATACATATCTTGGACTATAGAATCACTGTCTGACATTAGGTATCATTAACCATACAACATTCCATAAGCGGATCAATCAGTGAACTCATTCTCTAATGAGCATTTGTACTATATCCTTGTGTCTCCACACAAGTAGCTATGAGACCAGCCGCCTCCATCATATGTACGGGTATATAGTACACTAATCTATCTGGTTATCTCAATGTCGCTCTTGAGTAACCTATAATCGAGATTATTTAGGATCTGTGTTTAAAGGTGAGTCGATCTCATTATCGTGATATCATCACAATCCGAATCTCATTGCACAGAACCAAGATATCACAATATATATGTAACAAATAATATAATGTGAGAATATACAAATATTAATCATAAGCAAAAAGATTACACAGCGTGTCACACGTGCCATCACTTACGTGATTAGCTTGTAGGACACCTGTAACCAGCAATCCACACGATAGATCTCTATAGCAAAACTCCTACGATCTGATCTCGTAACTCTTGCACAGAGGGAGGGAGGAGAATAGGAGGGGGAGGCCACGGCTACAGCTATCAACCATGAGTCTCCCCTTCTATTTATAGAGAGCCACCAAAACCCTAGGGCTCATGTCTTAATGGGTATTGGATCTTCATCCAATTACCCACTAATCTTGCATTATTGGATCTCTATCCAATAATCTCCTTAGACCTCTAATTGGGCCTTAATTAAGGAGCCTATCAGTATAGGGTCTCATCTAATGAGAAAGGAGCTAATTGAATCTTCATCTAATCCTCTATTCGCTGAAGCATCCACCATATGTGTGTGACCCTCTAGGCCCAATACCGAGCTGTCCGTGAATCGTTCCCATCAGAACTCCTTCTGATATGGTGAATTATTCTCTATAATAATTCACTCTACTCATCGATTATGGATGTACTAGGCCACTACGCCATAGTCCCCAGATGGTACAAGGGGATTAAATGCATCAGACCTATTTGTCCATAGTTATCGTGTATCTATAATCTCTCATCCAACTAATATCTCAGAGATCGTATATTGGACATGGTACTGTCGGGTCACATACGAAATCAGTTTGTCTAGCTTTAATTGGATTATATCAGAGAACTCTTTCTCTCTCAATTCGAATGACCCTGGCTAGGGATTTATCTAAGCAAGCACATATATGATATTTCTCTCGTGATACCGAGAGTGGATGATCCTCTATTGACACCTAATTGCCTTCGTAAGGTCGGCTACCAATCTCGATAACTAACTGTACCAGATCTGGAGCTTTCCAAACCTGTAAGTCTAGCATCAAATAAATAAGTACTCATACAAGATATCCATGGTATTTCAAGTCAAAGGACCAGATACACAACTGAGACTATGAAATTGTTGTCTAATATTCGGTATCTTTAACCATATAACATTCCATAAATGGATCAATCAGTGAACTCGTTCTCCAATGAGCACCTGTATTATATCTTTAGTGTCTCCACACAAGTGGCTATAAGACCAGTCACCTACATCATATGGACATGTATATACAACACCAGTCTATCCGGTTATCTCGATGTCCCTCTCAAGTAACCTATGACCGGGATTATTCAGGATCTGTGTTTAAAGGTGAATCGATCTCATTATCGTGATCTTATCACGATCCGATTTTCATTACACAGAACCAAGGACATCACAAGATATATGTAATAAATAATATAATATAAGAATATATAAATAATAATCATAAGCAAAAAGATCACATAGCGTGTCACACATGCCATCACTTACGTGATTGGCTTGCAGGGCAGTTGTAACCAGCAAATATGTCTAAGAAAGATAAACTATTTAGCTTCCTCGATGGCCTGAAGCCATAGACACAACAGGAACTGAATCAAAGAAATGTCACCGACGTGATCGGGCAATTACTATTGTATAAAGGCTAACTGACTTTGTTTCTTCGGAGGACTCAGGGAAGAAGAAACAACCCTTGGAAAATCACCCACTAAAATATTCTCGAGCGAAGGAGTCTGGGGTCCAACAAAGGAAGAAGAACTTCCCTAAAGGACCAAGCACAAACGCCAAGGCCTTGAAACCTGCCAAATGCTTCTTTTGTGGAGGATCATATATAATGAGGGAGTGCCCACAAAAGTAAGCACTTAATACTTTAACTACATCAATATACCCCCACAAGTTGGACAAGAGCAAAGTCATCGCCATTAGTTCGAGTAGTTCAGAATCCAACAGCGATGATAAGGAGTCGTAATGACCCCGAATGGGAGTAATACATTTGTTGAATGTATTGTAAAGTCAAATGAGAGAGAACATGAAGGCAAAGCCACTGAAGGCAGGGAGTAGTGAGTTGATTTATTTAGACATCAAGCTAAATAACCAAATAATTTATATAATGGTGGATACGGGTGATACCCAAAATTTTATTACCAATCGAGAAGCTATGTGACTTGGACTGATCTTGGAGAAGAACCCAAGTTGTATGAAGGTTGTGAACTTGGAGGCCAAGCAGATCTCAAGACTAGCAAAGAGGATTCACATCAATATCAGAATATAGAGCAGGAGCACAAACATGATGGTGGTGTCATTGGACGACTTCCAAGTGATTCTCGGAATAGAGTTCATGCACGTAGCAAAGTTTGTGCTAATGTCATTCTTGAACTCCCTATGACTAATGGGAGGTGATGACCCCTGCAAGGTTCTAGTTTCTCAAGGAGGAACTATCGATCCATAACAAATATCGATATTACAATTGAATAAAGGGATACAAAAAGATGAATCAACCTTTGTAGCCACTATAAAACTAGAGGCACTTGACGGGGGGACCATTCAATAACCTACCGTGGTGGCGAACATCTTGAATGAGTTATCAGATGTGATGCCAACCAAGTTGCCAAAACATCTACCACCATGTAGAGGCATGGATCATCATATTGAGTTGGAGCCAGGAGTTGAACCTCCAACAAGACCACCATACCACATGACCCCTCCAAAGTTTACAAAACTTAGAAAGCAGTTAGATGAACTGCTAAGCGATGATCTCATCTGCATTTCAAAACACCATTCAGAGCTCCAATCCTCTTCCAAAAGAAACAAGATGGGAGCCTCTGATTATGTATCGATTATTGAGCCCTAAACAAAGTGACGATGAAGAACAAATATCTCATCTTGCTCATTGCAGACTTATTTAACCAATTGGGCAAGGTCAAGTACTTCTCCAAACTCGACCTTCGGTCGAGATATTGACAAGTGCATATTATAGAAGGTACAAAAGAAACCGATCAAACTTCTACTTTGTGTGAAGTTTATGACCGTCGTATTTTTTCTTGAAACATGCTCGTACGACTTCTCATGGGCAAATACGTTGGGAATGACCAGTATTTTTAGTTTTCAAGATGGTGCATGAAAAATCAATCGAGCCTCAACTTTGTGTAAAGTTTATGACCATTGCTTTTTTCGCTAAACCATGCTCGTACAACTTCCCATGGGCTAATACATTGGGAATAACCAATATTTTAAATTTTTGAGATGGTGCATGAAAAATCGTACGTCGACTTTACACAAAGTTTATGACCTTCATGTTTTTTAGCAAAACTATGCTTATATGACTTCTCATAGGCTAATACATTGAGAATGACCAGTACTTCGAATTTTCAAGATGGTGCATGAAAAATCAATTGAACATCGACTTTGCACAAAGTTTATGAACATCACTTTTTTTTATAAAACCATGCACTATGACTTCCTATGGGCTAATATATTGGGAATGACCAGTATTTTGAATTTCTGAGATGGTGCGTGAAAAATGATCATCACATTTTTTCGTGAAACCTTCCTCGTGCGACTTCCCATAGGCTAATACATTGGGAATGACCAGTATTTTTAATTCTTGAGATGGGGCATGAAAAATCAATCGAACCTCGACTTTGCATAAAGTTTATGACCCTTACGTTTTCGACAAAACCATGCTCGTAATACATCCCATAGACTAATACATTGGGAATGGCCCATATTTTAAATTTCCAATACGGTGTGTGAAAAATTGATCGAACCTCAACTTTGCTTAGAGTTTATAACTATTGTGTTTTTTTTTTGCAAAACCATGTTCTTTTGACTTTCCATGGGCTAATACATTGTGAATAACTCGTATTTTGATCTTTCGAGATGATGTGTGAAAAATCAATCAAACCTTGACTTTTCGCAAAGTTTATAACCGTTGTATTTTTTTGTAAAACCATGCTCGTACAACTTCCCATGGGCTTAATACGTTAGGAATGATCAGTATTTTGAATTTCTGAGATAGTGCATGAAAAATTGATCGAAACTTGACTTTTCGTAAAGTTTATGACTGTCGTATTTTTTAATAAAATCATGCGCGTAAGACATCCCATGGGCTAATACGTTGGGAATATCTAGAATTTTTAATTTTTGAGATGGTGCGCGAAATATGATCGAACCTTTACTTTGCACAAAGTTTATGACCATAGCTTTTTTCGTGAAACCATGCTCGTAAGACTTCCCAAGGGCTAATACGTTGTGAATGGCCAACATTTGGATTTTCGAGACGGTACATGAAAAATTAATCGAACCTTGACTTTGCGTAATGTTTATGACCATCATGTTTGTTTGCAAAACCATGCTTGTTGGGCAAAGTTTAAGACCATCATGTTTTTTCGTGAAATCATGCTCGTATGATTTCCAATGAGCTAATAAGTTGGGAATGACTAGTATTTTTAATTTTCGAGATGGTGCACGAAAAACTAATCGAACCTCGACTTTTCACAAAGTTTATGATCATCACTTTTTTTCGTGAAACCATGCTCATATGACTTCTTATGGCTAATACGTTGGAAATGGCTAGTATTTTCAATTTCTGAGATTGTGCGCGAAAAATTGATCGAACCTCGACTTTGCCTAAAGTTTATGACCATCGTATTTTTTTGTGAAACCATGCTCGTACGACTTTCCATGGGTTAATACATTGCGAATGGTTAGTATTTTGAATTTATGAGTTGGTGCGCGAAAATCGATCGAACCTCGACTTTGTGCAAAGCTTATGATCATCACGTTTTTTCATGAAACCATGCTCGTACAACTTCCCTTAGGCTAATTCATTATAAGTGGCCAGTATTTTGAATTTTCCAAACAGTGCACGAAATACCAATCGAACCTCGACTTTGTGCGAAGTTTATGACCGTCACCTTTTTTTGGTAAACCATGCTCGTAGGACTTCCCATGGGTTAATACATTGGGAATGATAAGTATTTTGAATTTTTGAGATAGTGTGTGAAAAATCAATCGAACCTTGACTTTGTGCAAAGTTTATAACCATCACTTTTCTTACGAAATCATTCTCGTATGACTTCTCATATGCTAATACATTAGGAATGGCTAGTACTTTAAATTTTCGAGACGATGTGCAAAAAACTAATCAAACTTCGACTTGCATAAAGTTTATGATTGTCACCTTTTTTTATTAACTATGCTCATATAACTTCTCATGGGCTAATATATTGGGAATGGTTAGTATTTTGAATTTTCAAGATGGTGCACAAAAAATCGATCGAACCTCGACTTTGCGCGAAGTTTATGACTGTCATTTTTTTTTTGCGAAACCATTCTCATACGACTTTCCAAGGGCTAATGCGTTGAGAATGACTAGTATTTTGAATTTCCAAGATGATGCATGAAAGTTGATCGAACCTCAACTTTGTATAAAATTTATGACCATTACCTTTTTTTTATAAACTATGCTCGTACGACTTCCCATGAGCTAATACGTTGAAAATAGCTTGTATTTTGAATTTATGAGATGGTGCACGAAAAATTGGTCGAACCTCAACTTTGTGCAAAGTTTATGATCGTCATATTTTTTTTTCGAAACCTTACTCCTACGACTTCTCATGGGCTATTACAATGACAATGACCAATATTTTGAATTTTTGAGATTGATGCACGAATAACCAATCAAATCTCGACTTTGTAGAAAGTCTACGATCGTCGTATTTTTTAGTGAAACCATCCTCGTACGACTTCCCAGGTCTAATATTATATTATAGGTTATTTTTAATTTTGAAGTGTATAGATGATTCTCCTCTATAATTATTTTCTATAACCTATGTTTTGTAACGGCCCACTGGGAAATTTTCCAACAATATCAATCTACTGAAGCAAGTTGCTATGGTCTGCTCTGGTTCGTCAGTCATCAAAAATCAAAGAACAAATATTTTCAGCATAGAATCCTTTTCAAATATTCAAATAGAATCCTTTTCAGCATACAAGCTGGTTCCAAGCATATTGTCATTGTCAATTAGAGACTATTACGGGAATAGTAACACAAAATTCAGTTTGTCATTATAAATTGCTGATTGTTAAAGCAAAAGCTTCATAACATTCTTTTTCATATTTCCTTTCAACAGCATCAGTATTAACTGTTGGAGTTAGATTGCCATTTTACCTGAGGATGATATCTTTAGTGACATCAAACCATGAAATCACCAAAAAGAAATGTGCACCTTTTAGCATTCACTAACAAAAAAGAACAAGAAATCCCACTTCAAAATGTACTCCCAAAATTTTCAACTAAAACATCGAGTTCACTATTAACCAAAATGCAACAGATCTGACTGTTGATCCTACTTTTTGATCTCTGAGACCTTCATATTGGTTCCAGTAATTAATTGATAATTAGATGGTGGCATTTGTGTCATCTTCCCAAATATTTCCTCATAGCAGGTCCACATTTCGAACCTTGTTGAAGCCAGAAGAACGGAAAGAAATTACATCAAATGGAAATTTAGGACACAGAAAGAAAAGAAGGGCTAGGAATTGCTTACCAATATGCCAAGAATTGGAATGGTGCATATTTCCCATAGATCTTCTCTAAATTCTTCCTCGAAGTACGAACCGTGCAGTTCTTTATTGAATGAAACTGTAAAGATGGCTCAGAATCAGTATTGTTCCATGGTTGTCCAATTGAAAATCAGAAAATAGAGAAAAATCAAACCTGTTTTAAATGCCTTATGGTTTCTGAATCAGTTGGTATCTTGTGGTAAAATCCCATGCACATCAGGATATATGCACGTGTAAAAGGACCAAATCCATGTATGCCAGAAAGCTCTTTGTCAAGTTCATCATAGCTGTAAAGTGTAGATCCATTACAAATTTCTTCAAGCTTGCTGAACTGTATCTTGTGTTCAACAATGTCTTGAGCAAGTGACACAATCCACTGTGATCGATATCCAAGTTTGCAGCAGCTAGCCAGATAATTGACATCAACATTTGCCAGTTCTTCGGGACTAGGAAAATTTTCTTGTGCATTTGGCAGGCATAAAATTCCCGATGATAACTGGTAGTCCAGTTTGTTAATAATTGGTAGTCCCTCAAAATCATAGATACTATCAGTTTCTCCGACAGTGGATGTTTCCATCCAATGAGAATTGTTTGAGTGATTGTCATGGTTGAAAAATGACATTGCATTTTGTGCCAAATTACTTTTGTTCTCTTGAGATTTGTCATCTGAATTGGCAATGACATCCGTAGTATTCTGACTTTTTCTTTTGAATTCTCTTAATTGGGACGTCTTTGGATATAAGTTTCTAGATATTGTGCAACACTTCAATTCTTGTTGAAGCTTACAGAGGGCTTTTGCCATTGACATAGTTCGTGGCCACCTAAAAAATAATGAAGCCATGTATAATTATGTCCAAGCATAAAATTTTGAATGGAAATGAAAAAATGGGCCAGAAGAAAATTGGATCATTTTCGTGTATTCCTTTTCCTTGTCTATACAAATGTATTTCATGATCTTGATGATAGTACAGTTAAACATCTCAAGTCACATAAGAACTATCATATAGGCAATATCTATACAATTTTTCAGAACTATCAACAAGATCAATAATTATTTTCAAGGCAATAATATGTAGAAGGGTGGATGAAGATACATGAGAAATAATTACTTGTAAGGCAGGAATGTTCTTCAGATAAGTTAATCATCACGTAGTGCTTCATAGAGAATTCATACTTACTTTCTCTTTGTCTAAATCATTCTTTTCTAAAAGAAATGCTTCCACTGAAATTCAAGAAGTAAAATCCATTTTCATGTGAAAATCTACTTCTATTAGAGACTAGTCCAGTAGAATCCAACAAGTACTGTCATTTGGTATATACAACTTACAGATGTGGTACCTATTATGATAAATCACCGCATATTGTTAGTGGGCCATGCTGAAAAGATAGGGATCTTTCAGGAAAGAACAAAAAACAGATGCAGGACAGAAAATTTCCTATTTTTCTATTTCTTTATAATGCTGGATCTTATTGCAAATAAGTCTAGTTTCCATTCAACTATTGACTAAATGGCAGTGGCCGGTGGAAATATGAGTTAGGGAGTAAAATGGCAGAATTTGAGAGAGAAGTCACTGTATAATAGGAACATTATACTTACCAAAAAAAGTATAATACGAATGTTATAAATGATGACTGCATCAGAACTCAAGGGACATGAGAAAACTTGCACTAACAGGTAAGGAAGACTATTTTTAAAACTATTATAGTTGCGGAAAATGAAATATGGTAATAAGGTTTTGATTTTTAACATGTTAAGTCCGTTATCCCATGTCTTCTAGGTTTATAACTAACGATACACACCTCAACGTTAATTACAAAGAATCTCCCACAGGAGATATAGAACTTGATTATCCCTGTTCCATTTGAATCACTTGGCCATATTTATATAGGTCAGTATCTGCATCATGGTTCAACAGTAATACCCTTAGTATATCAATCATGCAAATTTTGAATACATATAGAATAACAAAGACAACTGTAATAGAGTGTGAAGATCGGTGAAGGAGATAAACCTAAGCAACTGTACCCTCAAAACTGATCTACTCAGTGTCACTTATTCACAGCTATAAATAGTACAAGGCATACCTAATTATGTTGCAGTTGAAAACCTAATTGCCAATAGGAAAAGAAAATTCACATCAATTTGTTTCATCAAATTTCTGAAAAAAGATTTTTTTTTTTTTGCAAAGATAAGTGCCAAAGGTGGGATTTAATCCCAGGACCTTGATGTCATCTGTCAAAGTATTTACAAGTTAAGCTATCTAGCATCTTCGAAAAGGATAGTTTGATAAACCATAAACACGAAGAATGTGGGATAGTTGGAAAAAAAATCTTTACAGTGTCCAAAACTTGAATGATATCATATTCTCCTAAATTATTAAAAGTAGTCGCATATGCCAAAATACAAGCAATTGTAATATTCCTCATCAAAAGTAGCTCTAGTCATTTGCTAGTAGGTTTTCTCAGCATAATGATGTCACGATGAGTTCTTCTCTTCTTCCTGGTCTCAGGATATGTACCATTTTAATGTCTCGTAAAGCATCGGCTGACTTTTCTACCGCCTATGCACGTATACTCTATTTTTTTTCGTGGCATTGCGTAGCGTTTTTACTTTATATGTAACAACTAAGTAGATCTAGCATCGGCAAATGTACACATAGTTCCTTGTGTTTCCCGTTGATATATATATATACTTTTTGGCTGCTGCTATTGCGCATGTAAAGCTACTTTTCTCTTGCTTAATAACAGAGTGACTACATAAACTTCATAAGTAGTCAGTCATAACTGGATCTTCTAGATAACAAAAGAATGAAAACCTAAAACAAGCACAAAACTGAGCTCTAACGAGACAGTAAAACGAGGACACCTTACCGGCAGTTACAGAGCAGAATGCCCTTGACCATGTCCTCGAAGAGGGTCGGGGAACGGAATATGCGCCCAAAACCCATCTCCTTTGCAGCCGCGTGAACCGTATGGAACTCCCTGATCATCCTGTCGTTCTCGTCCGACATCCTTAGCATCCTCCGAACCTGTGACTGCAACCGGAAACAACTTAAGTTACCAGCTTATCGTCATAGATCACCTAAAGAAAAAAAATAAGACTAAGGAGAAAAAAGTACGAGGATGGCGTCTTGATCTTGCGACGAGAGGAAGGTAGTGCAGTATACGGAAACCAGGAGGTGATCGGCGGGAGGAGAGGGTTGGGAGATGCGGACAGAGAGAGACGCGGAAGAGGCGGAGAGGTGTAGGGGGCGGCGGAGGGATGCTGTGGCGGGGTCCCAGCAGTTGGGGGACATCATGAACAGGCCGTGACTGCATACCGCCTTGGCCAGATCGAAGGTGGGGTCTTTTACCGGCAGCTGCAGAACCACCACGCCTTCTTCGCCGTCTCCCATTCGTACTGCCTCAGGTAATGGTAGTACCGTTCGGTACGTCATCATCCTATGCTTTAAGAGCGGCAGAGACCACTAACAAAAGGCAGTGGCGAGAACCGAAGAGACGGCTAACACATGGCAGTGGCGTCATTTTTTTTACTATAAGAAACGAAGAGACCGCCGACAAATGACACCAGAGTACGAATTAGGCATAGTGCCAGCTGGAGAGAAGTTCCTGTTTTATGGTAATGTTATGTGAATAAATTTTAGAAACGAAAATAATAAGTTATTCTCACATAAAATTTATATGAAAAAAGTATTTTATTTTTATTATTTTAATTTTTTTCTACAACCTTAGCATACCTAAGTTCGAGTTTCGCTCATCTGTCGAAGTATTCCTTATTTCCTCTATTATTCTTCTCTCCTTCTTCCTGAAGTTTTACAGAAAAATCAACAATGGTATCAAATCATGATTCAAAGAAAATCAAAATGTATACATCGATTAAAGAGAAAGGAAGACTAGTATGATATGTAGGATCCTAGTATTACAAAAGATCAAAAAAATCAGATAAAAAAAAATATACAAAAAGATACAAAAGCCCTTTAAATACTACAACAAGCAATAGATGATTCTCTATTTCCCAGAATAATGATGACATCAACATTAACAGAAGCTTGGAAGATACTAAAATGTGTGTTTGGATGCACATAAAAGATAAAAATTTCAAGGCTTCAAATTCTTCGATGTGAATTCGAAACTCTTATGATGAAAAATTCTGAATTTATCGTTGATTTCTTTTTAAAAGTTTCTTCTATTCTAAATCAAATAAGATTTTATGGTGAAAATATAAAAGATCAAACTATTGTAGAAAAAGTTTTACGAAGTTTATCTCCAAAATTTGATATTGTCTCTACTATTGTAGAAGATAAAGGGTACAAGTACATTATCTATTGATGAATTAATGAGTTCTCCTATAATTCATGAACAAAAGATAAATAGATCTTCAGATGAAACTTTAGAACATGTTCTCCAAATGAAGATAGATCAAAAGAAGGATCAGAAGAATTCAAAATTCAAATATCAAGGGAGAGATCAAAATGACAGAGGTTATGATCGATCAACTAAAGGTTAGAGGAACACAAATGAAGGTAACAAAGAAACCCCTCGATGTTTTTATTGCAAAAAAATTAGACATATTGAAA
The DNA here is from genome assembly GCA_029747655.1 of Ensete ventricosum. Lineage (NCBI taxonomy): Eukaryota > Viridiplantae > Streptophyta > Magnoliopsida > Zingiberales > Musaceae > Ensete > Ensete ventricosum. The sequence continues at coordinate 34,321,104 of JAQQAF010000007.1, forward strand.
AAGATTACTAGCATAAAAATAAAAATCCAAATGTTCCTATCTGTTCTTACTGTAAAAAATATGGCCATCTTGAAAAAGACTATTAGAACAAAAATCAAACAAACTATTATGAAAAAAATAATAATGATAAAAGAGATTCAGATAATATTTTATTTACAGCATCTAATAAAGAATATTCTAGATTTATTTAATTTTTGGATAGTGGATACAGTAATCATATGATAGGGGATAAAAGTTTATTTCAGAGGCTTGATGATTCAGTCAGATCTACTATACAGATGAGAAATGACAACAAGGTTCAGGTGAAGGAAAATGAACTTTTGTTGTAAAGACCAAATTTGATAAAAAAACTTATTGATGATGTTTATTCCTAATTTAAAATAAAATCTCATTAGTATAGGACAAACACTAATCAGAAAATGATATTATGTTATCTTTTATAATAAAAAATACCTGATTTATGATAAAAAATTAAAAATTGATAGCAACGATAAGGATGACAAAAAATAAAGTGTTTCCCTAATTATTTTTAGATTTTGCCACTATTACTTATGAATCAATAATATGACATAAAAATTATGATAATCTAAATTTGTATATATCTATGAAAACTATCTTAGATGGTGCAAGTTATGATAATTTAAAAAGTATAGTTAATAAAATATATGAATAAAAAAAATGAGATCTTAAACTCCAAGGACAATAATAACACTAGATATACAAGGTTGGTAAAAGTTTATGATGATTTGAAGAAAGTTAAGAGAAAGAAAAGAAAGAGAAAGCTTCCACATCCAAAGAGATTCGATCATATAGATACAAAGCTCACATCAGATCATCAGAAATAGATGTCAAAGAGAAAAATATCAAGTTACAGACTTAAGCAGAAATAAGACAACCGTTGTAACACCGAAGATCAGCTTGTCGACATCTTCACAAAAATTTTGACGAAGAAAAATATTTCTCTAAAATTAATTTTAAATTATAACTACTTGAATTAAGAGGGTGTGATAGAAATAATTCAAGTAGTTAAATTAATTGAAGTAGTTAGGATCAATTCAAGTAGTTAGGATTAGATAAAATAAAGATAAAAATCTAGTTTAGATGAGGATGATATTAGTTTAAATGAAAGTGAGATTTATGAAGATGTGATAGATTTTTCAGTGTTTTATAAAATCTGTATTATATCTTTTAATTCATATAAATAGGTGCTCTTGGATCATTCTAAGGCATTGTAGACTATTAATGGAAAGTACTCTTAGTTTCCTTTACTATTCTCTTCCTATTTTTCCTAAAGTTCTATAGAAAAACCAACAATGGTATCTTGAACTTGCAAGGAGAGGAAGGTAGTGTAGTATATGAAAACCAAGAGGTGATCGGATGGAGGAGAGGGTTGGAAGGTAGTGCACTAATTCTGCCAACGAACAAGAAGAACTTGGCACTTAGAACAAAGGAAGATCACTCGACGAAAGCTCAAGTGACGATGATGACATTGAACTCCTTACAAGAAAACTTAAAAAGTTTATAAAACATGAATGTAAGAATAAAAATAAATTAAAGAAAATCTATCAAAGAAGAAAGAAGAGGAATGCTCTTAAGGCGACTTAGGGAGTGGGGCGTGAATTAGTGGTTTTGAAAAAGTTCCATCAATTTGAAGATTCGTTCGATAAAGCTTGTATCGGAAAAGTGTTTAAACTTGAAAACATTTGTAGGACTGTAATGAGCAAATAAAGCAATTTACAAAGTAATCAAATAGCAAAGAAGAGAAGGCACACCGATTTTATAGTGGTTCGGTCGTCGTGACCTACTCCACTCTCGATTCTTCCTCCATTGAGGTCACCAGCTTCCACTATTAATCTTCTTTCAACAAGTGAAGATAAAATTGTTGGGAAACCAAGCGGGAGCGTCACATACACAGAGGAAGAAAGAAAAATAAAATAAGTTTTCCATATATATCAAATCATCATGCAAATATTGGTATGAAAAAAACTTATAAAACTAAAAACTACGATACATGAGAGATTGATTACCTAGGGAGATTGTATATCCTTAAAAATCTAGATCTAGATGAAGAGTATGAAGGAGGTCAAATGTCCTCCTCTCTAGTAGTATCCACATGATGGATCGTTATAGTGATGCTCCTCTAATCGTAGCCTAAAAACTCACAACTCTTGCATAGAGTGAGAGAGGAGAATAAGAGAGGGCAGCCAAAAGTGTAGCCTATAAAAAATATATCGCCCCTGCCTTCTATTTATAGAGAGCCACCAAAAAGCCTAGGGATCCTGCCTTAGTGGGTATTAAATCTTCGTTCAATTACTCACTAATATTGGATAATTGGATCTCTATCCAATAATCTCAATTAGCCTCTAATTAGGCTTCATACAAAGATCTACCAATGTTGGATCTCATCTTATAAGAATAGGGGCTAATTGGATAACTCATATAAATCTCCTACTCATTGAAACATCCATCATATATGTGTGACCCTCTAAACCCAATACCGAGCTAGCCGTGAGTCCTTCATATCATAATTTCTTTTGACTCAGTGAATTATTATCTCATAATTATTAGGATCAATTGGTACTAAGAGGGGGGGGGGGGGGGGGGGGGGGGGGGGGGGGGGAATTATTGTAAGTGTAAATTTTTTATTTTAGATAAAAGCTTTTCACTTAAAGTAAGATAGGAAATCCGAAGCTTTTCATTCAAGTAAAACAAGTGAGAAAATTGCTAAGTTAATAAGCAAACTCGAAAGATTAGCAATGTTGAAGGGAAGTGCTTGATGTAAAAACTTTACTTTCAAAGAGTGAATTCACTGGAAGCATCAATACAAAATTTGTAAGCAAGGAAAGAACTCACAAGTTTTATAATGGTTCGGCACCAACGACCTACATCCACTCCCGAGTCCTCCTTCTTGAGACACATCGGCGTCCACTACCGATCTTCTTTGGGTAAAGACCAAACCCTTATACTTTACTTTACAAGGGAGACTTGAGAATTTTCTAACTCTAAGCTCTCTCCCTTATCCCATTTCTTTTTCTTATGATCCATAAAAGTTTTTCACAGAATTTTATCCCGTAAATTATTGTATGGAATCCAAGAAAACTTGAGGTATTTATAGACCCCAAGTGGTTTCAGATTTTTGGAGCTAAAAATCAAACTCACTTGGAAAATCTAGGTACGGGCGGTTACCCGCCGACCTAGGCGGCTCAGCCCTCGAATACCAGGGTACGGGCGGTTTACCTACCGTCAGCCGCCCGGAAACCTGGGCACCGGTGGTTTAGCCACAGCTTACCGATGGTTTACCCGTCGGAAACTCCGCAAAAGTGGTTCCCTCTACTTTTAGAACTTTGACTTGAATTTGATGTTTACCAACTCTTTGGTCAACCAATTGAGCTCAACCTGAGCTCAATCAAACCCCATAGTGGATTTGGATTCCATCCAAATCACACTCATTTAAGACTCAATCTTAACCTATGACTTAAAATTACAATCAAAATATGACCACTAAGCTTAATGACCTTACTCACACAAACCGACAACCTCCGGCTTCTCCAGCAATGAGTCTCAGGGTCTTCCTTCAGCAATCTCTCGGCGTGTTCCTAGCAATCTTCCCGATACCTTTGGCAAAGTCCTAGCGAATGCCCGACGAGCTCCCACCGCATCGTCCAATCCTTGGCCCGATGCCTAACCTTGATCTTAGGTTCATGTATGATATGTAACTCATCCCGTCATGGTTAAACCTGCACGATGCTAAATATGACTTAATTAAATATAATCATAATGGCAAATACAAATATTACAAGACCATCCCAACTCCTGGCAAACTTTTTGGCTACCCCGATAATCTTCTGGCAATTATTGGTCTTCTTCTGGCGAACTCCCTTGCGCCATCCTAGCAAGCTCCTGATACCCTCGGCGAGATCCCGACGCACTCCTGGTGAGTTCCCAATCGCATCGTCCGAACCCCGGCTCGATGCATGGACTTGACCTTCACTAATTTTGATTGTAATAATCTTTCTATCATAATTAATCCTGCGTCAATCAACTATAACAACATATGTTAGATCAATAACCCATCAATTGATTTTCTCATCAAATATGTGATTCAACAATCTCCCCCTTTTTTATGATGACAATCAATTAATGACAGGAGTTAATCCTAACTCCCCCTATATCCATGCCACTTAAATTTAAGAGAAACACACTCTTAAATTCAAGCAATCAACATTCAATATAAATTTTAACACATATTTACATTAAGTCATCAAATCATGAGTAAAAAGAATCATTCACTCATATCCATATCCAAGATATATGAATCCATATTTATATCAAGATATCAATATATTTCAACAATATCATGTGTCATTAATGTATTCATCAATGAATATCATGTCATCAATGTATATTTCTCCCCCTTTGTCATCAACAAAAAGGTGAAATGTATAACTAATAATTTCAAAGCATATGATGACATTACTCTCCCTTAGTATATATATTATAAAATTTTCTTCCCCTTTATGATTAATAAGGACAGAAATAAGGGAGGTGTTGTTGAATCATTTCATCATAGAGAAGAGCTCTTAATAAATTTTAAAAGTAATACTAAGATGAGCTCAAAATTCAAGAGATTTAAAGACTACTTATATATTTCAAATATAGCAAAAGTCATCTCTTGATATAAAATATTATCTCTAGTAAATTTCAAATGTGGCACATCTTTAAGCAATTTTTCTTCTTTTTTAAAAAAAAATAATAAGATAAAATCATGGAGAAAGTTTTCAAAAACGTTATTATGAAAAGACTTCATTTCATGAAATCTATATTAGTAATTTATATATTTTCATGATTTAGTGTTTCTAGGTCTCAACCTCAATCTTGTATATATAAAATTTTGAATATGAGCTCAACAAATCTTTCTTATGTAAATTTTAAGAAAATATAGCAAATAAATCTGAATAATAATAAATCATTATCTTCATATAGATTTTCAAAATTATTATTACATGCATGATCATCATACATGATTTCACATCATCATATCTTCTCCCTCTTTGTCATCAACAAAAAGGAGAATTGCAATTAGCAAGTTTTTGATATATGAAAGCTTAGCAATTTAGCAAATTTTTTATCACTTTAGAACATGCAAGCCAGTGAGTTCTTTCTTCTCTTTTGAGAAGTATAAGCTAGCAAATTTTTGCTTCCTTTGCAATGTTCAAGCTAGCTATTTTACATCATGCAAGCTAATAAGTTTTGCTTCCCCTTTATCATTGTAAAAAAGAAGAGATTGTTACAATAGTGCAAAACTTTTCCCATTATATTATTTTTCAAATCATCATATGAAATATATCAAGAAAAATTAACATAGTGATGAGATGTACAATTCATGAAGACAAATTGTGACTATCAAGAGACAATTCATAAGAGAAATAAATAAAATCTCTTGATTCATTCTTAAGAAATATCAAGTTGTCAAGTTCATGATTTGTATAAAAATCTCCTTTTAAATAACACATAATAAAAGATTTTGATTTATAAAATATTTCAAGTTATAATTCCAATAAATCAAAATCACGATATAGGTAAATAACTCATTCAATTTCAAAATAATCAAAACCACTTTCAAGGGATTTGAAATGAAATAAATGTACTTATCGATCTCTTGAGATGCTAGTGATTTCCTTTCTCCCCTTTTTGATTGTAAATAATGAAAATGAGTCCTAGGGGATCAAATAATCTTAATTCATAAATCCTAAGACATATAATTCATTTAGATAGATTCATTTTTTTAATAAAATGGAAGAATGATCTTGATAAAAAGTTTCAACTTATAATTGTCAAGATCATAAATCTTGTTTTTTTATTAAAAGAGAAAATCATAGAGATCAATAACGTGATTCTCATAATGTATAAGTCAAATCAAGAAATTAAGAAAACATTCATGATAACACAAATCTCTTTCAATTTTTAACTTTTCATAAATTTAATAAATACTAATCTTGGTGATAAGTTATGTCATTCATTCATGAGTTTTAAAATAAGTCGTGTAAAGAAGGATATTGATATCAAAAGACATTCATGAATACTAAAAGATATGATTTAATTAAATAAATCTCCTCTTAGATGATAAATTAGAATCTTAAGAGATCAAAGAAGAGACTTCATTTATAAGGATATCATATTATATATATCATGATCATGAGTTAATTTTAAGGAAGAAAAAAGTAGAAGATCTTGATTTATATATATGAAACTTAAAGTTTTCAATAATATGGTTCATAAGAAGATTTTCAAGTTTCATTTTCTAAACATGCCAAAATCATGATAATAACTAATTCAAATTCAAATCATCATATCGTCATAATCACTTTTATAGTTCAAGAGATTCATAAAAATAACATAATTGATTCATTAATCTTTTTTTGAAAAATTTATAAGATAGAAAAAGTTTCAAGAAAAATATATTTCCTTTTTATTTTATACAAGCATGCCTTTGTCTTTTAAGCCAAATAAAAACATGCATTTTAATTTAAAACTGAAAAAGAGCTTTCATTATGGCAAAGATAAATAAGCCATAAATTACAATAATCATCATGCATAATTTAGAAATATAAATTTATTAAGCATGATCAATATGCATCATTACATTATCAAGCATGATTTCATTGAACATAAAGCATCTTCAATCAAAATAAAAAAGCAATATGAAAATCATCATGATATATATTACATTGTTTCTTAAAATCAAACATAGGATTTATCTTAAGCATTTAAGTCTAACATTTTGTTCCTTTATCATAAGACATGCAATTTTCATAATCAATATAATTTTTCAAAATCACTAAAAAATGAAGCATGATTTTTCTCTCACTTTTCTATATTGTTCTATGCTTAAATTATATCATTCAACAATAATCATTTATCATACAACCCATACACTATCATAACATTTAAATCATGTAACATTTAAATCAATCATTCAACAACGATATTTTATTTAGCCAAAAATACCATAACATTTAAGTCATTTAATGATAACTTTGCATTTAAATCAACAAATATATTAAGCCAATGATTTGAACTTATCATTTAATCATAATAATCATCAAAATATTTTTTCATAAATTTGAATTTAAATAAAGTTTCTAGCATAACAAAGTTAGAGTGATCAAAATTAATGAGTTATCCAAGGATTCATTAATAATGATTTTATTTCAAATTTTTTTTGTTATTACTTAGGCTAGTGAGCTTTAAAAGAGTATTAGATCTCAAGTCATGCGTCTTGAATATCTACTTTCAAAACATTACTTAGTACTCCTAGCTTTGTTAGGATACAACTTTATATTTTGGGAGGTGTTGATTTAGTTGAGTTTGGGTACTTCATGATATGTTATTCCTATTTTCTCTAATGGCTTAAGATTGTTTATGGTTACTTTAGGAACCTAAATTAATTTATTTGGACTATAATTTTTAAATAAATACTTATAAGCAAAGTGTCCATATTTACTACAAAAATTACATCTATTTTTGGACAAAGAGTGTAATATGGGTCTTCTAATGAGGATAGTTGGCCTTTGATGAGTCTCACACACAATGCTAATACCTTCCTTATGAACATGACTCTTATCAACATGGATCATGTTTCTAGACTCATTGTCTATATTAAGCCCTTTTTGAGTTTGTTGTAGTATATCATTTTTTTGTTTAATTACCTCTAATGACTCATAATAAGAACAGGAAAAACATGATGTTGATGTATCATTCAAGGTTTCATATTTAGTGCATGAATTATGTAATGGTGATGTATCATGCATTTGTTCAAATTTACTAGCTAAAGAATCATGTTCTTTCTTAAGTAATTTATAAGATTTCTAATCATTTTAAATTCACCATAAAGCTCATGAAAAGTATTTGCTAATTCATTAAAAGTAAATGAGACTTTGGAGGAATCACTTATGTCATTGTTGATGGTCATAAGCATGAGATTCTCCACTTCCTTTTGATTGTGATTTTCATCTTTGGAGTGTCTTGGCTTCTTGCATTCAAAGCATGAGTTCTTGTGCATGATTCTAAGATCATTTTTATGGTTTATATTTATTAATTTATCTGGTTCATTTGTCAAATATTCAAAGTCCTCATCACTCGAGGAGTCATATGTTCTTCTCGGTTCACATTCCTTCCGGTTCTTTGGAAGATATTTTTCAAGTTCATTTGTATAAGATATTTTATTTATTAAATCATTTGATTTAGTTGTGCTTTTATATCTCATTTCTAATGTATGCCAAATATTGAAGGCCGAATCACAAGCGGAAACATGATTAAACTTATTTTTATCAAGTGTATAATATAAGGCATTCATAGCCTTTGCATTTAACGAAAATATTTATTTTTCATAATCAGTCCAATCATTTATTGGATTGAATGACTTCTGAAAATCTTTTTTAATAATACTTCAAAAATCAAAAATATATCGAAATAAAAATATACGCATTTGAATTTTTCAAGATGTGTAGTCCATCCCATTAAACATAGGAGGACTTGTGATGCATTGACCCTCGTTAATGTCGAAAAGAGCCATTTCTCTTTAGTGTTAAATTAAATGAAAAAAATATGACTCTGATACCAATTATTAGGATCAATCAGCACTAACAGGGGGGTGGGGGGGGGGGGGGGGGGGGGGGGGGGGGGGGGGGAGATGAGTTAGTGCAAGTGTAAGTTTTTCGTTTTAAATAAAAGCTTTTTGCTTAAAGCAGGAAATCCGAAGCTTTTTGTTCAAGTAAAATAAGTGAGAAAATTACTAAGTTAATAAGCAAACCCGAAAGATTAGCAATGTTGAAGGGAAGTGCTTGATGTGAAGACTTTACTTTCAAAGAGTGAATTCAATCGGAAGCGTCAATACAAAATTCGGAAGCAATAAAAGGAAGGAAAGAACTCACAAGTTTTATAGTGGTTCGGCACCGACGGCCTACGTCCACTCCCGAGTCCTCCTTTTTGAGGTACACTAGCATCCACTACCGATCTTCTTTAGGTGAAGACCAAACCTGTACATTTTGCTTTACAATGGAGACTTGAGAATTTTCTAACTATAACCTCTCTCCCTTTCCCCTTTTGTTTTTCTTACAATCCACACAAGTTTTTCACATAATTTTATTCCCCAAATTGTTGTATGGAATGCAAGAAAACTTGGTATTTATAAACCAAACCCCAAGTGGCTTTAAATTTTTGCAGCCAAAAATCAAACTCACCTGAAAAATCTGGGTACGAGCGGTTTACCCATCTGCCTTGGGCAGTTTACTCGTCGTTAGCTACCCGGAAACCTGGGGCGGTGGCAGTTTACCCGTTGAAAACTTTGAAAAAGTGGTTCCCTCCACTTTTAGAATTCTGGTTTGAACCTAATGTTGACCAACTTTTGGTTAACCAATTGAGCTCAACTTGAGCTCAATCAAACCCCATAGTGGACCTGATTGTATCTTTGAGTTGATTTGAATTTTATTTAAATCATACTTATTTAAGACTTAATCTTAATCTATGACTTAAAATTACAATCAAAACATGACCACCAAGCTTAATGACGTTACTCCTACAAACCAACAACCTATGACTTCTCCAGTGGGGAGTCTCACAGTCTTCCTTCGGTAATCTCTTGGTGTGTTCCTAGCAATCTTCCCGATACCTTCAGCGAAGTCCTAGTGAACGCCCGGTGAGCTCCCACTGCATCATCCAATTCTTGGCCCGATACCTAAGCTTGATCCTTTATTCATGTATGATCTATAACTTATCTATCATGATTAAACCTATATGATACTAAATATGACTTAATTAAATACAATCATAATGGCCAATACATCCATTACAAGACCATCCCAACTCCCGACAAGCTTTTCGGCTACCCCCGATAATCTTCCGGCGAGTCTCGATCTTCTTCTAGTGAACTCCCTTACGCCATCTTGGCAAACTCCCAATATGCTTGGTGAGCTCTCGACGCACTCCTAGCGAGTTCCCAATCACATTGTCCGAACCCCGGCCCGATGCATGGACTTGACCTTTGCCAATCCTAATTGTAATAATCTTTCTGTCGTAATTTATCCTGCATCAATCAACTCTAACAACATATGTTAGATCAATAACCCATCAATTAATTTGATCATCAAAATCTAAGATTCAATAATAATAATTCACTCGACTCATCAATTATGGACGTACTAGGCCACTATGTTATAGTCCCTAAATGGTACAAGGGATCTTATCCATTGGATCTTCTGTCCTTAATTACCATGTATCTATAGTCTCTCATCCATATAATATCCCAAAGACCGTTTATTGGGCATTGTACTCTCAAGCCTCATACAGAACCTACCTGAGTCTCACTCTAATCAGATTCTCCCAGAGAACTCGTTCTCTCTCAATCCAAATGACCTCAGTTGAGGATTTATCTGAGCGATAACACATGGGATATTCCTAATAAGAGTGGATGATCCTCTATTGACACTCAATTACCTTCACAAGGTTAGCTACCAATCTCGATAATCAGTTGTACCAGATCTAAAACTTTTCAAATCTATAAGTCTGACATCAAAGAAAGAAGTACTTAAACAAGACATCTTTGGTCTCTCAAGTGTAAGGACCAGACACATAACTAGGACTACAAAATCATTTCTAATAATAGGTATCATTAACTATCCAACATTCCGTAAGCGGATTAATGAGTGAACTCTTTCTCCTATAAGCACTTGTATTATACCCTTTGTATCCCCACACAAGTGACTCTGAGACCAGTTCCCACCATCATATGGACAGGTATACAATATATCGATCTATCCGGTTATCTCGATGTCCTTCTCGAGTAACTTGTGACTAGGATAGTTTAGAATATGTGTTTAAAGGTGAATCGATATCACTATCATGATCTTCATCACGATCTAATTCTCATTGCATAGAACCAAAGACATCACAATATATATATTCAACAAATAATATAACGTGAGAATATATCAATAATAATAATATAAAAAAGATTATGTAATGTATTACATGTGTCATCACTTACGTGATTGGCTTGCAGGGCACCTATAACCAGCAATCTCCCACTTGACCTAAAGCCAATCACCTATATGTCTAATCCCCATTAGACTCGTGTGATGCTCAAAGACAGTTTGAGCCAGCGATTTTGTCAATGTATCTGCAAGGTTATCTTTAGATATAACTCTTTCCATTGCTACATCTTTGTGGGTCATGATCTCTCTAATCAGTTGGAATCTCATTAGAACAATTTTGATGAGACCTAGGTTCCTTTGCTAGAGCTATAACCCTATTATTGTCACTATATATAGGAATTGGCATCATGCTACTTGGTTCAACTTCCAAATCCCTAATGAACTTCTTTATCCATACCCCTTCATTTTACTATCTTTGTCGTAATAATATACTGCCTCTGTGATCGAGTCAGCAATAATCTCTTGCTTAGAACTCTTCCAGCTTATTGCTCCTCCATTCAGGGTGAAGATATTCCTTGAGTTTGACTTGCTATCATCAATGTTGGACTAGAAACTTGAGTCCATGTAGCCCTCAACATGGATACTACCTACTCCATAAACCAGTAAAAGATCCTTAGTCCTTCTTAAGTACTTAAGGATATACATTACTGCCTTCCAGTGTTCCAAACCTAGATCCGCCTGATATCTGCTCGTGACACTCAGAGCATGAGCTATATCATGCCTTGTACATAGCATAACTTACATTGTATACCTTTTCACTAAGGAATAGGGTATCCTATCTATATCTTCATTTTCTTCAGGAGTCTTTGGGGACATACTCCTAGAAAGTGATATTTCATGTCTCATCGGTATGAGACCTCTCTTGAAATTTTTTATGGCAAACCTTTTGACAATGGAGTCTATGTATCTAGACTAGGACAAGCCAAGCATTCTCTTGGATCTATCTCTATAGATCCAAATCCCCAAGATGTAGGATACTTCCCCTAGGTCCTTCGTGGAGAAGTTTTTAGATAGCCAAGCCATAACTGTGGTGAGCATTCCTACATCTTTCCCAATAATTAGAATGTCATCCACATATAGCACCAAGAAGGTGATAGCGCTCCCACTTACCTTCCTGTACACACAATTAACAAAGTCATAAGATCTGAACAACCTCATCAAATCTTATGTTTCAACTTCGATAAGCTTGCTTCAGTCCATAGATAGACCTGAGCAACTTATACACCTTATTTGGAATCTCTTTGGATATGAATCTTTTTTATTGTACCATATACACCTCATCCTCGAGATTATTATTGAAGAAATATGATTTTCACATCCTTTTGTCATATTTTATAATCATAGTGTGCTGCAATGGCCAGAAGAATTCTGATGAATATTAGCATGCTACAGGTAAGAAGGTCTTGTCATAGTCAAATCCTTGCTTTTGACGATATCCTTTGGCCACCAGCCTTGCCTTATAGGTCTCCACCTTTCCATCTGCTCCGATCTTCTTCTTGAAGATTCATTTATAGTTGATGGTATGATACCTTTAGGTGTATCCACAAGGTTCTAAATCTTATTGGAGTACATGAAATCCATCTCAGAATCCATGGCTTCTTACCACTTCCCGGAGTCAATACTCATAATAGCCTCCTCGTAGGTCTGAGGATCAACATCCTAAGTATCCTCTCTACTGATATGTCCCACATATCTTTCAGGAGGTTGAGATATTCTATTGAACCTATGCAAAGTTAGAACTTGTGTGCTAGGTTCTTGAACAGACTCGAACTTTAGAATAATGCTTTGGCTAAGTTCTCTAACCTCGCTTAACTGTATCTCACTCCTAATGTTTCCACCAAGAATGTGTTCATTCTTAAGGAACACACCTCTCTTGGCAACAATAACTTTCGAGTCCTCGAGATGATAGAAATAATACCCGCAAGTTTTCTTGGGGTATTCCACGAACTTGCATTGTTCTATCCTTGATTCCAACTTATCGAGGTTGTGTCTCTTAACGTGGACAAGGCAACCTCAAATCTTAATAACATTATGATCGGGCTTCTTTCCTTTCCATATCTCATATTGTGTAGATACTATTGACCTAGATAAAACTCTGTTCAGAAGGTAAGTTGTGGTCTATAGGGTAAATCCTCCGAATGAGACAAGTAGATCAGTGAAACTCATCATGGACCGCACCATATCTAATAGCATGTGATTCCTCCTTTTTGATACACCATTTAGCTGAAGTGTATAAGGAGGTGTCTATTAGGATAAAATCTCATGGTCTCTAAGGAAATGGTGAACTCTATACTCAAGTACTTTCCTCCTCGATCTGATCGAAATCTTAATAGTCTTTCTAGTCTAGTTGTCACTTCGTTCTTATTCCTTGAATTTTTCGAAGGCCTAAGACTTGTCCTTCATCAAGTACACATGTCCATACATAGAGAAATTATAAGTGAAAATTATGAAGTAGGAGTAACCACCTATAGCTTGAGTCGACATGGGACCACATAAATCATTCTATATAAGTTTGAATAACTCAGTGACTCTCTCTCCAATTCCACTAAAAGGAGAGTTGGTTATCTTTCCATGAATGCAAGATTCACAAGTTGTATATGACTCATAGTCGAATGGATCCAATTAGCAATTTTTGAATCCTTCCCTCATGGATATGACCTAGCCTACAATGCTATAAGTATGCCTCATTCACCAAATTTTATTTCCTCTTTGATATACTTACATTCATGATGTGTGAAAAAGTGTCTAATACATATAAGTCATTAATTAATATCTCTCTTATGAAGATCTCATCATCCATAATTATTGAACAACTATTATTCTCAAAATCTAGTTTCTATCCACTAATTGTTAAATAAGAAATAAAAATAATATTTTTGATAATCGAGAAAAAATAATAGCATGCATCCAATGCAATAGTAGCTCCACCAAGCAAACGTCACCTAAATGGCAACTATAGCAACTCTTGCTCCATTATCCATCTTGAGGTCCGTCTCACCTCTGGCTAGTCTCCTAGACCCATTGCCAGAGCCTGCAATGACTTACAGATATGATAAGCACTCTCAACATCCAATACTCATGTGTTATCATGAAAATATAACAAATGAAGACTGATCATGAATGTACTTGAAGCTTCTCCAAGCTTCTGTTTCATCTTCTTTCAAGAAAATCCTTGCAATTGCTCTTCTAGTGCTCATCTTTATAGTAGTGGAAGCACTGGCCTTTGTTCTAGGCCGGGTCTTACTTGGCTATGCCTTACTAGATTTGTCCTTGCCTTGCCCTTCTTAAGGGACTTATTAGCCTTCGTTTTCTTATTGGTCTTGTCACGCCCGTCGAATATTAGTACATTCGAAAAGCGTGAACCCATCGTAAATCAAAAATATATTATAATTTATCAACAATCCGAACCCAAGATCCAAATTAACATTGAGGATATTGATTAAATATTTTCAAAGATCATTCAACATTCATTCATAAAACATATGCAGTTTATAAATCTTATACCACATCACTCGATAATACATAAGACTCAATGTTAACTAAAAATATTAACCACACTTATAAAACTATCAGTCTCAGAAATATATACAAATGCAAAACCAATCATTTTTCACCACTTCATATGATTATAAAACTTAACATTCAAAGATTCAACACTTAAATGTATTCTAATCCTTTTACAAGATACATCAATTCATATTTATCTATATTATTTTATTATATATAAAATATTCTTTTACAATATTTCCTAACAAGACTTGCCCAAAATCTACATAGCTTTCCACTGTCTCAGCTCAGTTCTAACTTTTCTGTAAGTGATAAGCTAACCTGTAAAATTTATATAGCAATAGAGTGAGCATATAAAACTCAACAAGTGACTAACATATCCAAGACCAAGAAGGATAGTTTTCAAAATAAACTTGATATCAGATAGCAAGACAAAGATATAAGAACCCATAGGTAGCATTTCGTAAAATACATAATCACAAATCATTTCATTTGAAACATACTTTGATCATAATAGTAGAGGAAGAGTAGTTGGAACATATCATTGACGTAAGAGGTATTTTAGAGCATATCAAAGAAACATAGGATATTTTGAAATATATTATTGGCAATGAAACATTTTAGAACTTATCAAAATGCATAAGACATTTCGGAACATATCAATGACATGTGAAATGTTTCGGAATATATCAATAGCAAATGAAACATTTCGAATCAATATCAAAGACGTAAATATATTACGAAGTATATCAATGGCGAATGGATAATCTCAAAGCTTATCAAGTGAACAAATGAGGAACAGAAGCTCAATATCATATCAAACATAACATTCATTTCATTCTTATCCAAAGCGTAGAAACAAACTCATAAGCAATGCTTTGGATATCATATCAAAGACATAGAGGATGAAGTGAGATCAGATAGAATACGGTATATCCATTTCTGGATGACCAACAGACAGAAGTCTCCCACGATTGGGAGCTCCATCCACCCACGTCTGGGTGAAGTCAGTGGGGGCCAACAGAGCATTGTGGGCTTTAAGCATAATACCCTTTACCATTTCTGGTATAGGTCTAGAATTATCTCATAAATACCAGAGTACAAAAGGACATGAGCAACAAAATTGGCATATATTGGAAGCATATGCGAAACAATGAATTATATATGTGCCAAATATAAAATAATACAATAAATACATAAACATTCATTATATGCATTCAGATAGGCATGGAATAAAGAATAAGAGTATGCAATATTTCAAAGCAATGATATATGGCTCCAAAGAAGAATGACTTTAGCTAGATCACAAAGAGAATATGATCTAATATTATATCAAAAACATAGATGGTGATGTGGGATTATATACATAATATAAACCATCCATTTCTGGATGACCAACAGACATAAGTAGAGCATCACAGGCTCTAAGTATAATACCCTTTACCATTTCTAGCAAAGGTCCAGAATATCCCACAAACACCAGAGTACAAAAGGATATGAGCAATGAATTTAGCTTATATCGGAAACATATGCAAAATAATAAATCATGCATGAGCCTAAATAAAATAATATGATGTATCATTGATTAGTACATAACATATTCAGATATGTAAAGAAATCAAAGGTAAGAGCATCAGAGAATTCAGTTTTGAAATGGATGAAGCAAGAATAGGCCAAACTGATACAATCACTATTCTGGCAGAATTCAGAAGGCACATCTCAAAGTTATTTTGAATAATAAAATATACTCCAAATTACTCAAAAAGACTATCTTTAGAAAGATAAATTAATCTATTTTCAAATAAAATGAGTATAATACAAATTAGAAGTCTCTTTAAAAAGTTATAGATGATTTGGTAGCCAAAGGTCTGAAATCACAATCCCTATTTTATAGAATTCATAAAGTCTAACAAAATAAAATTTTTGATAGTTATTTGAACTCCAAATCTTTCAATCCTAGTATCAAATGAAAGATCTATGAGCTTATTTTCTAATAAATTTAGTTTTTCATAAATCAGAGACTCCAACTAAAAGATTTAACCAATATAGTGATGAAAGGTCAGGAGCTCTAGACTCTATTTTATATATTTTATATGCTTAATTGAAATAAATGTTTGGGCTAGCAAATAAACTCTAAATTCTTCAAACTCAATTTCAAAAGAAAGATATGTGAATCTATTTTAAGAAACTAAGTTTTATCTAAATCAGATATCTGTATTAAAGGTTTCAACTTGAACAGTACAAATAGGTCATAATCTCAAAAATATTCTAGATTCACACTTAGGCAGCCAACAAAAGAGATTTCGGTTTTGTCCCAAATTTTCCTCATAATCAAGGTAAGAATAATGATAAATTTCAGTAGAAAAAATGATAGAAGATATTATATAGGATGAGGTTAGAATACTTGCCTCAAAAGCCGTAAATCTTTTCTTCTTCTTATTCTTCTTCTCAAGTTTACATTGCAGCCAAATCCCTTTCTTCTCTAATTGTTAATTGTTTAAGCTAACACATGGGATGTTAGGTGGTAAGCATGCATGCAATGTGCACATGTGTCACCTTAGCATATGCATAAGTGGTACCACTTTAAACAAGGTAGTGACACATGTCCTCACTGTATTTTCTTTATTATTATTATTTTTTTAACTTAATGTGAATCTTTTATAATTTATTTCATATTTTTAAGATTCATATTTAGGTCCCTAGCAATCAATTTTTAATATAAAATTATTTTGATCAAAAGAATTATTAAACTAATCCTTAAATTTATAAATGGGTCCTCATAAATAATTTAAAAATATATCATTAGAAATATTTCAGAAATGAGGGATATTATAGGTCTCACAAATATAGAGAACTGGCTTCTCTTTCTTGGGGCAATTTTTTTCATCTTGAGAATAATTCTCAAATTATGGAGTCAATCTATGTAGTTTGGATCGGTGAGGTGGTTGGCATCAAGTATACCATGTAGGGGGTTTGCAAGCGATATGTTTTTGACAAACAAGATGTAGTGTAAATGAATAATATACAGATTTTATAGAAAATTAATAATGAAGATATGGACTTCTATCTTAATCATCTCCTGCTATTTTCCTAACAAATCATGCGACACCCTCGGAACATGAAATAGAAGTCTCCGGAAGATTTCTAGTGGGGATCATGATCCAATCGATGTCTGTTAGCACCCTAGCTGGGTCGGTCCCAGGTTCACTGAGTCATGATGTCAATAAAACCCTGAGGAATGTAATAAACCCTGTAGATGTCAGCTAGGGTTAGGGAGGAGTCCTCATGGAGTGGGGGTCTCCTAGCTGTCGCCCCTTCCTATTAGAGAGGATGGCTAGGATTAGAGAGGGAGAGTTCCATTTAGTTAGGACTCTTTCTATGGTTGAGTTCCTTCTAGATTTAGGACTCTTCTAGTAGAGTTTTACTTAAAGCAGGAGTTGGAATTAGAGTTTTATTTCTAGTAGGACTCCTATTAGGAGTCCTGGTTTAGGGGTCTCTTTATGAACCCTATAAATAAGTATGCAAACCATCTTCTTCATCAATGAATAGATCAATCTTTTTGAGCCATTGTGGCCGACTAGCAAAGAGGGAGGAACCCTTATAGAGTTCCAGGAGGGTCGATCCCCTACGGAGGTCAACCCAAACTTAGAATCTTGCAGGGTTCTAACACTTGGTATTCGGGTATCGTTCCTTGCTGCTTCACTATCCTTCCATAGCCACCCATCATCTTCATCTAGTTGCCCAAGCAATTCCTATAACTGCTAAGATCGTCGCTAACTCCGTCGTCATCACCACTGCCGCAGATCACCCCTGCAGTCCCTACAAGAGTTGCAACAGGTTATGGTAATGTACCTTACTATTGCTGTAATTTAGTTATCTTAAATCCAAAATCTAAAAGAGTGTTAGCCTATTACGCTGCACAAACATGTCATTATAGAGTTACCATCTTTACAACGGAAGTTATGCTGCAAATTTCAATCGTATACTACTATCATATCTTTGATCTTGCTCCCACTATTTTATTGCCAAATCTTTTACGTATTTTTATGACGACTTTGGCATTTCTCATCAGCCGATTTCCTTTGGGTTCTGTGTAAAAATTCTTTATAAAATCGTTGAAACTTTTACGTCCAAACTACTGAACTTTAGATGTAAAAATCCAGTACCTTCTTGTACTCCTTGATCTTGCCAAATTTATTACTGCCATATTACCCTACGAATTTTATGATGGCATTAGCTTTCCTTACCAGTGGATTCTCCTTGAATTCTTCCTTTAATCTTTAATGAATTGCTGAAAACTTTTCATCGAATTGTTGTTCTTCGACGTAAAATTTGAACACTACATTTTTTTGGTGTTTCTTGTTGTATACGCAAGCGATCTCTACCAAATTTGATGCTACCACTACTCTTATCTATCTTGCTTCTATCCTCATGAGTTTTTTGCTGTCGAAATACTCTAAAACATCATTGGAGTTTTCATCACCAAACTGCTCTTCTTCGATGTAAACTTATGTCGTTGCATTTTTTTGGTTTTTTCCCACCGTATACACCACCAAATCTTACTGAACCTATTATTGCCACCCACATCACCCTTAGGTTCTCTAACCCTAAGACGTAGTCGTCGTAGCCTAATTTTAATCTCTGCAATCAGCCCAAACAGTCGCACAAACTACAGCCCAAACAACAGCCTACTGCGGCCTTGTTTCTAGGCACTTCTTGCCACAACCACATCAAACTAGTTGCTACCCTGACAGCAACCCTAAATCTTCCTTCCCAGCCTTTAACCTTAAACCTCTGTCACCAAACCCCTCTTACAGCCTCTACAACAGCCCTAAATAGCAACATCAATAGCACCCCTTTGACGAAAAATTCTACTGCACTACCTTCGGTACTACTTATTGTTGGGAAACCTCAGTGGGTGTATCACATGCATAGCAGAAATCAAAAACAAAAATCGGTTTCCCATGCAGATCAAATCGTCATGCAAAAGATTGGGGTCACGAGAAAAATATAAAATCGATAAAACCACGATGTGTGAGAGATTGATTTTACCTAGGGAGATCGTATAACCTTGTATTCCAGATCCGAATGGAGAAAATAAAGGAGGTCAAGCGTCCTCCTCTCTAGCGGTATCCACACGATGGATCTCTACAACGAAACTCCTCCAATCTGGTCTTGCAACTCTTGCTTAGAGGGAGGGAGGAGAATAGGAGGTGATGGCTAAAGTTGTAGCCTATCAACCCTGAGTCTCCCCTCCTATTTATAGAGAGCCACCAAAACCCTAGGGCTCCTTCCTTAGTGGGTATTGGATCTTCATTCAATAACCCACTAATCTTGCATTATTGGATCTCTTTCCAATAATTTCCTTAGGCTTATAATTGGGCCTTAATCAAGGAGCCCATCAACATAGGGTCTCATCTAATGAGAATATGGGCTAATTGGATCTTCATCCAATCCTTTATTCGCTGAAGCATCCACCATATGTATGTGATCCTCTAAGCCCGATACCGAGCTGGCTGTAAGTCACTCCCATTAGAACTCCTTTTGATATAGTGAATTATTATCTCCATAATAATTCACTTGACTCATCGACTATGAACGTACTAGGCCACTACGCCATAGTCCCCAGATGGTACAAGAGGATCGAATCCATCAGACCTGTCTATCCACAGTTACCATGTATCCATAATCCCTCATTCAAATAATATCTCGGAGATCGTATATTGGACATGGTACTGTCAGGTCATATATGGAATCAGTTTATCTTGCTCTATTCAGATTCTACTGGAGAACTCCTTCTCTCTTAATCTGAATGACCCTGGCCAGGGATTTGTTTAAGTAAGTATATATGGGATATTCCTCTCGTGATACCGAGAGTGGATGATCCTCTATTGACAATCAATTGCCTTTGTAAGGTTGACTACCAATCCCGATAACTAACTGTATCAGATCTGGAGCTTTCCAAACCTGTATGTCTAGCATCAAAGAAAGGAGTACTCATACAAGGCATCCTTGGTGTCTCAAGTCCAAGGACCAGATACACAACTAGGACTATGGAATCACTGTCTGACATTAGGTATCATTAACCATACAATATTCCATAAGCGGATCAATCAGTGAACTCATTCTCTAATGAGCACCTGTACTATATCCTTAGTGTCTCCACACAAGTGGCTATGAGACCAGCCGCCTTCATCATATGGACGGGTATATAGTACACTGATTTGTCTGGTTATCTCGATGTCCCTCTCGAGTAACCTATGACCGGGATTATTTAGGATCTGTGTTTAAAGATGAATCGATCTTATTATCGTGATCTCATCATGATCCGATTCCCATTACACAGAACCGAGAACAGCACAATATATATGCTACATATAATATAATGTGACAATATGCCAATATTAATCATAAGTAAAAAGATTACGCAGTGTGTCACACGTGCCATCACTCACATGATTGGCTTGCAGGGCACCTGTAACTAGCAATCTCCCACTTGACCTAAATCCAATCACCTATGTGTCTGATCCCCATCAGACCCCTGTGACACTCAAATACAATCTGAGCCAGCGGCTTCGTCAGTGGATCAACAATGTTATCTTCGGATGGAACTCTTTCCATTGCTATATCTTTATGGGTTGTGATCTCTCTTATCAAATGGAACGTCCTTAGAACATGCTTAGACTTCTAATGAGACATGGGTTCCTTCGCTTGAGCT
The DNA here is from genome assembly GCA_029747655.1 of Ensete ventricosum. Classification (NCBI taxonomy): domain Eukaryota; kingdom Viridiplantae; phylum Streptophyta; class Magnoliopsida; order Zingiberales; family Musaceae; genus Ensete; species Ensete ventricosum. The sequence goes on from JAQQAF010000007.1 coordinate 34,342,320, forward strand.
ATCGCCCCATTGTTGTCGCAGTATATGGGAATTGGTTCTACACTGCTTGGTACGACTCCCAAATCTTCGATAAACTTCTTCATCCATACCGCTTCCTTTGCTACTTCTACTGCAATAATGTATTTTACCTCTGTGGTCGAGTCAGCAGTAGTATCTTGCTTGGAACTCTTCCAGCTTACTGCTCCTCCATTCATGGTAAAAACATACCCTGAATTTGACTTGCTATCATCAATGTCAGATTAAAACTTGACTCTGTGTAGCCCTCAACCTGCAGGCTACCTCCTCCATATACCAGTAAAAGATCCTTAGTCCTTCTCAAGTACTTAAGGATACACGTTACTGCCTTCCAGTGTTCTAAACCTGGATTTGCCTGATACCTGCTTGTGACACTCAAAGCATGTGCTATATCAGGTCTAGTACATAACATCACATATATGATAGATCCTATCATTGAGGTATAAGGTATCTTATCCATGTCTGTCCTTTCTTTAGGAGTCTTTGAGGACATACTCCTAGATAGTGATATTCCATATCTCATCGGTATGAGATCTCTCTTGGAATTTTCCATGCCAAACCTTTTGACAATGGAGTCTATGTACCTAGATTGGGACAAGCCAAACATCCTTTTGGATCTATCTCTATAGATCCTGATCCCCAAAATATAAGATGCTTCCCCTAAGTCTTTCATGAGAAGTTTCTAGATAGCTAAGCCTTTACTGTGGAGAGTATTCCTACATCATTCCCAATAATTAGGATGTCATCCACATATAGTACCAAGAAGGTGATAGCACTTCCACTTACCTTCCTGTACACACAAGGCTCATCTTTGTTCTTAACAAAGTCATAAGATATGATCACCTCATCAAATCTTGTGTCCCAACTTCGGGAACCTTGCTTCAATCCATAAATGGATCTAAGCAACTTACACACTTTATCTGGACTCTCTTTGGATACGAATCCCTCTAGTTGTATCATATACACCTCTTCCTCGAGGTTACCATTGAGGAATATCGTTTTGACATCCATCTGCCAGATCTCATAGTCATAGTGTGCTGCAATGGCCAAAATAATTCTAATGGACTTAAGCATGGCTACGGTGAAAAGGTTTCGTCATAGTCAACTCCTTGTCTTTGACGATATTCTTTAGCTACCAGCCTTGCTTTATAGGTCTCTACCTTTCCATCCACTCTGATCTTCTTCTTGAAGATCCATTTGCAGTCGATGGGTACAGTACCCTCAGGTGCATCCACAAGGTTCCAAACATTGTTAGAGTACATGGAATCCATCTCAGAATTCATGGCTTCTTGCCACTTCTCGGAGTTTATACTCATAATAGCCTCCTCGTAGGTCTGAGGATCAACATCCTGAGAGTCATGTTCATTGATATGTCCCACATATCTTTCAGGAGGGTGAGATACTCTACTAGACCTATGTAAATTTGAAATTTGTGTGTTAGGTACCTGAATAGACTCGGGCTCTAGAATGGTGTTTGAGCTAGGTTCTCTAACCTCGCTCAATTCTATCTCACTCCCACTATTTCCACCAAGAATATGTTCCTTCTTAAGGAACACAGCTCTCTTGGCAACAAAGAACTTTCGATCCTCGGGATGATAGAAATAATACCCATAAGTTTTCTTTGGGTATTCTACGAATGTGCATCATTCTGCCCTTGATTCCAACTTATTGGGGTTGTGTCTTCTAACATGGGCAGGACAGCCCCCAATCTTAACAATATCGGGCTTCTTTCCTTTCCATATCTCATATGATGTAGACACTACCGATTTTGATGAAACTATGTTCAGAAGGTAAGCTATAGTCTCTAGGGCGTACCCCTAGAATGAGATGGGTAGGTCAGCGAAACTCATCATGGATCGTACCATGTCTAACAATGGGCGATTCCTCCTATCTAATACACCATTGAGCTGAGGAGTATAAGGAGGTGTCCACTGGGATAGAATCTCATTGAACCTGAGAAAATGGGTGAACTCCGTACTCAAGTACTCTCTTCCTTGATCTGATCGAAGAGTCTTAATACTCTTTCTAATTTGGTTCTCTACCTCATTCTTATATTCCCTAAATTTCTCGAAGGCCTCAGATTTATCCTTCATTAAGTACACGTGTCCATATCTAGAGAAATCATCAGTGAATGTAATGAAGTATGAGTAACCACCTATAGCTTAAATCGACATGGGACCACATACATCACTATGTATGAGTTCTAATAACTCGGTGGCTCTCTCTCCAGTTCCACTAAAAGGAGAGTTGGTCATCTTCCCACGAAAGCAAGGTTCACAAGTTGCATATGTCTCATAGTCAAATGGATCTAAGTATCAATCTTTCAACAACTTTTGAATCATTCCCTCATGTATATGACCTAGCCTACATTGCCATAGGTATGCATTATTCACCTCATCTCTTTTCCTCTTAGACATATTTATATTCATGATATGTGGAGAAGTGTCTAACACATATAGGCCATTTATTAGGGTCCCTCTAGTAATGATCTTATCATCCATTATTATTGAACAACTATTATTCCCAAAAACTAATTTATATCCATTAATTATCAAACAAGAGATAGAAATAATGTTTTTGATGATAGAGGAAACAAAATAGCATATATCTAATGCAATAATAGCTCCACTAGGTAGATGTAGGGTGACCTCTCCAACAGCAACTGCAGCAACTCTTGCTCCATTGTCCATCTTGAGGTCCATCTCACCTCTAGCCAATCTCCTAGGTCTTGCTAGAACCTGCAACGAATTACAGATATGATAAACACTCTCAGTATCTAATACCCATGTGTTATCATGAAAATCGGACAAGTGGAGGCTGATCATGAATATACCTGAAACTTCTCTAAGCTTTCGTCTCGTCTTCTCTGCAGGGTAGTCCTTATAGTTCCTCTTCCAATGTCCGTCTTGGCCATAGTGGAAGCATTGTCCTTTGTCCTTTGTCGGGGTTTTCTTGGCAACCTTTGCCTTACCTAGTCTTTCTTTGCTCTTGCCCTTCTTAAGGGTCTTGCTAGCCTTCCTTTTTTTTTTGGTCTCACCAATATAGAGAACTGGCTTCTCCTTTTTGATGGCACTCTCAGCTTCCCTCAACATATTGAGGAGCTCAGGGAGAGTTACCTCAAACTTGCTCATGTTAAAATTCATGATGAAGTGAGAAAAGGAATCTGGTAGGGACTGAAGTATAAGATCAACGCACAAGTTATCCTCTAGGACTATTCCCAAACCTGTGAGTTTCTCGATCCACTCTATTATCTTTAGGACATGGTTCTCAACCGATGTCCCTTCTATTATCCTGATTTGGAAGAGTTTTTTAGATATCTCATATCTTTGAGTTCTTCCTTATTTCTCAATCAGCTGGCGGAGATGAAGAAGAATAGAATTTGCATCCATGCTCTCATATTGCCTTTGTAACTCAGGAGTCATGGAGGCCAACATGTAATATTTTGCTAACGTGGAATCATCTATGTACTTCACATAGTGAGCGATCTCATCCTCGCTTGCCCCTTCTTCTGGCATGGGCACGATTGTATCTGACATATATGATTTTCTCCATCATGAGAACAATTCTCAAATTACGGAGCCAATCTGTATAGTTTGAACCAGTGAGGCAGTTGGCATCAAGTATGCCACATAGGGGGGTTTGTGAGCGACATGTTTTTGACAAAACAAGATATAGCAAAAATAAATAACATGCATATTTTATAAAAAATACTAATTAAGATATGGACTTCTATCTTAATGTGCTCCCACTATTTTCTTAGCGAATCACGCGTCACCCTCGACACGTGAGATGGAAGTCTCCAGCAGATTCCTAGTGGGGATCAGGATCCAATTGGCGTCTTAATGCAACCTCGAGGGACTCGATCAATTACACTAAGCCCAAAAGGTAGGCAACTCTTGCCAATCACAACTCCTTGTGAGTCCCGTCACGTTCGGCCTTCGAATCATCATGGTCTCGAGGGACTCCACCAACCATGACATTCAGTTAAGTCATCACCATCGTTACAAGATGACTCTGATTCGATGATATACCCTCGAGGGACTCGACCAAGTATACCATGTCCTCAGGTCACCGATGACATCTCTATGTCGTAGGCAGAACTCGATCACGTAGATAGGTGAGCCTCGAGGGACTCGACCAACTCGACCTATGTCATGATTCAATTTCTTCATATAATGATGGATGGCCACGTGGGTCAATCTTATTGCCTCACACTTACCAACTTAATATTATCGTAGGAGGGGTTTTTGTTTCGTATCGGTCTCCTAATATGTCGTGTCACACATATATATATTTAATATATATTTACATCGCATGCAAATATATATATACATATATCTAGTAGGTGTATAACAAACACATCACATATGTAAGCCACACCAGATGATCATGAGCCGTCACGTAATATGATTAAGCTCGAGCCAATGGGCCTAATCACTCACAATAGGATCTATGTGTGCATTGGCGCATCTCCATGCCCTGTGATTGTTGATCTCGTCATTATCGATTATGTCGGATCATCGCATCACCATGCGTCGTGATCTCCCGCCACGGCATCGTGGGTCCCGTTCTAACCTCCACGCTCCCGCTGCGCCTCTCCATGTAATTACAAATAATCACAAGCACGCAGGCCCAATAATAAATAAGAAAAACGCAGGCTCGCAGGCCCCAATAATAATAAAAATCACAATTACACACATCACAACACATGGCTCATGATCATCCATCCATGTCAGATATCACATGTACATCTCATTATACGTAGGATTAATAGATAAAATAATAATTAATTAAAATAATTAATTAATTATTTTTCTAGAAATTAGGACATGCTCGAAATTTCCAGAATTGTCAAGGGTATTTTTTATAATTCTGGATTAGAGGACAGTTCTCAGAATTTTTAGAATTATTGAGGGTATTTTCAGAATTCTTTACACAAGGACAATCATTAGAATTTTTTGAATTCTGAGGGGCATTTTAGTCATTTGCCAAAAAGAAACCCTAACCCTCTCGTTCACCCTCCTGCGCAGGCGGCGGCGCTGTGCGTTGCGGCCGGCACCGCCGCCCCTGCTAGCGGCAGCCCCTTGCGGGTGCGCCGTGGGCAGCCTCTTGCGGGCTGGCGGCCCCTTGCGGGCTGTTGCCCCTGCGGGCGACCGCCCCTTGCGAGCTGTTGCCCCTGCGGGCAGCCGCGCCCGCGGGTGGCCGCCCCTTGCAGGTGGCCGACATCCCCCTTGCAGGAGGGCCTTAGCTGCAACCGGCTGCCCCTGCAGGGAGGGGGGGGGGGGGTTGGCCGTGGCCAACCGCCCCCTTACAGGGGGCCTTGGCCACAGCTGGCTGCCCCTTGTAGCCAGCCACGACCAGCCCCTCCTCCTCGCTGTTCTTGCTGCGAACGCGTTGAATGATTCTATACGATTCAATCTCATCACACGAAGTTTGAAATCAATCTTTCGCACGAAAACCTTGGCTCTGATACCACTATTGGGATCCTCAGCGGGTGCATCACATGCGCAGTGGAAATCAAAAATAAAAAATGGTTTCCCACGCAGATCAAATCGTCGTGCAAAAGATTGGGGTCTCAAGAAAAACATAAAAACCGATAAAACTGTGATGTGTTAGAGATTAATTTTACCTAGGGAGATCGTATATTCCAGATCCGAATGGAGAAAATGAAGGAGGTCAAGCGTCCTCCTCTCTAGCGGTATCCAAACGATGAATCTCTATAGAAAAACTCCTCTAATCTGGTCTTGCAACTCTTGCTTAGAGGGAGGGAGGAGAATAGGAGGTGGTGGCTAAAGTTGTAGCCTATCAACCCTGAGTCTCCCCTCTTATTGATAGAGAGTCACCAAAACTCTAGGGCTCCTTCCTTAGTGGGTATTAGATCTCTATCGAATAACCCACTTATCATATATTATTGGATCTCTATCCAATAATCTCCTTAGGCCTATAATTGGGCATTAGTAAAGGAGCCCATCAACATAGGGTCTCATCTAATAAGAATAGGGGCTAATTGGATCTTCATCCAATCCTCTATTCGCTGAAGTATCCACCATATGTGTGTGACCCTCTAGGCCCGATACCGAGCTGGCCATGAGTCACTCCCATCAGAACTCTTTTTGATATAGTGAATTATTATCTCCATAATAATTCACTCGACTAATCGACTATGGACGTACTAGGCCACTACGCCATAGTCTCTAGACGGTACAGGGGGATCGAATCCATCAGACCTGTCTGTCCACAGTTACCATGTATCTATAATCCCTCATCCAAATAATATCTCAGAGACCGTATATTGGATATGGTACTGTCAGGTCATATATGGAATCAGTTTGTCTTGCTCTATTCGGATTCTACTAGAGAACTCCTTCTCTCTCTATCCGAATGACCTTGGCTAGGGATTTATCTAAGCAAGCACATATTGGATATTCCTACCGAGAGTGGATGATCCTCTATTGACACTCAATTGCCTTCGTAAGGTTGGCTACGAATCTCGATAACCAACTGTACCAGATCTGGAGCTTTCCAAACCTGTAACTCTGGCGTCAAATAAAGGAGTACTCATATAAGGCATCATTGGTGTCTCAAGTCCAAGGATCATATACACAATTGGGACTATGGAATTGCTGTCTGACATTAGGTATCATTAACCATACAACATTCCATAAGCGGATCAATCAGTGAACTCATTCTCTAATGAGCACCTATATTATATCCTTAGTGTCTCCACACAAGTGGCTATGAGACCAGCCGCCTCCATCATATGGAAGGGTATATAGTATACCGATCTGTCCGATTATCTCGATGTCCCTCTCGAGTAACCTATGACCGATATTATTTAGGATTTATGTTTAAAGATGAATCGATCTCATTATCGTGATCTCATCATGATCCGATTCCCATTACACAGAACCAAGGACATCACAATATATATGCTACATATAATATAATGTGAGAATATGTCAATATTAATCATAAGCAAAAAGATTACGCAGTGTGTCACACGTGCCATCACTCACGTGATGGACTTGGAGGGCACCTGTAACTAGCACTTATTGCATCCACACCCGATCCCTACTAAATCCATTGTTGTCATCAACATCAATCCTAAGCCATCCCTCTGACCTTAACGCTTAGCCCTCATACCCATATATGACCCCTATAGTAGCTCCAAACCATAGCCCCAATAATAACCAAAAATAGCAACCTATCAGCCCTAAACTACAACCATCTACCCATGATCCACCACATCTTTCATCCACCAATCCACTCAACTGGTTCATACCATTAACCCAATAGTAAGAGAAGGATCTTGACATAGTAGATCTAGGGTCTTATGCCATGGCATCGGTAGATTTGATCGGTGCCAAGTTGGAGACTTTTGAAACGCGTATACGTGCTCTCTTTATAGAATTCAGATTGGGACGATCACCGAGCCCGACGAGATCATAGCAAGGTGAGAGTCTAGATCAAAAGGAGAACCCTCCAGAGAAAGAAGAATGTGAAATGGAACTAGCATCTACACACATGTGGTAGACTTCCCCTAATGGAAAGATGGAGACCTAACGGGGATGGCTTTCGTGTGCTAAACACTACTTCCATTATCACTGGACATCGGAGGCTTCCATGGTGGACATCGCTACCATCCACCTTAAGGGAGATGCAATATAATGGTACAATTAGCTTGAGCACACCTAGGGAGTCCCAACGTAGAGATAATTCAAGATTGAGTTACTGATCTACTTTGGCCTGTCCGAATACGAGAACATCAATGGTCAAATTGCAAAAATCTATTAGACCTCCACAGTTCAAGAGTAACCATACTAGGTTTAAAAGACTCTTTAACCAAGCAAGGGACTGGCCAGAAAAATAGCCATTGGGGACTTTCATCGAGGGGCTAAAGTCGAAAATTCAAGGAGAAGTCAAAGCGCGACAACTCTATATGCTAATGGCGGCTATCTCTTTCACACGTCTACAGGAAGAACGACTAAACCAGGAAGATTGAAGGACTAAAGTAATCACATAACCAGCAGCACAGAGAACCTCGACCTCATCTACCACCAGCTGACTACTTTAGCCGAAGAAGTTATCGAGAGAAGAACTTTGTGACAAATCCGCGAAGGGCTTATGCTGGCATTGCGATGAGTTGTGGAGCCACGAACACCGTTGCAAAAAGGGGAGACTTCTCATGATCGAACCCATTGAAGAATCTAAACATGAAGAGGATGACCTCAAGCATGAGGCAAACATGAAGGAGGACTTGCAGCCGACCGATTGCACGACTCACTCTCTAGTCGACTATGCAAACCCACAATAATAAAAGTTGAAGAATTCCTTAAGCAATAGCTCGTCACCATCCTCATCGAGACCAGGAGCACTAACAACTTTATGAACATCAAGGTTGCTGCCCAATTGATGCTCCAAAATGAAGCTTGTAGTAGCTTTGACGTCAAGGTAGCTGATGGCCGAATCCTGAAGTGCAATTAGAAGTGCTCGCGGGTGAAATTGTTTCTATAGGGCCAAAAGATCATTGTTGATTTTTCCTCCTCCCTCTCAATGATTATTAAGTAGTGCTCATTGAATAGTTATCCATTATTGATGATGTTTCCTGGAACTTTTCAAAGCTAACCATGAAATTTTCCATCAAAGGAAAACAAGTGATCCTACGTGGGAAACAAGGGAGCGAAGCGACTATGGTTATAACACAACGCTTATAGAAGGTACCACAAAAAGAGTCTAGTGGCTTCATAATTTAAATTCAAGAACTTCAGGAGATGAAGCTGAAGGAGATTAAAGATAAACCCTCTCCCACAGCTTGCTAAAATTTTAGGTGCCTCCACCAAACCAAGCTGACTACCTCCTATCTGGATGCCCGACCCCCACACGCTGAACTGGTCGAAGGAACCACCAGTTGATGCTTAGCCAAATTGCTGCCCACATCCTTAAAAAACCGAGGCTAAGAGGATCTCCAAGGAGATGCCAGAGACACAGATTATTTGGTCGCGCTTTTTCCCCGCTACGACACTTCATCTCTACACCTTTGTGTCCAAGGATAAGCTTTTTCTGAAGTGCTACATCTCATCGAACCCGCCATGGTTTTTGATGCGGCACACCTAGATCTCGAGCGACTTCCACTACTTCCCCTAGGAGCAGACCATGATGGTTGAAGTATTCCTTGATGATGACCTTTGATCCATAGCCCGTGACCACAAGCAGATTGATTCCCTCTAGTGGCAGAATCAGAGTAAGAGAGTGATTATTTGCAGAGCTCAACGAAACATGAATATCGCCCCTCTCACTGTGAAGAAAGATGTCTTGTATTGGCTAAGTGGAACTATAGCCCTCACGATCATGATACAATCTACACTAACACTAGCATTTCCAAATCGTGGCCAAATGTAATGATTGGAGTAGACACATTAAGAGTTGGGATCGACATCATCCTCATGCAAGATGACCGAGCCCTGTTCCGCACCGAGGCTTTACCCACACTTCACTTGACGCTTCTAATCTGCATGGGGATACTAGTTGCTATTAAATTTAAAGTTGGGCTCGATATAAGTCCACGACAAGAAAGAGAAGTAAGCCCAAAAAAATTATAGTCCCTGCTCATGCCAGATCAGGCTCTCATCATCATGGACCATACTAAAGTGCAACCACCATTTTAGAAGAAAGACTGGCTACTACTAAAGACCAACTACATGGCAGCCCATGCAAAGAAGAAACGACCTCTGACAAACTTTAGAATAGAAGTAAATTTGAAAATCGAGCTTTCCTACACTTCCAACAAGAAATTTGAACCTTAGAGGAAGTGGTCTCTCCATTACTTTAGACCATACAAAATTGGGGATCACATTGGAGCCGTGACCTATGGATCAGATCTGTGCACTAATTCAAAATTATAATTGATCATCCAGGAATCTCACCATAAATAGAAGTTTAGAGAGGATGACTCAGCCCAGATCCATCCACTCGACACCTAAGTTGATGAGGAGGCCCAGTTCCAACCGGAGATTGCATGGCATCGTAGGATCATGACGCATCATCATCCAGATACTACCACCGATGAAGAGATACAAGACAAAGCTAAACCGTGGGATCGTGATGTGCCTACCTCAAATGCAACAAGGAAGCCTCATGACAAGTTGACGACTCAGATCCGAAGATCATAGAGCCTCAGCCTCAAGGACAAGGCTGATATGGTGTGGGCGGGTCTATTAGGACCCTAGCAAGGTCGAGTCGTAGGTTCACTGTGTCATGATGTCAATAAAACCCTGAGGCATGTAATAAACCCTAAATCAGCTGCCACCCACCTTGTTTAAAGAGGCTGGCTAGGGCCAGGGAGAAGTCCTTATGGAGTGGGGGCCTCCTAGCCATCGCCCCACCTATTAGGGAGGACAGTTAGGGTTAGAGAGGGGGAGTTCCATTTAGTTAGGACTCTCTCTAGGGTTGAGTTCCTTCTAGAGTTAGGGCTCTTCTAGTAGAGTTTTACTTAAATTACGAGATGGAGTTAGAATTTTATTTCCAATAAGACTCTTATTAGGAGTCCTGGTTTAGGGGGTCTCTTCATGAACCCTATAAATAAGCATGTAATCTATCCTCTTAATCAATGAATAGATCAATCTTTTTCAGCCATTGTGACCAACTATCAAGGAGGGATGAACCTTATAGAGTTCCAAGGAGGGCTGATCCCCAACAGAGGTCAACCCAACCTTCGAATCCTACAGGGTTCTAACAACATCTTAGTGTAACCTCGAGGGACTCAATCAATCACACTAAGCCCAAAAAGATAGGCAACTCTTACTAATCACAACTCATTGTGATTCCTACCCTATTCAGCTTTCGAACCATCATGGTCTCGAGGGACTAAACCAATCATGATGTTCAGTTAAGTCATCACCATTGTTACTAGATGAGTCTAATTTAATGATATGCCCTCGAAGGACTCGACCAAACGTAGCATGTCCTAGGCAAAATCTTGATTATAGATAAGTGAGCCTCTATGTCATAGGCAAAATCTCGATTATAGATAAGTGAGCCTCGAGGGACTCGACCAACTCAACCTATGTTATGATTCAATTTCTTCCTATAACGATGAAAGGTCATGTGTGTCAATCTTATTGTCTCACGCTCATTGACTTAATATTATCGTAGGATGAGTTTTTCTTTTATATCGTTCTCTTAATATGTCATGTCACTCACACACATATTTAATATATATCTACATCACATGCATATATATATATATATATATATATATATATATATATATATATATATATATATTATGTGTATAATTACATATCACATATATATGTCATGCCGGATGATCATGAACCATCACCTAAGGCCCGAGCCAGTGGGACCAATCACTCATAATAGAATCAATGTATGCATCGACATATCTCCATGCCTTGTGATCATCCTTCTCATCATCATCAGTTTCATTGGATCTTCCATGCATCAATCACTATGTGTCGCGATCGCTCGCCTGGCATCGTCGATCCCACCGACACCTCCACGCTCCGGTCGCACCTCTTCATATAATTACAACATAATCACAGGCACGCAGGCATGACAATAAATAGAAAAATAAAATCTTGTAGGCCCCTAATAATAATAATAATCATAATCATATTTACACACATCACAACACATGACTCATGATCATCCATGCATATCATACATCACATGTACACACATCATCATATAGGACTACTAGATAAATAATAATTAATTAAGCTATTTAATTAATTAGTTTTGGGAAATCAAGATATACCAAGAATTTTTAGAATTGTCAAAGATATTTTTAAAATTTTGGATAGAAGGATAGATGTTGGATTTTCTCAAATTTCGAGGGACAAAATTATCCTTTTATCGAATATCCTAATCCCCTTCCTTGCCCCATCTAGCGGGCCGCCGCCGTCGCCCCTGCGCAAGCAGTAGTGTAGCATGCTGCCGGCGACTGCCTTTGCCTATTGGCAACCGCCCTTGTGGGCGGGCATTGCTAGCCAAGCGGACGGATGGGCGTTGCTACCCTCCAGTGTCACCCCTACGGGCAATAGGTGGGCGTCACCCCTATAGGTGAGCATCACCCCTGCGGGTAAGTGTCACCCCTACGGTGGGCTGGCTGTAGACGACTACCCCTATAATAGGTAGGTCACGAACGGTTGCCCCTACAGCGGGCTGGCCGCAGACGGTCACCCCTACAGAGGGCCTAGCCGCGTGCGACCACCCCTATAGGCAGCCAGCCATAAGTGGCTACCGCCTCCGTGCTGCCTTCGCTGTGAATCTCAGCAAGAATGTGTAGACCAATTCTACTCGATTCAATCTCGTCAGACGCAGTTTAAAGTCAATCTTTTGCACGAACAACCTAGTTCTGATACGACTATTAGGAAACCACCAGAGCATCACATGCGTAGTGGAAGAAACAAAAACAAAATAGGTTTCTCATGTGTATCAAGTTGTCATGCAAAGATGATGTGCGAAAAACCCGTAAAATTGAAAACTGTGATACATGAGAGATTGATTACCTAGGGAGATCGTATATCCCTAAAAATCTAAATCTATATGAGGATGAAGAAGGTCAGTGTCCTCCTCTCTAGCGGTATCGACACGATAGATCGTTGTAGTGATGCTCCTCTAATAGCAGCCCAAAAGCTTGCAACTCTTGTGTAGAGGGAGAGAGGTGAATAGGAGGGGGCAGCTAAAGGTGCATCCTATCACTAATATCTTGACCCTGCCTTCTATTTATAGAGAGCCACCAAAAACCCTAGGGATCCTATCCTAGTGGGTATTGGATCTCCATCCAATTACCTACTAATCTTGGATTATTAGATCTCTCCTCTAATTTGGCATCATTTAGTGATCCATCAATGTTGGGTCTCATCTCATGAGAACAAGGGCTAATTGGATAACTCATATCCAATCCTCTATTTGCTTGAACATCCACCATATGTGTGTGACCCTCTAGGCCCGATACTAAGCTGGCCGTGAGTCCTACCTATCAGAATAATTCATTCGATTCATCGACTATGGACGTACTAGGCCACTACGCTATAGCCCCCAGACAATATAGGGGATCTTATCTATTTGACATATCTGTCCTCAGTTATCGTGCATCATAGTCCCTCATCCATCTAATATCCCAGAGTCCATATATTGGGCATGGTACTGCTAGGCCTCATACGAAATCTATCTGAGTCTTGCTCTAATCGGATTCTCCCGAAGAACTCCTTTTCTCTCAAACCGAACAACCTCGACCGAGGATTTGTCCAAGCGATAATACATGGGATATTCCTCTCGTGATACTAAGAGTGGATGATCTTCTTTTAACACCCAATTGCCTTCGTAAAGTTTGCTACCAATCCTGATAACTGGTACTAGATCTAGAACGTCCAAACCTGTAAAAAGGAGTACTCAAATAATATATCCTTAGTGTCTCAAGTCTAATGACCATACATACAACTGGAACTATGGAATCGCTATTTGATGATAGGTATCATTGACCATGCAATATTCTGTAAGCGGATCAATTAGGAAACTCATTCTCCAATGAGCACCTGTACTGTATACCCAAACAAGTGCCTATGAGACTAGTCTCCTTCATCATATGGATAGGTATACAGTACAATAATTTGTCCATTTATCTCGATGTCCCTCTCGAGTAACCTAGGATTATTTAGGATCTATGTTTAAAGGCAAATCAGTCTTATTATTACGATCTCATCACGATCTAATTCTCATTGCACAGACCAAGAACATTACAATATATATATTCAACATATAATATAATGTTAGAATATATCAATAATAATAATGAGTAAAAAGATTCCGTAGTGTGTCACACATTTCATCACTTATATGATTTGCTTGCAAGGTGCTTGTAACTAGCACAACTATCATCTTACAGCTTTATTCTCCTTTTTATAGGCTAAAGAGAGAACCTTTACTACCCTTTACAAGTATTCCCTCACATTCTCTCTTAGAATAACATCTAAGCTTATGGAGTAGGGAAGTCAACTTTCTAATAGGGTTTTCTTAATATAAACCTCAAGGTTATGATCTTAGTTCTTGCTTTTCCAAGCAAGAATATGTAGGGTATTTATAGACCACAAATGACCTCAAATCTTTGAGCTAAACTTCATTTCCTTGAGGTCTTAGGGTACTAGCGGTACCATCGCCAACGTTGGGCTGTGCCACTATCGAATAGAGCCTAGGATTCTGGCTCTGGTGATAGCATTGCCTAGAATATATGGTACTTTGTCGACTGGCAATGCTATCACCAGTAGCCAATGATACCACCACCCAAGAACCCTAGAAAAGTATGTTTTAGTACTTTTCATACCCTAGGCTATACTATCTCTTGACCTGGCTGTACCTCCTCCCAGGTCAATGAAATGAGCCTCCCGATGGGCTCAAATTAGCTCCAATTAAGGCATAATGGGTCTTTAATTGAGTTAGCATGGTTACACCCAAAACTAACTCAATTAAGACCTAACTACTTCAATCAAGACATAATCAATTACAAAGCATAAACCCTATGTTGTCTGGCATGTCATTGATTTATTCAGTGCTTCGTTCGACCCTTCAACACATCTTCCTCTCCTTCAATGCATTACCCATTCCAATGGCATGTTGACCTCTGTAACATCTGATCTTCTTAGTATTGGGAAACCTCAGCAGGTGCATCACATGCGCAGCGGAAATCAAATCATAAAATCGATTTCCCATGCATATCACATCGTCGAGCAAAATATTAGGGTCACGAGAAAAACCATAAAAAATCAGAAAACCATGATATATGAGAGATTAATTTTACCTAGGGACAGCGTATATCCCTGTAGTCCAGATCCGGATGAAGAGGATGAAGGAGGTCAAGCGTCCTCCTCTCTAGTGGTATCCACACGATGGATCTCTGTAGTGAAACTCCTCCAATCTGAACTCGCAACTCCTGCGCAGAGGGGGGGTGGGGGAGAATAGGACGGGGAGGCCAAAGCTGTAGCCTATCAACCATGAGTCTCCCCTCCTATTTATAGAGAGCCACCAAAACCCTATGGCTCTTGCCTTAGTAGGTATTGGATCTCCATCTAATAACCCACTAACCATGCATTGTTGGATCTCTCTCCAATAATCACCTTAGGCCTCTAATGGAGCCTTAATCAAGGGGCTCATCAGCTTAGGGTCTCATCTAATGAGAATAGGGGCTAATTGGATCTCCATCCAATCCTCTATTTGATAAAGTATACACCATATGTGTGTGACCCTCTAGGCCCGATATCGAGCTGGTTGTGAGTCACTCCTATAAAAACTCCTTCTGATATAGTGAATTATTATCTCTATAATAATTCAATCGACTCATTGACTATGGACGTACTAGGCCACTATGCCATAGTCCCCAAATGGTACATGGGGATCGAATCCATTGGACCTATCTGTTATCAGTTATCATGTATCTATAATCCCTCATCTAACTAATATCCCAGAGATCGTATATTGGACATGGTACTGTCAGGTCACATACTGAATTAGTTTGTCTTTCTCTAATCAGATTCTACCGGAGAACTCTTTTTCTCTCAATCCGAATGACCCTGGCCAAAGATTTGTCTGAGCAAGCACATATGAGATATTCCTCTCTTGATACCGAGAGTGGATGATCCTCTATTGACACTCAATTGCCTTCGTAAGATTGGCTACTAATCCCGATAACCAGCTGTACCAGATTTGGAGTTTTCCAAACCTGTAAGTCTGGCGACAAAGAAAGGAGTACTCATACAAGGCATCCTTTGTTGGTTATAGGTGCTCTACAAGCCAATCACGTGAGTGATGGCACGTGTGACACGGTGTGTGATCTTTTTTGCTTATGATTAATATTGGCATATTCTCATATTTTCTGTTACATATGTATTGTGATGTTCTTAGTTTTGTGCAATGGGAGTCGGATCGATAGTGAGATCGATTCACCTTTAAACACATATCTTAAATAATCCCGGTCATAGGTTATTCAAGAGGGACATTGAGATAACTGGATAAATCAGTGTACTATATACCCGTCCATATAATGGAGGCGACTGGTCTCATAGCCACTTATGTGGAGACACTAAGGATATAGTACAGGTGCTCGTTAGAGAATAAGTTTACTGATTGATCCACTTATGGAATACTGTATGGTTGGTGATACCTAATATCAGACAGTGATTCCATAGTCCCAGTTGTGTATCTGGTCCTTTGACTTGAGACACCAATGATGCCTTATATGATGTGGATGGATGAACATGAGCTATGTGTTGTGATGTGTGTAATTATGATTATTATTATTATTGGGGCCTGCGAGCCTACATTTTTATCATTTATTATTGGGCCTGCGTGCCTGTGATTATTTGTAATTACATGGAGAGGGACAGCGGGAGCGTGGAGGTTACAGCGGGACCCATGATGCCATGGCAGGAGATCACGACGCATGGTGATGCGACGATCTGACGGAACCGATGATGACGAGATCAACAATCATAGGGCATAGAGATGCGCCAATGCACACATAGATCCTATTGTGAGTGATTAGGCCCATTAGCTCGGGCTTAATTATATTAGGTGACGGCTTATGATCATCCGGTGTGGCTTACATATGTGATGTGTTATACACCTACTAGATATATGTATATATATATTTGCATGCGATGTAGATATATATTAAATATGTATGTGTGTGACATAACATATTAGGAGACTGATACGAAACAAAAATCCCTCCTACAATAATATTAAGTCGATAAGCATGAGATAATAAGATTGACACATATGGCCTTCCATCGTTATAGGAAGAAATTAAATCCCGATATAGGTTGAGTTGGTCGAGTCACTCGAGGCTCACCTATCTACGTGATCGAGTTCTTACCTATGACATATATATGTCACCGGTGACCTGAGGACATAGTATGACATGGTCAAGCAATCGAGAGCATATCCATCGAATCAGACTCATCTTGTAACGATGGTGATGACTTAACTGAACTTCATGGTTGGTCGAGCAATCGAGATCATGATGATTCGGAGGCCGAACATGACCGGAATCACAAGGAGTTGTGATTGACAAGAGTTGTCTAACTTTTGGGCTTAGTGTAATTGGTCGAGTCCCTTGAGATTGCACTAAGACGCCAATTGGATCCCGATCCCCACTAGGAGTCTACTGGAGACTTTCGTCTCACGCGTCGAGGGTATCGCGTGATTCGTCAAGAAAATCATGGGAGTATCTTAAGATAAAAGTCCATATCTTAATTAGTATTTTCTACAAAATCTACATGTTCTTTATTTTCGCTATATCTTGTTTGTCGCTTGTAAAACCCCTATGTGACATATTTAGTGCCAACCACCTCATTGGTCCAAAGGCTCCATAATTTGAGAATTATTTTCATGAAAGAAAAAATCATAGATGTCCGTAATACGATTGTGCCCACGCTAGAGGAAAGGACAAGCAAGGATGAGATCGCTTGCTTTGTGAAGTATAAAGATAATCCTAAAGGATAACCTGTATGTTGATCTTATACTTCAGACCATACCAGATTCCTATTCATAGTTTATTATTAACTTTAATATGAGCAAGTTTGAGGTGACTCTCCCTGAGCTCCTCAATATGTTGAGGGAAGCTGAAAGTGCTATCAAGAAGGAGAAGCCAGTTCTTTATATTGGTGAGACCAAAAGAAAAAGGAAGACCAGCAAGACCCTTAAGTAGGGCAAGGGCAAAGAAAGACCAGGTAAGGGAAAGGTTGCCAAGAAAGATCCCGTAAAGGACAAAGGATAGTGTTTCCACTGCGGCCAAGACGAACATTGGAAGAGGAACTGTAAGGACTACCTTGTAGATAAGGTGAAATAGAAGCTTGGAGAAGCTTCAGGTATATTCATGATCAGTTTCCACTTGTCAGATTTCTATGATAACACATGGGTATTAGTTACCGGGAGTACTTATCATATCTGTAATTCGTTGCAAGTTCTGGGAAGACCTAGGAGATTGGCTAGAGGCGAGATGGACCTCAAGATGGGCAATGGAGCAAGAGTTGCTGCAGTTGCTGTTGGAGAGGTCACCTACATTTACTTGGTGGAGCTATTATTGCATTAGATGCATGCTATTTTGTTCCCTCTATTATCAAAAATATTATTTCTATCTCTTGTTTGACAATTAGTGGATATAAATTAGTTTTTAAGAATAATAGTTGTTCAATAATTATGGATGATGAGATCATCGCTAGAGAGATACTTACAAATGGCTTATATGTGTTAGACACTTCTCTACACATCATGAATATAAACATGTCTAAGAGGAAAAGAGATGAGGTGAATAATGCATACCTATGACATTATAGGCTAGGTCATATACATGAGGGAAGGATTCAAAAGTTGCTGAAAGATGGATACTTAGATCCATTTGACTATGAGTCATATGCAACTTGTGAACCTTGCCTTCGTGAGAAAATGACCAACTCTCCTTTTAGTGGAACTGGAGAGAGAGCCACCGAGTTGTTGGAACTCATACATAGTGATGTATGTGGTCCCATGTCGACTCAAGCTATAGGTGGTTATTCATACTTCATTACATTCACTGATGATTTCTCTAGGTATGGACACGTGTACCTAATGAAGTACAAATTTGAGGCCTTTGAGAAATTCAGGAAATATAAGAATGAGGTAGAGAACCAAATTGGAAAGAGTATTAAAACTCTTCGATCAGATCGAGGAGGAGAGTACGTGAGTACAGAGTTCACCTATTTCCTTAGGGACAATGAGATTCTATCCTAGTTGATACTTCCTTATACACCTCAGCTCAATGGTGTATTAGAAAGGAGGAATTGCACGTTGTTAGACATGGTGTGGTCCATGATGAGTTTCGCTATCTACCCGTCTCGTTCTGGGGGTACGCTCTAGAGACCGCAGCTTACCTCGTGAATAGAGTTCCATCAAATTTGATAGTGTCTGCATTATATAAGATATGGAAAGGAAAAAAGCCTAATCTTAAGGTGGTTAAAATTTGGGGCTGTCCTGCCCACGTTAGAAGATACAACCCCGACAAGGTAGAATCAAGGACGGAACTGTGCACATTCATGGGATACCTTAAGGAGACTTTGGGGTATTATTTCTATCATCCCGAGGATCGAAAGGTCTTTGTTGCCAAAAAAGCTGTGTTCCTTGAGAAGAAACACATTCTTGGTGGAAACAGTGGTAGTAAGATAGAATTGAGCGAAGTTGGAGAACCTAACACCATTCTAGAGCCCGAGTCTATTCAGGTACCTAACACATAAGTTTCAACTTTACGTAGGTCTAATAGAGTATCTCACCCTCCTGAAAGATATATGGGACATATCAGTGGAGATGACTCTCAGGATGTTGATCCTCAGACCTACGAGAAGGCTATTATAAGTATAGACTCCGGGAAGTGGCAAGAAGCCATGAAATCTGAGATGGGTTCCATGTACTCTAACAAGGTTTGGAACCTTATGGATGCACTTAAGGGTATTATACCCATCGGCTACAAATGGATCTTCAAGAAGAAGATCGAAGTGGATGGAAAGGTAGAGACCTATAAAGTAAGGCTAGTAGCTAAAGGATATCGTCAAAGAAAAAGAGTTGACTATGACGAAACCTTTTCACCTGTAGCCATGCTAAGTCCATTAGAATTATTTTGACCATTGCAACACACTATGACTTTGAGATCTGGCAAATGGATGTAAAAATGACATTCCTCAATGGCAACCTTGAGGAAGAGGTGTATATGATACAACCAGAGGGATTTGTATCCAAAGAGAGTCCAGATAAAGTGTGCAGGTTGCTTAGATCTATTTATGTATTGAAGCAAGCTTCCTTGAGTTGGAACATAAGATTTGACGAGGTGATCAGATCTTATGATTTTGTTACCTTGTGTGTATAGGAAGGTAAGTGGAAGTGCTATCACCTTCTTGGTGCTATATGTGGATGACAACCTAATCATTGGGAATGATGTACGAATGCTCTCCATAATAAATACAAAGCTATCTAGAAACTTCTCCATGAAAGACTTAGGGGAATCATCCTATATTTTGGGGATCCGGATCTATAGAGATAGATCCAAAAAGATGCTTGGCTTGTCCCAATCTAGGTACATAGACTCTATTGCCAAAATGTTTGGCATGAAAAATTTCAAGAGAGGTCTCATACTGATGAGACATGAAATATCACTTTATAGGAGTATGTCCCCAAAGACTCCTGAAGAAAGGGCATATATGAATAAGATATCTTATGCCTCAGTGATAGAGTCTATCATATATGTCATGCTATGTACTAGGCCTGATATGTGGAGAAGTGTCTAACACATATAAGCCATTTATAAGGGTCCCTCTAGTGATGATCTCATCATCCATAATTATTGAACAACTATTATTCTCAAAAACTAATTTATATCCACTAATTATCACAAGAGATAGAAATAAGATTTTTGATAATAGAGGGAACAAAATAGCATGCATCTAATGCAATAATAGCTCCACCAGGCAGATGTAGGGTGACCTCTCCAACAGCAATTGCAAAAACTCTTGCTCCATTGCCCATCTTGAGGTCCATCTCACCTCTAGCCAATCTTTTAGGTCTTGCCAGAAAATACAATAAATTACAGATATGATGAACATTCCCGGTATCCAATACCCATGTGTTATCATAAAAATCTGACAAGTGGAGATTAATCATAAATATACCTGAAGCTTCTCCAAACTTCTGTCTCACTTTCTCTGCAAGGTAGTCCTTACAATTCCTCTTCCAATGCCTGTCTTGGCCGTAGTGGAAGCACTGTCCTTTGTCCTTTGTCGGGTCTCTCTTGGCAACCTTTGCCTTACCTGGTCGTTCTTTGTCCTTGCCCTTCTTAGGGGTCTTGCTAACCTTTTTTTTATTTTTGGTCTCACCAATGTAGAGAACTGACTTCTCCTTCTTGATGACACTCTCAACTTCCCTCATCATATTGAGGAGCTCAGAGAGAGTCATCTCAAACTTGTTCATATTAAAGTTAATAATGAACTGTGAAAAGGAATCTGGTAGGGACTGAAGTATAAGATCAACACACAAGTTATCATTTAGGACTATCTATATACTTCACAAAGTGAGCAATCTCATCCTCTCTTATCCTTTCCTCCAGCGTGGGCACAATCATGTTAAGGACATATACAATTTTATCTTCCATGAGAATAATTATCAAAATACAGAGCTTTTAAACCAATGAGGCGGTTGGCATCAAGTATGCTACGTAGGGGTTTTGCAAGCGACAAGCAAGATATAGCATAGATTAAATAACATGCAAATTTTATAGAAAATACTAATTAAAATATGGACTTCTATCTTAATGTACTCCTACTATTTTCCTAGCGAATCACATGACACCCTCGACATGTGAGACGAAAGTCCCCGACAAACTCCTAGTGGGGATCGGGACCCAATTGGCTTCTTAGTGTAACCTCGAGGGACTCGACCAATTACACTAAGCCCAAAAGTTAGGCAACTCTTGCCAATCACAAATCGTGACTCTCGTCATGTTCAGCCTTCGAATCATCATGGTTTCGAGGGACTCGACCAACCATGATATTCAGTTAAGTCATCACCATCGTTACAAGATGAGTCTGATTTGGTGATATACTCTCGAGGGACTTGACTAAGCATACATATCCTCAGGTCACCGGTGACATCTCTATGTCATAGGCAAGAGCTCGATCACGTAGATAGGTGAACCTCGAGAGACTCGACCAACTCAACCTATGTCGTGATCCAATTTCTTCCTATAATGATAGAAGACCACGTGGGTCAATCTTATTGTCTCACGCTTACCGACTTAATATTATCGTAGGAGGGGTTTTTGTTTCGTATCGGTCTCCTAATATGTCATGTCACACACATACATATTTAATATATATCTACACCGTATATAAATATATATATATATATATATATATATATATATATATATATATACATATATCTAACACATCACATATGCAAGCCACACCGGATGATCATGAGCTGTCACCTAATATGATTAAGCCTGATCCAATGGGCCTAATCACTCACAATAAGATCTATGTATGCATCACCGTATCTCCTTGCCTTGTGATTATTGATCTCATCATCATCGGTTCCGTCGGATCGTCGCATCACCATGCATCATAATCTCTCACCACGATATCGTGGGTCCCGCTGTAACCTCCACGCTCCCGTTGCGCCTCTCAATGTAATTACAAATAATCACAGGCATGCAGGCCTGACAATAAATGAGAAATAGAGGCTCAAAAGCCCCGATAATAATAATAATAATAATAATAATAATAATAATAATAATAATAATAATAATAATAATAATAATAATTACACACATCACAACACATGACTCATGATCATCCATCCACATCATACATCACATGTACATCACATCATATGTAGGATTACTAGATATATATAATAATTAATTAAACTATTTAATAAATTAATTTTCTAGAAATCAGGACATGCTCTAAATTTCCAGAATTCTCAAGGGTATTTTTATAATTGTTTAGGGTATTATGGGAATCATGTACACAAGGATAATCCTTAGAATATTTTAAATTCATAGGGGCAGGATCGTCCTTTTCTCTAGTGGATGCCCTAACCCCTCTTTCCTCTCTCTGTGTCACCGTCGCCGTCACTGCCCCTGCGCAGGCGACGACTGCCCTTGCCCGCTAGCAGTCGCCTTGCCAAGGGGCGGCCACCCATGTTGGTGGCAGGGCTGGCCGCGGGCGGCAACCCCTTGCGGGCGCCTTGCAAGCGATCCCGTTTGCGGGCTGGCCGCAGCCGGCCATGCACGCGGGCGACGCTTCTGCTCGCAAGCGCCGCCCCTATGGGCTGCTGCCCTTGTGGGTGGATGTCGCCCCTTGCGGATGTCGCTGGCCTCTCTTTCGGGCTGGCCTTGGATGGCCGGCCCTGTATGGGGGCTGGCCGTGGCTGGCCACCCCTCCTCAATCATGAGTTTCCCCTCCTATTTATAGAGAGCAACCAAAACCCTAGGGCTCTTGCCTTAGTGGGTATTGAATCTCCATCCAATAACCCACTAACCTTACATTATTGGATCTCTATCCAATAATCTCCTTAGGTCTCTAATTGGACCTTAATCAAGGAGCACATCAGCTTAGGGTCTCATCTAATGAGAATAGGGGCTAATTGGATCTCTATCCAATCCTCTATTTGCTGAAGCATCCACCATATGTGTGTGACCCTCTAAGCCCGATACCGAGCTGGCTGCGAGTCACTCCCATCAAAACTCCTTCTAATATAGTGAATTATTATCTCTATAATAATTCAAGCGACTCATCGGCCATGGACGTACTAGGCCACTATGCCATAGTGCCCAGACGGTACAGGAGAATCGAATATATCGGACCTGTCTGTCCTCAGTTATCGTGTATCTATAATCCCTCGTCCAACTAATATCACAGAGATCGTATATTGGATATGGTACTGTCAGGTCACATACGAAATCAATTTGTCTTACTCTAATCACATTCTACCGGAGAACTCTTTCTCTCTTAATCTGAGTGTCCTTGGCCAGGGATTTTTCTGAGTAAGCACATATGAGATATTCCTCTCTTGATACCGAGAGTGGATGATCCTCTATTGACACTCAATTGCTTTCGTAAGGTTGGCTACCAATCCCGATAACCAACTATAACATATCTGGAGCTTTCCAAACCTGTAAGTCTGGCATCAAAGAAAGGAGTACTCATACAAGGCATCATTGGTGTCTCAAGTCAAAGGACCAGATATACAACTGGGACTATGGAATCACTGTTTGACATTAGGTATCATCAACCATATAGCATTCCATAAGCGGATTAATCAGTAAACTCATTCTCCAATGAGCACCTGTACTATATCCTTAGTGTCTCCACACAAGTGGCTACGAGACCAGCCGCCTCCATCATATGGACGGGTATATAGTACACCGATTTGTCCAGTTATCTCAATGTCCCTCTCGAGTAACCTATGATCGAGATTATTTATGATATGTGTTTAAAGGTAAATCGATCTCATTATCGTGATCTCATCACGATCCGACTCCCATTGCACAGAACCAAGGACATCACAATATATATGTAACAGATAATGTAAGAATATGTCAATATTAATTATAAGCAAAAAGATCACACATCGTGTCACATGTGCCATCACTCACGTGATTGGCTTGCACGACACCTGTAACCAGCACTTAGCACAATGCCCGAACCTTCTGGCCCGATGCCCAAAACCACGGCATGAAGACCCTCCGGCACGTCGACCAATTCTTCGGCCTGACATCTAATCATCTGACATGTTTCATTCCAGCCCAACATCTTATTCTTCCTACTTTAATCAATTTGTCTTTCCATGATCGATGTTAGTCTTACGTCACTTAAATGCATATTAGATCATAACTTTATTAATTGGTTTATGTTGAATCTTAGATTTTGATGATGAATCAATTGATAATTTTTTGATCTAACATGTGTTAAAAATTATAATCAAATGTAGGCCAGAGTCAAGTCTGAGTATCAGGCCGGGGTTCGGACGATACAATGGGAACTCACCGAGAGACTTGTCGAAAGCTTATCGAAAGTATCCTGGGCTTATCGGGAGTTCTCCAGAGGTGATTGAGAGCTTGCCAGAAAGGCATCACGAGTTCACCAGAAGAAGACCAAGAGACTCGTCGGAAGATCGTCGAGGGTTGCCGAAAAGCTTGTTGGGAGTTAAAAGTGTCTTGTTGGACTTGATGGTCGCACTAGTTGTAATGAATTAGTTGTAGTTAGCATCGGTAAGGTTTGAATCATACTTGAGCTAGATTTAGAAGGAATCCAAATTAACTTAAGTGAGGTAAATCGTGTCCACACTTGAGTTTGGATTGAGCTCATATTGAACTCAATTGGTTGACCTGGAAATAGGTCAACTAAAGGTACAAGTTGAGATTGAAAAAGTGGAGGGAAACAGTTATACCGCTAATGGATGATAGTTGTACCACCTAGGTCGGCGGTTGTACCGCCATCGAGTTATTTTCTGGGTAGCTTTCGGTGCTGCACTATCGGCATCGGTGGTTGTACCGCCCATACCCAGATTTTTTCGATACGTTTAAAGTTTTGGCTTCATTTTTTAAGCCAATTGGGGTATATAAATACCCCAAGTTTTTTGCATTTAGCACAACACATTGTGCTAGAAATTCTATGAAAAATAGTGTGCTATAATTGTGCAAGAAAAGGAAAGGGGGCAAGGGAGTGAGAAAAAGAGTTGTAATCTTTGTAAAGTCTCCCTTATGAGTTGTAAGAATAAGAGTTTGTAAAGTTCCTCTCCTGAGCTTGTGAAAAGGAGAGTAGGAAGTGTAAGGGTTTGGTCTTCACCTGAAGAAGATCGGTAGTGGACACCGGTGGACCTCGGCGAAGAGGACTCGGGGAGTAGACGTAGGCCAAGTTGTGGCCGAACTATCTATGAGCTTTCTACTCTTGTCTTGTTTACTACTTCTAATTATTCTTAATTAATTCAAAGAAAGGCACAAGCATCATCTTTTGGCCTTCCTTTAAATCGTTTGCCTATTCGTTTTCAATGAAGTTCAAGAAATACTTTCAATTTTTCTTCTTTATTTCAAGCAAGTTTTTCGAATCGAGGATTTTCACACGTACACTAATT
This sequence comes from Ensete ventricosum, assembly GCA_029747655.1. Lineage (NCBI taxonomy): Eukaryota > Viridiplantae > Streptophyta > Magnoliopsida > Zingiberales > Musaceae > Ensete > Ensete ventricosum. Next base: position 34,368,015 of record JAQQAF010000007.1, read on the forward strand.
CACTCCCCCTCTTAGTGCCAATAAATCCTAACAATTGGTATCAGAGCGAGGTTCTACTCATTGGACTAAACACCCAAGTGAGTAAATGGCTTCGGTTGGCATGAATGAGGGACATTCTATTGTATGTCCTCCTATGTTCAATGGGACATATTACATATATTGGAAAACAAGAATGCATATTTTTCTCATTTATTTGAATTTTAATTTATGGTACATTGTTGAAAATAATTTTGAAAAGTCCTCCAAATCAATGAACGAATAGAATGATTTGGAAAGGAAGGCTTTTTCGTTAAATGCAAAAGCAATGAATGCTTTATTTTGTACACTTGATAAGAATGAATTTAATCGGGTTTCTATTTAAGAAACTAATTATGATATTTGACATACACTTGAAATCACACACGAAGGTATTATTAGAGTTAAAGAGTCCAAGATTAATATTTTAGTTCATAGGTATAAACTGTTTAGAATGAAAACAAGTGAGGCCATTGGAGACATGTACACCCGGTTCACGGATTTCGTCAATATCCTAAAAGCTCTTGGTAAATATTTTTCTAATTTTGAGCTTATTAGTAAAATATTAAGACATCTTATAAAAAATTAGGATCCTAAAGTAACTACAATTCAAGAGACTAAAGATCTAAATAAACTTCTTCTTGAAGAACTTATTGGATCATTTATGACTTATGAACTGAGCTGTAAAGCTCACGAATAACTTGAAGAAACCCTGCCAAAGAACAGAAAGAATTTAGCACTGAAAACTATTGATGACTCCTCGAGTGATGAGGACAATTACATTGCACTATTATCCAAAAAAATTAAAAAATTCATGAAAAATAATAAAAAATATAAGAAAAAGTACCAAAAAGGGAAAATGTTATATGCTTTAAATGTAAGAAACCAGAGTATTTCAAATATGAGTGTCGTCAATTAAAAAAGAAGGCATCGCACACAAAGAAGACATTCTCGATGACTTGGGATGATTCAAGCTCATCAGATGAAGAAGACCACATCAAAGAAGAGGTTGCTAACTATGCTCTTAAGGCCATCAATGATGAGGTATGTGAGTGTTCCAATATTTCCTTTACTAAGTTATTGAATATGTTTCATGAGCTTTATAATGAGTTTAGAAAAATTAGTAAGTCTTATAAATTACTTAAGAAAGAGCATGATTCACTAGTTAGTAAATTTGAAGAAATACATGTAGCATCACTATCACATAGTTCATGCACCGAATGTGAAAATTCAGATAAACGTAGAAAAGAAAACCTTGTATTAAAATAAACTTTAGAAAAATTTGACATAAGAAATAAATCCCTAAATATGATCCTTGCAAACAAGGGTTATATTCATAGGAAAGAAGGTATAGGCTTTGCTGGAAATACTCAACAAAAGCCAGTTATCTTCATTAAAGGACCCACTCTAAACTGACCACCAAAAATAAAATTCAACTTTTGTGGTAAATTAAGACATAAAGCTTACAAATGTTCATTTAGAAAGTATGCTCAACATAAATTAATTTGGATTCCTAAAGGGACCATTAGTAACAAAAAACTTTTAAATAAATTTGGTAAAGCTCTTTATGAAGGACACAAAGTATAATGAGTACCTTAATTAAAACCATCTTTCTTATAAGTTTGTCTCCAAACTAAGACTAGGAGCACCAAATGGTATCTTGATAGTGGATGCTTAAGGCTATGACTGGAGATCCAACTTATTTTTCTAAACTCACTGACCTAAATGTAAGAGTTGTCACATTTGGAGACAACAACAAAGGTAAAATCATTGGGAAATTAACCATAGGTAACATATCAAACCTTTTGATTTAAGATATGTGTTTAGTTGATAGTTTGAAACATAATCTACTTAGTATTAGCCAATTATGTGATAAAGGATATATTACTAAATTTGAACTTGATGCTTATATAATTGAAATGCCACACAAAAATGAATCTTTGATTATCATAATAAACAATAATGTGTATACCATTGATATTGAAAAGTTTTCTGATGAAACATGCTTTTGGCCTTAAATGATGATGTTTGGATTTGGCATAGGAGAATAGGCCATGCTAGCATGAAACTACTAAACCATATTTCAACTAAAGATTTAGCAAGAGGATTACCTAGCCTTAAGTTCATTAAGGATAAAGTATGTGATACTTGTCAATTTGGAAAATAAATAAAAAGTAGCCTTAATCCAAAAAATCAAATAAGCACCACTAGGTTACTACAATTGATCCATATGGATTTATTTGGACCAATTGATACTACAAGTTTAGGAGGTAGCAAATATGCATTTGTTATAGTAGATAATTATAGTAGATATACTTAGACTTATTTCTTGACACACAAAAGTGATTCCTTTAAATATTTTCAAAATTTTGTAAAATTATTCAAAATAAAAAAGGTTTTATAATTTCATTAATACGTAGTGATCATAGTAGTAAATTTTAAAACAATGAGTTCCAAAATTTTTGTGAGTCAAATGGGTATATCCACAACTTCTCTACTCCAAGAAATTCACAACAAAATGGAGTAGTAGAAAAAAAATAGGAACTTACAAGAAATGACTAGAATAATGTTAAATGAACATAGCCTACCCAAATATTTTTGGGCCAAAGCCATTAACACGACATGCTTTGTTTTAAATAGGGTTCTTGTAAGACCATTACTCTCTAAAATTATATAAAGGTAAAAAACCTAATATTTTATATTTTAAAGTTTTTTATTGCAAATATTTTATTTTGAATGAAAATGACACCTTAGGAAAATTTGATGCAAAATCTGATGAAGGTGGAAGTATGTAAATGCTCATCATAAGGAGCTTATAATAAGGGATCCAGGTTTGAAATACTAGAAGGTAGTAAAGTACTAGAAGATAGTAAAGTGTACCCTTAACTATTTGAGAAGAACTAAGGATCTTTTACTAGTACATGGAGGAGGTAGCCTCCAAGTTAAGGGCTACATGAACTCAAATTTCTTGTCCAACATTGATGATAACAAGTCAAACTCAGGATAAATTTTCACCCTAAATAGAGGAGCAGTAAGCTAGAAGAGTTCCAAGCAAGATATTACTACCGACTCGACCACAGAGTCGAAATACATTGCTACAATAGAAGCAGAAAAAGAAGGGGTGTGGATGAAGAAGTTCATCAGGGATTTAGGAGTCGTACCAAGCAGCATGGAGCCGATTCCCATATAAAGCGACAACGACAGCGATAGGGCAATAGTGTTAAGATTAATTGGCACTAAGAGGAGGGGGTGGGGGGTGGGGGTTGAATTAGTGCAAGTGTAAATTGATATTTTAACAAAAACTTTTCATTTAGAGCAAAACTGCAAATCAAAAGCGTATCTTAAACTTGAAAGCGAGTAAGTAGATGCTTTAAAAACACAATCGAAAGATGATGCTCTTGCTTTTCTGATTACAGACAATTATAAGTAGTAAATGAAGCAAGTAAGGAACACTTACAATTTATAGTGGTTCGACCTAAACCTTGGCCTATATCCACTTCCTGAGTCCTCCTCCTTGAGGCACACCGACATCCACTATTGATCTCTTTAGGGTGAAGATCAAACCCTTATAACATGAGCTTACAATGGAGACTCTTTACAAGAATTTATTTTTAACTCTAAGCTCACTCCCTTCCCCCTTTCATTTTCTTACAATTTACACAAGTTTTTCATAGAAATTTTATCCCTAAAAATATTATATATAATACAAAAAAACTTAGGGTATTTATAAGCCCCAAATGGCTTCAGAATTTAGAGCCAAAATTCAAACATATCCAAAAAATCTGAGTACAAGCAATTCACCCGCCGACATTGGCGGTGCAGCCGCCGAGAGCACCCTGAAATTAGGGTACGGGTGGTTCAATAGCTGACCTGGGCGGTTCGTCGTCAGTTGCCCAAAAACTTAGGGGCGGTGGTACAACTATCGCTCACCGATGGTTCAGTATCGAAATTTTCGTAAAAGTGATTCCCTCCACTTTCATATTCTAACTTAAACCTTATGTTTACCAATTCTCTAATCAACTAATTGAGCTCAACCTGAGCTCAATCAAACCCCTTTGATGGACCCGATTGTCTCATTGAGTTGATGTAGATTTCTTCCAAATCAAACTCAATTAGGACTCAATTGCTAACTACAACTTAGTCATTATAACCATAATGACCATCAAGCTAAATAATGACCTAACTCCCGCCAATCTGGTAGCCTCCAGCATTCTTGCGGTGAGTCGTACGGTCTTCTTCTGACGATCTCCTAGTGTATTCCAAGTGAGCTTCCCGATCCCTTCAGCGAACTCCTAGCAAACTCCCAACAAGGTCTCACTACATCGTTCGAACCTTGGCCCGATGCCCAAGCTTGATCCTAGCCCAACAATTGGTTGTAACTTAATTCCTCCATCATAGTTAGACTTACAATACTTCTTCTAATACACACATGTTAGATTAAATATTCATCAATTGATTTCATCATCAAAATCAGAGATTCAATAATCTCCCCTTTTTTTAGAATGACAATCAATTGATGATGGGAGTTAAACTTTACTCCCCCCTAAATCCATGCCATAAAAAGGGAAACTTAAATTCAAGAGAATTACATACTCTTGAATTTAAGTATCATGAAGTAATTAATATTTCAAGCAAATAATATTTCATGGATTGCAATGAGACACTTGTACATCAACAAAAATTTACTTTTAAATTATCAATTCATCAACTCATCAAGGATTCTTATGAATTTCAAATATTTGAAAATCTCCGCTTAAGTTATTAACTATTTTTCCCTTTTGTTTATCAACAAACTAAGAGAAATGCCCTTGTTACATAAGTCGTTACATAAGTCATCAACATCTTTCTCCTCCTTTGTCATCAACAAAAATATGAATGTAGGGCTAAGGATTTTAAGGCACATGAGTCTTTACTCTCCCTTTGTAAAATATGATATGAGCCATAAAGAAATTTCTTCCTCTTGTGAAAAAGAAGGAAAGAAAACAAGGGAGGAGAAAACATCATTAAGAAGAGCTCTCAATTTTGTAGATACGAATTTCTAAAAGGAAATTTAAAATATAAGCTCAAAAATCCAAGAAAACTCAAAAAATTTAGGAGCTACTCATGCATTTAAAATCATCTCATACAATTTCAAGTAAGCGTAGCAAATAAATCTATAAAATATCATTTTTATATAAATTTTCTCCCATTTTTGTGAACAATAAGATAAAAAATATGGAGTGAGTTTTCAAGATATTATCACAAAAAAGAAACTTAGTCTTAAGCAATTCATATATTTTCATAATTTAGCATTCCAAGTTCTATTCTAAGAAAATAAATTGTTATTCATTTAAAGGTTTTGTAAAAATATCTATTAATTGATGCTTAGTGTTAATAAATATCAAGGAGATATCTTAACAATCTACATGATCCCTGATAAAATAATGTCTAATGTCAATATGTTTGGTTCTTGAATATTGAATAGGATTTTTGGTTAAACATTAGCACTTGTGTTATCACATTTTATAGAAATATTTTTTAATTTTATTCCGTAATCTTCTAGTGTGTTTTTCATCCAAATGACTTGGGCACAACATGCACTAGTTGCAATATATTTTACTTCCATAGTAAATAAAGCTACTGAATTTTGTTTCTTGGAAGTCCAAGAAAAAAGTGCATGTCCTAAAAATTGACATGTCCCGGTAGTACTCTTTCTATCTATTCTACATCCACCAAAATTGACATCTGAATAAGCAATCAAATCAAAATTCTTTGATTTTGGATACCATAATCCTAGTTTTGATGTTCCTTTTAAGTATCTAATGATTCATTTAACTGCTTTCAAATGAGAGAGTTTAGGATTAGATTGAAACCTAACACACAATCCAACACTAAACATGATATCCGGTCTAGTAGTAGTTAAATATAATAAACTTCCTGTCATTCCTCTATAGGTTTTTTTATCAAACTTTTCACTTTCATTGTCTAAGTCCAACTTTGTAGATGTGCTTATAGGAGTGTTTAATGCTTTAGCATTTTTCATCCTAAAATGTTTTATCAAGTTCAAGGTATATTTAGTTTGACTAATAAAGATACCATCATCTAGTTGTTTTATCTATAATCCTAAGAAGAATGTTAACTCACCCATTAGGCTCATTTCAAATTCTTGGCTCATTTCTTTAGCAAAAGATTCACATAAAGATTCATTTATAGATCCAAAAATAATATCATCAACATAAATTTGAATAACTAAAAAATTATTTTCAAATGCTTAAAAAATAATGTGGTATCAACCTTGCCTTTAGAAATTTTATTTGAAATAAGAAAAGAACAAGGTCTTTCATACTAAGCTCGAGGGGCTTATTTTAATCCATAAAGAGCTTTTGTAAGTTTAAAAACATGATTAGGAAGAAAATTATTTTCAAAACTGAGGGATTGTTTAACATACACTTCTTCGAAAATGAAACTATTTACAAAAGTACTTTTAACATCCATTTGAAACAACTTAAAATTTTTAAAAGATGCAAAGGCAAGGAGCATCCTTGTGGCTTTAAGTCTAGCCACGGGAGCGAAGGTTTTATCATAATCGATTCCTTCTTCTTAGTTGAATCATTTGGCTACTAATCTAGCCTTATTTCTAACCACAATACCATTTTCATCTTGCTTGTTTCTAAAGACCCATTTAGTACCAATCAATAAATGGTCATTAGGTCTAAGAACAAGCTCCTATACCTCATTTCTCTCAAATTGATTAAGCTCTTCATGCATTGCATTAACCCAAGAATAATATCTTAGGGCCTTATCAATGCACTTTGGCTCGATTTAAGAAAGAAATATGATATTTGCACAAAAATTTCTAAAAGAAGATCGAGTTTGAACTCCTTTTGATGTTTCTCCTATTATAAGCTCCTTAGGATGATCATTCACATACTTCCATTCCTTAGGTAAGGATTTAGAAGTAAATTCATCCAAGTTACTTGTAGTAGTATTATCATTTAAATTCAAAGTACCAAGATCAATTTCATCATCAAAATTAATTTTCTTAAATTTGAAAAACTCATTAAAAATAACATGAATGAATTCTTCTATTACTAATGTTCTTTTATTAAAAACATGATAAGCTTTTGAAATAGAAGAATAACCTAGAAAAATACCTTCATCGGATTTTACATCAAATTTTCCTTAAGCATACTTCTCATTTGAAATAAAACATTTATAACCAAATATTTTAAAATAAGAAGTATTAGAGTTTTTACCACTCCCCAATTCATAAGGAGTTTTCGTGAGTAATGGTCTTACAAGAACCCTATTTAAAACATAGCATGTCGTTAATCTTCGACCGAAAAATATTTGGATAGACTATATTCGTTCAACATTGTTCTAGCTATTTCTTATAAGCTCCTTTTTTTCTACTACATTTTGTTGTGGATTTCATGAAGTAGAAAAATTATGAATGTACCCATTTGATTCATAAAAAATTTAAAAATCATTGTTTTGGAATTCTCTACCATGTTCATTACGTATTGAAGAAATCATATATCTTTTTTCATTTTAAATAATTTACAAAATTTTATAAAATATTTAAATGTATCACTTTTATGTGCCAAGAAATAGGTCCAAGTGTATCTCCTAAAATTATCTACTATAACAAATGCATATTTACTACCACCTAAAATTATAATGTCAGTTGGTCCAAATAGATCCAACTGAATTAATTGAAGTGGTCTAGAGGTGCTTATTTGATTTTTCAACTTAAAGCTACTCTTTATTTGTTTTTTTAATTGACAAGTATCATATATTTTATCTTTGATAAACTTAAGATTAGATCAGCCTCTTACTAGATCCTTGGTAAAAAATTAGTTTAAAAGTTTCATGCTAGCATGACCTAGTCTCTTATGCCAAATCCAAGCATCATCACTCAAAGCCAAAAAACATGTTTCATCATAAAATTTTTCAATATCTATGGTGTATACATTGTTGTTTCTTAAGACAATCAAAGATTTACTTTTATGTGGCAATTCAATTATGCAAGCATTAGGTTAAAATTTAATCACATATCCTTTATCACATAATTAGCTAATATTAAGCAAATTGTGTTTCAAGCCATCAACTAACAACACACCTTCAATCAAGAGGTTTGATGTATTACCTATAGTTCCTTTTCCAATAATTTTACCTTTGTTGTTGTCTCCAAAAGTGACAACTCCTTCACTTAAGCTAGTGAGCTTAGAAAAATAAGTTGGATCTCCGGTCATATGCATCCACTATCAAGATACCACTTGGTGCACCTAGCTTTAGTTTGGAGACAAACCTACAAGAAATATATTTTTTATTTAGGTACCCATTTTACATTGGGTCCTTCATAAAGAATTTTATTTTTCTTTTCTACTCTTTTTTTGTTGTATGAAGTTCCCTTGGGAACCTCAAACTAATTGGTGTGGGCTATATTTTCTTAATAGATATTTTCTTACCTTATGTCCTAATTTTTCACAAACATTATATTTAATTTTTTTGTGGCATATTTAAGGTAGGTCCTTTAACAAACATGGTTGGCTTTTGTTGAATGTTACCAACAAAGCCGATACCATTTCTTTTGTTAATATAACCCTTATTGGCAAGAATCATATTTACGGATTTGTTCCTAATTTTAAATTTTTCTAATGTTATCTTAGGCATGATATTTTCTTCTTTAACACTATCTATCATCTCATATTTAGAACATATGTTATGTGATACTAATGAATCTTGCATTTCGTCAAGTCTACTAACTAACAAATTATGATCATTCTTAAGTAAATTAAAAAAATTACTAATTTTTATAAACTCATCAAATAAATCATGAATCATATTTAATAACTCCGAAAAAGAAATGCTTAATGAATCACTAACCTCATTTTGTATCGCCATTAGAGCGTAGTTAGCGACTTTTTCTTTTGATTGGTCTTCTTCATCCGAAGAGCTTAAATAATCCCAAGTGGCCGAAAGTGCTCTCTTCTTGTGTGTCGGCTTCTTCTTCAATTGAGGATATCCATTTTTGAAATGTCCTGGTTTTTTACATTTATAGCGTATGACATTATCCTTCTTCGGTTCATTTTTGTTTTTATAGTTTTGTTCTTCTTCATAAATTTTTAAACTTTCTTGATAATAGTGCAATATCATGGTCCTCATCACTTGAGATTTCACTCGAAGAGTCATTTGTCATAAGTGGTGAATGTGACTTTCAAGTGAAGGGCTGTAAATAAGGATGTCGTCGAAGAAAACCAATACAGACTTACAAAGATAACTTTAGAAAATATCATTCATGAGGCTTTGAAAGGTGAAGGGAGCATTGGTGAGACCGAATGCCATTACTAAAAATTTATAGTGGCCGTTATGCATTCGAAAGGCGGTCTTCGGTATGTCTTCTTCAAGCATCCAAATTTGATGGTATCCGGATTGCAAGTCTAGCTTCGTGAAGACTTGTTCTCCCTTTAATTTATCGAGTAATTCATCCACCATAGGATATGATACTTGTCCTTGACCATTATGTCGTTGAGAGCTCAGTAGTCTATGCACATTCACCACATTCCATTTTTTTTCGTATAAGAAGCACCGGCGAAGAGTAGGGGCTGCAACTTAGCTGAATGACCCCTGTTTCAAGCATCTCATATACCATCCTTTCTATTTCAGCTTTCTGGATGTGAGGATAATGATATGGTCAAGTGTTTGCTAGGGGTTTGCCCGGGAGAATCAGAATCCGGTGGTCGTTCCATGGGGTAGGGGGTAGACTGCGTGGTTCGACGAATATGTCTGAAAATTCTACAAACAATTGAAGAAGGTTTGGGTCTTCAATTTTTGTTGCTCCCTCATATATTGCTGTTGGAGTTGCATTAGGAAGTCGTTGTTTATTTTTTGCAAAACTTTCTCCATTCGCTACGTTGAAATCGTTGTCACGTCGCTCTCGCGTTTCCTGCATAGGATCACCTATTTCCCTTTACTGAAAAAATTTATAATTAATTTTAAAAAATTTCATTCGATGCTAAGCACTACCTTATAATCATCAAGTGGGAGGAGGAAGAAATCAACAACTATTTCTTGGTCCTGCAGCATCAACTTAACGCGCAGGCATCTTCGATTGCACTTCAAAATTATGTCGTCGGCTACCTTAACAATAAACCTGCAACAACCTTTATTATGAAGCACCATCCAACTAGCAACCTTGTTGTTCATGAAGTTATTAGTACTCCCGGTATCAATAAGGATGGTGATTGGTTGTTGTTTGAGTAGTCCTCCACTTTCATCGTTTGCGGGTTCGCGTAGCCAGGAAGAGCATATATCATACAATCGGCCGATTGTGGTTCTTCCTCCATGACCTCCTCATGCTCATGGACCTCTTCCTCTGAATCATCAAGGGGTTTAATTAGAAGAAGGCAAAATCACTAATATTTCTTAGGCAAAATCACAAAAATCAAGTAAAACATACTGCCAAACATTTGTACAAGCAAGCAAAAGCAACGAACGGTTCATTGAGCGAAGATATCATAGTTGAGCGACAACCATTCGTGACAGTGTGGTATAGGACTATATATATATATATATATATATATATTATATAATGTATGGTGTAGGACGTACGGTAGGAAGTGCACGCATATATTACGATTATGTGCATTGTGAGAGTGCACGTATATGTTTTGATATAAGGTGTAGAAGTCCATAAATTTGTTATATTCTTTTGCAAGTGCATATCACCATCTCGAATTATTTCGATAAAGAAAAATTAGCTCTTATTTTGTGCATGCTTTGTGTAAGGTTAAATATCTTAGGCCAACTATTTTGAAATATTATATATATATGATATGATGCATGCTCACCTGATTAAGGCTATAAAAACTTATATTTACTAAGTAAATTACTCATTATAGATATTATATTACATGTAAGGATGCTAGTATCTCACCTAAATGATTAGGTAGGAAAGTGAGTAGGTGGAAGCTCATTCTAGCACAGATATGGAAGGTGACCCATGGAAAAATTTTAGACATGTTAAGTATATGTGTATAAAATGTGGACATTGTATATTTGTGTTTTCTTATGATTAGATGTTATAGAGTATGTACAAGTATAAAAAATACTATATACAAGAAAAATTTTATCGTTTTATTTCATACATTAGTATATTTTAGTTTTATGATTATATATTTTTTGTTGCATTCATATCGATAGCAATAATATAAATAAAAATGTGACATTCCATCTTAGTTCGATATATAAGATATGGATGAAATTAGGAGTTGGATGTTACATCCCTTCCTCGCCTTCGCGCAAGGGCTGACAATCTCACCCATTTTGTAATTGTCTATATTTCTTTGTGGGAGTCACAATCGATAATGACAAGAGTCGACAAATGAGCGAAGCACGAATGGAGGCACACTAAGGTTGTGAGAAAAAAATTAAAATAAAAAATAATAATTTTTTCATATAAATTTTATGTGTGAATAACTTATTAATTTCCTTTCGAGAATTTGTTCACATAACATTACCATAAAATAATAACTTCTTTCCACCTTGTCACAGACTTAGTTTAATTTACCTAAATCGTGCGACACTCTTGAAGACTTAGCTAAAATTGCCTAAGTCATGAAGCAACCTTGCCCGCTGTTTCGAAATTAGCTGGGATTGCCTAAGTTATGAAACACTCAAAGTATTATCTGTCTACAAAGGGCAGCCCACTTGCAACCTCATGCGGGTCCCGTAGGACTTGTAAAGAAGAAGTTGATTAGCTTATAAACGAGCCATGGACAAGTCCCGACGTCTTGCAAAGTAGGAAACTATACAAGCAATTCGTCGAATACCTCGAGTGCAGTAGAGAAAAGAGAGAAAGAGAGTGAAACAGGACTTTAAAGGGTTATAAGAACAATCGCAAGTCCATAAATGATGGTTCCTAAGGTATCAGACGCAAGACAAGTTCAAATATTGATGAAAGCCTACGCTTGACATATACCTGAAACCTCATTCAGCCTGGTGCCACCCGGGGGTTCCAAGGTGCTAAAATGACTGACATTTTACACCGCTCAGAGTGGTCACCATAGCACACAAAAAAGACCCAAAAACGAGGTTGTTTTGGGCTGTTTTAGCTCCACGAGCGAGCGATCGTTCTGCAGCCTTCTACACTACTTTTGCTCATATTTCTTAGGTAAAAACACATAAACTCGAGGTAAAACAAGTTGTCAAATATCTGTATAAACAAGAAAAGGCGATGAACAGTTCGCTAAGCGAAGATGTTATGGTTGAGCGATGACCGTTCGTGACATTCTCCCCCACTTAAAATGTCGATGCCCTCGTCGACGCTTATTGGTAGGCTTTGACGTGGGCTTCTTCATGTCGCAGGGCATCTTCTGGCTCCCGATTGACTTCTTTTCGAGGAAGCTTTTGTCACTTCATCAAGTACTCGATTTGTTGCACTCCATTGGGTAGCTTTGTCTTGCGATCCACCAGAATAGTTTCAACTCACTTCTCAAAAGAGGCTCTGGTGGGGGGTAGTCGAGTTGGAACATTTCGAGAATTATCTTGCGGATCTGAGTGGTATGCTTTCAAGTTGCTTGCATGGAAGATGTTATGAATTCTGAACCATGCTAGCAGTAGCAACTTGTATGAGACATTGCTTACCCTATTGATAATTGGGAAAGGCCCTTCATACTTGCGTACCAATCCGTTGTGCACTTTGTGCCTAAAAAACTGGAGTGATGCTGGTTAGAGCTTCACCAACACCATGTCAGCAACTTTGAACTCTTGTGGTTACCTTCCCAAGTCGGCTCACTTATTCATCTTTTTGGTCGCCTTCTTCAAGTAAGCCCGCATAATATCTGCATTATGATGTCATTCTTTTACGAAGTGATATGCTAATGGGTTACTTCCTGTATAACCAATAACCAAGGTATGAGGAGTCGATGGCTGTTGTCCCATAATAATCTCGAAGGGGCTCTTGTTGGATGTAGAGCTCCGCTGTAGGTTGTAGGAGAATTGGGCTATGTCCAACAGCTTCACCCAATCTCGTTGGTTGGCACTCACATAGTGTCGGAGATATTGCTCTAAGAGCAAATTGATTCTTTTAGTTTGGCCATCCGTCTGAGGGTGGAGGCGTGTGGAGAAGTATAATTTAGATCCCAACAACTTGAACAACTCGGTCCAGAATCGTCCCAAGAACCGAGAATCTCGATCACTAATGATGTTGTGTGGGACTCCCCAATACTTCACCACATTCTTCATCATCAACTTAGTCGCCTCCTCTGCTGAGCAATGTAGGGGTGCAGCAATGAATGTTACATACTTCAAAAATTGATCGACTACCACGAGAATCGATCCAAGTCCCCCTACTACGGGCAAGCTTGATATGAAGTCCAAGGAAATGCTCTCCCATGGCCTTTCTGGTATGGGCAGCAGCTCCAAAAGTTTCACTGGCTTCTGCTACTCTACCTTGTCCTATTGACAAGTAAGGTATGTTCGAACATATTTCTCCACATCTGTCCCCATCTTTGGCCAATAGAAGGCCCTCTCTATGAGAGCCATTGTTCGGTGGATACCCGGATGTCCAGCCCAAAGGGAATCGTGACCCTCTTTTAAGAGTTCACGCCTTAAATTATCCGCTCGCGGGATATAAACTCTTTTCCCTTTGGTGTAGATGAGTCCCTCATAGACCCAAAATTATTGTATCTTGCCCTCTTTGATGAGTTGCATCAGAGTTACTACCTGAGCATCGTGGTACAGTCTATCCCTGATCCTGGAAAGGAAGTTAGAGTGCAATTAACTTATTTGGTCTCCGCCCTCTAGTTGTACAACATTCACTAGTTCCACTTTCCAGCTTAATGCACTAGCCACGATGTTTACTTTTCTGGGCTTATACTCTATTACCATGTCAAACCCAACCAAGAAGTCCTGTCATTGTACTTGCTTTGGGAGAGTTTCTTTTGAGTTTAGAAGTAACTCAATGTGACATTGTATGTCCTTATCATGAATGGTAATCCCAAAAGATAGTGTCGCCACACTCGTAGATAGTGGACCACTATTGTCATCTCCTTCTCATGCACTGGATATCACTACTTGGTCTTGTTGAGCTTGTGACTCTCGTAGGCTACTGGATGACCCTCTTGCATAAGTACTCTCTCAATAGTGAAGTCAGAAGCATTTGTATGGACTTTAAATGACTTCTCATAGTTTGGTAATCTGAGTACAAGTTTCTTCAACATAGTAGTCTTTAGGTCTTGAAATGTCACCTCACATTTGTCCTACCATCTCCAAGACTGCTCTTTCTTTAGCAACTCTGTCAACGGAGCTATGCGCTTTGAATATCCAACTATAAAGCACCGATAATAGTTGGCGAACCCAAGGAAGGATCTCAACTCTGGCACCTTCTTTGGTATTTGCCAGTCTGTCACAGCTTGCACCTTAGACTTGTCCATTCGGATGGAACCATTGCCGATTCGATGCCCCAAGAATAAAATTTTTGTTTGGGTGAAGTAGCACTTTTCCCTCTTCATGAACAAGGTGTTCTCCCTGAGAACTTTAAAAATTATTCGGAGGTGCTTAACAGGCTCCTCAAGTGTTTGACTATAGACGACGATATCGTCTAAGTAGATGGCCATAAACTTATCAAGATACTCCTTGAATAGTTGGTTGATTAAAGTGCAGAATGTGGCCGGAGCATTGGTTAAGCCGAAAGGCTTCACCAAGAACTCAAATGCTCCATACTTGGTCACATAGGTAGTCTTCGCCTCATCACCTTGTGCAATGCGAACCTACCAATACCCCAACCGAAGGTCGAGTTTGGATAAGTAATTTGCCTTGCCCAATTGATCAAACAAGTCTGCGATGAGCGGGATGTGGTACTTGTTCTTCACCGTCACCTTGTTGAGCGCTTGATAATCAATGCATAATCGGAGGCTCCCATCTTGTTTCTTCTGGAAGAGGACTAGAGCTCTGAAAGGTTCTTTTGAGCTATAAATGAGACCACCACTTAGTAGTTCATCTAACTGCTTCCTTAATTCTGCCAACTCTAGAGGGGTCATGCGGTATGGTGGTCTCGCTGGAGGCTTAACTCCAGGCTCCAGCTCAATCTGATGATCCACGCCTCTACGTGGTGGTAGAATTCTTAGTAACTCCATTGGCATCACATCTGAGAACTCCTTCAGGATGTTTACCATAACAGTAGGTTCTTGAATGGCCTCCCCATCAAGTGTCTCTAGCTTCATAGTAGCTATAAAGGTTGATTCACATTTTCATACCCCTTTCTTCAATTGTAAAGTCGATATTTGCTATGGGTTTTTGGTTCCTCCTTGAGAAACTGGAACCACGTAGGGATCGTCGCCTCCTATTAGACATAGGAAGTTCGGGAAAGACATTGGCACTAACTTCGCCGCGTGCATGAACTCCATTCCTAGAATCACATGGAAGTCATCCAATGGTACCGCCATCAAGTTTGTGCTCTCGCTCCATGTTCCAATCTTGATGGGGACCCCCTTTGCTCATCCAGAGATCCGCTTGGCCTCCGAGTTCACAGCCTTCAAACGACTTGGGCTCTTCTCCAAGATTAATCCAAGTCGCTTAGCTTCATGATCGATAATAAAATTATGTGTAGCACCCGTGTCCACTATTGTATGGGTTATTTGGCCATTAAGCTTGATGTCCACATACATCAACTCACTGCTTCGTGCCTTCGGTAGCTTTGCCTTTGTATTCCCCTCCATTTGACCCTGTAATGCATTCGACAAATGCATTGCTCCCATCCTGGGTCTTTGCGATGCCTCACTGTCGCTATTGGATTCAGAACTGCTCGAACTAAGGGCAATAGCTTTGCTCTTGTCCGTCTTATGGGGATATATTGATGCAGTTAAAGCATTAAGTGCCGACTTTTGTGGGCACTCCCTTACCATGTGCGGTCCTCCACACAAGAAGCATCCACCAGACTTTGGGACTTTACCTTTTGAGCTCGGTCCCTTGTGAAAATTCTTCTTCTTTTGTTCGCCCCCAGACTCCTTCGCTTGAGAGTATTTAGCTGGGCAATTTCCCGAAGATTATTTCTTCTTTCTCAAATCCTCTGAAGAAACAAAGTCAGTTAGCCTTTCTGTGGCTGCAATTGCCCCGACTACATCAGTGACATTCCTCCGATATAGTTCTTGTTGTGCCTATAGATTCAAGCCATCAAGGAAGCTGTATAGCTTATCTTTTTAAGACATATCCTGTATATCCAGCATTAGTGCTGAAAATTATTTCATATAGTCTCGGATTGTTGTACTTTGGCGGAGTTGTCTCAGTTTCCTTCTTGCAACAAACTTTATGTTCTCGGGTAAGAACTGAGTTCTCAACTCTCGCTTCAAGTCTTCCCATGTATCCACTTGACATCGACCTTGCTGGATCTCCTCCCAACGGGTTCGCCACCAAATTTTACATTTCCATTCAGATACATTGTTGCTATAGCAACTTTGGTCTCTTCAGAATCAAGCCTTGTAGCCTAAAAATAATGTTTCATGTCGAACAAAAAATTTTCAAGCTCTTTGGCATCCCTAGTAACCCCGTAGGAATGCGGCTCCGGTGCCCTGAAGTTCTATGGTGACGCAGCACGGGTATTGTTCCCTCCCGCATCCGGAGTCCTTGTTAACACCATCACCTTAGCCATGAGTTCTGCCACAACTTCGTGTAGATGTCATATGGAATCTTTGGTGTCCCCTTTCAGTCGGCCGATCAGGGATTCAACTTTCTCGATCCGAGATTCAGCTTCTTCTTGCGAGCTCTCTACCCCACGGAGCCTTTGTTGGCCTTGACTCCAAGCTCGCTTCAAGAACATCAAGGTGGGTTTCTACTATTATAAGTCTCTCCTTGTGGCACTTTTTCCCAATTGGCGCTCCATATGGCACCTCCTCCGCTCGCGGAGAATACCCAACTTCACGCTCGTCTTGTTCACTGCCATGCTCCACATAAGCGACTCCAACAGTTTACGAGCGAGTTTGCACTTGCAGCCCACCTATGGCTTCTTGGAGTGAGGGTCTGGCTTGCCCTATCTTTCTCAATTCACCACGATGTTTCACCATGGTGCGATTGTGAATCTTCTTCGCTATTGTTCGAATTGCTTGCCTGCTCTGATACCACACTATCACAGACTTAGTTAAATTTGCCTAAGCCGTGTGACACCCTAGTGGCACTCTCGAAGACTTAACTAAAATTGCCTAAGTCGTGAAGCAACCTTGCCCACTGTTCCAGACTTAGCTGGGATTGCCTAAGTCGTGAAACGCCCAAAGCGTTATCTGTCCGCAAAGGGTCAGCCCACTTGCAACCTCATGCGGGTCTCGTAGGACCTACAAAGAAGAAGTTGATTAGCATAGAAATGAGCAACGGACAAGTCCCGAAGTCTCGCAAAGCGGGAAACTATACAAGCAATTCATCGAACACCTCAAGTGCAGTAGAGAAAAGAGAGAATGAGAGTGAAACATGACTTTAGAGGGTTATAAGAATGATCGCAAGTCCACAAACGATGGTTCCTAAGGTATCGGACGCAAGACAAGTTCAATTGTTGATGAAAGCATACGCCCGACATATACCCGAAACCCCATCCAGCCAGGTGCAACCCGGGGGGTTCCAAGGTGCTAAAATGATTGACATTTTGCACTGCTCAGAGTGGTCACCGTAGCACAAAAAAAGACCCAAAAACGAGGCTGTTTTGGCTCCAGCGCAGTGAGCGATCATTCTGCAGCCTTCTACACTACTTTCGCTCACATTTCTTAGGTAAAAACACATAAACTCAAGGCAAAACAAGCTGCCGAATATCTATACAAACAAGAAAAAAATGATGAATGGTTCAGTGAGCGATTGAGCGATGACTGTTCGTGACAACCTGGCACTATGCCTAATTCGTACTCCTGCTGTCATTTGTCAGCGGTCTCTTCATTTCTTATAGTAAAAAAAAATGATGCCACTACCATGTGTCAGTCGTCTCTTCGATTCTATCCACTGCCTTTTGTTAGTGGTCTCTACCACTCTTAAAGCATAGGATGATGACGTACTGAACGGTACCATATTACCTAAGGCAGTACGAATGGGAGACGGCGAAGAAGGCATGGTTGTTCTACAATTGCCGATAAAAGACCCCACCTTCGATCAAGCCAAGGCAGTATACAATCACGATCTATTCATGATGTCCCCCAATGGCTAGGACCCGGCACAGCATCCCTCTACCGCCTTGTATACCTCTCTTCTTCTTCTGCGTCTCTCTCTGTTCGCATCTCCCAACCCTCTTCTCCCCCTGATCGCCTCCTTATTTCCGTATACTGCACTACCTTCCTCTCATCGCAAGATCAAGACGCCATCATTGTACTTTTTTCTCCTTAGTCTTATTTTTTTCTTTAGGTGATCTATGACGATAAGCTGGTAACTTAAGTTGTTTTTTTTAAATACTAAAAAGTCTAAAATAAAGATTTTTTTTAAAATACTGAAAAATATATCACATCTTAATAAATCTCACTCTCATCTAAAATAATCTCATCCTCATCTAAACTAGATTTTTATTTTTATTTTATCTAATCCTAACTACTTAAATTAATCTTAACTACTTGAATTATATCTAACACATCCCCTTAATTCAAGTAGTTATAATTTAAAACTATTTTCAGAGAAATATGTTTCTTTGCTAAAATTTTTGTGAAGATGTCGACGAGCTGATCTTCGGTGTTGTAGTGGTTGTCTTATATTTATGTTTATGTCTATAACTTGACCTTTTTCTCTTTGACATCTATCTATGATGATCTGATGGGAGCTTTGTATTTATAGGATCAAATCCCTTTAGATGCAAAAGCTTCATCTTTCTTTTCTTTCTCTTAGCTTTCTTTACATCATCAAAAACTTTTACCATCCCTGTATATGTACCTTCATTGTTATCCTTAGAGTTTAAGATCTCATTTTTTTCTTGTGGATGTGTTTTATCAACTGTAGTTTCCAAATTATCATGACCTGCACATATGAGATAGTTTGCATAGATCCACACAAATTTAGATAATGTTGATTCATCAGTAAGAGTAGCAAAATCTGAAAATAATAAGGGAAACACATTATTTTTTTGTCATCCTTACAGTTACTATCAATTTTTTAATTTTTCTATCATAAATCAAGTATTTTTCATCATATAAAATAATATAATATCTTTTCTTATTAGTTGTCATATAGTAATAAGATTTTATTTTAAATCAAGAATAAACAACACATCATCAATGACTTTTTTACCGGATTTGGTGTTCACAACAACTATTCCTTTTCCTTTCAGTTGAACCTTATTATCATTTCCCATCTAAGTAGATCTAACTGAATCATCAAGTCTCTAAAATAAACTTTTATCCCTGTCATATGATTATTGCATCTACTATCTAAAAACTAAACAGATCTAGAATATTCTTCATTAGATGCTATAAAGAAAATATTTTCTTCATCTCTTTTGTTATCATTATTTTTCTCATGATAGTTTATTTGATTTTTGTTCCAACAATCTTTTTCAAGATGACCATATTTTTTACAATAATAATAGAGAGGAACATTGATAGAACCCCAGAGGAATTCTATGGAGATTTGACCTTTGAGAGGGATTAATCCTTGGAATGCTATAAGGGTTCCTCCCTCCTAGAAGTCGGCCACAAGGCTGAATTAAAAGATGATATTCCTTATTCAAATAAGGTGGAGGCTACAAGCTTATATAGGGCTCCAAAACCTAGCCCTAGGGGGGTGCTTCCTAAGTGAATTCTCCCTTTTACCCTCCATCTAGCCAACTTGCCCTATTAAGGGGGGTTACACAACCATGCACCCCTGTTAGAAACCCTAGCCGATCAGTCCAATAAGGCCTCAACTATAAACCCTAGCCAGTCTACTATATAAGATAGAGGTCGCTAGGTGAGGTTTATTACAATCTCACATAGTTGTTATTAATTACTACTTAGTTGAGTAGGACCCAACCCTATTGAAGTCCTATCAAACCTGTCCTCTTAAAATCAACCTTGTCCTCAAGGCTGAGGTTCCATGAACTTAGGGAACCAGGTCTTCAACTCCTCATATGATTCTCAAGTGGCATCTTCAGATGGTAAATTATTCCAATGCACCAATACTTCAATAGAGGGTCATCGGTGACACATCACAATTCTTCGGTCAAAGATGGCTTGTGGTTGGGCTTGAATTTCTCCATCATTTGTGGTGTTCGGTAGTTACGTTTGGGCTGACTCGTGTTCTCCCAACTTGGGCTTCAAGCAAGATATGTGGAAGACAAGGTGAATTTTGGCATCCTTCGGTAATTTAAGTTTGTACCCCATAGCTCCAATACGCTCGGTGATTTGACAAGGCCCATAAAAATAAGAGAATAGCTTTATAGAGACTCATCGATAGTTGTTTGTACAATTGCAAATGAAGATAAACCCAATCTCCTACTGAAAACTCTCTTTTGCTCCGATGTGTGTCGGCATGCTACTTCATTTCGACTTGAGCGACAGAGAGATTTTCCTTTAATAGCTGTAGGAGTTTGTCCCTATCAATTAAATCTTGGTCGACCTGATCTACTTTGGTCGAGCCAATTACATACTTTGGAATCATAGGGGCCGGTCAGCCTACAGCACCTCATATGGGGTATATTTCCTAGATGAATGATACATAGTCTTATACCACCATTTGACCCAAGGGAGCCACTTTGTCCATGTCTTTGGTCGGTCACTGGTGAAGCACCGAAGGTATGTCTCTAAACACTTGTTCACCACCTCAGTTTGGTCGTTCGTCTATGGGTGGTATATTGTGCTCATCTTGAGTTTAGTGTCCTGCAACTGAAATAACTCGGTCTAAAATTTACTTGTGAAAACCCTATCACAATCACTTATAATGGACCTTGGCATCCCATGTAGTTTAATAATATTTTCTATAAAAATCTAAGCAATACTAGTAGCAGCGTAGGGATTTCGCACAGCACAAAAATGAGCATATTTCATTAGTCGATCAACCACCACAAGAATTATGCTTTTACCTTAGGAATGTGGCAGCCCTTTGGTGAAATACATGGAGATGTCGGTCCACACTGAGTCTGATATAGGTAGGGGTTGTAGCTTCCCCAAACTTGCCACTGTTTTACCCTTCTACTATTGATATACATCATATTGGGCGACATATTCAGAAATACTTTTTTCATCCCTTTCTAATAAAAATTTTGCTTCACTCTTTTGTAAGTGCTCAAAAATTTGGAGTGTCCTACTGAAGGTGTGGAGTGCATTTCGTGCATTATGATTTTGATGCAAGGGGGGTCGGGTATAAGCACAATACGACCTTTGTAGCGTAGATCCCTCAAATCCAAAGTGTAGTGGGCCATTGTGCTTGGATCATTCTCTAATTTTTCTATGATATTGCTGGTCTTTAGATCCTTCTTCCATTTCTCCCTAATGTCCTCAAGGAAATCGGTGGAAGGAAGGAAAATGGTTGAAATTTCGGTTTGCTCCGGTAGCCATGAGAGCGCATCTATAATAGTATTTTCTATCCCTTTTTTGTAAATAATTTCATAATCAAATCTAAGGAGTTTGGTTACATATTTTTGCTCCCCAGGGGATGATATCTTCTGCTCCAAAAAGTACTTGAGGCTTCAATGATCTATTTTAATTTGAAAGCACCGACTGATTAGGTATAGTCTCTGCTCGTTACGACATGCACGATTACAAGCATCTCCTTATCGTATATTAACATTTTTTATGGGAGGGAGACAATGCCTTGATGGTAAATGCGAGTGGTCGACCATCTTGCATTAGGACGGCTCCAATTCTGACTCCAGATGCATTGGCCTCCATAATGCAGGGTTGACTGAAATCTGATAGCGATAGCATTAGCGTCATCGTCATGGCTGCCTTAAGTCTGTCGAAGACAACTGAGGCTTTGTCTCACCATTGGAAGGCATCTTTTTTCAGTAGAGAGGTGAGTGGTGCACTGATCTTCCTATAATCCCTCACAAACTTTCGATAGTAGCCAGTTAGTCTAAGGAAACCGTGCAATGATTTCAGATTTATAGGTTTCGACCAGCCTTGCATTGCCTCAATTTTGTCGGGTCTACCGCCACTCCTTCTAATATTATGTGCCCAAGGTACTCTACTTTTTGTTGGAGGAAGCTATACTTTGATTATTTAACAAAAAGAGTATTATCCCGAAGGATCGTTAAAATAAATCGCAAGAGCTAAAAGTGAGTCTCAAGAGAAGGGCTATAAATGAGAATATCATCAAAAAATACCAGCACAAATTTACGTAGAAAGCTTCAAAAAATATCGTTCATCAGACTTTGGAAGGTGGAAGGAGCATTAGTGAGTCCAAAGGGCATTACCAAGAATTCATAATGTCCATTGTGTGTTCGGAATATAGTTTTTGGAATGTCTTCTTCGCATACCCGAATCTGGTGGTACCCGGATCAGAGGTCCAACTTCGTGAAGACTCAAGCTCCTTTTAATTCATCTAAGAGTTCATCCACCACTGGTATTGGGTACTTATCCTTTGCTGTGATGGCATTTAAAGCTCAGTAATCGATGCACATCCGCCAAGTTTTGTCCTTCTTGCGCACAAGTAACACCGACGAGGGATAGGAGCTACAACTTGGCGAATCACCATTGTGTCGAGCATCTCTTTTACAATATTTATAATTTCATCCTTCTGGTGGTGAGGATAGCGGTATGGTCGAGAGTTCGGTGAAATGGTGAAGATGTGGCTTCCGTGCTTGTTGCTTGTTACAGGTGCCCTGCAAGCCAATCACGTGAGTGATGGCACATGTGACACACTACGTAATCTTTTTGCTTATGATTAATATTGGTATATTCTCATATTATATTATTTGTTGTATATATATTGTGATGTCCTTGGTTCTCTACAATGAGAATCATATCGTGATGAGATCATGATAATGAGATCGATTCACCTTTAAACACAGATCCTAAATAATCCTGGTCATAGGTTACTCGAGAGGAAAATTGAGATAACCGGACAGATCGACGTACTATATACCCGTCTATATGATGGAGGCGGCTGGTCTCATATCCACTTATATGGAGACACTAAGGATATAGTAGAGGTGCTCATTAGAGAATGAGTTCACTGATTGATTCGCTTATTGAATGTTATATGGTTAATGATACCTAATGTCAGATAGTGATTCCAGAGTCCCAGTTATGTATTTGGTCCTTAGACATAAGTCACCAAGGATGTCTTGTATGAGTACTCATTTCTTTGACGCCAGACTTACAGGTTTGGAAAGTTCTAGATCTGGTACAATTGGTTATCGGGATTAGTAGCAAACTTATGAAGACAATTGAGTGTCAATATAGGATTATCCACTCTCGGTATCACGAGAGGAATATCTCATATGTGCTTGCTCAGACAAATCTCTGGCCAGGGTCATTCGGATTGAGAGAGGAGTACTCCGGTATAATCCGAATAGAGTAAGATAAACTGATTCCGTATGTGACCTGACAATATCATGTCTAATATACGATCTCTGGGATACTATTTAGATAAGGGATTATAGATACATAGTAACTGTGGACAGACAGGTTTGACGAATTCGATCCCCCTGTACCATCTGGGGACTATGGCATAGTGGCCTAGTACGTCCATAGTCGATAAGTCGAGTGAATTATTATAAGGATAATAATTCACTATATTAGAAGGAGTTCTGATGGGAGTGACTCACGGTCAGCTCAGTATCGGGCCTAGAGGGTCACACACATATGGTAGATGCTTCAGCGAATAGAGGATTGGATGAAGATCCAATTAGCCCATATTCTCATTAGATGAGACCGTTTGCTGATGGGCTCCTTGCTTAAGACCCAATTAGAGGTCTAAGGAGATTATTGGATAGAGATCCAATAATGTAAGGTTAGTGGATTATTGGATGGAGATCCAACACCCACTAAGGCAGGAGCCCTAGGGTTTTTGATGGCTCTCTATAAATAGGAGAGGAGACTCATGGTTGAAAGGCCACAGCTTTAGCCACCACCTCCTATTCTCCTCCCTCCCTCTGAGTAAGAGTTGCAAAACCAAATTGGAGGAGTTTCGCTACAGAGATCCATCGTGTGGATATCGCTAGAGAGGAGGACGCTTGACCTCCTTCATCTTCTCTATCCGGATCTGGAATACAGGGATATACGATCTCCCTAGGTAAAATCAATCTCTCACACATCACGATTTTATCGGTTTTTGTGTTTTTATCGCGACCCCAATCTTTTGCACGACGATTTGATCTGTGTGGGAAATCGATTTTTGTTTTGATTTTCGCTACGCATGTGATGCACCCGCTGAGGTTTCCCAACAATGGTATCATAGCTAAGATTTTTATGTGAAAGATTAGTTTTAAACTGCGTGTGATGAGATTAAATCATGTAGAATCGTTCTACATGTTCTTGCTGCATTTTCACAGCGAAGGCAATGAGGAGGGACAGCAGGGCATGGCCCGACCACCTGCAAGGGGGCGACCGGCTGCAGCCAAGGTCCCCCTGCAAAGGGGCGGTCGGCTGCAGCCAAGGCCCCCCTGCAAAGGGGCGGTCGGCTGTGGCCAGGCCCCCTATAAGGAGCGACCGCCCATAGGGGCAGCAGCCGCCCCCTGGCACAGCCGGCTGCAGCCAAGGCCCCCCTACAAAGCCCGTGACAGGCCACCCGTAGGGGCAGTAGTCACCCACGGGCACGACCGGCTGCGGCCAGCCCGCAAGGGGCTGCCCGCGATGTGCCCGCAATGGGTGGCCTGTCACGGGCTTAGCTGATTTTGCCTAAGCCGTGTGGCACCTATGTGTGTCCGTCCGCATAGGTCAGCCCTCTCCGATATATCCTAGAGTCCCTAAGACTTACAAAAGAGAAAACGGGCCAAAAGAAGTAATTCCCATGGGGTCCACAAGCAACTACTCAAGCAAACACCTTATAAAGCCAAATATAAATTACACCCATGGACATTACAAACCGAAGTGCCCACAAGTGCTTATAAGATACACTCGTATTTACCTGCCAAAATTGGCCACAAAGCAAACCAAACTAGGGCTGCTAAGCCTACTGTAAGCCCGCTACTTGTTGTACAAGGTGTGTACACAAACTGAAGGACACAGACAAACATGAGCATTTCATCGAACACTTATTTACATTATTGTCCGTGACATTCTCTCCCACTTATTCCTTCAATGTCCTCATCGAAGCCACTATAGATGCTACATCTCATCGCATTTTGCTGAATCTTCAATCTTCTGCTATGGCTGCAACACGCCCCTTTGGCTCCCAACTGCTCTCCGCCACTATTGTTGAGTAATCGAACTCTGATCCGTCATACTATTTCAACTCACCAATGACTGACTCTGGTGTGGGGTTGGCTGAGTTGTGCTAATCCTTGTTGGTTCTCGCGGATTCTTCTGACGAAGGAAAAGACCTGCCTTATTATGCGCTAGTATCGCAGTATACTTATGTTGCTGGAACTGGGTGGATGCTTGTTGGAACTTTGACGAGCATCGCCTCGTAGACTTTAAGGTTTTTGAGGTCCTTCCTCCATAGTGTTTGCCCATTGATCCTTCTTCCACGTTTAGTTGTCACTTCCAAGTAGGTTCACATCACTCCCGCTTTAGATTGGTCAATTGGAAAATGAAGCGGACAATCTACTCTCAGTAGTGCTGATCACCAATGGTGAGAATTTGACAACTATTGTCTTCCGTAAGCTTTCTTTTGAAGGGTCACTGAACTTATGCAGAGCTTCTCTACTGGATAAGTAAGAGAACTGGGATACTTGACTTCACCCATTCTCTTAGTAGTTGAGAAGGCAATGTTACTTGACTTCGCTCACCTCCTCGAGTTAAGAGAATTGGGGTACTCGGTTTTGTCCATTCTCTCAAGTTGAGAAGGCAAAGGTTACTTGATTTCGCCTGCCACCTCGAGTTTATACTTCATGCATTGAGCTGGTTACTAACATTCACTCACTCTTTACTCATACTTCTGAAGCACTTGAAGTGTTTGCACTCCTTGCGTTGAGTTAGCTACTATGATTCACCTTCTCACTGCCATTAAACTTCTGGAATGCAAGAAGTTTCGCTCGAAAAGAGCAAAAAGTTTACCCCAACTTGGAGTCCCCCAACATGGAGTAAGTCTTTGACAGATCCGGTTGCCTCTAGGATTGTACCATCTTCTCCATCACCTTTGCTGCCTACTCCTCTCAGTAGAAAAGGTACAGTACTGCATACTACCTACTTTGTTCCTTGGTCGAGCACTCCTGCATCAACCCAAAGTCCCTCACTTTCGGCTATCTTGATGAGAAGCCCATCGACACTGGTCTTATGAAGTTCATTGGCATCTGCCCTTCCGCCTTGTCTTGGTACTTGGAGTTTGCCTTTGCACACCTCCTTGGCCCCTTTTATGACCAATGCTCTCCCTCCTTGAGAGCAAGGGATCGATGACTCCATGGAAGTCCCGTCTCTGCGGTACCATGATGCTGCCAAGCCCATAGCACTACTATCTGTTACCTTGCATCTTCATCCCTTCCTTCGCTATCGGTAGATCTGCCTCTGCTGCACTGTGGTGCTCCTCTGAGTCCACCTCCTTTCTAATCGACGCTTTACTTTTGGGTAGCTGAGCCCCACTAGACTCATCGTCGCTTCCTCGCTCCTTTCGACCACTTGCTTCAACACCACTGTGTCCTCCTAGCAATTTTCCCTGGTCGATGGAAAGACAGACTGCAACTTCTCATGCATGGCCTCTACCATCTTGTTGCAAGGCTCACGCTGATTCTATTCTCCTTAGCTTCCTTGGTAGTAATGTTCTCTTACTCGACTTTGTCCTATGACTTGCCGGCTCCCTTAAGCGAATGTGAGCACTGAAGTAGTCCAACTCTCCAACTGCTCCAATTCTACCTTAGTATAATCAAGTCCCCTCCATGGGACTCACTGGTACTTGCAATCTGACTACTCCCTCGGTGGTACACAGCCCCCATATGCTGACGACCAAGGCTTTCATCTGATGCAAGCTTCGATGCATACACACGGAAGACCTGCCTTTGTGGTACCATGGCATTCACCCCTTAAATCCACAACCCTTCTTGTCGTTGCATTATTCACCGAAGTGGAGCTCCTAGCAGCTCCTGATCATTCACATGATCACGTCTCTCTCCATGGGACTCATTGGTACTTACATTTGGACTTCTTCCTCGGTGGTACACAGCCCCCATATGCTGATGACTAAGACTTTCATCCAATGCAAGCTTCAATGCACACACGAAGACCCACCTCTGCGGTACCATGTCATTCACTCCTTGAATCATATCCCTTCTTCTTGTTGTGTCGTACGCCAAAGTGGAGCTCCCAATAACTCCTGATCATACCTCTGCATGATCTTGTCCCTCATGGGACAGGTCCGCATGTATTGCATTGCCACGAACTATTCCACCACGATCCACTGCACCATGTCGCCTCCTAGGGACATCTCTATTGCATACAGATTCTTATGTGATGAACTCGGACTATGACTTCTCCACGTGTGGCCTCTGCCAACACATCGTAGGGCCTCTGCCATCTCCAATTTTTGGTTCATTCTATTAGTAATTCACCTTCGTCCACCCACTCTTGGGTCGCACCTGGATAAAGTATAGCTCTAGGACAGTCCATCGCCTAGTAGCTTCTGAAGTCCCCTGACTTCGCTAGAATTGGTGCACCATTGTCTGGATCCTGGGCCTCTATCCCCTACCAACACAATCTCTGCTATGCATCTCTTGTTACTGACAACTCGAATGGCAACACTGTGGTATATTCTTCAAGAGTACTCGCCTCTACGTCCTCTTGCTCCGTGCTAAGGTATCTTGATCCCAACTTTGCCTTCGTAAATTGAATCACCTTAGTTACTCCATTGAATACATCTCTAAGGTAACTTGCATGTGCCTCGAAGCTCCCTTTATCTTTGGCACCATGCAAGATAGGTCCGCCCCATCAGAATGAAGAACCCATGGAACGACATGATCTCACTCTTGCCTCTACAAGAGTTTATGCCCTTGACCTCTATCCAAGGAAAGCTCCGTGCCTCCGCTCCATGTTTTATCTTCTATGTCGACTCCCTTCATACGGCTTCGATACTTCACCAAGTTCCACCCAAGTCGCTCCACTCCTCGATTTGCATTGAGTTGATAGTGGCCATCGCGTCCACCATTCCATGGGTCAGCCTTCTGTTGAGTTCGATTTCTGCATCGACTCTAAGTGTGCCTTCATATGATGTTGCATTGGATTGCTCCCCCACTTGATCTCGAAATGCATCCACCAATGCATTACCTCATTCGAGATCATGCGATGACTCTTCGTCACTCGCTCGGTCCGTTGAGCTTTGTGGAGATATTACCTTGAGAAACTCTTCCTCAATATGTGTGGTCTGTTGCACATGATTCTCCCTCTGGAGAACTATGACTTATCCCTCTTGGATATCTGTCATGTTAGAGCAACTTTCCTCTTTACATTCTTCCCACTGAAAGTTTCAGAGACCACCATCCCCTTTGGACTACTCCGTCTTGCTGAACAACTTGTGTCTTGTTCTGCCCCCGTAAATGCACTTGTTAGATTATGACTCTTTGCTAATACAGTCCCCACTGCACCCTTCAAGGTCTAGCAACGTACTGAACTTGCTGCACATTTCAGTCGCCTACGGACGTATCCTTTCTATATCGAAGAGAAAGTTATGATGCTCCATGGCACTAAGTTTTGATCGCACCTTAGGATGGCCACGAACACTCCGTCGTCCGTGTACAAGCCCTTGCATGAGTTCTGAATCCTTTAAGTTAGCAATTCCCCTCACCTCTGTGAGCTTTACATAACTCTTTCGGTCGTTACACAACACCTCCCACCTTGCACAGTCTCATCTTTCACTAAGCGCCCCCCGATTTGCCTTGAGCACCATCAAGTTAGGTTGCCAACGTTGAGCTATAGCTTAAACTCAACCATCCCAATCTTTGTGCACTACACATTCTTCTTCGCTTGGTTGTCCTCGTGGTGCCTCTCGCGCAAAGGGTTGGCCATTCCTCTGAATGCCAAACCTAGATGTCCGCTCCTCTGAGCGACTCCTTTCCCTACATCTCAATGTCCGTTTCCCCCAAATGGTCGCGCATGCTGGCTATCCTCCACACAGCCCAGCTAGGTCCCCCACATTTGTATGACAATTGTTTTTGCGTATGCTTGTCCCGCTCTAATACCACACTGTCACGGGCTTAGCTGATTTTACCTAAGCCATGCGGCACCCATGCGTGTCCGTCCGCATAGGTCAGCCCTTCCCAAGATCTCCTAGAGTCCCTTAGACTTACAAAAGAGAAAACAGGCCAGAAGAGGTAATTTTCACGAGATCCACAAGTAACTGCTCAAGCAAACACCTTATAAAGCCAGATTCAAATTATACCCATGGACATTACAAACTCAGAGAGGTTGCACACAAAGGATATTAGTCCATTACAGACCAAAGTCCTCACAAGTGCTTATAAGACACACTCATATTTACAAGCCAAAATTGGCCACAAAACAAACCAAACTAGGGTTGCGAAGCCTACTGCAAGCCCGCTATTTGCTGTACAAGGTATGTACACATACCGAAGGACACGACCCTTCATTATTGGATGGAGATCCAACACCCACTAATGCAGGAGCCCTAGAGTTTTTGGTGGCTCTCTATAAATAGGAGGGGAGACTCATGGTTGGAAGGCTGTAGCTTTAGGCGCCACCTCCTATTCTCCTCCCTCCCTTTGAGTAAGAGTTGCAAGACTAGATTGGAGGAGTTTTGCTGTAGAGATCCATCATGTGGATACCGCTAAAGAGGAGAACACTTGACCTCCTTCATCTTCTCCATCCGGATCTGGAATACAGGGATATATGATCTCCCTAGGTAAAATCTATCTCTCACACATCGCGGTTTTATCGATTTTTATGTTTTTCTCATGATCCCAATCTTTTGCACGATGATTTGATTTGCATGGAAAATCAGTTTTTGTTTTCATTTACACTGCGCATGTGATGCACCCGCTGAGGTTTCCCAACACGTGTCACGTAGGATGACCTATTTGCCTTTGCAATAGAATTTCATAATCAATTTAGAAAAGTTCTAGGAGACGTCACCTAGCATCGTCAACCACTCTATGCCGAGAACAACTTCATAATCATCAATAGGTAGGATGAAGAAGTCGGCAATGATCTCTCGATCTTGCAGCAATAGTTTCTCCTGCAGGCATCTTTGATCACACTTTTGGATTCTACCATCGGCGACCTTTACATCAAACTGCAACCTTACTGTTTAGGAAGTTATTGGCGATGCCCATGTCGATAAGAACAGTGATCAGTTGTTGTTTGAGAAGGCTTCCAACTTTCATCGTTTACGGATTTGAGTAACCAGCTAGCGCATGCACCATAAAGTCAGTTGGTTGTGGTTCTTCTTTCGCATCTTTTTCTTCATGTTCGAGGCTCTTTTCTAAACGTTTAATGACTTCTTCTTCTACTAGTTCAATCATGAAAAAAGTCACCCTTTTTTACAGCGATATTCATGGCTCCACGGCTTATCGTAATGCCAACATAACCCCTTTGTCGATCACTCCCGAAGCTCCTCTTGTCAATTTTCTTAGTGCATGGGCTCAGCTGACAGTAGGGGGACTGAGGGCTTCGGTATTGTTGGTCAGGGTGTGACCCTAGTCCTCCCGACTTCATAGTTCAATCGCTCCTCTTGAAGACGCGCGAAGGAGATGGCTGCCATAAGTGTGTTACGGTTGTCGCGCTTTGACTTCTCCC
Source organism: Ensete ventricosum (assembly GCA_029747655.1). NCBI lineage: Eukaryota > Viridiplantae > Streptophyta > Magnoliopsida > Zingiberales > Musaceae > Ensete > Ensete ventricosum. Next base: position 34,398,782 of record JAQQAF010000007.1, read on the forward strand.
TTGATATCCGGATTCAAGCCCTTAATAAAAGTTTCTAATAGCTATTTTTTAGACTAATCATGAGTTTGATTAGATAACCATTCAAACATGGTTTGATACTCTTAAACTGTGGAGGTTTGTCAGATTTTTGCTAGTTGTCCATCGACGTTCTCGTAATCGGTTGGTCCAAAGCAGAACAGCAGCCCTTCTTTAAATTGTCTTCATGAGAGGCCTCCATGAGTGTGTTTAAATCAATCAAACCACTGTATGGGGTCCCCTTCAAGATGAATAGCTATAATTTCCACCATAGATGCGTCCGTGGTTTTGTGGTACCAAAAATATCGCTCCGCACGCAAGATCCAACCAATCAGGTCTCCTTCTTCCCATCTAGGGAAGTCCACACTTATGCATGGATAGTAGGGATCGATCATAGAGACTTCCCTCTCCTGGAAGTCATCTCTTCAGTCCGAGCTTTCTCCTTGTTGTGATTTCCTTGGGCTCGGTTGTCGGCCCAAACTGAGTTTAGCAATGACAACTCATATCTTTTCCTCCATTCGTGTCTCAAAGGCTTCGAATTTAGTATTGATGGCCTCCTCTGATACCATAGTGTAAGCCTCCAGATCTGTAATGTTATGACCTCTCTTTTGTTGTCAGGTTAAGGGCATGGATCGGTTGGGAAAAGTTTTGGCCGAAAAGGTGGATGGATCAGTGGATATATAGGCTACATTTTTGGGCTATTTTATGGTTGATTTGGGTGCAGTTGTAGCTATGGTTTGGTAAGGTTTTGGGGCTGTGATGGTACGGGTGAAGGTTAGGGAAAGAGAATTTCAGATCTGGAAGAGATGGCAGTGATGATCTGATAGAATTTGACGAAGTTCACTACAGTATATGCTGCCTTACAGAAGTAGAATTACCATCGAAGAAGTAGTAGTTTCTCAACGTAAATTCCAACAAAACCCTAAGAGAATTATATAGAATTTCGATAGCAAAATCATAATTCAGAGGGTAGTAGTAATAACAATTTGGATCAAGGAAATTTCGACAACATAACAGTAAGGAAAATGGTGCAAGATGCAATGGCAGAATTCTCATCGAAAAAATTCAGTGGTTTATGACAAAAATTTGCAGCAGCATAAGAATTGTTTCAGAGATAAATTCCATAATAGATTATTCATAGCTGAAAGCCATGATGATCTATAAGATGTGTGAAAAATTTCATCCAAAAAAGATACCAAATAGATTGATTCAAAGCACTATATGTAGATGAAATTTTCTGCACCAATTCTTCATTTGCAAAGATGATCACTTTTATGACAGAATGAATTCACGACAAGGGATAGATATGAAGTTCTTTTTGGTATTTTTAGATAGAAAACTGTAGTCGCAAAAGGCGTTAGTGATAGGACAATACCAGATTTCTAGTGCAATTGGTGGTGGCACCAGTATATTGATTTGATCTGCAGCAGGAGATGACGATGGAGACGACAACATGAAAAGCAATTATGAGAATTGCTTGGCTAATGAAAGCGATAGAGATGGCAACAAGGGTAGCAAGATCGCTGCTCTGATACCATATGATAGAACCCCAAAGGAATTCTATGGAAATTTGATCTTTGAGGGGGATCAACCCTTGGAACACTATAGAGGTTCCTCTCTCCTAGAAGTCGGCCACAAGGTTGAATTAAAAGAAGATCTTTCTTATTCAAAAGAGGTGGAGGCTACAAACTTATATAGGGATCCAAACCCTAGCCCGAGGGGGTGCTTCCTAAGTGAATTCCCCCTTTTACCCTCCATCTAGTCGACTTCCTGTTAAGAGGGGTGGCGGCCTAAGGGGGCTGTACAACCATACGCCCCTGCTAGAAACCCTAGCTGACCAGTCCATTAAAGGGGGCGATGACTAGGAAGCCCTAAGGCCCCAATTATAAACCCTAGCGACTATGTGGGGTTTATTACAATTTCAAAGGGTTGTTATTAGTTGCTACTTGGTTGAGTAGGACTCAACCCTACTAGAGTCCTATCAAATATTTGGAATTTTACTTTTGTACCAGTAATCCTTTTCAATATGTTCAATTTTTTTACAACAAAAACATTGTCGGGTTTCTTTGTTACCTTCGTTTGTGTTCCCCTAATCTTTAGTTGATCGATTATGACCTCTGCCATTTTTATCTCTCCTTTGAGATTTAAATTCTGAATTCTTTTAATCTTTCTTTTGATCTACCTTCATTTGGAGAACCTGTTCTAAAGTTTCATATAAAGATCTATTTATCTTTTGTTCATGAACTAAAAGAGAGCTTATTAATTTATCAATAGATAATGTACTTATATCCTTAGCTTCTTCTATAGTAGTAGATATCATATCAAATTTAGGAGATAAACGTCATAAAACTTTTTCTACTATAGTTTAATCTTTTAGGTTCTCATTTAATTCATAATAGAAAAAACTTTTGAGAATAAATCAACGATAGATTCAGAATTTTTGATCATAGGAGTTTCTAATTCACGTCGAAGAATTTGAAGCCTTGAAATTTTTATCTTTTCTTTGCCTCCAAACAAATATTTTAATATCTTCTATGCTTCTGTCGATATTGTAGCCATCATGATTTTGGTAAATAGGGAATCATATATTGCTTGTTGTAGCATATAAAAGGCTTTTGCATATTTCTGTATATTTTTTTTAATCTAATTTTTTTAATCTTTTGTAATACTGAGATCCTGCATATCATACTGAACAAAAACATCTTCTACCAAATTTCATCATCCATATGAAATATATAAAGTTTTTATCTTAACAGTTCAAAATTGATAATTATCACCTTTAAAAATCGGAAGAAGTTGATAAGGAATACTTACTCCAAGGCCTACCATCTTCTTTTTTTTCTTTTTTTTGGATATACTAGTCTTCCCTTCTTTTTAATCGATGTATTCCTTTTGATCTTCTTTGAACCAAGCTCTTATACCATTGTTGACTTCTCTGTAGAACTTCAGGGATAAAGGGAAGAGAATAGTAAAGGACATCAAGAGTACTTTCAATCTGCAGTCTATAACCTACGGTGCTTTGGAATAAACCAAGAACACTTATTTATATTGACTAAAAGATATAATACATATTTTTTAAAATATTAAAAAATATATCGTATCTTAATAAATCTCACTCTCATATGGAAGATCAGTTATGACTGACTACTTATGAAGTTTATGTAGTCACTCTGTTATTAAGCAAGAGAAAAGTAGCTTTACATGTGCAATAGTAGCACCAATATATATATATATATATATATATATATATATATATATATAAATAAAGCAAAATCGCTATGCAATGCCACATAAAAAAGTAGAGTATACGTGCATAGGCGTCAGCAGATGCTTTACGAGACATAAAAATGGTTCTTATTCTGAGACCAGGAAGAAGAGAACTCATCGTGACATCATTATGCTGAGACAACATACTAGCAAATGACTAGAGCTACTTTTGATGAGGAATATTACAATTGTTTGTATTTTGGCATATGCGACTAGTTTTAATAATTTAGAAGAATATTATATCATTTGATAGGGATAATAATGGGTCTCCATCCGAACCGAATGATATGGCTTGATTGACACGACGTAAAGCAGGACTGTTTGACTAGAGATACAGTCCGCTTTCCGATACACACGAGCGACGCGCCACAAGGCGATGAGCCCAGTGCGCATCATCATCGGTCGCCACGAAATCACCACCAGTTCTCAAAGAATCTGAAAAGATTGTACGACAGCAGAGATAAAACAACACACCACATGCTTGCTGTAGCCTGGGTGGCCGCCGACGGTGCCTACAGCATTAAAGACCTCAGCAGAGGACGCTGCAGAGATGCATGGGCAAGGTACAATGGGCCACCGATGCACAAGTATAAAAAGAACCCCTTGGGGGATCCCCTTTTTTATCTTGAAAAATAGAGTAGAAGCTCCACCGTCGGAGATGCACCGGAGATATTTTCATCCATAAGGCTAACTTAGTCATTGGAGGGACATAATCGGGAGGCCCTCCCCCCGAAGATGGTCTTTCCTTGTAGATACCCGATCACTCAACGAGGAAGAGCCTCAGGTTGACCACTACTCCCCAGAGTGTCCAGCCCGGTTGAATCGCTCCTGCGCATACAGGCTGAACCACATCATATTGACTCCTCGAGGATGACGGATCACCCAGCAACATCATTCAAGTTTTGGACACTGTAAAGATTTTTTTTCAACTATCCCACATTCTTCGTGTTTATGGTTTATCAAACTATCCTTTTCGAAGATGCTAGATAGCTTAGCTTATGAAGGTATTAGCTTAGCTTGTAAATACTTTGACAGATGACACTAAGATCCTGGGATTAAATCCCACCTTTGGCACTTGTCTTTAAAAAAAAAAATCTTTTGTCAGAAATTTGATGAACAAATTGAAGTAAATTTTCTTTTCCTATTGGCAATTAGGTTTTCAACTGCAACACAATTAGGTATGCCTTGTACTATTTATAGTTGTTAATAAGTGACACTGAGTAGATCAGTTTTAAGGGTACAGTTGCTTAGATTTATCTTCTTCACTGATCTTCACACTCTATTACAGTTGTCTTTGTTATTCTACATGTATTCAAAATTTGCATGATTGATATACTAAGGGTATTACTGTTGAACCATGATGCAGATACTGACCTATATAAATATGGCTATGTGATTCAAATGGAACAGGGATAATCAAGTTCTATATCTCCTGTGGGAGATTCTTTGTAATTAACGTTGAGGTGTGTATCATTAGTTATAAACCTAGAAGACATGGGATAACGGACTTAACATGTTAAAAATTAAAACCTTATTTCCATATTTCATTTTCCGCAACTATAATAGTTTTAAAAATATTCTTCCTTAACTGTTAGTGCAAGTTTTCTCATGTTCCTTGAGTTCTGATGCAGTCATCATTTATAACATTCCTATTTACTTCTTTTTGGTAAGTATAATGTTCCTATTATACAGTGACTTCTCTCTCAAATTCTGCCATTTTACTCCCTAATTCATATTTCCACTGGCCACTGCCATTTAGTCAATAGTTGACTGGACACTAGACTTATTTGCAATAAGATCCAGCATTATAAAGAAATAGAAAAATAGGAAATTTTCTATCCTGCATGCATTTTTTGTTCTTTCCTAAAAGATCCTTATCTTTTTAGCATGGCCCACTAACAATATACGGTGATTTATCATACTACGTACCACATCTGTAATTTGTAGATACCAAATGACAGTACTTGTTAGATTCTACTAGACTAGTCTCTAATTGAAGTAGATTTTCACATGCAAATGGATTATGTGATCCTTCATGTTTTCTTTTGTGACTTCAGATGTTTAACTGTACTATCATCAAGATCATGAAATATATTTGTATAGACAAGGAAAAGGATTACACTAAAATGATCCAATTTTCTTCTGGCCTGTATTTTCATTTCCATTCAAAACTTTATGCTTGGACATAATTATACATGGCTTCCCTATTTTTTAGGTGGCCACGAACTCTGGCAAAAGCCCTCTGTGAGCTTCAACTAGAATTGAAGTGTTGCACAATATCCAGAGACTTATATCCAAAAGACGTTTCAATTAAGAGAATTCAAAAGAAAAAGTCAGAATACTACGGATATCATTGCCAAATCAAATGACAAATCTCAAGAGAACAGAAGTAATTTGGCACAAAATGCAATGCCATTTTTCAACCATGACAATCACTCTAACAATTCTCAATGGATGGAAACATCCACTGTCGGAGAAACTAATAGTATCTATGATTTTGAGGGACGACCAATTATTAACAAACAGGATGCTTCCAGCCCAGTTAGTCAGTTATCATCGGGAATTTTTATGCCTGCCAAATGCACAAGAAAATTTTCCTAGTCCCGAAGAACTGGCAAATGTTGATGTCAATTATCTGGCTAGCCGCTGCAAACTTGGATTCCGATCACAGTGGATTGTGCCACTTTCTCAAGACATTGTTGAACACAATTTACAGTTCGGCAAGCTGGAAGAAATTTGTAATGGATCTACACTTTACAGCTATGATAAACTTGACAAAGATTCAATTGGACAACCATGGAATAATACTGATTCTGAACCATCTTTACAATTTCATTCAATAAAGAACTGCACGGTTCGTACTTCGAGGAAGAATTTAGAGGCGATCTATTTGCACCATTGCAATTCTTGGCATATTGGTATGCAATTCCTAGCCCTTCTTTTCTTTTTGTGTGCTAAATTTCCAATTGATGTAATTTCTTTCTGTTCTTCTGGCTTCAACAAGGTTAGAAGATTACACAAATGCCACCATCTATTTATCAATTAATTACTGGAACCAATACGAAGGTCTCAGAGATCAAAAAGTAGGATTGCCAGTCAGATCCGTTGCATTTTGGTTAATAGTGAACTCGATGTTTTAGTTGAAAATTTTGGGAGTACATATTGAAGTGGGACTTCTTGTTTTTTTTGTCAGTGAATGCTAAAAGGTGCACATTTCTTTTTGGTGATTTCATGGTTTGATGTCACTAAAGATATCATCCTTCAGGTAAAATGGCAATCTAACTCCAACAGTTATTACTGATGCTGTTGAAAGGAAATGTGAAAAAGAATGTTACGAAGCTTTTGCTTTAACAATCTGCAATTTATAATGACAAACTGAATTTGGTGTTACTTGTTGGGCAGATGGGCAGATTCAGTTCATAATGAATTTTAGCGAAGCCCACGGTCCAAAATCTCACTTATATTAATCTAAAACCTAGATTAGGTGGCTAGGGTTGAGATTAAAAGAGCAACGGCGGTTGAAAATGTGGGGGAGAAAAAGCAGACTGCAGATTGACAGTAGAGGCCAGAAAACAAGAGATCCAGAAAAGGGAAGAAGACAAGGGCAGGAAAAGACTATTCTCAATCATTCAAATCTTAGGTTAGATCAGTTTGCAGTGGATTCTTACTGTGATCTCTTGGGAAGGTTTTGGATATTGTGCTTAGGAGTATAGTCCTTGTATCTCTGAGATTCTCTTGTGGCTATTGCTTTGGGCTTGGGCAAGAAGCCTGAGATCTGTATATTCATTATTTTGATAGTGGATTTTCTCTGGCTTGTCCCGTGGTTTTTACCCTTCGAGTTGAAGGGGTTTTCCACGTAAATCTTGGTGTTCATCTGATTGTGATTTCTGTTTCATTCCGCTGTGTGTGACGGTCTGCTAGTATTTATTCGTATACAAAGTTGATTCCTATTTTATTCTCATCAACTGGTATCATAGCAGAGTTTTGGTGGTATTTAATCTTTTGTATCTGAACATGGAGGCCGGTAATATTTCTCGTATGATTAGTTTAAACGGAAACAATTGGATGATATGGAAACCAAGAATGAAATATCTCTTGTATTGCAAAGATTTGTATGGACCTTTGCAAGGAGATAGTGCAAAGCCCACATCTATGACAGATGATGAGTGAAAGAGGTTAGATCGAAAAACAGTTGGCTTTATTCGACAATGGCTAGATGATAGTGTCTTTCACCATGTTTCTATTGAATGTTCTGCATACTCTCTTTGGAAAAAGTTAGAAGGCCTTTATGAAAGAAAAACGGCTGGCAACAAAGCTTTTCTAATCAGAAAACTTGTGAACTTGAAATATAAAGACGGTACTTCTATTCCTGAGCATTTAAATGAAATGCAGAGTATTACTAACCAGTTATCCTCTATGAAAATGTCTCTTGATGATGAGTTGTAGACATTGTTACTTCTCAGTTCTTTGCCAGAAAGTTGGGAGACACTAGTGGTTTCTCTCAGTAATTCGGCACCAGATGGTATTGTCACCATGAGTCAAGTAACAAGCAGTTTGTTGAATGAGGAGTTAAGAAGAAAGAATTCAGCAACTTCTCAGATTGATTCACAAACACTTGTCTCAGAGAACAGAGGAAGGTCAAAGTTAAAGGATAGAAGTGGTTCACGTGTGGGTAGAAGCAAGTCAAGGTCAAGGAAAGATATTGTTTGCTATAATTGTGGTGAGAAAGGACATTACAAGAATCAGTGCAAGCAACCTAAGAAGAACAAGAAAAGGGGAAAAGAAGTTGAGCATACAGAGTCAAAAGAGAATATCACAGCTACAGTACAAGGTAGTGATTATTTGATTTTGTCTACTTCCGATGATATTTTTTCTTGTGTGTGCCAGGATCTCGAGTGGATAATTGACACATGTGCTTCTTATCATGCTACACCACGGAGGGAGTTCTTTGCTACTTACAGGTTTGGAAATTTTGGTGTTGTCAAGATGGGCAACTATGGCATAACAAACATCATTGGCATGAGAGATATCCATATAAAGACCAACCTTGGTTGCAAGTTGGTACTTAAGGATTGAGACATGTGGTTGACTTAAGACTGAATTTAATTTCAGTTGGAAGGCTGGACGATGAAGACTTTGATGTCAGATTTCATAAAGGGCAGTGGAAGCTCAGTAAGGGTTCTCTTATTGTAGCTAATGGGAAGAAATGTCATACATTGTATAGATTGCAGCCTAAAGCTTATGGTGAGTAGTTTAATGCTACAGAGAAAGACTCCAGTATAGAGTTATGGCATAGGCGACTAGGACACATGAGCGAGAAGGGGCTGCAAGAACTTTCCAAAAGAGAGGTATTGCCATACCTCAGAGGTACACGTTTGAACCCTTGTATTGATTGTTTGGCTGGTAAACAACATAGAGTTTCCTTTGTTAGTCCTGTCTTATCTAGAAAAATGCATGCCTTGGACCGTGTCTATACAGATGTGTGTGGTCCTTTGAGGACAAAAACTCCTAGTGGATCTGTTAATGTTCCTAGTATCAGTGGTGCGCTTTATTTTGTTACTTTTATAGATGACTTTTCCAGGAAAGTTTGGGCCTATGTTTTGAAGACTAAAGATCAGGTTATTAATGTTTTCAAAGAGTTTCATGCCAGAGTTGAAAGGGAGACAGAAAAGTAATTGAAATGTATAAGATCAGATAATGGTGGTGAGTACACAGGATTGTTTAATGATTATTGCAGGTCACATGACATCCAGCATGAGTTGACAGTCCCTGGTACGTCTCAGCATAATGCAATTGCAGAGAGGATGAACCGCACCATCATGGAAAAGATCAGATGTATGCTTTCATAGGCCAAGCTACCCAAAAGGTTTTGGGATGAGGCTTTGAGGACTGCAGTTGATGTAATCAACTTATCACCATGTACAGCTCTAGATGGTGATGTTGCAGAGCATGTATGGTCAGGGAAAGATGTCTCATATAGGCATTTAAGAGTGTTTGGTTGTCGTGCATTTGCACATGTTCCAAACAATGAAAGGTCCAAGCTGGATGGTAAGACAAAAGAGTGTATTTTTCTTGGTTACTCACATGATCAGTTTGGTTACAGGCTTTGGGATCCAGAAAAGCAGAAGGTGTTCAGAAGCAGAGATGTTGTTTTCTTTGAGGATCAAACCATTGAGGATTTGAAGAAGGAGGCACCAGCTAAGACTTCTGCAGAGAGATTTATAGACTGTGACCCAGTTATTCCTCCAGTATATCAGGGTGATGGGGGAGATATGCAGGAAGATGGTGCAGAGCCAGATGTTGATCTACCTGTAGGATATGTTGAGCAAGAAGAAGAAAGAGAGCAAGTTCCCACAGAACCTCAGTTAAGAAGATCTTCTAGACCACGTCAACCTTCCAGAAGATACTCTACAGATGAGTATGTGATGCTTACTGATGTAGGTGAACCAGAGAGTTACCAGGAAGCAGTTGAAAGTGAGCAGAAAAAGAGAGACAGGAGATGTGCCGATAGTCGATCGGCATGGCTTCACATTGAGGAGTCATGAGACAGCCTCTCTTATGGGCCGAAGGGGGAGGTTGTTGGGCAGATGGCCCAGATTCAGCCCATAATGGGCTTTAGTGAAGCCCACAGCCCAAAACCTCACTTATATTAACCTAAAACCTAGATTAGGTGGCTAGGGTTAAGATTAAGACAGCAACGGCGGCTGAAAACGTGGGGGAGAAAAAACAGACTGCAAATTGACAGTAGAGGCCAGAAAACAAGAGATCCAGAAAAGGGAAGAAGACAAGGGCAGGAAAAGACTATTCTCAATCATTCAAATCTCAGGTTAGATCAGTTTGCAATGGATTCTTACTGTGATCTCTTGGGAAGGTTTTGGATATTGTGCTTAGGATTATAGTCCTTGTATCCTTGAGATTCTCTTGTGGCTATTGCTTTGGGCTTGGGCAAGAAGCCTGAGATCTGTATATTCATTATTTTGATAGTGGATTTTCTCTGGCTTGTCCCGTGATTTTTACCCTTCAAGTTGAAGGGGTTTTCCACGTAAATCTTGGTGTTCATCTGATTGTGATTTCTGTTTCATTCCGCTGTGTGTGACGGTCTGCTAGTATTTATTCGTATACAAAGTTGATTCCTATTTTATTCTCATCATTACTATTCCCGTAACAGTCTCTAATTGACAATGACAATATGCTTGGAACCAGCTTGTATGCTGAAAAGGATTCTATTTGAATATTTGAAATGTTTTTATTTGTTCTTTGATTTTTGATGGTTGATGAACCAGAGCAGATCATAGCAACTTACTCCAGTAGATTGATATTGTTGGAAAATTTCCCAATGGGCCTTTACAGAACAAAGGTTATAGAAAAAGAATTATAGAGGAGAATAATATATACACTTCAAAATTAAAAATAACCTACAATATATGTAATCTCTTAAATATTGGACCTGAGAAGTCATATGAAGCATGATTTCATTAAAAAATGTGATGGTCATAAACTTTCCGTAAAGTCGAGGTTTGAATGGTTATTCATGCATCAATCTTAGAAAATCTAAATATTGGTCATTGTCATTATATTAGCCCATGAGAAGTCGTACGAGTAAGGTTTTGCAAAAAAAAGTGACGGTCATAAACTTTGCACAAAGTCGAGGTTCGATCGATTTTTCGTGCACCATCTCGGAAATTTAAAGTACTAGTTATTTTCAACGTATTAGCCCATGGAAAGTCGTACGAGCATGGTTTATAGAAAAAATGTGATGATCATAAATTTTATGCAAAGTTGAGATTCGATCGGCTTTTCGTGCATTGTCTCAGAAATTCAAAATACTAGTCATTCGCAACGTATTAGCCCATGGGAAGTCGTATGAGAATGGTTTAACAAAAAAATAACAGTCATAAACTTTATGCAAAGTCGAGGTTCGATCGATTTTTCGCGCACCATCTCGTAAATTTGAAATACTAGCTATTTTTAACGTATTAGCCCATTGAAAGTCATACGAGCATGGTTTATAGAAAAAAGGTGACAGTCATAAATTTTATGCAAAGTTGAGATTCGATTGATTTTCATGCAACATCTCAGAAATTCAAAATACTAACCATTCCCAACATATTAGCCCATCATAAGTCGTATGAGAATAGTTTCACAAAAAAATGACAGTAAAAAACTTTGCACAAAGTTGAGGTTCAATCAGTTTTTCATGCACCATCTCGAAAATTCAAAATACTAACAATTCCCAACATATTAGCCATGAGAAGTTGTATGAGCATGGTTAATAAAAAAAGGCAACGATCATAAACTTTGCACAAGTCAAAGTTCAATTAGTTTTTTATGCATCATCTCGAAAATTCAAAACACTAGCCATTCCCAATGTATTAACCTATAAGCTTTGCGCAATGTCTAGGTTCGATCGATTTTTCACACACTATCTCAAAAATTCAAAATTCTTGTCATTCCCAACGTATTAGCTCTTGGGAAGTCGTATGAGTATGGTTTATCGAAAAAGGCAACGGTCATAAACTTGCACAAAGTCGAGGTTCGATTAGTTTTTCGCGCACTACTTGAGAAATTCAAAATACTGGCCATTCCCAACGAATTAGCTCAAGGAAAGTTGTACGAGAATGGTTCTTGAAAAAACATGATGGTCATAAGCTCTATGCAAAGTCAAGGTTCGATCAATTTTCGCGCACCAACTTAGAAATTCAAAATACCGGTCATTCCCGACATATTAGCCTATGGGCGTACGAGCATGGTTTCGCGAAAAAACATGATGGTTATAAACTTTAGGCAAAGTCGAGGTTCGATCAGATTTTCATGCACCATCTTGGAAATTTAAAATACTAGTCATTCCCAACGTATTAGCCCATAGGAAGTCGTACGAGCATGGTTTCACAAAAAAAAGTGACGACTATAAACTTTGTGAAAAGTTAAAGTTTGATCAATTTTTCATGTACCATCTCATAAATTAAAAATACTAGCCATTCCCAACTTATTAGCTCCTGGGAAGTCATACGAGCATGGTTTCACGAAAAAACACAATGATCTTAAACTTTGCGCAAAGTCAGGTTCAATTGATTTTTCATGCATCATCTAAAAAATTTAAAATATTGGATATTCCCAATGTATTATCCCTTATGAAATCGTATGAGCATGGTTTTGTGAAAAAATATTATGGTCATAAACATTACGCAAAGTCAAGATTCGATCGATTTTTCATGCAGTGTCTCAAAAATTCAAAATGATGGTCATTCCCAATGTATTAGCCTTGGGAAGTCCTACGAGCATGGTTTCAAGAAAAAAAAAGCTACGGTAATAAACTTTATACAAAGTCAAGGTTTGATCATATTTTGTGCACCATCTCAAAAATTAAAAATTCTGGCTATTCCCAACATATTAGCCCATAGGATATCTTACGAGCATGGTTTTGTCGAAAAATATGACACTCATAAACTTTACAAAAAGTCAAGTATCGATCAATTTTTCACGCACCATCTCGAAAATTCAAAATATTGGTCATTCCTAACATATTAAGCATATTAGAAGTCATACGAGCATGGTTTCGTAAAAAAATACGACGGTCATAAACTTTCACGGAAAGTCAAGGTTCAATTGATTTTTCACGTACCATCTCAAAAAATCAAAATATGAGCCATTTGCAATGTATTAGCCCATGGAAAGTCATACAAGCATTGTTTTACGAAAAAATACAATAGTCATAAACTTTGCGCAAAGTTGAGATTCGATCAATTTTTCACACACTATCTTGGAAATTCAAAATATAGGTCATTCCCAATGTATTAGTCTATGGGATGTATTACGAGCATGGTTTTGCTAAAGAAATGTGAGGGTAATAAACTTTATGCAAAGTCGAGGTTCAATTGGTATTTTATACACCATCTCGAGAATTGAAAATACTGGTCATTCCCAACATATTAACCCATGGGAAGTCATACGAGCAAGGTTTCGCAGAAAAACGTGATGGTCATTTTTCACGCACCGTCTCAAAAATTCAAAATACTGGCCATTCCCTATGTATTAGCCCATGGGAAGTCATACATGCATGGTTTTATAAAAAAAATATGATGTTTATACACTTTGCGCAAAGTCGATGTTCAATCGATTTTTCGTTCATCATCTTAGAAATTCAAAGTACTGGCCATTCTCGATGTATTAACCTATGGAAGTCATATGAGCATAGTTTTTGTGAAAAAAATATGATGGTCATAAACTTTGCATAAAGTCGACGTTCAATCGATTTTTCACACACCATTGTAAAAATTTAAAATATTAGAAATTCCCAACATATTAGCCCATGGGAATTTGTACGAGCATGGTTTAGCGAAAAAAAATGATGGTCATAAACTTTACATAAAGTTGAGGCTCGATCGGTCTTGCATGCACCATCTTAAAAATGAAATATTGGTCATTCTCAATGTATTTGCCCATGGGAAGTCGTATGAGCATGGTTCCAAACCTTAATGTGACAGTCATGAATTTAGTGAGGTTGAAGAACCTAGCTCAAGCACCATCTATAAGGTTCCAAACCTTGTTAGAGTATATGAAAGCGAGGTTAGAGAACCTAGCTCAAGCAAAGTATCTCACCCTCCTGAAAGATATGTGGGATATATCAGTGGAGAGGAATCTTAGGATGTTGATCCTCAGACCTACGAGGAGGCTATTATGAGTATAGACTCTGGGAAGTGGCAAGAAGCCATGAATAATGAGATGAATTTTCTATACTCTAACAAGGTTTGGAAACTTGTGGATGCACCTGAGGGTATTATACCCATAGGGTGCAAGTGGATCTTCAAGAAGAAGATCGGAGTAGATAGAAAGGTGGAGACCTATAAGGCAAGGCTAGTAGCTGAAGGATATCGCTAAAGACAAAGAGTTGACTATGATGAAACCTTTTCACTTGTAGCCATGCTTAAATCCATTAGAATTTTTTTGACTATTGCAGCACACTATAACTATGACATCTGGTAGACAGATGTTAAAATGGTATTCCTCAATGGCAACCTCGAGGAGGAGGTGTATATGATACAACCAGATGGGTTTGCATCCAGAGAGAGTCTAGATAAAGTGTGCAGGTTGCTCAGGTCTATATATGGACTAAAGCAAACTTTCCAAAGTTGGAACATAAGATTTGATGAGACGATCAGATCTTATAACTTCTGTTAAGAATAAAAATGAGCCTTGTATGTATAGGAAGGTAAGTGGGAGTGTTATCACCTCTTTAGTGCTATATATGGATGACATCCTAACCATTGAGAATGATGTAGGAATGCTCTCCACAGTAAATGCTTGGCTATCCAAAAACTTATCCATGAAAGACTTACGGGAAGCATCCTATATTTTGATGATCTACATATATAGAGATAGATCCAATAGGATGTTTGGCTTGTCCCACTCTAGGTACATAGACTACATTATCAAAAGGTTTGGCATAAAGAATTCCAAAAGATGTCTCATACCGATGAGATATGAAATATCAATTTCTAGGAGTATATCCCCCAATGACTCCTGAAGAAAGGACAAACATGGATAGGATACTCTATACCTCAACGATAGGGTCTATCATGTATGCTATTATGCTATATACCAGGCCTGATATAGCACATGCTCTGAGTGTCACGAGCAGGTATCAGGCGGATCCAAGTTTAGAACACTAGAAGGCAGTAATGTATATCCTTAAGTACTTGAGAAGGACTAAGGATCTTTTACTAGTATATGAAGGATGTAGCCTCTAAGCTGAGGGCTGCACGGACTCGAGTTTCTAATCCGACATTGATGATAGCAAGTAAAACTCACGGTATGTTTTCACCCTGAATGAAGGAGTAGTAGCTGGAAGAGTTCCAAGCAAGTTACTACTACTGACTCGACCACAGAGGTGGAATACATTATTGCTGCAGAAGCAGCAAAAGAAGGGGTGTGGATGAAGAAGTCCATCAGGGATTTGAGAGTCGTACCAAGCAGCGTGGAGTTAACTCCCATATACTGCGACAGCGATATAGCAATAGATCTAGCAAGAGAACCCAAGTCTCATTAGAATTATTCTGAGGTTCCAGTTGATTAGAGCGATAATGACCCATAAAGATATATTAATGGAAAGTGTTCCATCCGAAGATAACATTGCAGATCCATTGATGAAGCCACTGGCTCAGATTGTATTTGAGCGTCACAGGGGTCTGATGAGGATCAGACAAATAGGTGATTGGCTTTAGGCCAAGTGAGAGATTGCTGGTTACAGGTGCCCTACAAGCCAATCACGTGAGTGATGGCACATGTGACATATTATGTGATCTTTTTATTTAAGATTATTATTGGCATATTCTCACTTTATGTTATCTGTTGCATATATATATTATGATGTCCTTGGTTCTGTGCAATAAGAATCAAATCGTAATGAGATCACAATAATGAGATTGATTCAATTTTAAACACAGATCCTAAATAATACCGGTCATAGGTTACTCGAGAGGAAAATTAAGATAATCGGACAAACCGGTGTACTATATACCCGTCCATATGATGGAGGTGGCTGGTCTCACAGCCACTTGTGTGGAGACACTAAGGATATAGTACATGTGCTCATTAGAGAATGAGTTCACTTATTAATCCACTTCTGGAATGCTGTATGGTTAATGATTCCTAATGTTAGACAACGATTCCATAGTCCCAGTTGTGTAACTAGTCCTTAGACTTGATATACTAAGAATGTCTTATTTGAGTACTCTTTTCCTTGATACCAGACTTACAGGTTTGGAAAGTTCTAGATCTGATACAACTGGTTATTGGGATTGGTACCTAACCTTACGAAGGTAATTAAGTGTCAATAAAGGATCATCTACTCTCAGTATTACGAGAGGAATATCACGTGTGCACTTCCTCAGACAAATCCCCGGCTAAGGTCATTCCAATTGGGAGAGGAGTTCTCCAAGAGAATCTGATTAAAGTGAGACTCAAACAGATTCCGTATATGACCTGACAGTACCATATCCAATATACAATCTCTAGGATATTAGTTAGATAATGGATTATAGATACACAGTAATTGAGGATAGACAGGTCCGATGGATTCGATCCCCCTGTACCATTTGGGGACTATTGCATAGTGGCCTAGTACGTCCATAGTCAATGAGTTGAGTGAATTATTATGGAGATAATAATTCACTATATCAGAATGTGTTCTGATGGGAGCAACTCACGACCAGCTAGGTATTGGGCCTAGAGGGTCACACACATATGATAGATGCTTCAGTGAATAGAGGATTTGATGGAGATCTAATTAGCCCCTATTCTAATTAGATGAGACCCTGCACTGATGGTCTCCTTGCTTGAGGCTCATTAGAAGTCTAAGAAGATTATTGGATAGAGATCCAATAATGCAATGTTAGTGGGCAATTGGATGGAGATCCAATATCTACTAAAGTAGGATCCCTAGTGTTTTTGGTAGCTCTCTATAAATAGGATGGGCAGACTCATGGTTGACAGGCTGCAGCTTTGGCCTCCCCCTCCAATTCTCCTCCCTCACTCTACGCAAGAGTTGCGAGATCATATTGGAGGAGTTTCGCTACAGAAATCTATCGTGTGAATACCGCTAGAGAGGAAGACGTTTGACTTCCTTCATCCTCTCCATCTGGATCAAAAGGGATATACGATCTCCCTAGGTAATCAATTTATCATATGATGTAATTTTATTGGTTTTTGTGGCTTTCTCGCGATCCAATCTTTTGTATGATGATTTGATCTTCATGGAAATATGGTTTTGTTTTGATTTCTATTATGCATGTTATGCACCCGCTGAGGTTTCCCAACAGATAGCAATAGTAACGTCAGCTATGGTTCTGCATTGATGTTTCAAGGTCGTCAAGGCTATGATTTTTCAAGTGGTTGATATGTCAGCTGTGACTATAGTGCGTCTTCGTGGCTGCAGGTGGAGTTAGTTGTAGCAAAAGGGTGCAGTCCAATAGGAGGAAGACAAGGAAGCAGAGTGTACGACTATTACAAAGGTGGGCAGTGATGGTATAGAGTGAGAGACCACTGCTGATCATGTTCACTTTGATGCTGGCCACAATCAAGGCAGTTGGCAACGAAAGATTGCTGCTAGTAGCATTTCTATCATAAGAGATTATTGTTGGCTACGATCAAAGGGGATGGTAGCGAAAGATAGCTGCTAGCAGCGTTATGCAGTGAGGTATCATTGTTGGACGTGATCAAGTTGTTGCTTGTCACATCAAAGTATATGGCAGCGAGAGATTGCTGCGACTGTGATAAAGACAGATGGCAGTGAAGGATTGCTACTGGTAACATTTATGCCACAACGGATCGTTGCTGGCTGTGATCAAGGAGGATGGCAGCAAGTGATGGCTAATAGCAACATTATGCAGTGAAACATGCATGCTACGGTTGAAGAGATAAGAGAGATTGTGTAGTTGAAAGATTGGTGGACCGAAGGTTGAAGGCTTCGATTTTTTGGGGATTGTTTTATGGCTGTATTGGTTGCGGTTTGGGGCTATGGTTTTGTACAGTTTTGGCTATGATTTGTTATGGTTTTAGGTTGTGATAGTAGTAGATGAAAGTTAGGAAAATGGATTTTAGATCTAGGATACATGGTAGTAAAGGTTTGATAGGGATCGATAGGGGTATGCTGCGAATAGGTGCTGGTTGTAGAAGGCTACGATTTTAGGCTATTTTATGGTTGATTTTGGTATGGTTTTGGCTATAGTTTGGTAGGGTTTTGGGGCTGTGATGGTAGAGGGTGAAGGTTAGGGAAAGATGGTTTCAAATCTAGAAGAGATGGCAGTTCGACGAAGTTCGCTGCAGTGTATGCTGCCTTGCAAAAGCAGAATTGTCATCAAAGAAACAGTAGTTTCTCAATGAAAATTCCAACCAAAAATTACAAAATTTGGGGTTGTGGTGGTAGGGGATGAAGATGACGAAAGTAAGTTTCAAATCTAGAAAAAATAGCAGCGAAAATCTAATAGGATTCGACGAAAGATTGTTGCGTATGTGCTATTCTACCGAACAGAATTTGCATCAAAGAAATAGCGCGTTCTCGACATAAATTCCAGAAGAGAATCCAAGGGAAACATGTAAAATTTTGATAGCTAAACCTCTGTTTAGATGTGGGTAACATCAACAAATAAGATCAATAAAATTTTAGCAACGTAATGGTACGACAATAGGTGAAAAGAAGGAAGGCAGATTCTTCATCGTAAAATTCCAATAATGCGCAATGAGGAACTGCAGTATTATAAGTCCGGTTTCAAAAAGAATTTTTCCCAAAGATCAATCTTAGATGAAAGTTAAGATGATCTATAAATTTGTGTAAAAGTTTCAGCCAAAAAGGATGAGAAATAGTTTGGTTTCAAGAAGTAAAAATCAGCTGAATTTTTTCTACAGTGTTTCCCCTTCGCAACGATGATCACGTTTGTGATGGTAGAATTTTGCAGCAAAGCAAATATGAAAAAACTTCTCCAACGTGAAGGCAAAGGGATAGCAGTAGTGAATAGGCATGGGTGATGAAAATATACTAGATCTCCAATTTCAAACATAGGGGACAACAACAGATTGATTTGATCTATAGCTTGGGGTGGAAGATGGAGGCGCATGTTGTAGCAATTATGGGAATTGCTTGGAAGGGTAGAGGTGATAGAGATGGCAGCAGGAACGTGACTCTGATACAAGATGATAGAATCCTAGAATGAGCTCTATAGAATTTGATCTCTAAGGGAGATCAACCCTTGGAACACTATAGGGGTTCCTCCCTCCTAGGTTCGGCCAACAAGGCTGAAATATAATTGATCATGCTTAATGAAAAGAATGGAGGCTACAAGCTTATATAGGGCTCAAAACCCTATCCTTAGGGGGGTGCTTCCAAAGTGAATTCCTCCTTTTACCCCTCCTATAACTGTCATGCATAAATAAAGGAGACGACGACCTAAGTGACTGCACAAGCACACCCCTTTGCTAGAAACACTAGTCGACTAGACTAGTAAGGGGGGTAGTGGCTAGGTAGCCCTAAGGCCCTAAAATAAACCCTAGTAACATTTTCTTATAGTATATAAGTAACTAGGTGGGGTTTTATTACAATCTCACAGGGTTCTTATTAATTACTTCTAGGATGATTAGAACTCAGCCCTACTAGAGTCCTATCAGTATCAATGACATATAAAGTTTTAGGAGCATATCAATAACACATGAAACACTTCTGAACATGTCAAGTGAAAAATAACAAACTTAAGCTCGTATGTCACATTTGAAGTTGGATGCATATAATTCCTATTCAAAGCATAATAGGGAACACATAAGTAATACTTTAGATAACATATCAAATAAAATATAGAGGGTGAAGTGAGATCATAAACATAATACGGTTCATCCATTATTGAATGACCACCATACATAAGTCTCCCACGTCTGATAGCTCTATCCACCCACGTCTGAGTGAAGTCATAGGAAGCCGACAGAGCATCATGGGCACTTAGCATAACTCTCTTTATCATTTCTGGCAGAGGTTCATATTAGCCTACAAACACCATAGTACAAAAAGACATGAGTAATAAAAGTAGCATATTGAAAGCACATGCGGAACAATGAACATGCATGCGCCTATACGAAACAAACGTAAATGTCACATATTTGATTCAGGTATGCAAATTATCTAAGAATAAGAATATTCAAGATTTCAAACCAATAATGTAAAGCTCGATAAAAATATGAATTTTAGCTAGAAATCAATTTCCAAAGAAGTGAACAATAATAGACAAAATCGATAAAGGTTGAATTTTGGTAGAATTTGATAGGCACATTTTATAAATTTTTTTAATAGACAATCATACTCTGAATTACTCAAGAAATATGTCATTAGAAAGCTAAATCAATCTAATTTCATATAGAATAAGTTTCATACAAATTGAAGCTTCTAACAAGGAGTTATTGATGATTTGGTAATCAAAGGTCCGAAATCACAGTCCCTATTTTACAAAATTCACGTGGTCCATCAAAATAGAGATTTCGATAGTCATTTGGATTCCAGATCTTTCAACGAGTCCAGTTTTACATAAATCAGAGACTCCAACAAGGAGATATAGGCAATATAGTGATGAAATGTCAAGAGCTAACAAACTCTGTTTTGCAGATTTCATATGCTCAATTAAAATAAACATTTGGGCTAACAAATGAACCCCAAATTCTTCAAACTTAGTTTCAAAAGAAAGAACTATAAATCTATTTTTGAAAAAAACTAGGTTTTATCCAAATCAGATACTAAAAGTTAAAACTTGAACAAGGCAGGTAGGTCATAGTCTAAAAAAATATATTACATATCACACTTTGGCAACCAACAAAAGAGATTTCGAATTTGTTCCAAATTTTTCACATAATCAAGGCAAAAATAAAGATAAATTTCATTAGAAGAAAGATAGAATACTTGTCTTTGAAGATTTTGATCCCAAATGTGTGAATTTGATCAAAATCTCAAAACCATAAAATCTTTTCTTCTCCTCCTCTTCTTCTTCTTCTTCTTCTTCTTCTTCTTCTTCTTCTTCTTTCTTCTTCTTCTTCTTCTTCTTCTTCTTCTTCTTCGTCTCTCAAGTTTACGTTGCAGCCAAATCCCTTTCTTCTCTATTGCTAATTGTTTTAGCTAACATATGGGTTGATAGGTGGCAAGCATGCATGTAAGGTGCTTATGTTTCATATATGCACAAGTATAAGTGACACCACTTTAAACTAGGTAGTGACACATGTCCTCCCCATTTTTTTAACTTAATGTGAATATTCAACAATTCATTTCAGATTTTTAAAATTTATATTTAGGTCCCTAGCAATAAACTTTTAGTATAAAATTATTTAATCAAGAGAATTATTAAAAAAAATTAAATTCACAAATAGGTCCTCATAAATAATTTAAAATATATCATTATAAATATTTCAGAAATGAGGGGTATTGCACTCTCCCCCCCCCCCTTAAAATAAAAATTTAGTCCTCTAAATTTATCGTACCTCTATCGACGAAAAGATAATGATATATTTTCTTCATTTCTTCCTCTATCTCTCAAGTCGTTTCATCCATAGAATGTTGCCTCTAAGTCACTTTAACTAGAGGAACGACCCGATTCCATAGGATTTTTTCTTTCTTATCAATAATTTGTATAAGTTCTTCCACATAAGA
This sequence comes from Ensete ventricosum, assembly GCA_029747655.1. Taxonomy (NCBI): domain Eukaryota; kingdom Viridiplantae; phylum Streptophyta; class Magnoliopsida; order Zingiberales; family Musaceae; genus Ensete; species Ensete ventricosum. The sequence goes on from JAQQAF010000007.1 coordinate 34,420,236, forward strand.
TAAGTTGTCATCGATTATAATCGGCTCATACTAAATGATATGAGAAGGGTCGTGAATATACTTTCTGAGCATTGAAATATAAAATATATCATGTATACGACCCAAGGATGGGGGCAAGGCAATCCTATAAGTGACAAAACCAATCCTCTCAAGGACCTCAAATGGTCCAATAAATCTAGGGCTTAACTTTCCTTTCTTCCCAAATCTTACCACACCCTTGGAAGGAGAGACCTTCAAGAATACAAAATCCCTTGAAACTCAATTTCTCATTTTCTATTATTAGCATAGCTCTTTTGATGACTCTGAGCAGTCTTTAGTCTTTCTCTTATAATTTGAATCTTTTCGGTAGTCTCCTGCACTTTATCAAGTGCTAACAATTTTCTATCGCCAACTTCCTTCCAACAAAAAGGTGTTCTACACTTTTGCCCATGCAAAGCTTCATAAGGAGTCATCTAAATACTAGACTGGTAACTATTATTATAGGTGAACTCGACAAGAGAAATATCTTTATCCCACTCACCTTTCTAATCCATGATAGATGTTCTAAGCAAATCCTCTAGTGTTTTATTTATTCTTTCTGATTGTCCATCGGTTTAAGGGTAATAAGTAGTCCTAAACTTGACTTTGGTACCCATAGATTCATATAATCTTCTCCATAATCTAAAAAAGAATCTGGAGTCTCTATCAGAGATGATCTCCTTTGGAACACCATGAAGTCTTATTATTTCACCAATATATAATTCAACAAGTCTATCCATAGAATATGTCATATTAATTGGTACGAAATGTGTCGATTTAGTTAACCTATCAATAATCATCCATATAACATCATGCTTTTAAGAGGTTCTGGGTAGACCTGAAACAAAGTCCATGGTGTTACTTTCCTATTTCCATTCAGGAATATCTAAAGGTTGTAACAACCCTCGAGGTCTTTGGTGTTCAATTTTGATTTGCTAGCAAGTTAAACACTTCGAAACATATATTGCAATCTCCTTTATCATGCCTTCTGACTAGTAATGACCTTTAAGATCTTTATACATTTTTGTGCTACCCGGATGCAATGTGAATTTTGAGCTATGACCTTTCTTCAGGATTGATCCTTAATATTTGGGTCATCTAGGACACATACCCTATTCCCCATTCTCATTAGGCCATCATCTGAAACACGAAAACCATGCTTTGATCCTTTTTCTACTTCTTTCCTCAAGTAGATTAAACGTAGATCTCATAGCTGTCCTTTTTTAATTTGTTGAATGAAATCATATTGAACCCGCATAGAGGCCATCAATATCATTGAGTCTTAGTCATTCCTGATAGTATTCACATCACCATTTTTTACTACTAATCCTCATTGCTTTACAACCAAACTAGCTTTAAAGTTTATAGATTTTTTTACTAAGTGCATTGGCTACAACATTTGCTTTACTTGGATGATATTAGATGGTACAATCATAATCCTTTAAAAGTTTCATCCATATTTGCTGCCCCATATTTAGCTCATTTTGAGTAAATATATACCTTAAATTGTGATTGACAAATATTTCAAATGTCCACCCATATAAATAATGTCTCCAAATCTTTAGTGCAAAAATAATTGCTGCTAACTCCAAATTATAGGTTGGATAATATAGTTCATAACTTTTTAGTTGTCTAGAGGCATAGGCAATTACTTTCCTTTCTTACATCAGAACACATCCAAGGCCCTTCCTTGAAGTATCGATGTAAATTACAAATCTTTCATTTTCATTGGGAATTATGAGAATAGGAGCACTAGTCAATCTTCTTTTTAACTCTTGAAACTTTGTTCCCATTCATCACCCCATTTAAATACCATATTCTTTTGAGTTAGCTTGGTGAGGGGGATAGCAATTTGAGAAAACCACTCCACAAATCTCCTATAATAACCTGCCATATCTAAGAAACTTCTAACTTATGTTACATTTGTTGGTACTTCCCACATAACTACTTCAACTTTCTTTGGATGGACATTCTTAGGGTTTGTTGGTACTGCCTTGCCTGAAATCACATGGCCTAAGAAATCAACTTCATTTAACTAAAACTCACATTTACTGAACTTTGCATATAACTTCTTTTCCCTTAGTATGAATAATACATTTCTCAAGTGCTTCTCATGCTCCGGATTATTCCTTAAATACACCAATATATCATCAATGAATATGATAACAAAGTTATCCAAGAGTGGATGAAATATCCTATTCATTAATTTCATATAAGCTGCAAGGGTATTAGTCAAATCAAAAGGCATTACTACAAATTCATAGTGACCATACCGAGTTCTGAAAGCTGTTTTAGGGATATCTTCTTTCTTGATATTCAATTGATAATAATTTGACCTCAAATCAATCTTGGAGAATACTTATGCATCCTACAATTGATCAAATAAATCATCAATTATGGGTGGAGGATATTTATTGTTTATCGTCACTTGGTTCAACTATCTATAATCAATACAAAGCCTCAATGTTCCATCCTTCTTCTTAACTAACAATATTGGAGCACCTTGTGGTGAAACGATGGGTCGAATAAAACCTTTATCTAATAGTTTTTGTAATTGATTCTTCAATTCTTCTAGCTCGAGTAGTGCCATTCTACAGGGAAGCTTGGATATTATTGTTCTTCTAAAGACCAAATGAATAGCAAGTTCACTCTCTCTATCTGGAGGTAATCCAGGAAAGTCATCTGGAAATACATCAGGGAACTCTCTAACTACCAAAATTTTATTTAGATGAGCTACTTGATTTAAATTCTCCTTTATGCATATAATATAGCAAGAACAACCCTTCTGCATAAATCGATGAGCTTGAAATATCGATATCAGGCAAGGAAGTGTGTCATGCCTAATACCTTCAAAATAAAAAATGGGTTGATCTAGTATACAAAAAGTGATTATTTTTGTATAGTAATCAATACTAGCATGATAGGAAGATAGTCAATCCATGCCAAGTATAATATCAAAGCCTTGAATCTCTAGGAGAATTAAATCAGCAAGGAGTTCATGTTTTTCAATAAAAATCAAACAAGACGGATAAACAAGTTTGTTGTCAAAGTGTCCCCAACAGCAGTAGTTACATACAACTCAAAATCCAATGGTTTAGGTTGAATGCCTAAGTGACAAGCAAAAGTTTGTGAACCAAAAGATAGATTGGACCCGAGATCAAACAAAACCTTTGCATTCTTATTAGAAACATGAATAATATCTTTGACTACTAATTTAGAAGCTCAGGAATCCTATTCAGTGATGGCATAAACTCTAGATGGGCTTATCATTCTGGGTGGTAGTGGCTCCTTCAATGGGCAATCCTTTACTTTATGATCTAACAAGCTCCAGTCATATGAAAACACTTGTTTCATGATTATATCCATATTTTGCACATGGCTGAGTTCTCTAAGGTGGCTTTCTTTTCCCTAATCCAGACATCTTGACCCTGTTATTATTACTTTCATATTCATTTCCTCTCTTACTTCTGCTTATAAACTTGTCCTTGTAGTTCTTACCCCTAATTTTCTGTATCTCCTCCAAGTCTCTTTCAATTATTAATACCCTTTCTACCACATCAGCATATGAAGAAAGTTTTAAGACTGATATCTGACTCCTTATCAGCGGTCTTAGACCTCTCTCAAATCTTTTTGTCTTCCTAATTTCATCATTAGTCATGTGAATGGCAAATTTGAAGAGCTTGGTAAATTTAGCTTCATATTTTACTACCGTCAAGTTTCCCTGTATGAGATTTAAGAACTCTAGTTCCTTCTGCTCCCTGATACAATCTGGAAAATATTTATCATTGAACTTTTCTGTGAATACTTTCTAAGTAATGAGCCTATGCCTGATTTTGCTGATTCTCTTTATTGTTCTCCATCAATGTTCAGCTTCCCCTTCTAACATGAAAGTGGCAAAAGGAACCTTATGATCTTTAGGACAATTTAAGATGTCAAATATCTTTTCTATTTGTATCATCCATTATTCAGCCATCATTGGATCAAGTTCACCACTAAAACTTGGAGGACTAAGCTTTTTGAACTATTCTATTCCCAATCTAACCTGAGTTGATGTCCCAGCTTTATCATTTCCTCCATGTTGGACTTGTTGTTGCATCACGTGTCATAGTCTTAAGGGTTTTCATAGTCCCACTCAACTGATCATAAGTCAATGCCACAGGAGAACCTGATGACCTCGACATCCTTGCTTCCTAAAAAAACATCAAAAGAAAAAAATTCTTTATTCGTCAATCACTCTATAGAAGTTACTAAACCTCAACGTATATTACAAATATGGCATGGATACAAGTATGTCTTAGTGATCCTCAAATCATACTTTGATACTATCTCTGTCATGCCCCCGAATTATATCACATTCGAGAGGTGTGATCCTATCTTAAAATCAATATTATTATAATTCATCACAATTCAATCCAGGATCTAAACTAACATTTGAAGATACTAAGAAAAACTTTCAAAATCATTTAATCACATTCATAAAAACCTATGCAGATTATAATTACTCTTCACGTTCTCCTAATGAATCAAACAACCGATCCAAAACCAATACAACTAAATATAATTCACATTCATAAAGTCCACTAATATGATAATCTCTATATGACTTTGAAAATAACCATATACCACCACTTCATATATTATACATCAAGTTTAACATTCGAGATCCTAGAAAAGAGGGTACTTTTAAAACTATTACATAGTTACCCCACTTCAAAATATGTCTACAATTTTACATTCGACACAAGGTATACACAAACAAAGATAACATATTATCTAATAAAGATTTAACCCAAGAACTTCTTACTTTCCACTGCTTTAGCCCCGAATCAAGTATTTCAATAAATGCCTAGCTAACCTGAAGAAGATTAGATAGCAACAGAGTGAGCTATGAAGCCTAGCAAGTATCAAACAGGTTCAAGGCAAGGAAATGTGTTTACGAATTGAACCTGATATCAGAATGCAAGGAAAGGAATACAAAAGTTTTCACATATAGTATCAAATTAGATTCAAAACCACAAGGTTTGTCTCATTCGAAGCATACTTAAATCTGTAACAATTCGGGAAAGGTAATTGGAGCATATATGGCAATCAGAAGCATTTTGGTATGTATCAATGACATATGAAGTTTTAGGAGCATATCAATAACACATAAAACACTTATGAACATGTCAAGAGAATAAATAACAAACTTAAGCTCGTATGCCACATTTGAAGTTGGATGCATATCATTCCTATCGAAAGCATAATAGGAAACACATAAGCAATACTTTGGATAATATATCAAATAAAACATAGATTGTAAAATGAGGTCACAAACATAATACGATTTATCCATTACTGAATGACTACCATACATAAGTCTCTCACGTCTGGGAGCTCCATCCATCCACGTTTGAGTGAAGTCATATGGGGCTGACAGTGTATCGTGAGCTCTAAGCACAACTTTCTTTACCATTTCTGGCAAAGATTTACATTATCCTACAAAAACCATAGTACAAAAGGACATAAGCAATAAAAGTGACATCAGAAGCACATGTGGAACAACGAACATGCATGCGCCTATACGAAATAATACGATACAAACATAAATGTCACATAATTGATTCATATATGTAAATTATCTAAGGACAAGAATATTCAAGATTTCAAGCCAATAATATAAAGCTCAATAGAAATATGAATTTTAGCTAGAAATCAATTTCTAAAGAAGTGAACAAGAATAGGCAAAATCGACAAAGGCTGAATTCTGGTAGAGCAGACTTCATATGGTCCATCAAAATAGAGGTTTCAACTGTCATTTGGATTCCAAATTTTTCAATCTTAGTTTCAACGAAAAGATTTATAAGACTGATTTCTAATGAATCTAATTTTACATAAATCAAAGATTCCAACAAGGAGATATACGCAATATAGTGATGAAACAGGAGCTAACAAACTCTATTTTACATATTATATATGCTCAATTGAAATAAACATTTGGGCTAGCAAATGAACTCCAAATTCATTAATCTTAGTTTCAAAAGAAAGATCTATGAATCTGTTTTTGAAAAAATAAGATTTGTCCAAATCAAAGGTCTATACTAAAAGTTATAACTTAAACAAGGCAGGCAAGATATAGTCTCAAAAAAATATTACAGATTTACACTTTGGCAGCCAACAAAAGATATTTCAGATTTATTCCAAAATTTTCTCATAATCAAGGTAAAAATAAAGATAAATTTTAGTAGAAGAAAGATAGAACACATGCCTTTGAATATTTTGATCCCAAATGGGTGGATTTGATCAAAATCTCAAAACCCCTAAATCTTTTCTTCTCCTCTTCCTTCTCTTCTTCTTCTTCTTCTTCTTCTTCTTCTTCTTCTTCTTCTTCTTCTTCTTCTTCTTCTCAAGTTTATGTTGTAACCAAATCCCTTTCTTCTCTAATTGCTAATTATTTTACTAACACATGGGTTGCTAGGTGATAAGCATCCATGTAAGGTGCTTATGTGTCACCTATACATATGCTCACTACTTTAAACTAGGTAGTGACACATGTTATCCCCATTGTTTTAATTTAATGTGAATATTTCATAATTTATTTCAGATTTTTAAAATTTATATTTAGGTCCCTAGTAATAAATATTTAATATAAAATTATTTAATCAAGAAAATTATTAAACAAGTCCTCAAATTCATAAATAGGTCATCATAAATAATTTAAAATATATCATTACAAATATTTCAGAAATGAGGGGTATTACACTTTTTGTCCATGAAATTATTGGTGCTTTCGATATCGATGAGGACGGTGATTGGTTGTTGTTTGAGTAGTCCTCCCACTTTCATCGTCTGTGGGTTCGCATAGCTGGCAAGAGCATGCATCATACAATCGGTCGGTTGTGGTTCTTCCTCCATGACCTCCTCCTCATGCTCATGGACCTCCTCATTTGAATCATTGAGATGTTCAATCAGAAGAAGGCATCCCCTCTTGCAGCAATGGTCGCGGCTATATGATTTGTTGTAATGCCAACATAGGCCTTTCGTCGATCTTTCTCAGAGTTCTTCTCAGGTAAGTTCCTTGGGGTGAGAGATTCAGTTGACAGTAGAGGTGGTTGAAGGCTTGATGGTTGCTGGTCAGTTCATGATCTTGGTCCTACGGGCATCGTTGTTCAGCCATTCCTCACGAATGAGGGTGAATGAGATGGCAGCCCTCAATGTATATGGTCATCGTGCCTTCATTTCGCATATGATCTTCAGCTTTAATCCTTCAATGAATATCGATAACAACTGCTTTCAGACCAATCTTAAGTTTGATTTAAGAGATGCTCAAACTTGGCTTAATATTCTTGCACGTTTGAGGTTTAGCGAATCTTCGTGAGTTGGTTGTTTGTGTTCTCATATTTTGTTGGTCTAAAGCGGAGCAGCAGCCCGTTTTTGAATTGCCTCCATGTAGGAACCTATTAATGTCCTCGAACCATTCGTACCATTGGATTGCATCTCCTTCAAGATGTATTGCAGCGATGTTGACCATGGATGCATCCGGAGTCTTGTGATAGTGGAAATACTATTCCATGCATGTAAGCCATGCCGTTGAGTCTCCCTCTTCCCATCGAGGGAAGTCCACCCTGATGCATGGTTATGCTGAATCCATAGCTTGTTCTTCTTTCTTGAGAGACCTCTCTTTATGATCCAAACTTTCATCTTGCTGTGATTTTATCAGACTTGGAGATCGGCTAATTCTGAATTCTACGAATAAGGCATGCAATTTGTCCACCATGCATGTCTCAATGGCTTTAAGCTTTATGTCGATCATGTCATCCAATACCATGGCGTAGGATTGCAGATCTGTGATGTTGAGATTCTTCTTCTATTGGTGAGTCAAGGGCATCGATCGGCAGATGATTTGTCGGCAATAGGAAGAGGCAATGATCTTGGAAATAAGGCTACGATTGCTACTATTTGGCTGCGATATGTGCTGCTGTTTGGGGCTATTGTAGATGCTATAAGGGAGATTTGGTAACAAAGGTTTAGGGTTAGATAGGTGGCCTTAGGTTATTGTTGATGGCAGTAACCGGTTTGGTAGGGGTTAGTGGCCAGAAGATAAAGATGGATTGATGGAGGGTTGCGGCTACGGTAGACCATTGTTTGGGATGCAGTTTGGGTTGGCTATGGATTTTGGAGATAGGCTATGACGACTGCGTCTTAAGGCTAGAGGGGTGCCTTAAATATGATTTAGTTGGTGGCAGCAAGTTCGGTAGAATTTGGTGGTTTACGAGAAGAAGAATGGCAAAAGTTATAACGATAAAATTTTTCATCGAAAGATTTCAGTAGTATAGACATAATTTTTTCTGTAGTTCATAATAAAGATTCAAGTAGAACTCAATTGGAATCCATTGGTAAGGAAAATGTAATGCCATCAAAAAATTCGTGGGAGAATACGGCATCAAAATATTCGGCAAGATCAAGGAATACAAGAAGGTGTTATAGTAGATTTTTACGTCTAAAGTGTAACAGTTTGTATGTAAAAGATCAGTAGTTTATAACAATAATTTTTACACAAAGCCCAAAGAAAATCCATTGATAGGGAATGCCAAAGACATTGTAAAAAACTCGTGGAAGATAGGGTAGCAAAATAGTGACAATAAGATCAAAACCAGGCAATAGTATGCGGCTGAATTCTACAGTGTAACTTTCATCGTAAAGTTGGCAACTTTATTACGATAAGTTTATGCAGCGAAATAGGAACACTTTTTTTTAGTTTTTTGGGTTTAAGATAACTAAATTGCGATAGTAGTAAGGTAGAATACCAAAAACTGATGCAATTTGCAGTGAGATTGAAGGGGTGATCTGCTGAAGTGGTGATGATGGCAGAGTTGGCGATGATCATAGCAATTGTGGGAATTGCTTGGGAGATGGATGAAGATGATGGGTGGTTATAGAATGGCAGCGAAGCTCCTAGGAATATTGTTTTGATACCAAGTATTATAACCCTTGTAGATTCTAAGCTTGGGCCTTTAGAATTCTGTAGGGGTTTCCTCCTCCAAGGTTGATCTTATTCATGATAAAATAGTGTGGTGGCTACTGGTAAAATAGTGGTGGCTAAAGAAATATTGATCTTATTCATATGGACTCTTCCCTAATGGAAGACTTCAACTCCTAATTAAAGTGAAACACTCCCATCTCAAAACCTAACTGCCTCCTCTCAACCCTAGCCGACTTCCCCTCATCAAGGTGGGCGGCCAATTGGGTTGATTACAAGCCTGACTTGGTTGAGTGAAACCTTAATCCAACTCTGACTCCTAACCCGACTCCACTTCAGCCGAATCCTAACCCTACTAGAATTTGGGATGATTTATTACAATAAACTTTGCATAAAATCGAGGTTCAATCGGTTTTTCATGCACCATCTTGGAAATACAAAATGCTATCTATTCCTAACTTATTAGCCATGGAAAGTCGTACGAGCATGATTTTATAAAAAAATATGACGGTCATAAATATTACGTAAAGTTGAGGTTCGATTGATTTTTCATGCACCGTCTAAGAAATTTAAAATATTGGTTATTCCCAACGTATTAGCCCATGAGAAGTCGTACGAGTATGGTTTCACGAAAAATATGACTATCATAAAATTTGCTCAAAGTCGAGGTTCGATCAGTTTTTTGCACACCATCTCATAAATTTAAAATATTGGCCATTCCCAATATATTAGCCCATAATAAGTCATACAAGCATGGTTTCACGAAAAAATATGATGGTCATGAAGTTTACACAATGTCGAGATTGCTAGTTAAAGGTGTCCTACAAGCTAATCATCTGAGTGATGGAACGTGTAACATGCTGCATAGTCTTTTTACATTATTATTATTATTGACATATTCTCACTTTACATTGCATGTTGCATATGTTGTGATGTCCTTAGATTTGTGTAATGAGAATCAGATCATAATGAGATCATGATATAGACTGATTCATCTTTAAACAAAGACCCTAAATAATTCTGATCATAGATTACTCAAGAGGGATATCAAAATAACCAGAAAGATCAGTGTAATATATACTCATCCATATGATGGAGATTACTAGTCTCACAGCCACTCATGTGGGAACACTAAGGGTACAATACTAATGCTTTTTGGAGAATGAGTTCACTGATTGATTTGCTAACAGAATGTTGTATGGTTAATATTACCTAACGTTAGACAGTGATTTCATAGTCCCAGTTATGTGTCTGATCCTTAGACTTGAGGCACCAAGGAAGCCTTGTTTGAGTACTCCTTTCTTTAATGCCAAACTGACAGGTCTATAAAGTTTCAAATCTGCTACAACCAGTTATCGAGACTAGTAGCCAACCTTATGAAGGCAATTAAGTGTCAATAGAAGATCATCCACTCTCATGATCATAAGATGAATATCTCGTGTGCTCTCGTTCAAGCAAATCTCTGGCTAGGGTCATTCAGATTAAGAGAGTTCTCATAGAAAATCTGATTAGAGTGAGACTCGAATAGATTCTATATATAGCTTAATAGTACTATACCCAACATATGGTATCTAGGATATTAGATGGATGAGGGACTATATATACACGATAACTGAGGATATACAGATCCAATGGATTAGATCTCCTATACCATCTTGGGACTATAACATAGTGGCCTAGTACGTCCATAGTCGATGAGTTGAGTGAATAATTATAGGATAATAATTTACTGAGACAGAAGGAGTTCTGATAGTTTGGAACTCACGGCCAGCTCGTTATTAGGCCTATAGGGTCACACACATATGGTGGATGATTATAGCGACCAGATAATTTGATAGGAGTTATCTAATAAACCCTTAATTTCATTGGATTAGACCTAGCATTAATGGACTCCTTGCATGAGGCCCAATTAGAGGTAAATTGAGATTATTGGATAGAGATCCAATAATATAAAAAGTGAGGGTAATTAGATAGAGATCCAATATCTACTAAGGTAGGATCCATTAGGGTTTTTTATGGCTCTCTATAAATAGGAGGCAGGAGCGACCAATAGGGTGAGAGGCTACATCTTTGGCCTCCCCCTCTTATTCTCCTCCCTCCCACCTCTTCTCAGCCAACAACCCTCTCCCCATTTCAAGAGGACAATTAAGAAGATAATAGATCTTTCACATTCGCTACAAGAAGGTACGCAAGAGTTGCAAGCATTTGTCTATGATATGAGGAGCATTGCTTCAAGGATCCACCGTATGGATACCACTAGAGAGGAGAACATCTGACGTCCTTAATCCTCTTCCATAGGATTTGAAAGTTTTATGGATATGCGATCTCCCTAGGTAATAAATCTCACATGATCTCCCTAAGTAACAAGTTTTGTGCACCAATTATTGCAAGATGACATGATAAATGTGGAAAACCAATTTTATTTTATTTTATTTATTGTGCATATGATACTCTCATGGTTTTCCAATGGTGGTATCAGAGCCAAGTTGCTCGTGTAATGATTGACTTGTTTAAGATGTGTGTGATGAGATTAAATCACGTAGAATTGTTCTACGCATTCTTGCTGCACCGAAAGATGACTACAAAGAGGTGACGTTTGCACTTGGCCATGAAGGTAGTGCCGGCGGGCAAACTACCGATAGGCAGGGATGGCCAATGTGTGGGTAAGTCACCCACAGGGATGGCCACGCAAGGGGCGCTAAATATAAACGTGGTGACCGCCTATGAGCCAGGTGGCCGCTCGCAAATGCGGCGACCACCTACAACGTAGGCGCACAACTATGGGAAGCAGTAATCACTCGAGGGTAGGGGTTGTCACTTGCGACAATGGCATCACTTCATTAGCAACCACCTACGGAGGGGCAGTGCTTTACCGCAAAGGGCGGCGACCGCCGATAAGAACCGAGCAAAGGGATTAGAGTTTTTACAAAAGGATGATTTTGGCACTTGGAATTTAAGAAATTTCGAGGTTTGTCCTTCGATTTAGAATTTTAAAAATACCCTTAACAAATCTAAAAATTCTTGATATGTCCCAAATTTAAGAAAATATAGTTAATTAAAATGTTTAATTAACTATATTATTTATCTAGTAGTCCTACATGATGTTGTGTATATATGTGATATATGATATGGACAGATGATCATGGACCATGTGATGTGATGTGTGTATGTGTGATTATTATTATTGGGGCTTGTGAGCCTTCATTTTTCTCATTTATTGTCCGGCCTGTATGCTTGTGATTATGTTGTAATCATGTGAGGAGGCACGACGGGAGCTTGGAGGTGCCAATGGAACCCACAAAGTCGAGATGGGCAATCGCAACGTATGGTGATGCGCCAAGGAACCAACAGAACTGATGATAATGATATATACAATCTTAGGGCATAAAGATGTACTAGTACACACAGATTCTATTGTGAGTGATTGGGTCATCTTGCTCGAGCCTAATCATGTTAGGTGATAGTTCATGATCATCTGATGTGGTATGCATATGTTGTTGGGAAACCCAGCGGGAGCATCACATGCGCAACGAAAGAACAAAACAAATGGTTTCCCATGTATATCAAATCATTATGCAAAGATTGGTACATAAAAAGAAATGTAAAATTGAAAATGGTGATATGTGAGAGATTGATTACCTAGAGAGATCATATATCCTTCAAAATTTAGATCAAGATGAAAAGGATAAAGGAGGTCAAACGTCCTCCTCTCTAGCGGTATCCACACGATGGATCTTTGTACCAATGCTCCTCCAATCAAAGCCCAAAACTCATAACTCTTGTGCACCTTCTCACAGCACTCGTGGAAGAAGATTTGCTATCTTCTTCACTACCCTCTCATAGTAAGGAAGGGCTAGTTGGCTGAGAAGATAAGGGAGAGAGGAGAATAGGAAGGGACGAACAAAGGTGTATCCTATCACTAATGTGCCACCCCTGCCTCCTATTTATAGAGAATCACCAAAAACCCTAAGGATCCTACCTTAGTGGGTATTGAATCTCCATCCAATTACCCACTAATATTGGATTATTGGATCTCTAATTGAGCCTCATGCAAGGAGCCCATTAATGTTGGGTCTCATCCAATGAGACTAGGGGCTAATTGGATAACTCATATCTAATCCTCTACTTGATAAAATATCCACCATATGTGTGTGACCCTCTAGGCCTAACACCAAGCTGGCTGTGAGTCCTCCCTGTCAGAACTCCTTTTAACTCAGTGAATTATTATCTCATAATAATTTACTTAACTCATTGACCATGGACACACTAGACCACTATGCCATAGTCCCCAAACGATATAGAGGATCTTATCCATGGACACACTAGACTACTATGCCATAGTTACTGTATATCTATAGTCTCTCATCCATCTAATATCCCAAAGACCATATATGGGGAATGGTACTGGCAGGCCACATACGAAATCCGTTGAAGTCTTGCTCTAATCAAATTCTCTCGGAGAACTCCTCTCTAAGCAAGAACACAGGGGATATTCCTCTCGTGATGCGAGAGTAGATGATCCTTGTTTGACATTCAATTGCTTTTTTAAGGTTAGCTACCAATCCTGATAATCGATTGTACCAGATCTGAAACTTTCTGAACCTATAAGTCCGACGTCAAAGAAAGGAATACTAAAGAAAGACATCTTTCGTGTCTCAAGTCTAAGGATCAGACACACAACTATGATTACAGAATCACTGTCTAACGTTAGGTATCATTAATCATACAATATTCCCTAGGCAGATCAATCAATGAACTCATTCTCCAATAAGCACCTATATTATATCCATAGTGTCCCCACACAAGTGGTTATGAGACTAGCCGCCTCCATCATATGGTTATCGCGATGACCCTCTCGAATAACCTATGATCAGGATTATTAAGGATCTATGATTAAAGATGAATCGATATCATTATCGTGATCTCATCACGATCTGATTCCTATTACACAAAACCAAATATATCACAATATATATATATATATATATATATATATATATATCAAATATAATATAATGTGAGAATATGCCAATAATAATCATAAGAAAAAAGATCGCACAGTGTGTCACACATGTCATCACTCACATAATTGGCTTATAGGACACTTGTAACCATCATATATGATATACGATTATACACCTACCAAATATATATATATATTTATATATTTGCATGTGATTTAGATATATATTAAAGATGTATATGTATGACACAACATATTAGGAAACCAAAATAAAACACCATCCTATAATAATATTAAGTCGATAAGCGTGAGGTAATAAGATTGACCCACATGGCCCTCCATCATTATAAGAAAAAATTGAATCTTGATATAGGTTGAGTTAGCGAGTCCCTCAAGGCATACATATTTATGCAATTTGAGATCTTGCCTACGATATAGATATATCACCAATGACCTAAGGACATGGTATGCTTGGTCGAGTTCTTGGAGAGCATATTGTTAAATCAGACTCATCTTGTAACAATGGTAAATGACTTAACTGAACATCATGGTTGGTTGAGTCCCTCGAGGCCATTGCTAGCTTGCACTTCTCAAAAGAGAAGAATGAATTCACTAGCTTGTATGTTCTAAAGTAATAAAAAAATTGTTAAATTACTAAGCTTTCATATATCACAAACTTGCTAATTGCACTTCTCCTTTTGTTGATGACAAAGAGGGAGAAGGTATAACGATGTTAAATTATGTATGATGATCATGCATATAATGATGATTTTGAGAATCTATATAGAGATAATGATTTGTTATTATTCGGATTTATTTGCTACATTTTCTTGAAATTTATATGAGAAAAATTTGTTATGCTCATATTCGAAATTTTATATATAAAAGATTGAGGTTGAGACCTAGAAATGTTAAATCATGAAAATATATAAATTGCTATTATAGATTTCATAAAATGAAGTCTTTTTGTGATAATATTTTTTTTGAAAACTTTCTCTATGATTTTATCTTATTATTTTCAAAAAAAAGAATTGCATGAAGATGTGCCACATTTGAAATTTACAAGAGATACTTTATGATATCAAGAGATGACTTTTGCTACATTTGAAATACATAAGTAATATTTAAATCTCTTGAACCTTTAAGCTCATCTTAGTATTGCTTTTAAAATTTATTAAGAGCTCTTCTCTATGATGAAATGATTCAACAATACCTCCCTTATTTCTCTCTTTATTAAACGGGAAGAAAATTTTATAATGCATATACTAAGGGGGAGTAATGTCATCCTATGCTTTGAAATTATTACCTATATTTCACCTTTTTATTGATGAGAAAGGGGGAGAAATATATATTGATGACACATGATGAATACATTGATGACATATGATCTTGTTGAAATACATGTATATCTTGGATAAGGATATGAATTGGACATCTTGGATATAGATGCTTAATTCTTTTTTACTCGTGAGTTGATAACTTGATGAAAATTTATGTTGAAATTTGCATAGAATGTTGATTGCTTGAATTTAGGAGTGTGCGATTCTCTTAAATTTAAGTGGCATGGATTTAGGGGGAGTTAGAATTAACTCTTGACATCAATTGATTATCATCATCAAAAAGGGAGAGATTGTTGAATCTTGGATTTTGATGATGAAATCAATTGATGGGTTATTGATCTAACATGGATTGTTAAAAATTGATTGATGTACGATTAATTATGATAGAATAATTATTACAATCAGGATTGACCAAGGTCAAGTCTATGCATCAGGTCGATGCAGTTCGGAACTCGCCAGGAGTGTGTCGGGAGCTCGTCGAGGGTATCGGGAGTTTGCCAGAATGGCACAAGGGAGTTCGCCAGAGAAGACCGAGACTCATCGGAAGATTGTCGAGGGTAGCCGAAAAGCTTGTCGGGAGTTAGGATGGTCTTGTAATGGATGTTTGGCAATTATGATTATATTTAATTAAGTCATAATTAGCATCATGCAGGACTAACTGTGATAGGAGCAATGGAGTTACAACCAGATGATAGGCCAAGATCAAGTGTCTTACCCTTGTTTCTATCTTATTATAATCAATTAAATTGTTATAACCTTGCAAGTGTCTTAGCCTTGCTTCTATCTTGTTCTAATCAATTGAATTATTAAGATTTTGCAAGTATTCTAATCCTTGCTTCTATCAATTGAACAGTTACAACCTTGCAATTGATGTCTTTCTTGCCTAGATGTAAAGAATTGAGTCTACTTTCGAGATTTTGATTATTGTTCATTGAATTACTTATAACTTCATGTTGGAAATTTTGATTTATGCAAAATCTGTGTCATGAGAAACTAGACTCGCATACCCTTCTATGCATACCATCTGAGTAATTTGGAGCATAATTGATTATTCAAATGTTTCATGCTATATGCTTCTTAAATTCTATTGGAATTATGTGTTTGTTGATCTTTGCCTAGTCTTGTTTATCTTTTGGAAATATATTCTTCTTTAATTGAGCTTTGAATTCTTAACTCTTATTCCTTGCCTATCCAAATGCTCTATATGAAAGTTTATGTTTATATCTTATTGTTTCATATTGGCACATGTATTTTGTATTGTTCCGCATGTGCTTCCGATAATGCCCATTTTTATTACACCTGTCCTTTTGTACTCCGGTGTTTGTGGGATATTATGGACCTTTGCCAGAAATGGTAAAGGATATGTTATGCTGGGAGCCTGTGATGCTCTATTATGTTTGGTGGTCAGATAGACTACATTATATTTGTGATCCTACAACACCATCTATGTTTTTGATATGCCATCGGATCATATTCTGTCTATGATCCAATTAA
The DNA here is from genome assembly GCA_029747655.1 of Ensete ventricosum. NCBI lineage: Eukaryota > Viridiplantae > Streptophyta > Magnoliopsida > Zingiberales > Musaceae > Ensete > Ensete ventricosum. The sequence continues at coordinate 34,437,010 of JAQQAF010000007.1, forward strand.
AATTCTTTCTTTAATTAAGCCTTACATTATTATTCTAAATTCTTATGCATTTCTGTTCTTTATGCCCTGCTTATCTGAATGTAAATTGTAAATGTTTATGTTGACATCGTACTTGCTTCATGTTGGCACATGTATATTTCGTTGTTCCGCATGTGCTTCCGAGATATGCCACTTTTCCTACTCATATCCTTTTGTACTCCAGTGTTTGTGGGATAATGTGAACCTTTGTCAGAAATGGTAAAGGGAGTTATGCTTAAAGCCCGCGATGCTTTGCCGGCCCCTTATGATTTCACTCAGACGTGGGTGGATGGAGCTCCCAAATGTGGGAGACTTATGTTTAGTGGTCCTTCAGCGATGGATGTTCCACATTATGCTTATGGTCCCACTTCACCCTTATTATTTTTGATATGATATCCAAAGCATTGCTTTTGAATTATTTGTGCGCTTTGGATAAGAATGAAATGAATGTTATGTCTGATATTGAGCTTCTGTTTCTCATTTGTTCACTTGATAAGCTTTGATATTATTTATTCACCATTGATATGCTTCGCAATATGTTTACGTCCTTGACATGCTTCGAAATGTTCTATATGCCTTTGTTATATTCTGAAATATTTTCAATTACTATTGTATGTTCCGAAACATTTCACCCTATATTGATATATTCGAAATGTTTCATTTACCATTGATATATTCAGAAATGTTCCATTTATCATCGATATGTTCCGAAATGTCCTATGTGCCTTTGATATGTTCCGAAATACCTCTTACGTTATTGATATGCTCCAATTACTTTGTATTTCGTTTGTTATGAACCAAATATATTTTGAATGAAATGATATCTGAACTCCTGTATCTAATGAGTTGATATTCATAAATTCTTGTATCTCTGCTTTGTATCTTGATACCAACTTGTTTGTATGGCATTCGCTCTTATCTTAGATTTGTTAAACGCTTGCTGAGCTTTCTAGCTCACTCCTTTGTTATCAAATCTTTCAGGCCAGCTTGACACTTATTAAATGTTAAGATTGTGCTGAGGCAGCGGAGAGCTATACAAATTATTGGCAAGTATTATCGGATGATTTATTGTGGTTCTTGTATAAGTATATTTCGTGTATAATGAAATGTTGTCGATGAATTTGATTGATGTATCATGTAAAAGTTTTAAATGACCTCTTACATTTGGAGTTAATTTGGAATGTTGGGTGTTGTCTACGATGAAGTGAATTTGGGGTAAATGGTCAGTTTGGTGATTGTATAGATTCTTTTGTTGATGAATCATAAGTATGACTATAAACTGCACAGGTTTTATAAATGTCAATTTTAAAATTTTATATTTCTCGATGTGCTCAAATGTTTGATTAGATCCTGGATGGATTATGATAATTACAAAAATTATCGATTTATGACATGGTCACACCTCTCGAATGTGATATAATTCAGGGAGAGTGACAGAGTCCCTCGAGACTCATCTATCTACGTGATCAAGATCTTGCCTACGGCATAGAGATATCACCAGTGACCAGAGGATATGGTATGCTTGGTCGAGTCCCTCGAGGGCATATCATCGAATCAGACTCATCTTGTAATAATGGTGATGACATAACTGAACGTCATGGTTGGTCGAGTCCCTCGAGACTATGATGATTCAGAGGTCGAACATGATGAGAATTACAAGGAGTTGTGATTGGCAAGAGTTGTCTACCTTTTGAGCTTAGTGTAATTGGTTGAGTCCCTCGAGGATGCACTAAGATGCCAATTGGATCCCGATCCCCAATGAGAGTCTGCTAGAGACTTTCGTCTCACATGTCGAGGGTGTCGCATGATTCGCTAGGAAAATAGTGGGAGTACATTAAGATAGAAGTCTATATCTTAATTAGTATTTTCTGTAAAGTCTGTATGTTATTTAATTTACGCTATATCTTATTTATCGCTTGCAAAACCCCTACGTGGCATACTTGATGCCAACTGCCTCATTGGTCTAAAAGCTCCGTAATTTGAGAATTATTCTCATGGAAGAGAAAATCGTATATATCCTTAACATTATTGTGCCCACGCTGGAGGAAAGGATAAGCGAGGATGAGATCGCTCGCTTTGTGAAGTATATAGATAGTCCTAGAGGTTAACCTGTGCATTAATCTTATATTTCAGTCCCTACCAGATTCCTTTTCATTATTCATTATTAATTTTAATATGAACAAGTTTGAGGTGACTCTCCCTGAGCTCCTCAATATGTTGAGGGAAGTTGAGACTGTCATCAAGAAGGAGAAGTTAGTTCTTTATATTAGTGAGAACAAAAAGAAAAGGAAGGCTAGCAAGACCCTTAAGAAGGGCCAGGGCAAAGAAAGACTAGGTAAGGCAAAGGTTGTCAATAAATACCCGGGAAAGGACAAAGGACAGTGCTTCCACTATGGCCAAGATGGGCATTAGAAGAGGAACTGTAAGGACTACCTTGCAGAGAAGGTGAGACAGAAGCTTGGAGAAGTTTCAGGTATATTCATGATCAGTCTATACTTGTCAGATTTTTATGATAATACATGGGTATTGGATACCGAGAGTGTTTATTATATCTGCAATTCGTTGCAGGTTCTAGCAAGACTTAGGAGAATGGCTAGAGGCGAGAAGGACCTCAAGATGTGCAATGGAGCAAGAGTTGCTGCAATTGCTGTTGGAGAGGTCACCCTACATCTGCCTGGTAGAGCTATTATTATATTGGATGCATGCTATTTTATTCTCTCTATTATCAAAAATATTATATCCATCTCTTGTTTGACAATAAATGGATATAAATTAGTTTTCAAGAATAATAGTTATTTAATAATTATGGATGATGAGATATAACTAGAGGGACCCTTATAAATGGCTTATATGTGTTAGACACTTATCTACATATCATGAATATAAATATATCTAAGAGGAAACGAGATGAGATGAATAATGCATACCTATGACATTGTAGGCTAGGTCATATACACGAGGGAATGATTCAAAAGTTGTTGAAAGATGGATATTGAGATCCATTTGACTATAAGATATATGCAACTTGTGAACCTTGCATTCATCGGAAGATGACCAACTCTCCTTTTAGTGGAACTGGAGAGAGAGCCACCGAGTTATTGGAACTCATACATAGTGATGTATGTGGTCCCACGTCGACTCAGGCTATAGGTGGTTACTCATGCTTCATTACACTTACTAATGATTTCTTTAGGTATGGACATGTATACTTAATGAAGTACGAATCTGAGGCATTCAAGAAATTCAGGGAATATAAGAATGAGGTAGAGAACCAAATTGAAAAGAGTATTAAAACTCTTCGATTATATCAAGGAGGAGAGTACTTGAGTACATAGTTCACCCATTTCCTCAAGGACAATGGGATTCTATCCTAGTGGACACCTCCTTATGCACCTCAGCTCAATGATGTATCAAAAAGGAGGAATCATATGTTGTTAGACATGGTGTGGTCTATGATGAGTTTCGCTGACCTACCCGTCTCATTCTGGGGGTATGCCCTAGAGACTGTAACTTACCTTTTGAATAGAGTTCCATCAAAGTAGGTAGTATCTACATCATATGAGATATGGAAAAGAAAGAAGCCCGATATTAAGATTGTTAAGATTTGGGGTTGTCCTGCCCACGTTAGAAGACACAATTAAGATAAATTGGAATCAATGAAAAAATGGTGCACATTCGTGGGATACCCAAAGGAAACTTATGGGTATTATTTCTATCATCCCGATGACCGAAAGGTCTTTGTTATCAAGAGAGTTATGTTCCTTGAGAAGGAACACATTCTTGGTGGAAATAGTGGGAGTGAGATAGAATTGAGGTAGGTTGGAGAACCTAGCTCAAGCACCATTCCAGAGCCCGAGTCTGTTCAGGTACCTAACACACAAGTTCCAACTTTACATAGGTCTAATCGAGTATCTCACCCTCCTGAAAGATATGTGGGATATATTAGTAGAGATGACTCTCAGGATGTTGATCCTCAGACCTACGAGGAGGCTATTATGAGTATAGACTCTGGGAAGTGACAAGAAGCTATGAATTTTGAGATGGATTTCATATACTCTAACAAGGTTTGGAACCTTGTGGATGCACTTGAGGGTATTATACCCATCGGGTGCAAGTGGATATTCAAGAAGAAGATCGGAATAGATAGAAAGGTGGAGACCTATAAGGCAAGGCTAGTAGCTGAAGGATATCACGAAAGATAATAAGTTGACTATAACGAAATATTTTCACTTATAGCCATGCTTAAATCCATTAGAATTTTTTTAACCATTGCAGCACACTATAACTATGACATCTGGCAGACGGACATTAAAACGGTATTCTTCGATGGCAACCTCGAGGAGGAGGTGTATATGATATAGCCAAATGTGTTTGTATCCAAAGAGAGTCCAAATAAAGTGTGCAGGTTGCTCTGGTCTATATATGGACTAAAGCAAGCTTCCCGAAGTTAGAACATAAGATTTGATGAGATGATCAGATCTTATGACTTTTGTTAAGAATAAAAAAGAGCCTTGTGTGTATAGGAAGATAAGTGGGAGTGCTATTACCTCCTTAGTACTATATATGGATGACATCTTAATCATTGAGAATGATGCAGGAATGCTCTCCACAATAAAGGCTTGGCTATCCAGAAACTTCTCCATGAAAGACTTACGGGAAGCATCCTATATTTTGGGGATCTGGAGATATAGAGATAGATCCAAGAGGATGCTTGGCTTGTCTCACTCTAGGTACATAGACTCCATTATCAAAAGGTTTGGCATGAAGAATTCCAAAAGAGGTCTCATACCGATGAGATATGAAACATCACTTTCTAAAAGTATGTCCCCAAAGACTCCTAAAGAAAGGATAGACATAGATAGGATACCCTATACCTTAATGATAGGGTCTATCATATATGCTATGTTATATACTAGGCCTGCTATAGCACATGCTTTGAGGGTCACGAGCAAGTATCAGGCAGATCCAGGTTTAGAACACTAGAAGGTAGTAAAGTATATTCTTAAGTACTTGAGAAGGACTGAGGATCTTTTACTGGTATATGGAGGATGTAGCCTCCAGGCTGAGGGCTGCACGGACTTAACTTTCCAATCCAACATTGATGATAGCAAGTCAAACTCAGGATATGTTTTCACCCTGAATGGAGGAGCATTAAGCTGGAAGAGTTCCAAGCAAGTTACTACTACTGACTCGACCACAGAGGCAGAATACATTGTTGCAGCAGAAGCAGCAAAAGAAGGGTTATGGATGAAGAAGTCCATCAGTGATTTGGGAGTCGTACCAAGCAGTGTGGAGTTAACTCTCATATACTGCGACAGCGATAGGGCAATAGATCTAGCAAGGGAACCTAGGTTTCATCAGAATTGTTCTGAAGAGGTTCCAGTTGATTAGAGCGATAATGACCCATAAAGATATATCAATGAAAAGAGTTCCATCCGAAGATATCATTGCAGATCCATTGATGAAGCCGTTGGCTCAGATTATATTTGAGCATCACAGGGGTCAAAGAGAGATCAGACACATAAGTGATTGGCTTTAGTCCAAGTGAGAGATTGTTGGTTACAGGTGCCCTACAAGCCAATCAAGTGAGTGATGACACATGTGACATGTTGTGCGATCATTTTATTTAAGATTATTACTGGCATATTCTCACTTTATATTATCTGTTGCATATATATATTATGATATCCTTGGTTTTATGCAATAAGAATCAGATCATGATGAGATCACGATAATGAGATTGATTCACCTTAAAACATAGATCCTAAATAATACCGGTCATAGGTTACTCGAGAGGGACATTGAGATAATCGGACAAACTGGTATACTATATACCCGTCCATATGATGGAGGCGGTTGGTCTCATAGCCACTTGTGTGGAGACACTAAGGATATAGTACATGTGCTCATTGGAGAATGAGTTCACTGATTGATATGCTTCTGGAATGCTGTATGGTTAATGATACTTAATGTTAGATAGCAATTTCATAGTCCCAGTTATGTACATGGTCCTTAGACTTGAGACACTATGACTGTCTTATTTGAGTACTCCTTTCCTTGATGCCAGACTTATAGGTTTAGAAAGTTCTAGATATGGTACAATTGGTTATCGGGATTGGTAGCCAACCTTACGAAGGCAATTAAGTGTCAATAAAGGATCATCTACTCTCAGTATCGCGAGAGGAATATTACATGTATGCTTGCTCAGACAAATCTCTCGCTAAGGTCATTCGAATTGGGAGAGAAGTTCTCCAAGAGAATCCGATTAAAGCGAGACTCAAACAGATTTCGTATGTGACCTGATGGTACCATATCTAATATACGATATCTGAGATATTAGTTGGATGAGGGATTATAGATACACAGTGATTGAGGATAGACAGGTCCGATGGATTCGATCCTCCTATACCGTTTGGGGACTATGGCATAGTTGTCTAGTACGTCCATAGTCAATGACTCGAGTGAATTATTATGGGGGTAATAATTCACTATATCAGAACGTGTTCTGATGGGAGCAACTCACGGTCAGCTCGGTATCGGGCCTAGAGGGTCACACACATATGATGAATGCTTCAGTGAATAGAGGATTAGATAGAGATCCAATTAGCCCCTATTCTCATTAGATAAGACCCTGCACTGATGGTCTCCTTGCTTGAGGCTCAATTAGAGGTCTAAGAAGATTATAGGATAGAGATCCAATAATGCAATGTTAGTGGGCAATTGGATAGGGATCCAATATCCACTAAAGCAGGATCCCTAGTGTTTTTGGTAGCTTTCTATAAATAAGATGGGAGATTCATGGTTGACAAGCTGCAGCTTTGGCCTCCCCCTCCTATTCTCCTCCCTCCCTATATGCAAGAGTTGCAAGATCATATTGGAGGAGTTTCACTGTAGAGATCCATCGTGTGAATAATGCTAGAGAGGAAGACACTCGACTTCCTTCATCCTCTCCATCTGGATCTGGAATACAGGGATATACGATCTCCCTAGGCAATCAATCTATCACATGATATAATTTTATTGGTTTTTGTGACTTTCTCACGATCCACTCTTTTGCACGATGATTTGATCTTCCTGGAAATATGGTTTTGTTTTAATTTCTACTGTACATGTTATGCACCCGCTGAGGTTTCCCAACAGATAGCAATAGTAATGTCAGCTATGGTTCTGCATTGATGTTTCAAGGTCATTAAGGCTGCGATTTTTCAAGTGGTTGATATGTCAGCTGCGACTGTAGTGCATCTTCGTGGCTGGAGGTGGAGTTGGTTGCAGCAAAAGGGTGTGGCTGCAATAGGAGGAAGACAGGAAAGCGGAGTGTACGACTATTACGGAGGAGGGCAGCGATGGTATAGAGCGAGAGACCGCTGCTGATCGTGTTCACTTTGATGCTGGTCGCGAACAAGGTAGTTAGCAACGAAAGATTGCTGCTAGTAGTATTTCTGTCACAAGAGATTACTGTTGGCTGCGATCAAAGGGGATGGTAGCGAAAGATAGCTGCTGGCAGCATTATGCAATGAGGGATCATTGTTGGATGTGATCAAGTTATTGCTTGTCACATCAAAGTATATGGTAGCGAGAGATTGCTGTGATTGCGATGAAGACAAATGGCTTAGGGGAAGACAGATGACTACGACTGCGATGGACGCTATCACCTTCTTGGTGCTATATGTGGATGACATCCTAATCATTGGGAATGATGTAGGAATGCTCTCCACAATAAAGGCTTGGCTATCTAAAAACTTCTCCATGAAAGACTTAGGGGAAGCATCCTATATTTTAGGGATCTAGATCTATAGAGATAGATCCAAAAAGATGCTTAGCTTGTCCCAATCTAGGTACATAGACTTCATTGTCAAAAGGTTTAGCATGAAAAATTTCAAGAGATGTCTCATATCGATGAGACATGGAATATCACTTTCTAAGAGTATGTCCCCAAAGACTCCTGAAGAAAGGGCATACATGAATAAGATACCTTATGTCTCAGCGATAGGATCTATCATGTATGTGATGCTATATACTAGGCTTGATATAGCGCATGCTCTGAGTGTCATGACCAGGTATCAGGCAGATCCAGGTTTAGAACACTGGAATGCAGTAAAGTATATCCTTAAGTACTTGAGAATGACTAAGGATCTTTTACTGGTATATGAAGGAGGTAGCCTCCAGGTTGAAGGCTACACTGACTCAAGTTTTCAGTCCAACATTGATGATAGCAAGTCAAATTCAGGGTATGTTCTCACCCTGAATGGAGGAGTAGTAAGCTCGAAGAGTTTCAAGCAAGATACTACCATTGACTAGACCATAGAGGCGGAATACATTGTTGTAGTAAAAGCAAAAAGATGAAGGGGTGTAGATGAAGAAGTTCATCAAGGATTTGGGAGTCATACCAAGCAGCATGGAGCTGACTTCCATATATTGTGACAGCGACAGGGCGATAACTCTAAAGGAACTCAGGTCTCAATAGAATTGTTCTGAGGAGATTTTATCTGATTAAAGTGATCATGACCCAAAAAGATATAGCAATGGAAATAGTTCCATCCGAAGATAACATTGCAGATCCATTGACGAAGCCACTAGCACAGATTATATTTGAGCGTCACAAGGGTTGGTGGGGATCAAACACATAGATGATTGGCTTTTGGTCAAGTGGGAGATTGCTGGCTACAGGTGCCCTGCAAGCCAATCACGTGAGTGATGGCACGTATGACACACTATGTGATCTTTTTGCTTATGATTAATATTGGTATATTCTTATATTATATTATTCATTACATATATATTATGATATCTTTGGTTCCGTGCAATGGGAATCAGATCATGATGAGATCACGATAATGAGATCGATTCACCTTTAAACACAGATCCTAAATAATACTGGTTTTAGGTTACTCAAGAGGGACATTGAGATAACTGGATAGATCGGTGTACTATATACCCGTCCATATGATAGAGGTGGCTGGTCTCATAGCCACTTGTGTGGAGACACTAAGGATATAATACAGGTGCTCATTAGAGAATGAATTCACTAATTGATTCACTTATGGAATGTTGTATGGTTAATGATACCTAATGTCAGATAGTGATTCCATAGTCCCAATTGTGTATCTGGTCCTTAGACTTGAGACACCAAGGATGCCTTGTATGAGTACTCCTTTCTTTGACGCTAGACTTACATGTTTAGAAAGTTCTAGATCTGGTACAACTGGTTGTCGAGATTGGTAGCCAACCTTACGAAGGCAATTGAGTGTCAATAGAGGATCATCCACTCATGGTATCACGAGAGGAATATCCCATATGTGCTTGCTTAGACAAATTCCTGGCTAGGGTCATTCAGATTGAGAGAGAAGGAGTTCTCCGGTAGAATCCGAATAGAGCAAGACAAACTGATTCCGTATATGACCTAATAGTACCATGTCCAAATGTCTTTGGGATATTATTTGGATAAGGGATTATAGATACATAGTAACTGTGGACAAACAGGTCCGATGGATTTAATCCCTTTTGTACCGTCTGGGGACTATGACATAGTGGCCTAGTACGTCCAAAGTCGATGAGTCGAGTGAATTATTATGAGGATAATAATTCACTATATTAGAAGGAGTTCTGATGGGAGTGACTCACGGCCAGCTCGGTATCGGGCCTAGAGGGTCACACACATATGGTAGATGCTTCGCGAATAGAGGATTGGATGAAGATCCAATTAGCCCCTATTCTCATTAGATGAGACCCTATGTTGATGGACTCCTTGATTAAGGCTCAATTATAGGCCTAAGGAGATTATTGGATAGAGATTCAATAATGCAAGGTTAGTGGGTTATTGGATGAAGATCCAATACCCACTAAGGAAGGAGCCCTAGGGTTTTGGTGGCTCTCTATAAATAGGAGGGGAGACTCATGGTTGATAGGCTGGAGCTTTAGCCACCACCTCCTATTCTACTCCCTCCCTCTGAGCAAGAGTTGCAAGATTATATTAGAGGAGTTTCGCTGTAGAGATCCATCATGTAGATACTGCTAGAGAGGAGGACGTTTGACCTCCTTCATCTTCTCCATCCGAATTTGGAATACAGGGATATATGATCTTCCTAGGTAAAATCAATCTCTCACACATCGTGATTTTTTAGTTTTTACGATTTTTCTCATGACCCTAATCTTTTGTACGATGATTTGATCTGCGTGAAAAATTGTTTTTTTATTTATTTTCGCTACGCATGTGATGCACCCACTGAGGTTTCCCAACACCCTACAGCGTTCCAAGGGTTGATCCCCCTCAAGGGTCAAAATCTATGGAGCTCTTTCTAGGGTTCTATTATCTAGTATCAGAGCCGCGTTCCTGTTGCCATATAGGCATCTCTACCGCCACCATCTTCCAAACAATTCCCATAGTTGCTTTTAACATCACCTTCATCCACCATCCCCCACCAAGCCACAGATCCATCAATTGGTTACCATCCTCTGCGTCAACATCATAGATTTAGTAAAAACTCCAAAACCCATCCCTCATGCTACTACTATTCCTTTATCTTATACATGGCAGAAGTTTTTCCTTAGTTTCTTTGCTGTAAAATTCTATTGTCGTAAACGTTATCATCATTGCCAAGGGGAAAAGCTGTAGAAAAATTTCAGCCGATTGTTGCCTCTTGAACCTGAACTTCTGATAGTCCTTTCTGGCTGAAACTTTTATACAAATTCATAGATTGTCTTAACTTTCATCTAAGACTAATCTTAGGAAAAAACTCTTCCTAGATCCGGACTTATAGCACTGCAATTCTTCATCCTGCAGTACTAAAATTTTATAATAAGAATTCTATGATCTTGTTTACAATAATTTTTCTATCGTTACACTACCAAAATTTCCTTGATCCAAATTACTACTACTATCACCATCTGAACCGAGATTCTTATATTGAAATTTTCCATAAATTTCATAGACTTTTGCTAGAATTAATGTTGAGAAACTACTGCTTCTTCGACGAGAATTCTGTTCGGCAGTACAGTGTATACCGTAGCAATCTTTCATCGAAATTTTATCGGATCTCACTACCATATTTTCCAATTTTGAGACTCCCTTCTCATCTTCAATCTCTACTGCTACCTCTCAAAAAAACCCTAACAAAATTGCAAATAAACAGCCATCCTAGTAAGCCCTAAACTGTAGCCTACCCACATCTCCATCGATCCAACCGGCCACCACCTCTCCAAAAATTCACAAGCTGCTAACCTGTCAATAGAAAAATATCTCAATATTACAGATCTAGAGGCATACACCATGGCGTTAGAGGAGGCCATCAACGCCAAGTTCAAAGCCTTTGAAAGCCGGATAGAGGAGAAGATGTGATCCCAATTCGCCAAATTCAGTATAGGCCGACCATCAAGTCCGAGGAAGTCACAGCATTAAGAGACTTCAGATCGGCGAGACGATCCTCAAGAGCATGGAGACATCATCCTTGATTAGAATAATCTATGCATGAAATTGGACTTTCCAAGATGGGAAGAGGGAGACCCGATCGAATGGATCTCGTGCACGGAGCGTTATTTTCGGTTCTATCAAACCGCCGATGCTACACGAGTAGAGATTGCTGCCATCGACCTCAAGGGAGATTTTATTCAGTGGTTCAATTGGTTTGAGCACACCCATAGAGGTCTCTCTTGGCAGCGATTCAAGGAAGGACTACTAAATCGCTTCGGACCAATCGATTTCAACAACATCGACGAACAATTGGCAAAAATTCATCAAACCTCTATAATACAAGAATACCAAATAAGGTTTGAATGTTTATCTAACCAAACTATGGATTGGTCTAAGAAACAACTTTTGGGGACTTTTATTGAGGGCCTAAAACTGGAGATTCGAGGAGAAGTAAAGGCACGACAACCGTACACTCTTATAGCGGTAATTTCCTTTATGCGTATATAAGAAGAACGATTAAACCATGAGATACAAAGGATAAGGATCATTCCCCGACCAGCCATGCCAAGGCCTACAGCCCCCTCTACTACCATTCGAGCCCCCGCACCAAAGAAATTAACAATAGACGAGCTTCATGAACATTCGGCCAAGGGGTTGTGTTGGTACTGCGATGAACCATGGAGCCGAGAACATCGTTGCAAAAAGGGCCGGCTCCTCATGTTTGAACCAGTGGAAGATGAGGACAGCGAACCATTTGAAGAAGGCCTCGAACCTAAAGTGGAAGCCATGGAGGAAGAGACCCAACCGGTCGACTACGCAGTGCATGCGTTAGCCGGCTACTCCAACCCGCAGATGATGAAAGTTGGAGGACTTCTAAAACAACAACCCATCACCATTCTCATTGATACGGGCAGCACAAATAACTTTCTCAATAGTAAGGTTGTTGTACATATGGCACTTCAAATCGAAGGATATAACAAGTTCGACGTAAAGGTCACCGACGGTCGAATCCTCAATTGCGACCAACGGTGCCTGTTGGTGAAACTGCTCCTCCGAGACCAAGAACTGGTAGTCGATTTCTTCCTCCTACCCATCGATGATTATGAAGTTGTGCTTAGGATCGATGGCTTACAACACTAGGTGATATCTCTTGAAATTTTTCTAACCTAATTATGAAGTTTTATTGCAAAGGGAGACAGGTCATATTGCGAGGCAAGCGCGAGAGCCATATTTCCACCGTTTCGACACAACGGATGGAGAAAGTTTTACATAAAGCACATGGAGGATTTTTAGTGCATATCTAGCAGCCATCCAAGGAGGAGAACGTGCAAAATTCAGATCCTAAGCTTGCCCTCTTACTGGATGAATTCGTGGATGTTTTCACAAAGTTGCACGGGCTGCCCCCTAACCGGCCGCATGACCATCGCATATCTATTCTGTCGAGCAAACCTCCATCAAATTTGAAACCTTACCACTACCCTCACCCCTAGATGGACAATATTGAGAACATCATCAAGGAGATGCTCAACAATAGAGTAATTCGACCAAGCTGCAGCCCTTACTCTTCGTCAGTGTTGTTAGTGTGCAAGAAGGATGGTACGTGGTGGATATGCATCGATTACCAAACATTGAATGCCATCACCGTCAAAGATAAATATCTTATACCAGTCGTATATGAGCTCTTGGATGAATTAAAAGGAGCCTAAGTCTTCATAAAATTAGATATCTATTCCGGTTATCACCAGATTCGGGTAAAGATGTCCCGAAAACTGCATTCCACACACATAACGGCCACTACGAGTTTCTGGTAATATCTTTTGGTCATACGAATGCTCCTTCTACTTTTTAAAGCCTGATGAATGACATCTTCTAGAGTTTTCTATGCAAGTTCGTGTTGATATTTTTTGATGATATTCTCATTTATAGCCCTATGCTTGATATGCATTTTCAGCACTAACAAACTATTCTAACAATTCTTCGGGAGAACACCCTTTATGTTAAACAGTCAAAGTGTAACTTTTTATAGGATAAAGTGGAGTATCTAGGACATATTATATCAGAGGATGGAGTGGAGGTAGACCCAAGGGAGATCGAGGCAATGCAAGGATGGTCGAGACCTACGAACATAAAATTGCTGTGTGACTTCCTTGGATTCACGAGCTACTACCAAAAATTCGTGAAAGATTAGGGCAAGATCAATACCCTACTCATGTCCCTACTGAAGAAAGACTCATTGTGATCGAATAAAGCCTCCACAGCCTTCGAACGACTCAAGATAGCCATGACGATGACGTCGATCCTAGTGTTGCCCGATTTCAACCATACCTTCATCATTGAGGCCGACGTATCAGGAGTTAGAATTGGAGCTATTCTAATGCAAGATGGTCAACCCCTTGTATACACCAGTAAAGCTTTATCTCCCTCATATCTTAAAATATACATGTATGATAAAGAAATGTTTGTCATCGTACACGTCGTCACGAAATGGAGACCCTACCTGATCGGCCGACGCTTCCAGATTAAGACCGACTACCAAAGCCTTAAATATTTTTTAGAGCAAAAAATATCTTTCCCAGAGCAGCAACAATGGGTAACTAAACTTCTTGGCTTTAATTATGAAATTACTTATCGAAAAGGGAAATATAATGTTGTTGCATATGCTCTATCATGGCTACCGGGACAAGCCGAAATTTCAGCCATCTCCCTTCCTTCCACCGACTCCTCAAAGACATTAGGGAGGAATGAAAGAATGACTTAGAGACCTGAGACATCATATAAAAATTGGAGAAGGATCTGGGTTCCATAGGTCACTACATGTGGGATTCGAAGGACTTACGCTACAAAGACCGAATTATTATCATTCCTTCTTCCCCTTACATTCAAGTTATTTTGCATGAGATGCACTCTTCACCTTCAGCGGGCAATATGGATTTCTAAGTACTTACAAGAGGGTGAAACAAAACTTCTTTTGGAAGGGCATGAAAAAATCAATTTATGACTATGATCCAAATATGATGTATGCTCGTAGTAAAAAGATGAAAGGGTGGCAAATCTGGGTAAACTACAACCACTTCCTATACCAGACTCAGCATGGACTGACATCTCCATGGATTTTATTAAAGGCCTGCCATTATCTCAAGGTAAAAGCATAATTTTCGTGATGGTACATCATCTAACTAAATATGCTCAATTTTATGTTGTGAGACATCCTTATACCACTGCCAGCATTGCTCAACCTTTTATGAAAAATATTATAAAACTACATGGGATGCCAAGGTCGATTGTGAGCGACCGTGGCAGGGTGTTTACAAGTAAATTTTGGATCGAGCTCTTCTAACTGCAAGGCACTCAACTGAAGATGAGTACAACATACCATCCCTAGGCGGACGACCAAACAGAAGTGGTGAACAAATGCCTTGAGACTAACTTACGGTGCTTCACCAGTGATCGGCCCAAAGAGTGGACAAGATGGCTTCCTTGGGTCGAATGGTGGTACAACACAACTTATCATTCGTCAACGAAATATACCCCTTATGAGGCATTGTACGGCCGACCGCCCCCTGTAATACCGAAATATGTAATTGGTACGACCAAAGTAGATCGGGTCGACCAAAATTTAATTGACAAGGACAAGCTTCTGTAGCTACTAAAAGATAACCTAATTGCCACTCAAGCCCCCATGAAGCAACAAGTAAATGCTCATCAGAGCGAGCGAGAATTTTTAGTAGGAGATTGGGTCTACCTTTGCCTACAACCGTACAAGCAACTGCCAATCAACACTAGAGCATCGATGAAGCTATCTCCATGATTCTATGGATCATATAAGATTTTACAGTGTATTGGAGCCGTGACATATAAATTAAAGCTTCCAGATGATGCTAAGATCCATCACGTCTTCCATGTATCCTTGCTAAAGCCGAAATTAGGAGAATGAGAGTTCGCGTAAACTCAACTGCCAAACATTACAACTGATGGTGAAATCCAAGCCCAACCTGAAGCTATACTTGATCGGAGAATTGTGATGCACCGACGATGCCCTTCAACTGAAGTACTTGTAAAGTGGAGTAACTTACCATCTAAAGATGCAACATGGGAGTCGCATGAGGAGCTGAAGACCCGGTTACTAGAGTTTATGGACCCTCAGCCTTAAGGACAAGGCTGATTCTAAGAGGGCGGGCTTGATAGGACTCTAGCAGGGTTGAGTCCTAATCTCCCTAGAAGTAGTCAATAAACCCCTATGAGATTGTAATAAAACCCCACCTAGCCACTTCTATCCTATAAAGAAGTGTGGTTAGGGTTTAGATTGGGGCCTTAGAGCTTAGTGGCTGTCGCCTCCTTTACTGGGCTGGTCGGCCAGGATTTTCCCCTGCTTAGGTCGGTTATAAAGTCAACCTAGCCACCACCTATTCCTACTTAGGCAGGTTGGCTATAGAAGGGGCAAAGGGATAATTTTACTTAGGTAAGCACCCCATGGGCTAGGGTTTAGAATCCTATATAATGATGTAGCCAACCCCTCTCTTTTATCAAGCAATTATCAACTTTTATTCAGCCTTGTGCTGAGTCTAGGAGGGAGGAACCCCTACAATGTTCTAAGGATTCATCCCCCTCAAGGGTCAAAATATATAGAGCTCCTTCTGGGGTTCTATTAGATAACTCATATCAAATCCTCTATTCGTTGAAGTATCCATCATATGTATGTGACCCTCTAGGCCCGATACCGAGCTGGTCGTGAATCGCTCCCATCAGAACTCCTTCTGATATAGTGAATTATTATCTCCATAATAATTCACTCGACTTATTGACTATGGACGTACTAGGCTACTGTGTCATAGTCCCCAAACGGTACAGGAGGATAAATCCATTAGACCTGTCTGTCTATAGTTATCATGTATCTATAGTTCCTCATCTAACTAATATCCTATAGACTATATATTGGACATAATACTGCCAGGCCGCATACGAAATCCATCAGAGTCTCACTTTAATCGGATTCCCCCGAAGAACTCATTCTCTCTTAATTTGAATGACCCTGGCCGGGGATTGTCTAAGCAAGCACACAAGGGATATTCCTCTCACAATACCGAGAGTGGATGATCCTCTATTGACACTCAATAGTCTTTGTTAGGTTGGCTACTAATCCCAATAATCGGTTGTACCAGATCTGGAATTTTTCATATGTGTAAGTCTGATGTCAAAGAGAGGAGTACTCAAGCAAGATATCTTTGATATCTCAAGTCTAACGACCAAATATACAATTGGGATTGTGGAATCGTTATCTAACGTCTGGTATCATTAATCATACAAAATTTCATAAGTGGATCAATCATTGAACTCATTCTCCAATGAGCACCTATACTGTATCCTTATTGTCTGTATACAAGTGGCTATGAGACTAGTTGCCTGCATCATATGGATAGGTATATAGCACACCGATCTATCTGGTTGTCTCGATGTTTCTCTCGAGCAATATATGATCAATATTATTTAGGATCTATGTTTAAAGGTGAATCGATCTCATTAGTATGATCTCATCATGATCCAATTCCCATTGCACAGAACCAAGGACATCACAATATATATATTCAATAGATAATATAATGTGAGAATATACTAATAAATAATAATATAAAAAGACTGTGAAACGTGTCATATGTACCATCAATCACGTGATTGGCTTGTAGGGCACCTGTAACCAATAATCTCCCAATTGACCTAAAGCCAATCACTTATATGTCTGATCCCGATCAAACCCCTGTGACACTCTAAGACAATCTGAGCAACGACTTTGTCAGTGGATCTGCAATGTCATCTTTAGATGAAGCTATTTCCATTGCTATATCTTTATGGGCTATAATATCTTTGCAGGGTACTTCTAACCAATAATCTCTTTATATGTATATATAGTAAGTGTATAACACATATCACATATGCAAGTCATACCGAATGATCATGAGCCATTACCTAATATGATTAAGCCTGAGCCAATGCGCCTAATCACTCATAATAGGATCTACGTGTGCATTGATGCATCTCCATGCCTTGTGATCGTTGATCTCGTTATCATCGATTCCGTCGGATCCTCGCCACATCACCATGCGTTGTGATCTCTAGCCACGACATTGTGGATTCCACTGTCACCTCAACGCTCCTGCACTCGCTTCTCCGTATTATTACAAAATAATCATAAGCACGTAGGCCCGATAATAAACGAGAAAAATTGATAGCTCGCAAGCCTCAATAATAATAATAATAATCACATGTATACACATCACATCACATAGCTCATGATCATTCATTCACATTATACATCATATATACACATTACAATATAGGATTACTAGATAATAATTAATTAAATAAACTATTTAATTAATTATTTTTTAAAAATAAAGAAATGCTAAAAATTATCTTAATTATCAAGGGCATTTTAGGAATTTTGAATAGGAGGACAGACCTTAAAATTTCTAAAAAGTTTACGGGTATTTTGGAAATTCTATAGAAGAGGACAGATTTCATAATTTCATAAATTCTGAATGGCATTATCATCATTTTGCTATTGAGAAAACCCTAACCCTTACTGTCCTATTATTGCGACTACTACCACCGCCCCTATGTAGGCGGCAGCACTGCACCGCAATTGATCTCCTCTGCCCACGGGCGATCGCCAAAGTCCTTGGGTGGTCGGCGCTGCCTTACCGGCCACCTAGCCCGTTGGCGACCCGCCCGTGGGCACTATGCCCGCATGCGCCACCCCTGCAACGTGCGTCGATCTACCCGCAGGCACCACCTATGTTGGTAACCTGCCTGCGGGGCTATGCCTGTAGGTGACCCCTGCCGCTGCTGGCTGCCCCTATAGGGGGCTTGGCCGTGGGCGGCCACCCCTACAGGCCGCCAGCCCGTAGGTGGATGCCCCTCGCTTATAGGCTGCCTTCGTTGTCAATTGCTGCAACATACCATATAATAGTTCTACATGATTCAATCTTATCACACGTAGTTTAAAACCAATCTTTCGTACGAACAACCATGGCTCTAATACCACTACTAGGAAACCATAATGGGAGCATCACATGCACAACAAAAGATCAAAACAAAACTAATTTCCCAAGTAGATTAAAATTATCGAGCAAAGATTGGCGCGAGAAAAAAATCGTAAAATCAAAAATCACATCGTGTGAGAGATTATTTACCTGGGGAGATCGTATATCCCTATTTTTTCAGATCCGGATGGAGAGGATGAAGGAGGTCAAACATCCTCCACTCTAACGGTATCCACACAATGGATTGCTGCAGCAATACTCCTCCAATTACAGCCACAAATCTCACAACTCTTACACAGAAGGAGGGAGGAGAATAGAAGGGGGCGGCCAAAGGTACAACCTATTGTCTATTTGCCTCCCCTCCTATTTATGGAGAGCCGCCCATATAACCCTAATGGATCCTATCTTAGTAGATATTGGATCTCCATCCAATTACCCACTAACCTTAGATTATTGGATCTCTATCTAATAATCTCTTTTAGCCTCTAATTGGGCCTCCTGCAAGGAGCCCATCAATGTAGAGTCTCATTCGATTAGAACAGGGGCTAATTGGATAACTCATATCTAATCCTGTATTCGCTGAAGCATCCACCATATGTATATAGCTCTCTAGGCCCGACACCGAGCTGGCCGTGAGTCGCTCCTATCAGAACTCCTTCTGATATAGTGAATTATTATCTCTATAATAATTTACTCGACTCATCGACTATAGACATAATAGGCCACTATACCATAGTTCCTAGATGGTACAGGGGATCGAATCCATTGGACCTGTCTGTCCATAATTATCATGTATCTATAATCCCTCATCTAACTAATATCCTAGAGATCATATATTTGACATGGTACTGTCAGGCAGCATACGGAATCCATCCGAGTCTTACTCTAATCGTATTCTCCCAGAGAACTCCTCTCTCAATCTGAATGACCCTGGCTAGGGATTTGTCTAAGCAAGCACACAAGAGATATTCTTCTTGTGATACCAAGAGTGGATGATCCTTTATTGACACTCAATTACCTTTGTAAGGTTGGCTACAAATCTTGATAACCGGTTGTACTAGATCTATAACTTTCCAAACCTGTAAGTCCGACGTCAAAGAAAGGAGTACTAAAATAAGGCATCCTTGATATTTTAAGTCTAAGGACCAGATGCACAACTGGGACTATGGAATCGCTGTCTAACATTAGGTATCATTAAACATATTGCATTCCATAAACGGATCAATCATTGAACTCATTTTCCAATGAGAACTTGTATTGTATCCTTACTGTCTCCACACAAGTGGCTATAAGACTAGTCGCCTCCATCATATGGATAGGTATACAGTACACCGATTTGTCCAGTTATCTCAGTGTTCCTCTCAAGTAACCTATAATCGAGATTATTTGAGATCCATGTTTAAAGACAAATTGATCTCATCACGATATAATTCTCATTACAAATAACCAAGGACATCACAATATATATATACAATATATAATATAATATAAAAATATGTCAATAATAATCATAAGCAAAAAGATCGCATAGCATGTCACACGTCCCATCACTCACGTGATTAGCTTGTAGGGCACCTGTAACTAGTAATGTTGGCTATAATACATGCGATCATGAAGTAGATACCTTACTTGATTGACCGATTTCAAATATGGACAGACCACAAGAGCTTGAAGTACTTCATGGAGCAAAAATTTCATCCTAGAGCAACAAAAATTGGTAACTAAATTACTAGGATTTGACTATGAAATTATTTATAAAAAAGAAAAAGATAACTTGGTTGCAGATACACTTTCACGCCTTCCTGAGCATATCGTATTAGCAACTATCTCCCTCCCTGTTTGTGACCTTTTGCAAGACATCAGGAAGGAGTTGTAAAGTGACTCAAGACCCAGGAGACCATTAAAAAATTGGAGGAGAGCCCTGGTTTAGTTTCGCACTACAGTTGGGACTCGAAGGACCTATGGCATAAAGGTCGAATCATGGTGGTACCCTATTCCCCTTGCTAAGCCGCCATCTTGAAGGAGTTGCACTCATCACATGCGGCTGGACATTCAGGATTCCTCCACACTTATAAATGAGTTTGCCACCTTTTTTACTAGAGGGGTATGAAAAGATCATCGGAGCGACCGGATACAGTTTAGGCTGCCATCATCTCAATGGAAAGGTACTATCTTTGTAGTTGTGGATTGCCTTACAAAATATGCTCAATTTTATGCTGTAAGAAATTCGTACACTACCACCAGCATTGCTAGAATTTTTATAGAAAATATAGCTAAATTGCATGGGATGCCTCGCTCCATTGTCAATGATCGTGACAACGTTTTTATAGCAAATTTTGGACGGAGCTCTTTCAATTGCAGGGCACATAAGTAAAGATGAGCATGGCCTACCACTCACAAACCGATGGGCAAACTAAATTGGTGAATAGGTGCTTGGAGAACTACCTCGGATGTTTCACCAATGACAAGCCGAAAGAGTGGACTAAATGGCTTCCCTGAACAGAATGGTGATACAACACAACCTACCACTCCTCTATCAAAAGCACTCCATTTGAAGCAGTCTATGGCCGACCCCCCTCTTGCAATTACAAAGTATGTGACCGGCACATCTAAGGTGGACCAGGTAGATAAGGAACTAATTGACAGGGATAAAATTATGTAGCTATTGAAAGATAACCTTACAACCATCCAAGAATGGACGAAGCAGCAAGCCAACAAATACAAAAGTGAAAGAGAATTTGCTATAGGAGATTGGGTTTTCCTCTGCCTTCAGCCATACAAGCAAACATCCTTAAAGAAACAAGCCTTTATGAAGTTGTCTCCTCGCTTTTTCGGACCCTACAAAATATTAGAGCATATTAGACATTTTATACCGATTGGATCTGCCAACTGACTCAAAAATATATCTAGTTTTCCATGTTTCCTACCTCAAGTTGAAGCTAGGAGAAGATGAATTAGCACAGAATCACTTACCTGGCATATCTACAAACAAAGAAGTCCAGATTTGGTCGAAGGCTATATTGGATCATAGGATCGTGATGTTCCACATACGCCTCCTAACTAAAGTGCTGGTGCAATGGACTAATCTACCTTCTAAAGACACTACTTGGGAATCCTACGAAGAATTGAAAATGAAGATTTCAGAGTTCATAGATGCTCAACCTTGAGTACAAGGCTATTTTGAAGAGGACAGGTCTGATAGGACTCCAAAAAAGTCGGGTCCTAATCCACTGAGTCATGTCCGTTGTTAAGTCATATTGGTCGATCCAATCAGATCAGTTAGGAGATAGTTCAGTCTGCTTGAAGTCCATTAATAAGGAGTCCTAGTTCAGTAGGACTCTTGGTAGGAATCCAAGGTTAGAAGGACTCTTAGTGGAACCTTATAAATAGCATTGTAACCATCTTTTTTTTTTTAGGAAGAGAACTATTTTGATTTCAGCTATTAGCCAAACCCTAAGAGGGCCGATCCCCTATAGAGATCAAGGAAACTCAATCCCTTGTAGCGATCGTTTATACCTTTTTTAATGAGGGAAACCTTAGGGTTCCTATCATAAATGCTCATTAGATCATAACTTCATCAATTGATTTCATCATCAAAATCCAAGATTCAACATTATGTGTACTAGAGGAGCTTGGCCTAAAGCTAAAAATTTTAATAGAGACACACTCATCTCTATACTAGAGCACCTTGGAACAACTAAGATGTATAGGGATATAAAAGAGCATTACTAGTGGCCAAGAAGTGTCTCATATTTCAACAAATCAAAACTAAACATCAGAGGCCACTGTGTATCTTAAGACCATTGCAAATACCCCAATGGAAATGGGAAGAGGTTAGCAAGAATTTTATCATGGGTTTGCCTAAGACCAATAAGAGGTATGATGGAATTTAGGTAATTATAGATATATTGACAAAGACAGTCTACTTCCTACTTATTCGTACTAACTATTCTATGGATCAATATGCTCAATTATATACCCAGGAGATAATTAGACTTCATGGAGGATCAATGTCTGTTGTGTCAAATGGAGACTTTGATAGGACCCTTGCTGAGATGGGTCCTAAATTTATTGAGTCATAGGAGTCATGAGTCATGGAAACCCTAAACTAGTCACCACTCCCTTTAATTGAAGAGGTCAGCTAGGGTTAAAGAGAAGTTTAATTAGAGTAGAAGTCCTCTATAGCCGTCGGCCACACTCTTGGTAAAAGTCGGTTAGGAGTTAGGAGTTGGTTAGGAGAAGGAGTCAATTAGAAGTAGGAGTTCTATTATGAATTAGGGTTTTAAGACCTTATATAAGCACTTGTAGCCACCACCTTTTCATCATCAATAGATTAATATTTCTTCAGCCTTGTGCCGAATACATTGGAGGAGGGAACCCCTATATTCATGGAGGGTCAATCCCCTACAGCGATTAACCCCCCAAGCTTAGAATCCATAAGGGTTCTAACACTTGGTATCTGAGTAGTATTCCTTGGTGCTTCACTACCCTTCCATAGCTACCCAACCAATTCCCATAATTACTAAGATCGTCACTAATTCTATCGTCATCACCACTACCGCACATCACCCATGCAGTCCCCACAAGAATTGCATCAAGTTATGGTAATCTACCTTACTGCTACCGCAATTTAGTTATCCTAAATCCAAAACCCAAAAAAAGTGTAACCATATTACGCTACACAAACTTGTCATCACAAAGTTACCATCTTAATGATGAAAGTTATGCTGCAAATTTCAATCGCATACTACTGTCCTATTGTTGATCTTGCTGCCACTATTTTACTACACTATCCTCTCCGTATTTTTACAATGACTTTGGCATTTCTCCTCAACATATTTCCTTTGGGTTCTACGTAAAAATTCTTGATGCAAGCTGCTGAAACTTTTACATCCTAACTATTGAACTCTAGACATAAAATCTATCGCTGTATCTTTTCGGTGTTTCTTGCTGCATATGCAACCGATCTGATAGGACCCTAGTACGGTAAAGCCCTATTCAACCAAGTCTTAATGATTAATAAAACCCTGAGGGATGTAATAAAAACCCACCTAGCCACCTCCCACCTTATTAGGAAGGTTGACTAGGGTTTGGGGAAGGAGTCTTGGAGGCATTAGAGTCTCCTAGCCGCCGTCCACCTTATTGGGCAGGTCGACTAGAGTTTGGGAGAGGACCCTTGGAAGAGTTGGAGTCTCCTAGCCATCACCCACCTTACTAGGCAGGTCGGCTAGGGTTTGGAGAGAAGAGCCCTGGAGGAGTTGAAGTCTCCTAGCCGCCGCCCACCTTATTAGGCAAATCGGCTAAGTTCGGGGGTGAATGAGAATTTTACTCAAGGTAGGAGTCTCTCTAGGGTTAGGATTTTGGAGTCCAATATAAAGCAATAGATTATATTTTCTTTAGCCTTTGTGGCCAATTCCAAGGAGGGAGTAACCCCTATAGAGTTTTAAGGAGGTTGATCCCCTTCAACGATCAATCCAGCGATAGAATTCTGTGGAGTTCTATCATTTAGTATCAGAGTAACAATCTTGGTGCCCTCGCTGCCCTTCCAGCCACCCACCATCATCCAAGCAATTCACATAATTGCTAACTGATAGAACCCTAGAATATCATGGACTTAGCTAGTTTTGCCTAAGTCGTACGGCACCCTTGCGAGTCTGTCCACAAAGACCAGCCTCCCCGAAACCTTCTAGGGTCCCTTAGGACCTACAAAAGAGAAAATGGGTTAGAGGAAGCACTTCCCATGGGATTCACAAGCAACAGCTTGAGCAAACATTTTATATAGCCAATGCAAATTACAACTATAGACTTTACAAGTTCTAAATAGTTACATAGAAAGGATAATGGTCCATTATAGACCGAAGTCCCCATAAGTGTCTACATAACATAACTCCCATTTACAAGCTGAAAGCGGCCACAAAAGCTAACCAAATGAGGGCTGCCAAGCTTATTGCAAGCACGCTACTTACTGTATAAAGAATGTACAAAAATCGAAGGACACAGACAAACATGAGCATTACATCAAATACCTTGTTTATATTTTTGTTTGTGACATTCTCTCCCATTCTTATTCCTTTGATATCCTCATTGAAGCCGCTGTAGACGTTGCATCTCCTCGCCTTTTGCTGAATCTTAAATCTTCTGCTTTGGTTGCAACATGCCCCTTGGCTCCCAGCTACTCTGTGCTGCTGTTGTTGAGTAGTCAAATTCTAATCTGTCATGCTGCTTCAACTTGCCAATGACTGACTCTTATGTGGGGTTAGCTGAGCTGTAATGATCCTTGTTGATTTCTGCGAATCCTTCTGATGAAGGAAAAGACCTTCCTTGGTATACTCTAGTATCGTAAAGATCTCATGTTGCTTAAACTAGGTGGCTGCTTGTTGGAGCTTTAACGAGAATCGCCTAATAGACTTTGAAGTTTTTAAGGTCCTTCACAAAATTTGTCCATCAATTCTTCTTCAACTTAGTTGTCACTTCCAAGTAGGTTTGCATCATTTCCACTTTCGATTGACATTTGTTGGGAAATGAAGCAGATAATCTACTCTCAGTAGCACTAATCACCATTGGTGAGGATTTGATAACTCATCTTCCATTAGATTTCTTTGAAGGGTTTGGAACTTATATAGAGCTCCTCCGCTAAATAAATAAGAGAATCGGGGTACTAAGTTTCGCCCATTCTCTTTTGAATTAAGAAGGCAAAGGTTACTTGATTTCACTCGCCATCTCAAGGTATAAGAACTGGGGTACTTGGTTTCGTCTACTCTCTTGAGTTGAGAAGGTAAAGGTTACTTGATTTTGCCCACCTTCTCGAGGTTGTTCTTTATGCATCGAGCTGGTTACTAGCATTGCGCCTACTCTTTGCTCATACTTCTAAAGCACTTGAAGTGTTTGCACTTGAGTTAGCTATTGTAATTCGCCTTCCTACAGCCATCAAACTTTCGGAATGCAAGAAGTTAGCTACTGTAATTCGCCTTCCTACTGCCATCAAACTTGCATTGAAGTATTTCATCTATAAATGTGATGAAATACCTTTCTCTACTAAAACAAGGAATATCGAGTGGTCCGTAAATATCAGTTTGAATAATTTCAAAAAGTCTTTACTTCTTGTGGTATTTTTCTTTGTATGCTTAGTTTGATTTCCCTTAATGTAATATATGCAAACATCAAAATCAATGAAGTCTAAATCTTTCAAAATATTATCCTTCTCTAATCTTTCAATTTTTTCTTTGGAGATATGCCCCAAACGTCTATGCCATAATATAGAAGATCTTTCATTATTAAAATTATGTTTCAATCCAACACTTGATTACAAGGTCAATAATGTCTTTACAAACTCAAGATTCAAATTAGTTTTGTACAAACCATCACATAGAATTCCAGAACCAACTTTTATTGAATCATAAAATATACTTAATTTACCATTACCAAAAGAAAGATAATATCCCAACTCATTAATTTTAGATAGAGAAACTAAATTTCTTTAAATGGTAGGAATAAAACATGTGTCTTCAAGATCCATCAGATGACCCGTCTCTAGGCGTAAGCGATAATTCCCTACTGATACCACTTTTGCTTTGAGACGATTTCCCATAATTATGAATCTTTCATGTTTTTTTAGTTTTCGGATTGAAAAAAAATCTCTGCAGCACCAGATTAATCCACCATGTATTAGAAAGAACTTTTGTAATATTTGATTTGAAACATACAAAGGTCGAGTTTATACCTTTCTTTTTCGAACCAAGTCCTACGTTTAATGCAGTCCTTCTTTACATGTCCTTTCTTGCATCAAAAGAAGCATTTTATTGTAATAGCTTTCTTTTCAATAGTTTATCTAACATTTCTAAACCCCGTAAATTTATTTGATAGATGATGCTTCAATTTTCTTTTCTTGTTACCAACTCCTTGAGTAGTAGTCATAACATTATATAAACTTTCCTGTCTTAATCTTAATTCCTCCTGAACACACATACTAGTTAACTCATTCAAGTCTCACTTATCCTTATTTGTATTATAGTAAATGTTCAATGGGCCAAACTGAGAAGGAAGAGAATTAAGAATGAATTGCATGAGGAAAGATTCATCAACATTCATTCTCAATGCTTTAAGATTTGCAGCTTTGTCAGCCATATTGAGGATGTGATCCTAAATTCCTCGAGAGCCATCACACTGAGATGTAGTTAGTTCTTTCATTAATGTGCCAGCCAATGATTTATCAGTAGATTTAAATATATCTTTAATAACCTTTAAATATTCATTTACGATACTTACAATCGGTAATAAAGTCTTTATGTTATTTGCAATTGTCATTCTTATGAACATTAAACAGAACTTATCAAATCTTTTCCAAGCCTTCATTTCATTGACTTGTTCCATAGTACTTTCATCAGTTAATTCTGTGGGCTTTTCAACAAGAACATGAAAGATTCATAATTATGGAAAATCATCTCAAAGCAAAAGTGGTATTAGTAGGGACTTATCGCTTACGCCTAGAGACGGGTCATCTGATGGATCTTGAAGACACATGTTTTGTTCCTACCATTTCTACAAATTTAGTTTCTCTATCTAGAATTGATGAGTTGGGATAATGTCTTTCTTTTTGTAATGGTAAACTCAGCATATTTTATAATTTAATAAAAGTTAGTTCTGAAATTCTGTGTGATGGTTTGTACAAAATTAATTTGAATCTTGAGTTTGTAAAGATATTATTGACCTTGCAAAGACATGATTGAAACATAATTTCAATAATGAAAGATCTTCTATACAGTGGTATAGAGGTCTGGGGCATAACTCTAAGGAAAGAATTGAAAGATTAATGAAGGATAATATTTTAGAAGATTTAGACTTCACTGATTTTGATGTTTGTATAGATTGCATTAAGGGAAAGCAAACTAAGCATACAAAGAAAAATGCCACTAGAAGTAAAGAACTTCTTGAAATTATTCATACTGATATCTGCGGACACTTCATATTCCTTGTTTCAGTGGAGAAAGATATTTCATCATATTTATAAATGACATATCCAGATATGACTATATTTATCTAATATATAAAAAGTCATAGGCCATTAACATTCTTCAAGTGTACATAAATGAGGTCGAGATATAATTAGATAAAAAAATTAAAATTATTAAATCTGATAGTGGTGGTGAATTTTATGGCATATATAATGAATACGGTCAGAATATTGGTCCTTTTACTGGATTCCTAAAACAACATGGTATTTGTGCTCAGCGTGTATTACCATGTGTGCCACAGCAGAATGACATTACTAAAAAGCGAAATTATACTCTTATTGATATGGTTAGGAGCACGATGATTTATTCATCTATACCTGAGTCAATGTCGGGTGATGCTCTTAGGACAATTTTAGAACCCTTGTGGATTCTAAGCTTAGGGTGATCTCTATAGGGGATCGGCCTCCTTGAAACTCTATAGGGGTTCCTCCCTCCTTTGTTTTCTGCTATATGAGCTGAAAGATAGTTGATCTATTGATGTTGAAAGATGGGAGAATACAAGGCTATTTATAGGACTTCTAAACCCCAACTCCTAATAGGATTCCTATTTAAGACTCCTACTCCTAACAACTTATACTCCAACTCTAAGAATCAATCTCCAAACTAATCCTAATCCTATTCTACCTTAACCCCTCCTCAACCAACCGCTCTTTAACTAGGATAGCGGGTGATTAATTAGGGTGACATGTATCTTATTCTTCCCTCAAAATATCTTCCTCTCATCTAATCCTAACCTAGTCAGTCTCCTTACTTCCTTATTAGGGGTCGGTTGGATAGGATTTACATGAATATCCTGTAGATTTATATATTTGCCCTCTTTAATAAAACTATATTAGGACTCTCCTAGCTAGAGTCCGAACAGACCCATCCTCTTCAAATCAGCTTTGTCCTCAAGGCTGGTTCCATGTCTCTGGGTCGTGATCTACAACTTCTCATGAGGGTCCATCGTGGCCCTATAGTAGGCACATCCTACTCTTGGGGTCCAACATCAGCAGTAATGACTGGACGGTGATGTGTTATGATCCTGTGATCCCATACAATCATCAGCTGAACCTATGCCTCCTTATCGACTTGGGTGTGAGTGGATTAATCAGGGCTGAGTTATCCTCTCTAAACTTTCACTTGCGATGAGATACTTAGAGGATCAATTATATTTTTAAATTGATGTACTAATCTGATCCATAAGTCACGGCTCCATTACGATCCCTAATTTTGCAAGGGCTAAAGTAGTAGGGTGATCACTTCCTTGAGGATTGAATTTTCTGCTTGTAGTGCTGGAGATGAAGGGAAACTCGATATTCAACAGCAAACTTTCTTCTACTCCGATATTTATTGAGGGGATGTTTCTTTCTTGCATGGGCTGCCACTTAGTTGTTCTTTAACAGTAACTGAGCCTTCTTTTGGAGTAGTTGCTCCCTTTTGATAAGGTCCCTAGTGGTGTGAGCCCATTCTAAGTCCGAGGAGGGTAGGACCTGTAATTTTGTCTAGTCTATTTTCATCTCTCCTTTGTGATGTTGACCTTTATCATGCTAAACTTAAAATTCAGTAACAATTAGTATCCATTTATAGATCAAAAGCATCATGTGAAATGTAGGAGAGCCTCGGTGTATATTAGGAGTTAGCCATCTTGCATGAGGGTGGTGATGATCTTAATTCCTGACATGTCTGCTCCAATTGTGAACACATTACCATGATCGAGTAATACTAACACTGATGTAGATGGCATCGTGGCTGTAAGCATCCTGTAGATGGTGGACGTCTGGATGCCTTCCTCTTGTTCCTTCAGAATTTTGATCTCCATCCAATAAAGTTTGGTGTCACAGATTTCATGCTGGTATTATCGCTGGAGGAACTCAATCTTCTTGCAGTCGTGGGTCGTGGATCAATGGTCATCATTAGGGAAGAATTTGAGTATTATGGTCCACTCCTAGGAGAAGTTATGGAAGTAGCCTAAGATCTGGGAGTGCTTCAGAAGCCATAGCTAGTTCGGCTAGATGTAGCACTTCATGAAGAGTTTATACCTGCAGACAAAGAGGTAAAGCTTTTGGAGATAAAGTGTCCTTGCAAGGGAAGGT
Organism: Ensete ventricosum; assembly: GCA_029747655.1. NCBI lineage: Eukaryota > Viridiplantae > Streptophyta > Magnoliopsida > Zingiberales > Musaceae > Ensete > Ensete ventricosum. Next base: position 34,466,558 of record JAQQAF010000007.1, read on the forward strand.
CATGGTTGAATGATCTGTGTCTCCTGCATCTCTTGGATGATCCTTTTAGCTTCGGCCCTCTGATGATGTGGACAGCAATATGGCCGAATATGTGCTAGTGGTTCCTCCTGCAAGATCAGCATATGGAGATTGTATAGCCTGGTCGAAAGTAGTCCGCTCGGTTGGATGGAGGCGTCTGAAATTTCAGCAAGCGTTGTGTCAAGATTATCATTACTTTGCTCCCATGTTTCTTGCGTAAGGTCACTTGTTCTCCCTTTCCATTCATAAGATTGTTGGTGCGGATGGTGACGAGTTGCTGCTTAAATGATTCTTCAACTTTTGTTGCTTGTGGGTTCGCAAGGCCGGCTAAAGCGTGAGTCGTATAATCGGCCGGCTGCGGGTCCTCCTTCATGTTCTCCTCCTCAGGTTCCTAGACCTCTTCTTCATATTGTTTAATAGATTTTATCATGGAAAGCTCCCTTTTTTGCAACAATGGTTCCAGCAACGAATGGCTGGGAGTAGAGGGAGGTTTATATGTTGCTAGTCTAAGAGTGGTTCTTATCCTCTGAGCATCTTGGTTCAACCATTCCTCTTTGATTCGGACGGAAGAGATTGCGGCCTTCACGTTGGGGGGCTACCGCGCTTTAACCTCTCCTTTAATTTCTGGCTTGAGTCCTTCGATGAACGTCCCTAATAATTTCGGTCAGACTAATCATAAGCAAAGTAAGATAATTCCTCAAACTTGGTCTGGTATTCTTGGATCGTGGAGGTTTGTCAGATCTTGGTAAGTTATCCGTTGATATTCTCGTACTTGGTCAGCCCAAAGTGGTTCAGTAGAGCATACTTGAATTGTATCCACGTCGGAGTCTCATAGTTGTGTTCAAGCCAATTATACCATCGTATAACATCTCCTTCAAGGTGGATGATAGTGATTTCCACCATAGCATCGTCTGACGGTAGTAGTGGAAGTAACGTTCGATGCGCAAAATCCACCTCGCCGAGTTTGCTTCTTCCCATCATGGGAAGTCAACCCTTATGCATGGCTGAAGCATGTATGAAGGTTGTCCCTCCTTCTCTGGGGGCCTCTCTAAACTCTCTTCTCACTGAGATTTTATTGGACTCGGTGGTTGTTCAATTTTGAACTCCGCGAACAAAGCCCGCAGTTTGTCCTCTAAAAGCGATTCAAGCCGCGATTCTAGCTGAGATCTCAATACTTCAAACTTGGCATTAATTGGATCTTGGGAAGCCATGGCATATGCTTGTAGATCAGATATCTCCTTATCTTTTTTTTGTTGATGGGTCAATGGCATGGGTGGTGGAAGATTCGGACAATTGGTTTGTGATAGAAAGGTTCGGCTACAATGGTTTTCTGTTTTAGGCTACAGTTTTTAGGGGTGTTAGGGTTATGAAAATAGGTTATGATGGCTGCGTCTTAAGGCTAGAGAGATGCCCTAAAGACATCTTGGGTGGTGGTAGCAAGATGGTTGGGTTTCGATGGGTTAAGAAGAAGAAGAAGGACAAAGGTGCTGCAATAGATTTTTCATCAAAAAATTCCAACAGTGAAGACGTAATTCTTTTTCAGAAATTTTCAACAAAAAAATGAGTGAAAGTTAAGGGGAATCTTCTGGTAAGGAAGAGATAGTGCCAACAAAAATTTTGTGGAAAGAAATAACAGCAATTGGTTCAACAAAATCAAAGATCATGAAGAAGTACGATAGTAGATTTTTATGTCTAAACTGTAGCAATTTGGATATAAAAGATGAGCAGGTTACCTTGATGATTTTTTGATGAAACCAAAGGAAGATTCGAGGATAGGAAGTTATAAAGCCATGGTAGAAATTTCGTAGAAATTTGATTTGTAAAAACACAGCAGCAAATCAAACAGTAAAGGGTGTGCTGTTGGAATTCTACGATGTAACTTTTGTCGTAAAGATAGAAACTTTGCGACGAAAAGTTTGTGTAGCAAATAGGAATGAATTTTTTTATATTATTATTTTTTTAATAGGGATAACTAAATTGCAGTAGTAGTAAGGTAGGAAACCAAAACCTATTGCAATTCACGGGGAGATCAAAGGATGATCTGCAGTAGTGGAGATGACGGTGGAATTTGGTAACGATCTTCAAGCAATTGTGGGAATTGCTTTAGATGGCTATAGAGGGCTGATGGATGGCTGTGGAAGGGTAGCAAGACGCCAAGAACATGCTCTAATACCAAATGTTAGAATCCTAATAGGATTCCTACTTAAGTAAGAATCCTAAGTAGGAATCCTATTAAGATTCCTACTTAAGACTCCTACTTCTAACAACTTCTACTCCAACTCTAAGAAGCAACCTCCAAACTAATCCTAGTTCTATTCTAACTTAACCCCTTCTCGACCAACCACTCTTTAACTAGGATAAGAGGTAGTTAATTAGGGTGATATATATCTTATTTTTCCCTCAAAATATCTTCCTCCCATCTAATCCTAGCCTAGTCGTCCTCCTTGCTTCTTTATTAGGGGTTGGTTAGATAGGATTTACATGAATGCCCTTATGATTTACATATTTGCCCTCTTTAATAAAACTATATTATGACTCTTCTAGCTAGAGTCCTAACAGACAACTATGTATATCTTGAACAGGGTTACTACTAAGTCGATTTCATCAACTCCCTTTAAATTATAGACTGGTAGGAAACCCAGTATGAGATATTTATATATTTGGGGGTATCATGTAGAGATAAGAGTATTCAATAATCCACATGAAAATAAATTAGATCTAAGAATAATTTTTGGATATTTTATTGATTACTCAGAAAGATCCAATAGATATAAATTTTATTGCCCTAATCATAATATGAGGATAGTATAATATGGTAATGCAAAATTTTTAGAAAATGGTGAAATCAGTGGGAGTCAAAAATCTCGAATGATCAATTTTGTTATTGAGAAGATTCAAGCTAATTCTCTTATATCATCTCATATTCGAGAAATTATCGTTCCTCAAATCCATAAAAAAATTGACGAGGGTGAACAACAAAATAACATTGATGGACTTTCACATGATGTTGATGTCGCCACTGATAGTCTTGTAGAACAATCACAATTGGCAGCTTTGAGAAGATCTCAAAGGAAAAAATATATGTCATTTCTGATGATTATGTGGTATATCTACAAGAATCAGATTATGATATAGGAATTAAAAGAGACCCCTTATCATTTTCACAAGTCATAGAAAGTAATGATTCTGAAAAATAGTATGATGCAATGAAAGAGAAGTTAAAATCAATGGACCAGAATGGTGTCTGGGAACTCATTGAATTGCTCAACAATTATAAAAGAGTCAGTTGTAAATGAGTCTTTAAGCCAAAATGCGACTCGATGGATAATATCGAACGATATAAAACCAAACTTGTAGCCATAGGTTTTTTTCAAAAAGAATGCATTGACTACTTGAAAGATTCATAGAAAAAAGAAAGGATAGTTAGGCTTGCAAACCTAAGAAATTCATTTATGGCCTTAAACAAGGTTCCAGATAATGGTATATAAAGTTTCATGATATCATTACTTCCTTTAGATTTAAGAAAAATATTATTGATCAGTGTATATATATAAAGGTTAGTGGGAGCAAGTTTATTATATTAGTCATATATGTGGATGATATATTGTTTGCCAGTAGTGATCTTGGTTTGTTGCACGAAATAAAAATATTTCTCAACAAGAACTTTAAGATGGTTGATATGAATGAGGCATCATATATTATTAGCATTAATATATTCAGAGACAGATCTAAAGGTTTGTTAGGACTATCTTAGAAAACTTATATTAATCGTATCTTGGAGAGATCTAATATGTAGCTTTGCTTAACCAATGGTACACCTATTACTAGAGGTACAAAATTCAGCCAAAACTAGTGTCCAAAAAATGACTTAGAAAAGGATCAAATGAAGAATATTTCTTATGGGTCCACAATTGGAAGTCTATTATATGCTCAAACTTGTACAAAACTAGATATCAATTTTGCAATTACAATGCTAAGTAGATACCAGAGGAACATAGGAATGAAATATTGAAAAGCTGCAAAGAATGTAATAAGATATCTGCAAGGGACAAAAGATTATATGCTCACATATAGGAAATTAGATCAGCTTAAAGTGATGAGATATTTAGATGCTGATTTTGTAAATTACCTCGATAGCAGGAAATCCACTTCATGATTTATGTTCATGCTAGCTAATTCATGGAAAAGTGCAAAACAATTGCTTATTGCATCATCTACGATAGAAGCTGAATTTGTGGCATACTTTGAGCCTACAAATCAAGCTTTATGACTGTAAAATTTTATCTCAAGACTTGGTGTGGTCGACTCAATTGCCAAGCCGCTGAAGATATTTTGTAATAACATGACAGTAGTTTTTTTCTCTAAAAATGACAAGTACTCTAGTGGTTCTAAACATATTAAAATAAAGTACTTGGTGGTTAGAGAAAGTGTAAAAAAATAACAAGTGTCAATTAAAAATTTAAACACCACTTACTAAAGCTTTGTAGTGCAAAACATTTAAAGAACATATTCTTAGAATTGCCATAAAGGATATGGTGATACATGTTTAAGTGGATGCTATTATTGACATTTCTTTTGTATAATTAAAGTTATTTGTTTATGCTATGCTATTTGTATTAATGTTTATGCATATTATTGTTGAATGCAATAACAATATTATCTTGATAAAATAAATTACAGGAGTTATTATGGACTATTAAGGAAAGACCAATAGTGTTGTAATACATAGAAGTAAGTGTGACATTTATGACACATAACAACTATGACTCACATTGATAGTTAGACTGAATATAGTATTACTATACTTATTGGACTTATTAATTTATTTTTAAATTCATGACCATATATAAAATACTTTTCAAAATTTTTAGAATCCAATTATGTAAAATTATTTTTAAACAAATTGTTTTGTTTATTTTAATTTTTAATATATCTTTTATATCTTATCAATCAATAGGCCAAGTGAGTGAATATAAGATTATGTGGTCTTTTATAATTGCATAAGATATATAATAGGATTAATTAGATTTTGATAACATATATTAACTAATATAAAATTAAATTTTATATTATATTAGGATACATTAGGGGATACCCTTGATGAAAGGAACTCTCCTAATAACATATCTAGACCTTCTGCTCTCACCTATAAATAGACAGAACTTACTTTAAATCTAATATGCGAAGTGCACATAATGGTGCATACGACATAGAGTTGAGAGATTACAGCTTTTCTCTCATCTCCCTAAATCATCAATCTCAGTGATCATGTAAAAGGGTAGGAAGAGAACATAAGGGTTCTAGATCTATTCTAGTTCTCTTTACAGATCGACGTTACGATGATATTCGAATCTGGATAACAAATTAGGTTATCCATGCTAACATAAAAAATTAGGTATTAAAAATTTGATTTTAAATCTGAAATCTGACATAAAATTTTTTTAAATCTGACATAAAAATTAGGTTATCAATACAGTGATATTTCTAATATTATTTGATTTTAAATCTGACATAAAAAAATTTTACATAACAAATTAGGTATTAAAAATTTTATGCTAACATAAACATCAATCAGATCCATGCTTAAACGTCACAGCTCCAAATAATAAGATGGAAAAGACAAACATGGTAACAATTGGATTGGTTGAGTGGACAAACGGGCTACAGTCTTTACGACATTCTTGTTTAGTAAAGCATGGATTGCATGAACACAACAAACTTTTTTTGTTTATTTAATGATTCTCAAATCTGTATGGAATAAGTTCATGCATTTGGGCATAAACCGGTTAATTCAAAATCAAGATTGTTCTAAATCCTATTTCTAAAGCTAACCTTCACCGGTAGGCCTACTACTTGTGTACTTTATGCATTTAAATTGGGCGTTCTGGTTGCTGAGGTCTAATTAATGGATTCACTGACTAGTTTAACAGTGAAATTATTTAGTTTATCGATTAGCACGTTCTCCAACCAAAGAATATAAGAGTTTGTAATAATTAAGCAATGCAAGTCTGAAGAGAGGTGAATGCAGTTATAAAGTTGAGGCTAAGCGTGTTGTTCGCCGCTTATTCATCCAATCTGCCCCCATTTGTAGTCGTCGCCTCTGTTGCCATTTCTCAACCAGCAACCATGATGGCCACCCATCTCTTCATCCTTTTCTCTCTCTCCTCTTCCCTCCTCCCCCTCGCCTTTGCCACTTCCTCCCCCGGTGTTCACGGTCCCTCCAAGCACGACGGTGACATCGCTAGCATCTGCTCTCACACCGACTACGTTTCTCTCTGCTTTAACGCAGCCCACACTTACGGCCATGCGTGCGCCGTCATCGATGCTGCATCTCTACTCGACATGCACATTCATATGGCAAGAGACCACACACAGACCGTGAAGGGTCTTGCATCACATTTAGCTGCCAATCCATCCATCAGCCGAAGCGTGAAGCAAGCTTTGGGTATCTGCATCAAGCTGTATGGTGATGCATTGGATGATCTCGTGAAGGGGAGTGATGCCGTCAAGGCACGCGATGAAGGGACTGCCAACAGCATGCTGAGCGGAGTCATATCTTATTACAGCACCTGCGATGATGCTTTCACGGAGATACCTGCGTCAAACCCCCTGAGCAAGCAAGACGGTACCTTGATGAATATAGTGAGCAATGCATTAGCACTTGCCCATTTGATCCTCTCCATAGGGCCTTGATTGGGTGCTGAAGTGGTCTTCTTCCTGTTTTGGTGGTTGTGGAAGGGAAAGTTCTTTATGTGTTGAAAGTAAATTAAGGATGGAGTTGGTGTCTTTTTAAGTGGATATCTACTATTAATGGGTGATCTTAACTTTCTTTTCTGTTTTTATATATTTGCTAATGGAAGCTGGTCCAATTTATTTATTGGTAACAATGACTCTATGCAATGTAACATATTTAAAAGGTTTCTAATATTAATGTCAATGTTGAATACACTGTTTCTAGATTTTTCGTTGGATATGCGAAATTAAGAAGAATGCACATGCCCTTTTTTTTTTTTGGTGGACTGATAAAGACATGAATTTGTGTGTAACATTGATGTTATTTCCATCATATCAACTAATTTAACATCCCTCCAATGCATGAAATTCAGAATTATCTTAGTATTATAAACAAAAACTATAAACGAAATAGTGTGCAAATGATATTTAATTTTGTAAGTTCTATAGTTGTCAAAATGTCAAATTCAATCATTTGTCAATTGAAAATTATATTTATTAGAAAATAGTTAATGATGTTTCTCACATCAATAGCAATTATAAATTATCGGTTTGTTGGTTCGTTATAAGAAATTAAAAATTTAGCGGTGATTTTCTTTAGTAAACTGATACAACGAGCATAATCATACGAAATATGAGAGTCATTACATATATAATTTCTTATTATTGATACGATCTTTGTATATGGAAATCGTATGAAGAAATCTAATGCTCATCAAGCACACAAAAGTAAGAAATATCTAACAACTTTAAATAGAAATTTTAAAAGAAAATGGCATGGACACCATATTTTGTAATTGTTCTTTGTAATGAATGATGCACGGTACATAATATGAAACTCAATTTTTTATTAATTAAATAATCATTACCATATTCGAATAATTAAATAATTAAATAATTGAATATAATTATTAAATAATAATCACCATAGTTGTATATAATTAAATAATAATTCGAATAATTGAAAATGCTTCTCATAATGTTAACAAAAACGGTGAATAATCTATCAAATTATTGTTGCACGTGTATCATAACTTAATAAAATAATTTTAAAGATCAATATAGTTCACAATAGCCGATGATTTGAAGCACGTCCTCACACCTCAATGATTTCGAATAATTGTCCCATAAAAGTTGACACAGCTCAACTCATTATAAAATAGCCGATGATTTGAAACACGTCCTCAACTCAACGGTTATCTCAACTCATTATAAAAAGCTAGCCAAGCACATCCTTAACTCTATCTAAAAAAAATTTCTTTCGTACTTTCGGATCCATCAAATCTCTATTGATTTAAAGAATATTTATCAAGCATACCCCTAATAGAGTTTTTGCATAACCAAATTCCCAATCTCCCTAGCACTTGTGATAGGCTGAAAGTTAGCTCCAAAATGAATCTGAATTCCTGACGTGTCAGGCACTTAAAATCTGACTTAGCATATTTGAAATTAATTACAAGATTTCAAATCCGGAAAATATGATATAACATGTGCTAAGATTTATATAAACTACTTAAGCATTAAATCTTTCTTTGTAGTAAATGTGAAGTATTGGAAAACTAACATAATGTTATTTTTCTTGTTGAATCTTGTTGTATAAATTACTTATGCATTAAATTCTGACTAATCAATAGTCTAAATTATCTATATGAATGAATTAATCAATTAAAAATAGTTGATGATTATGAATGATCAAATTCAGTTTGAATTGTACTACAATTTAGTCATACTGGAATTCGAGGCGAACTTTGATTCATTTCCAATTTAGTCAAACAAAACCCAAAGCTCAAGAGTTAGATTAAGTCAGCTCAAAGAACTCATTCCATTCAATCCAAGTTTGACACAGATTAGAGAGAAAGAGTTAGAATCAAGAGTCTAACCCTCTCTCAAAACATTAAATCAGCTTAGAGAAAGGATTGAAATCATCTGAGTCCCCGTATAGTGCATAGATGAATAGTAAAGAAAACTTTTTTTGATCTATTGAATATTATGCATTGGCAAACCAACATGATGTAATAAATTTCAAGTGTTGGAAGCAAAACAACTACTAAAAATCAAAATAGCAACTATAAAATATAACGGGCAAATGTGATTTCATGTTGGATGCAGAAGAACGAAGACATGAAAATATATTCTTAACATGTGATTTAATTCTTTATATTATTTCTCAACATGAGACTTTGTGATTGCATTAATTATAATATTAATTTTCGAATAAAATATATTTAATATGAAATTTCAAAGGTAAATTTTATAGAAAAGAACTAGTTTTTACTTTTTCAGTTTTACACATCCTTTTCCATTTATTTTCACATACAACCCCACATTTTTAAAATAACAAAGGTAGCCCTCAACTAAAATAGAATGACACTATTTCTATATTTACAAATAAAATATAAAATATAAAAATTTTTAAATATCCCAAAAATCTTAAAAATAAATTTGATAGGTCTAGCTAATCGTTGTATTTTATTTTTAAAAATAGTATTTATTGATTTCAAAAATTAAAAAGTTGTATTTATATCATTTAAGTATTTGAATTATTAAAATATACATTTATTAAATGTTTAAAAATAAAAATAAAAATTTGATAATTTTAAAGCTATTTTGAATATCTGTAAAAAATTAAAATTTTAATATAAATAATTAAGAGATTTGTTATCTTTTTTTTAATAAGATCAAAAAAAAGTGTGATTAGGTCGAAAATTAAACAAACTGACCCAAACTTTATGAAAACCTTTGAAATGATCCCAAATGGACCGAAGTATTTATTTTCTATTTTTATGAATTTAAATGAATTTTTTGTGTTTAAATTAGCCTGTGAATAGGTTAAAATGTTCTAATTTCACCTAATTTTGAATTCATGAACTTTTTATAACATTTGCAGTTTGAAAGCTATTCTGAAATATTAGTTTAAAAAATGAAGATTTAGACCTAATTATTATTTTTGGATCCTATTAAAAAATAATATAACTCAGTGGAAACGTATCAAAAGAAGCCCAAAACTTAGGAAATTAGACTATGTTTTGGTCGAATTAAAAAACTATTTTTTGGTCTAAACCTTGGCAAAACAAGACCAAACTTTATGGAATCCTTCGAAATGATCTTAGATAGACAAAAGTACAATATTTTCTGCTTTTACAATTTTAAATGACCATTTTCTGGTTAATTCAGCTTGTAAATACATTGAAAATTTCCACTTAATTGTCATAAAATTTGATGAATCCATGAAATCCTTTATAACATTTACACTTGATAATTGGTTTGAAAACTATTCTGAAATATTAGTTTAAAAATATAAAGATTTAGACCCAATTACATTTTTTTGGACCGTATCAAAACAAGCACAAACTCAGGAAACCTTTCAAATAATCTTAGATGGACAAAAGTATAATATTTCTACTTTTAATTTTTTAAATGACTATCTTGTGTTAACTCAGCTTATGAATAAATTGAAAATTTTCAAATTTATCTAATTTTGATAAATTTTGATGTTGGTTCCAAAGTTGTTCTAAAAGTTTGTTTCAAAAATACCAAACTTAAACCCAATTATTTTGATCTTATTTAAAATATTATTGTTGAATCTCAAATTTTGATGATGAAATCAATTGATATGTATTTAACTTATGTGTTAGAGATAAATGATGTAGGATTAACTATGGCAAGGCAACACAATTAGATATTGGGCCAGAGTCAAGTTCAGGCATCGGGCCGGGGTTTGGACGATGCAGTGGGAACTCATCGGGAGATTATCAAAAGCTCGTCGAAAGTATCAAGCGCTTGTCGGGAGTTCACTAGAAGCTCATCGAAGGTATCGGGGGCTTACCGAGAGTTCACTGGGAGCTCGCCAAAGGTGAACGAGAGCTTGTCGGGAATGCATTGGAGGTTCGCCAAAAGATGACCGAGACTTGCCAAAGGTTACCGAGAAGATTGCCGGGGAGTTAGAAAGGTCACTTGACATGTTGGTTAAACTAATTATATTTGAATGCCTTAGTATATCATATTTAGCATCGATTTAGATTATAGTCCAAATTAAGTCAGATTTAAAAGGAATCTAAATTAACTCAATATGAGGCAATCGGGTCCACTTTGGGTTAGATCTGAGCTGAAGCTGAGTTTATTTCATTTGTTGAATCTCGAATTTTGATGATAAAATCAATTGATGGTTTATTGATCTAACAAGTATGTTAGAGATGATTAATACAGGATTAACTATGACAGAGAAAGAAAATTACAATCTGATATTAGGCCAGAGTTAATTCAGGCATCGGGCCGGGGTTCGGACGATGCAGTGGGAACTTGTTGAGAGACTTGCTAGAAGCTCGCCGAAAGTATCGGAGGCTTGCCGGGAGCTCATCGAAGGTGATCGAGAGCTTGCTAGGGAAGCATTGGGAATTCATCGAAAGAAGACCAAAAGACTCGTCGGGATATCATCAAAGGATGCCGAAAAGCTTATTAGGAGTTAGGAGGGTATTGTCGGACTTGATGGTCACAATGATTGTAATTAATTATCGTAGTTATCATTAGATAGGTTTGAGTCATACCTAAGTTAGATTTGGAAGGAATCCAAATTAACTCAAGTGAGGCAAACTGGATCCACACTTGGGTTTAGATTGAGTTTAGCTTGAGCTTAATTGGTTGATCTAGAAAGGGGTCAACTGAAGGTATAAGTCGGGATTGAAAAAGTAAAGAAAATACTTTTTTGGGATTTTCGGCAGTTGTACCACCAGTGGACGATCGTCGTACTGTCCAAGTCGATGGTTGTACCGCCGCCGTCTTATTTTTGGCAGCTTTTGGTCGTAATACCATTGGCGCCTACAGTTCTACCACTCGTATCCAGATTTTTCAGATATATTTAAATTTTTTGCTCCAATTTTTGAAGCCAATTGGGGTCTATAAATACCCAAGTGTTCTTGTATTTAGCACTACAATTGGGCTAGAAATTCTATAAAAAAATATGTGCTAAAATTATGCAAGAAAAAGAAAGGGGGAAAGGGAGTGGAAAAAAGAGTTGTAATCTTCGTAAAAGTCTCCCTTATGAGTTGTAAGTGTAAAGCTTGTAAGGTTCCTCTCCTAAGCCTATGAAAAGAAGAGTGGAAAGTATAAGGGTTTGGTCTTCACCCGAAGAAGATCATTAGTGGACAACGGTGGACCTCAACGAAGGGGACTTGGGGAGTGGACGTAGGCCAAGTTGTGGCCGAACCACTATAAATCTGTGAGCTCTCTACTCTTGTCTTGTTTATTGTATTTAATTATTCTTAATTAGTTTGAAGAAAGGCAAATGTATCATTTTTTGACTTTATTTTAAATCATTTGCTTACTCACTTTCAATGAAGTCCAATAAATGCTTCCGATTTTCTTCTTTACTTCAAGCATATTTTTTAAATCGAGTATTTTCTACACTTGTACTAATTCACCCCCTCCCCCCTCTTAGTACCAATTGATCATAACAATTGGTATCAGAGTGAGGTTCTACTCATTGCACTAAACACCCAAATGAGTAAATGGCTTTATTTGGCATGAACGAGGGATATTTCATTGCACGTCCTCCCATATTCAATGGGACGAATTACACATATTGAAAACAAGAATATATTTTCTTTATTACTATGGATTTTGATTTATGGCACATAGTTGAAAATGATTTTGAAAAGTACTCTAAACTAATGAACGAATAAAATGATTTGGAAAGAAGGTCTTTTCATTAAATGTAAAAGCAATGAATACTTTATTTTGTGCACTTAATAAGAATGAACTTAATCGGGTTTCTATTTGTGAAACTGCTTATAGGCACTAGTAGAGTTAAAGAGTCTAAGATTAATATTTTAGTTCATCATTATGAATTTTTAGAATGAAACCAAGTGAGACCATTGGAGACATGTACACCCAGTTCACAGATATCATCAATGGTTTAAAAACTCTTGATAAATATTTTTCTAATTTTGAACTTGTTAGTAAAATATTAAGATTATTTTCCAAAATGTTGGGATCATAAAGTAACTATAATTCAATAGGCTAAAGATCTAAATAATCTTCCTTTTGAAGAACTTATTGAATCACTTATGACTTATAAACTGAGTATAAAGCTTATGACAAACTTGAAGAACCCCTTCTAAAGAACAAGAAAGGATTTGACACTGAAAACTACAAATGACTCCTCGAGTGAAACCTCGAGTGATGAGAACAATGACATTGCACTATTAACCAGAAAAATTAAAAAATTTATGAAAAAATAAAAATGAACCAAAAAGGGACAACGTTATATACTTTGAATGTAAGAAGCCAAAACATTTCAAAAATTAGTGTCATCAATTAAAGAAGAAGGCTCTCTCGGCGACTTGGGATGACTCAAGCTTATCATATAAAGAAGACCACATCAAGGATGAAGTTATCAACTATGCTCTCACAGTGAGTCTTCCAATATCTCATTTACTGAATTATTAAATATTTTTATGAGCTTTATGATGCGTTTAAAAAAATTAATAAGTCTTATAAATTACTAAAGAAAGACTATGATTCACTAGTTAGTAAATTTGAAGAAATACATGTAGCATCACCATCACATAGTTCATGCACCAATTATGAAACTTTAGATGAACTTAGAAAAAAAAAACTTTGTATTAAAACAAACATTAGAAAATTTTGAAATAGAAAATAAATCCCTAAACATGATCAATGCAAATAAGAGTCGTGTTCATAGGAAAGAAGGTATAAGCTTTGTTGATAATACTCAACAAAAGCCAACTACCTTCTATAAAGGATCCACTCTAAACTTACTACTAAAAATTAAATGCATCTTTTATGGTAGATTAGGACATAAAGCCTATAAATATTCATTTAAAAGTATAGTCTATAAAAATTAATTTGGGTTCCTAAAGGAACCATAAACAACCAAATACATATAGATAAATTTAGTTGGGCTCTTCATGACGGACCCAAAATAAAATGGGTACCTAAATTAAAATCATCTTTCTTGTAGGTTTGTCTATAAACTAAGGCTAGAAGCACCAAATGATATGTTGATAATAGATGGTCAAGACACATGACTAAAGATCCAACTTATTTTTCTAAGCTCACTAGCCTAAATGAATGAGTTGACACATTTGGAGACAACAACACAGGTAAAATCATAGGGAAAGGAACCATAGGTAACATATCAAACTTTTTGATTGAAGATGTGTTATTAGTTGATGGTTTGAAACATAATCTACTTAGTATTAGCCAATTATGTGATAAAGGATATATTGTTAAATTTGAATCTAATGCTTGTATAATTGAAATGTCACACAAAAATAAATCTTTGATTGTCTTAAGAAATAATAATGTGTATATTATTGATATTGAAAAGTTTTATCATGAAATATACTTTTCGGCTTTAAATGATGATGCTTGGATTTGGCATAAGAGACTAGGTTATGTTAGCATGAAACTACTAAACCAAATCTCAACTAAAGATTTAGTAAGAGGATTACCTAGCCTTAAGTTAGTTAAAGATAAGATACTTGCCAATTATGAAAGCAAATAAAAAGTAGTTTTAAGTCAAAAACCCAAATAAGCACCTCTAGGCCACTACAATTGATCCATATGGATTTATTTGGATCAATTAATTCTCCAGGTTTAGGAGATAGTAAATATGCATTTATCTTAGTAGATGATTATAGTAGATATACTTAGACTTATTTCTTGGCACATAAAAAGTGATTCTTTTAAATATTTTTTAAAATTTTGTAAAATTATTAAAAATAGAAAAGGTTTTATGATTTCATCCATACATAGTGATCATAGTGGTGAATTTCATAACAATGAGTTTCAAAATTTTTGTGAGACAAACGAGTATATCCATAACTTCTCTACTCTTAAAAATTCATAACAAAATGGAGTAGTAGAAAAAAAAAGGAGCTTACAAGAAATGATTAGAACCATGTTAAATAAACATAGCCTACCCAAATATTTTTGGATCGAAGTCATTAACATGACATGCTATGTTTTGAATAGGGTTTTTGTAAGACAATTATTCTCTAAAACTCCTTATGAATTATGGAATGATAAAAAAAACCCAATATTTCATATTTTAAAGTTTTGGTTACAAATGTTTTATTTTGAATGAAAAGGATGCCTTAGGAAAATTTGATGTAAAATCTGATGAAGGTATTTTTCTTGGTTATTCCTATATTCAAAAGTTTATCGTGTATTCAATAAAAGAACTATAGTAATTGAAGAATCTATTTATGTTATTTTTAATGAGATTTTTTAGCTTTAAAAAATTGATTTTGATGATTTAAATTTAAATGATAATCCTCCTAAAAGCAACTTGGAAGAATCTACTTCCAATTCCTTACCCAAGGAATGGAAGTATGTAAATGCTCATCCTAAGGAGCTTATAATAGGAGATACATTAACAGGTGTTCAAACTTATTCTTCTTTTAAAAAAATTTATGCTAATGCCGCATTTCTTTCTCAAGTTGAACCAAAATATATTGATGAAGCCCTAAGAGATGACTCTTGGGTTATTGTAATGTATGAAGAGTTAAATCAATTTGAAAGAAATGAGGTATGAGAGCTTATTCCTAGACCTAGTAACCGTTTAGTAATTGGTACTAAATTGGTCTTTAGAAATAAGCAAGATAAAAATGATGTCATGGTTAGAAACAAGGCTAGATTAGTGGTCAAAGATTTCAACCAAGAAGAAGGGATCGATTATGAAGAAATCTCACTTTTGTGACTAGACTTGAAGCCAGAAGAATGCTCCTTTCCTTTGCATCTTTCAAAAAAAATTTAGGTTATTTCAAATGGATGTTAAAAGTGGTTTTATTAATGGTTTTATTTCTAAAAAGGTGTATGTTGAACAACCCCCTAGTTTTAAAAATAATTTCTTTTCAAATCATGTTTTCAAACTTCCTAAAGCTCTGTATGGATTAAAACAAGCCCCTCGGGCTTGGTATGAAAGACTTATCTCTTTCCTTATTTCGAATAACTTTTCAAAAGGCAAGGTTGATACCATATTATTTTTGAAGTATTTTGAAAATAAATTTCTTGTTATTCAAATTTATGTTGATGATATAATTTTTTGTTCAATAAATAAATTTTTATATGAATCTTTTGCCAAAAGTATGAGCCAAGAATTTGAGATGAGCATAATAGGTGAGTTACTTTTTTTCTTAGGATTGTAAATAAAATAATTAAATGATGGTATCTTTATTAGTCAAACTAAATATACCTTAGACTTATTAAAACATTTTAGTATGAAAAATGCTAAGTCTATAAACACACCCATAAGCACTTCTACAAAATTTGACTTAGATAATGAGAGAGAAATTTTTAATAAAAGAACATATAGAGGAATGATAGGTAGCTTATTGTATTTACTTCTAGTAGACTGGATATAATGTTTAGTGTTGGATTATGTGCAAGATTTTAATCCAATCCTAAACTTTCTCACCTTAAAATAGTTAAATGAATATAGATAAAAAAAGTACTACCAGGACATGTCAAACTTTTAGGGCACACCTTTGTTTCTTGGTTTTCCAAGAAATAAAATTTGATTTCCTTATCTACAACTGAGGTCGAATATATTGCAGCTAGTGCATGTTGTGCCCAAGTTATTTAGATAAAAAATACATTAGAAGATTATAAAATTTATTTAAAAAATATCCCTATAAAATGGGACAATACAAGTGCCATATGTTTAAATAAAAATCACGTTCAATACTCAAGAACTAAACTTATTGATATTATGCATCACTTTATTAGAGATCATGTAAATAATCATGACATATCCTTAGAATTTATTGATACTAAGCATCAGAGAGCTAAGAATGCTAAGCCATCAAAATGCATGATCTGCATGATTTGCTACTTTTGATTGTAATTTACATAAGATGAATTAAATTGCATGGGTAGCTCTTGATTTTTCTTGGATTTTAAAATTTACATCTATAAAATTGAGCCTTTTTGTGATGTCACATTTTTCACTCCCCTTCCTTGTTTCTTCTTCTTTATTATTCAAAAAAGGGAAGAAAAATTTTAATAAGAAAAATTATATTTTATCCTATTTTACTAAGGGGAACAATGCAAAATTTAATCAATATTTATCTTGTACAAATATGAAAAATTTGACACATAATGAGTTTATGTATCTTGAAATTATTTTCTCATTATTTCTCTTATTTTATTGATGATAAAAGGGGAGAAATAGCATATTGAGGACACATATATAAAAAATGATAAAATGAGGCATTTCTCCTTTTATTATTAATTAGAGAGGGAAACATATTTGATGACTTAAGAAGAAAATTTTTAAATTAATTGTATGACTAATGCATGAATTTTGTATACTTGGAATATCCTTGAAGATTTAACAACTAAGAATTTTAAGTAATTTTTTGAAATTAATGTTATATCATTTGATGGTTGATGATGAAATTAATGTTATATTCGGTATCATTGATGATTTAATAGTTGATGATTTTTGAAATTAATATTATATCATGTATCATTGATGATTTGATGGTTGATGGTTTTTGAAATTCATGATATATTATTTCTGAACTTGATAAATGAATGTTATAATACTTGAATTCACGAGTGTTTGGTTCTCTTGAATTTAAGTTTTCCTTATTTGGATTATGGCATAGATTTAGAGGGAGTAAAAATTAACTCTCGTCAACAATTAATTGTCATCATCAAAAAGGGGGAGATTGTTTAATTTCAAATTTTGATTATGAAATCAATTGATGATTTATTGATCTAACATGTGTGTTAGAGATGATTGATGCAGGATTAACGATGACCGAGAAAGAAAAAATTATAATCAATTGTTGGGGCCAGAGTCAAGTTCGGGCATCGGGTTGGGGTTCAGAAGATGTAGTGGGAACTCACCGAGAGACTCGTCGAAAGCTCGCCAAAGGTATCGGAGGCTTGCCAAGAGTTCGTCGAGAGCTTACCGAAGGTGATCGGGATCTTGCTAGGAAGGCGTCAGGAATTCTCCGGAAGAAGACCAAGAGACTCACCGAAAGATCGTCGGAGGATGTCGAAAAGCTTGCCAGGAGTTAAGAGGGTCTTGTTGGACTTGATGGTCACAATGATTATATTTAATTAGTCATAGTTAGCATCGATTAGGTTTGAGTCCTACTTGAGTTAAATTTAAAAGGAATTCAAATTAACTCAAGTGAGGTAAACCGGGTCCACACTTGGGTTTGGATTGAGCTCAGGTCGAGCTCAATTGGTTGACCTAGAAAGGAGTCAACTGAAGGTATAAGTCGGGATTGAAAAAAAATAGATGAAACACTTAATAGGGATTCCCGATGGTTGTACCACCAGTGGATAGTGATCGTACCACCCAGATTAGTGGTTGTACTACCTAGGTTGGTGGTTGTACTACCGCCATCCTATTTTTCGGGTAGCTTTCGATGATAGTACCATCGGCGTCGACGATTGTACCACCTATACCCGGATTTTTTACATATGTTTAAATTTTTTTGCTCCAATTTCTGAAGATAATTAGGGTCTATAAATACCCTAAGTCTTCTTGCATTTAGCACTACAATTTGGCTAGAAATTTTGTGAAAAATTATATGCTAAAAAAATATAAGAAAAATAAAGGGGGCAAGGGAGTGGAAAAAAGAGTTGTAATCTTTGTAAAAGTCTCCCTTCTGAGTTGTAAGTGTAAAGTTTATAAGGTTTCTCCCCTAAGCCCGTGAAAAGGAGAGTGGAAAGTGTAAGGGTTTGATCTTCACCCGAAGAAGATCGGTAGTGGACATCGATGGACCTTGGTGAAGAGGACTCGGGGAGTGGACATAGGCCAAGTTGTGGCTGAACTATTATAAACCTGTAAGTTCTCTACTCTTATCTTGTTAATTATATTTAATTATTCTTAATTAGTTTGAAGAAAGGCACGTACATCATCTTTCCACTTTCCTTTAAATCATTTTCTTACTCGCTTTCAACGAAATCCAAGAAATGCTTCTGTTTTTCTTCTTTATAAGCAAGTTTTTCTAATCGAATATTTTTTACACTTGCATTAATTCACCCTCCCTCCTTTTAGTGTCAATTGATCCTAACATCATTGACCTGGGGGGGTTAGTAGTAGGTATGAGTCAGGTATGCAAAAGTATGAAAAAAGTGATTTTTTGTAGGATTCTCGAGGTGACAGTTGTACCACCCAGGTCGGTGGTAGTATAGTTGTAGCCCTATTTTCAAGGCACTTTCAGCGATAATATTATCGGCGCTAGTGATAGTACCACTCGTACGCAGAACTTACGGAAAGGTTTGAAATTTGGCTCCAATCTGAAGCCAATTGGGATCTATAAATATCACAAGTTTTCTTTCTTTGAGAAGCAATGGTGATAAATAAAAAAGTTAGATAAAATTCTATTAAAGAGTTATAAAATTTAAGAGCTTCAAAGTGTAAAGTGAGTCTAAGGGAAGTGAGAAACTCTTATAAAAGGTTCCTCTCTTGAACTTGTGAAAATGAGAAAGTGTAAGAAGTTTGGTCTTTACATATGGAAGAAAATTATTTAGTGGACTCTGGTGGGCCTTGACGATGAAGGAGGACCCTAAAAAGTGGACGTAGGTCAAGTTTTGGTCGAACCATTATAAAATTTATTAGCATCTTTACTCTTACCTTTTTTGTTGTATTTGATTATTTTTAATTAATTTGAAGAAAGACACGAGCATCATCTTTCGACTTTATTTTAAATCACTCACTTATTCGCTTTCAACGGAGTCTAAGAAATACTTCTGATTTCTTGTTTACTTCAAGCAAGTTTTTTAAATTGAGTATTTTTACACTTGCACTAATTTACCTCCCCTCTCTCCCTCCCTCTTAGTGCCAACTTAATCCTAACAGTTGGTATCAAAGCTACGTTGTACTCATTGGATTAACATCCAAGTGAGTACATGATTTATTATAGCATTAATGAGGGTCAATGCATTATAAGTCATCCTATGTTCAATGAGACAGACTACACCACTTGAAAATTTTGAATGCGTATTTTCTTGATTTCGATAGATCTTGATTTATTGTGTATTATCGAAAATAATTTTTAGAAGTCATCCAATCAAATAAATGATCATGAAATATATATTTTTTCTTTAAATGTCAACTATGAATGCTTTGTTTTATGCTTTAAATAAAGACAAGTGAGTAAATGACTTATTATAGCATTAACGAGGATCAATACATTATAAGTCCTCCTATGTTCAATGGGACCGACTACACCACTTGAAAATTTTGAATGCATATTTTCTTGATTTTGATAGATTTTGATTTATTGTGTATTATCGAAAATAATTTTTAGAAGTCATCCAATCAAATAAATGATCGGAATGATCATGAAATATATATGTTTTATTTAAATGCCAACTATGAATGCTTTGTTTTATGCTTTAAATAAAGATAAGTTTGATTGGGTTTCTATATGTGATTCAGCTTTTGAGATCTGACATAAATTAGAAATGACACATAAAAGCATGATTAAACTAAATGAATCAGTAAATAAAATATATTTCAAGAATACCTTCCAAACAACACAAGAACAAGACCTTCTAAAGAATAGGAAGGATATTAAACTAAGAACAGAAGAACATCACCTTCCAAAGGATAATAAGTAACTAGAACTGAGAATAATAGATGACTCCTTGAGTAAAATCTCAAGTGATGAAAACTTTAAACTTTTGACAAATGAATCAAAAAAATTAATAAATAAAAACTATAAAATAAACTTAAAATGGACAAAACCTCATGTTTATGAATGTAAGAAGCTGAGGCACTCCGAAGATGAAGAGCATAATAATCAAGAAGAAGCGGAGAATCTCACGCTTATGTCCATCAACAATGAGGTAAGTGATTCCTCCAATGTCTCTTTTACTTTTGATGAATTATTAAATGTCTTTCATGAATTATTTGATGAGTATAAAAAGGTTAGCAAAACTTATAATCACTTAAAAAAGATCATGCATTACTTTCTTGTAAACATAAAACTTTGAATGATACATCAACATCATGATCCATGTTGATAACAAATTTTAAAAAGGCTTAAGAAATACAATAAGTCTCTAAATATGATCCATGTTGATAAGGGTCATGTTCATAAGAAAGGTATTAGCATTGTAAACAATACTCATCAAAAGTCAACTACTATTATTAGAAGACCCACATTATACTCTTTGCCTAAAACTAGATATAATTTTTGTGGTAAATATGACACTTTTCTTATAGATGTTTGTTTAGAAAATATAGTCCACATAAATTGATGTGGGTCCGTAAAGGAACCATAAACAATCAAATACCTATAGTGAAAATGAGTAAAGCTTTTCATGAGGTCCCAAAGTTAAATGTGTACCTAAACCAAAACCCCATATATAAATTTATCTCCTAACAAGGCTAGGAGCACTAAATTGTATCTTGAAAGTGGATGCTTAAGCCACATGACTTGAGATCTAACACTCTTTTCAAGCTCACTAGCCTAAGCAACAATAAAAAGAAAAAAATATTGGAATTAAGTTTATTGACAAAAAATCTCATGATGGTTCATGATTATAAAATTAATCTTAATTTTCTTTTGATTATGAATGACTTATGCATAGCCAATGCTTGCTAGTACAAAAATGAACTAGAAAAAAAAAACAAGGAAACCTTAGTTGTTTTCAATGAAAAATTATTTATATTAAAATTTACGAAAAGGAGATTTTGATGATGTTACATTAGTTGATAAAAATATAAATGTTAATGTTGAATGATTGACTTGATATATGATTGAATGTTTGTTGAATGTTAGATTATTCTTGAATTTAAGCTTAGAATAAAATTAAAAAAATGAGAAAAAATCATGATTCATTTTCTAGTATCTTATTAAAAAATGAAAATAATTTTGAAATGAGAGTGAAATGAGCAAGGTAACTCATTTCACTAAGTCTAAAGAGTTAGACTTACTTAAGAAAGAAAAATTATTGAAATTAAAATAAATCGAAGCTATTGTTTGAAAATTTTTATTGCAATGATCGTAATGTTTTCTCTTTTAAATGATACTCAATTTTTGACTTTAAATGACATTGAATAAAGGCATTCATGAAATAAATTACATAAATTGAAACAACTAAAAAGATGAAAATATTTTTCTTGAAAATTTCTCAATCTCTATTTTATTGAGTTTTCACTAAGAGATTGATGAATCTATTCATGATATTTTTAAATCTCGATTTTGATGATTTGATTATTTAAACTTGAAGAAGTTTTATCCAAATCATGATCTCGATATCTTGAAAATTATAACTTGAGATCTTCATATAAATCAAGATAGTTTAATATGATTTTTATATTTTATTAAAGCAAATTATCCAAATGAATCATTATTTATCTTTTTGATCTTTTAAAATTATAAATAAGATTTTTTCATTATGAACCATGATCTTGATAACTTGAAATTTCCTACATAAGAATCAAGATCATTTATCTTTTCTCCCTTGCAACTTGCAAAGAAAAGTTTTCATTCTATTTATGATTTTGACTTCTCAATGTTTGTAACTTGATTATTTCTACATGAATCAAGGTCTTTCTTATTACTTAATCTCCTAAAATTCCTTTTTGTTATCTAAGAGAAGATTTGACAAATTGAATCATGACCTTTGGTATTCATGATTTGATATCCTTTATGTCATGATTTATCCTTGACTTGTATTCATGAATGATATACCTTATCACCAAGTTTCTTAAAATTGTGATAAGATGAAAATTGAATATTTTTGTGAACTTTCCCTTGACCTATTGATATGTATTAATTCTTTATGGGAATCAATTTTTAATCTCTACAATTTCTTCTTTTTAATTAACGGGAGATTTATAATCTTAACAATTATAAGTTGAGACTTTTTATTAAGATCGTTCTTATATTAAGAAGATTTATCTAAATAAATTAGATGTCTTAAAATTTATCTTGGATGAATCAAGTTTATTTAATCCCCTAAGACTCATTTTTGTTATTTACAAAAAAAAGGAGGAGAGACTTATTAAAAGAAATCATGCCTTTTGGTACTTACAATTTGATCTTTAATGACATGATCATAATTAGGATATGGATGTAAAAGAAAAATTATATCATCATATTTCTTTCTAACAATCACTAAGATAGAGAAAATTTATATCTTAACAACCAAGCCATTAAATGAAGAATAATTTGACTTTATTAGAAGAGAGCTAAGAATGTTAACCCATTCAAATGTATGATTTACTATTTTTTAGATTTTTTGAATTGCTTGAAATTTACATAAGATGAATGCATAAGTGGATCTTGGGTTTCTCAGACTTTTTAGCTCATCTTTGAAATAATATTTTCAGAATTTATGTTTATAAGATTGAGATTAAAAACTTTTAGTTGTAATGTGATCTTTGCTTTCACACCCCCCATTCTTCTATTTTATTCACAAAGGGGTAGAAAACTTTTTGATGAGAAAATTCTACTTTTCATCCTATTTTACTAAGGGGGAGTAACAAAATAAATTTTTCATGTATTGAATGTTTAGATATGTAATCAATACTTCTCATTTTGTTGATAACAAATAGGGAGAAACTTGAAATATGATGAACATTTGTCTTGAAATTATTTGCTCACTTCACCTTTTGTTGATGATAAAGGGAGAGAAATGGTATATTGATGACAAATGTAAAATATTAATAAAAAATGGTAAAATGAGCATTTCTCCTTTTTATTGATAACAAGGGGGAGAAATGATTGATGACTTAATGGGGAGAATTAATTATTGATAACTTCCATCATCACTTGGGTTGTCATCATCAAAAAGTGAGAGATTGTTGAATCTCATATTTTAATGATAAAATAAATTGATGAATGTTCTATCTAAACTGTATGTTAGAGATGAATGATGTAGGATTAACTATGACAAGGTAATAAAATCAAATCTTAGGTCGGAGTCAAGTTCGGGCATTAGGCCGGGTTCGAATGATGTAGTGGGAACTCACCGGGAGTTCGTCGAAAGCTCGTCGAAGGTATAGGGCGCTTGCCGGAAGCTCGTCAAAGGTATGGGGGCATGCCGAGAGTTCACCGAAGGTGGTTGGGAGCTTGCCGGTAATGCATTGGGGTTCACCAGAAGATGACCGACACTTGCAAGAAGTTCGCCGAAGGTTGCAGGGAAGATCGTCAAGAGTTAGGAAGGCTACTTGATATGTTGGTCAAACTGATTATATTCATATGCCTTAGTATGTCGTAATTAACATAGGTTTGGTTTAAAGTCCAAATTGAGTTAGATTTGGAAGGAAACCAAATTAACTCAATATGAGGCAACCGGATCCACTTTGGGTTGGATTTGAGCTCAGGTTGAGCTTATTTTATTGACCTGGGAAAGCGTCAATATGAGGTACGAGTTGGGTATACAAAAGTATGGAAAAAGTGACTTTTGTAAGATTCTCGATGGTAGTATCGTTAGCAGGCGATGGTAGTACCACCTGTTGGGAAACCTCAGTGGGTGCATCACATGCGCAGTGAAAATCAAAACAAAAACTGGTTTCCCACGTAGATCAAATCGTCGTGCAAAATATTGGGGTCGCGAGAAAAATATAAAAACCAATAAAATTATGATGTGTGAGAGATTGATTTTACCTAGGGAGATCGTATATCCCTGTATTCCAGATTCGGATAGAGAAGATGAAGGAGGTCAAGCATCCTCCTCTCTAGCGATATCCACACGATAGATCTTTACAGCGAAACTCCTCCGATTTAATCTCGCAACTCTTGCATAGAGGGAGGGAGGAGAATAGGATGTGGTGGCTAAAGTTGCAGTCTATCAACCATGAGTCTTCCCTCCTATTTATAGAGAGCCACCAAAAACCCTAGGGCTCCTGCCTTAGTGGGTATTGGATCTCCATCCAATTACCCACTAACCTTGTATTATTGGATCTATATCCAATAATCTCTTTAGGCCTCTAATTATGCCTTAATCAAGGAGCCCATCAGCATAGAGTCTCCTCTAATGAGAATATGGGCTAATTGGATCTTCATCCAATCCTCTATTCACTGAAGCATCTATCAAGTATGTGTTCCTTCTCAAGGAATACAACACTTTTGGTAACAAAGACCTTCTAGTCCTTAGGACAATAAAAATAATACCCTAAAGTCTCCTTAGGGTATCCCACGAATATACATCGTTCCGTCCTTGATTCTAATTTGTCGGGGTTCTGTCTTTTAACGTGGGAAGGACAACGTCAAATCTTAACCACCTTAAGATCAATTTCTTTCCTATTTATATCTCATATGGTGTAGACAATACCGACTTTTATGGAACTATGTTCAGAAGGTAAGCTGCAGTCTAGGGCGTACCCCTAGAATGAGACGGGTACATCAATGGAACTCATCATGGACCGCACCATGTCTAACAGTATGTGATTCCTCCTTTCTGATACACCATTGAGCTGAGGTGTATAAAGAGGTGTCCACTAGGATAGAATCTCATGGTCCCTAAGGAACTTGGTAAACTCCATACTCAAGTATTCTCCTCCTCGATCTGATCAAAGAGTCTTAATACTTTTTTCAATCTGGTTCTCTACCTCATTCTTATATTTCCTAAATTTCTCTAAGACCTCGGACTTGTACTTCATTAAGTACGCATCCATACCTAGAGTAATCACAAGTGAATGTGATGAAGTATGAGTAACTGCTTATAGCCTGAGTCGATATAGGACCACATACATCACTATTTATGAGTTCCAATAACTCAATGACTCTCTCTCCCATTCCACTAAAAGGAGAGTTGGTCTTTTCCCATGAAGGCAAGGTTCATAAGTTGCATATGTCTTATAGTAAGTATCCATCTTTCAGCAACTTTTGAATCATTTCTTCATGTATATGGCCTAGCCTACAATGTCATAGGTGTTCACCTCATCTCTTTTCCTCTTGGACGTATTTATACTCATGATGTGTAGATAAATGTCTTAACATATATAAGTCATTTATCAAGGCCTCTCTAATGATGATCTCATCATCCATAATTATTGAACAACTATTATTCTCAAAAATCAATTTATATCCACTAATTCTTAAATAAGATATGGAAATAATGTTTTTTATAATAAAGGGAACAAAATAGCATGCATCTAATGCAATGATAGCTCCACCAGGTAGATGTAGGGTGACCTCCCCAACAGCAACTACATCAACTCTTGCTCTATTGCCCATCTTGAGGTCCATCTCACCTTTGACCAATCTCCTAGGTCTTGTCAGAACCTACAACATATTGCAGATTTGATAAACACTCTTGGTATTCAATACACATGTGTTATCATGAAAATCTGATAAGTGGAGACTAATCATGAATATATCTGAAGCTTCTCCTAGCTTATGTTTCACCTTGTTTGTAAGGTAATCCTTACAGTTCTCGTTATAGTGCTTATCTTTGCCGCAGTGGAAGCACTATCATTTGTCCTTTATTAGGTCTTTCTTAGTAATCTTTGTATTACTCGATCTTTCTTTGCCCTTGCTCTTCTGAAGGGTCTTACTAACCGTCCTTTCTTCTTGGTCTCACCAATATAGAGAACTGACTTCTCTTTCTTGATGGCACTCTCAGCTTCCATCAACATATTGAGAAGCTCAAGGAGAGTCACCTCAAACTTGCTCACGCTAAAATTCATGATGAAGTGAGAAAATAAATCTGGTAGGGCCTGAAGTATAAGGTCAACGCACAGGTTATCCTCTAGGACTATTCCTAAACCTATGAGTTTCTCGATCCACTCTATCATCTTTATGACAGTTTTAAACTGATGTCCCTTTTGTCATCCTGGCTTGAAAGAGACTATTATATATCTCATATCTTTGAGTTCTTCCCTATTTTTCAAACAGTTGGTGAATATGAATAAGGATAGAATTGGTTTCTATGTTCTCATATTACCTTTGTAACTCAAGAGTCATGGAGGCCAACATGTAGCATTTTGCCAATGTGAAATCATCTATATACTCACATAGTGAGCGATCACATCCTCGCTTGCCCCTTCTTCCAGCGGGGGCATAATTGTATCAAGGACGTATGCGATTTTCTCCGTCATGAGAATAATTCTCAAATTACAAAGTCAATCCGTGTAGTTTGAACTAGTGAGGTGGTTGGAATCAAGTATGCCACACAAAGGATTTGCAAGTGACATATTTCTGACAAACAAACTATAACACAAATAAATAACATGTAGATTTTATGAAAAAACTAATTAAGATATGGACTTCTATTTTAATGTACTCCCATTATTTTTCTAGCGAATCATGTGACACCTCAGCACGTGAAACGTAAGTCTCCAGCAGAATTCTAGTGGGTATCGGGATCCAATCGATGTCTTAGTGCAACCTCGAGTGACTCAACCAATTCTAGTGGGTATCGGGATCCAATCGATGTCTTAGTGCAACCTCGAGTGACTCAACCAATTACACTAAGCTCAACAGGTAGACAACTCTTGTCAATCACAACTCCTTGTGATTCTCATCATGTTTGGCCTTTGAATCATCATGGTCTCGATTACTCAACTAATCATGTAGTTCAGTTAAGTCATCACTATCATTACAAGATACGTCTGCTTCGATCATATGTTCTCGAGTGACTCGATCAAGCATACCATGTCCTTAGGTCATCGGTGACATTTCTATATCGTAGGCAAGATCTTGATCACCTAGATAGGTGAGCCTCGAGTGACTCGACCAACTCAACCTATGTCGTGATTCAATTTCTTTCTAAAACGATGGAAGACCACGTGGGTCAATCTTACTATCTCATGCTCACTGACTTAATATTATCGTAGAAGGGGTTTTATTTTGCAATGGTCTCATAATATACTAATATGTCATGTCACACACATACATATTTAATATATATCTACATCGCATTTATATATATGTATATATATATATTTATATTTATACACATATATACATATATAATGTATATATTTTATTTTGTATTGGTCTCCTAATATCCTAATATGTCATGTCACACACTTACATATTTAATACATATCTACATCGCATATATATATATATATATATATGTGTGTGTGTGTGTGTGTGTGTGTGTGTGTATATATATATATTTATACACATATATATATATATGTAAATATATATGTATATATGTATATATACATATATGTATGTATATATATTTATATATATGTATATATACATATATGTATGTGTATATATATATATATATATATATACAGATATATATATACATATATACATATACATATATATATATATACATATATATATATATATGTATGTGTATATATATACATATATGTATGTATATATATATGTACATATACATATATGTATATGTACATATATATATATATACATATATACATATATATGTATATATATGATGGAACCCCAGAATGAGCTCTATAGATTTTGACCCTTGAAGGGGATCAACCCTTGGAACGCTGTAGGGATTCCTCCTTCTTAGACTCAGCACAAGGCTGAATAAAAGTTGATAATTGCTTGATAAAAAGATGTAGAGGCTACATGCTTATATAGGGCTCCAAACCCTATCCCTAGAGGATGCTTGTCTAACTAAAATTACTCTTTTACCCCTTCTATAGCCTACTTACCTTAGAGGGAACAGGTGACGACTAGATTGGCCCTATAGCCGACCTTAGCAGGGGGAAACCCTGGCCAACCAGCCCAGTAAGGGAGGCGACAACCACTAAGCCCTAAGGCTCCGATCTAAACCCTAACCACACTTCTTTATAGGATATAAGTGACTATGTGGGGTTTTATTGCAATCTCACAATATTTTATTTGACTACTTCTATGGTGGTTATGACTCATCTCTACTAGAGTCCTATCAAACCCGCCCTCTTAAAATCAACCTTGTCCTCAAGACTGAGGTTCAATGAACTCGAGAAACCGGGTCTTCAGGTCCTTATATGATTCCCATGCTATCATCAATTGAGCTTTGGCCTTCTCATCAGCTAGGGTTTTAATTGTAAGGATTTGGACTGAGTCATCTTTTTTAAATTTTCATTTGAGGTGGGATACCTGGCGGATGAACTGTAATTTTAATCTGGTGCGTGGATCTGATCTCCAGGTTAGGGCCCTAATGTGATCCCCAATTTTGCAAGGCCCAAAGAGATAGGGAGACCACTTCCTTAAGGCTCGAGTTTCCCGCTGATCAAGTTGGAGGTATAGGAAACTTGATCTTCAATTTTTCATCCATTCTGTAGTTTATCGGGAGGCTATTTCTTCTTTACATGTGTTTCCATGTGGTTAGTCTTTAGTAATAGCCAATCTTTCTTATCAATGAGAGGGATGATGTTTTGTTGAGATCTGTGAATGATCTTTCTCTTATTCTGATTTTGCCATTAGAGGGGCTCAATTTTCTCGTGGTCTTGGGCCGTAGATCGGAGGTTATCAACAAGGAAGTCTTTTAGTATCATGGTCTGATCCTGAGAAAGTCGTGAAAGTATCCTAAGATCTAGAAGTGCTGAATCAACAACCATGATGAGTTCGGCTGAATATAATACTTCACAAGTAACTTATCATTGGTGAAAAGGATGTAGGGATGTGTCGTAGCGAAAAATAAGTATGACCGAACAATTCATGTCCCTATCATCTCTTGGCGGTCCTCTTAGCTTCAATCTTTTGAGGTTGTAGGAAGCAATCTGACCGAGCATCAATTGGTACAAGTTTCAGCCACTTCAGTATAGGGGGGTTGGCAAGCTTCAGAGGAGGTAGTCGACTCGGTTGGTGGAGATGCCTAAAAATTCATCAAGTTGTAGAAGGGGTTTCTTATCTTCAATCTAATGAAAATTTTGAATTTGAATTGGGAAACCACTAGATTGTTCTTTTGGTACCCCTTCCAAGTGTGGTGTTGTGGTTGTAGTCGATGGGCTCCCTCATAGGGTCACCTGTTTTCTTTGCTGAAATATTTTATGGTTAGCCTCAAAAAAATTCAGAAAACATCTCTAATCATGGACAATCAATCAATGTTGAGCACTATATCAAAATCATCGAGAGGGAGGAGGAAAAAAATTAGCAATTACATCTTGCTCCTGTAGGCTCAGTTTAACCCGCGGGCACTTCCGGTTGCACTTCAGAATTTAGCCATTAGCTACCTTGACTTCGAACCTGTTGTAATCTTCTTTTTGGAGTATTAAGTGGGCAACAACCTTACTACTCATGAAGTTGTGTGTGCTCCCGGCATCAACGAGGACAATGACGGGCTGCTGCTCGAGAAACCCTTCGATCTTCAATTTTTGTAGGTTGGTCTAGCCGGCTAAGGTAGGGACCGTACAGGTGGTCGATTATGGTGTATCCTTCTCCTAGGGCTCGAGAGTCATATCTTTAAGTTTGGGTTCCTTTGTCGATCCATCATGAAAGTCTTCTCTTATTAGTTTATACAGCTGAGGAGATCGGCTGATAATAGGGGGAGGTGAAAGCTTTGGTGCCACTAGTCGAGGAGTGACCCTAGTCCTCCGGGCTTCATAGTTTAACTGCTCCTCTTGATATCGTGCGAAGGAGATGGCTGCCTTAAGTGTGTATGGCTGTCGCGCTTTCACTTCTTCGCGAATCTCCAGCTTCAAGCCCCCAATAAAAGTCCTCAATATCTTCTTTTCAAGCCAATCATAAGTTTGATTAGATAACATTTCAAACCTGGTTTGGTACTCTTGGATGGTAGAGGTTTGACGGATCTTCGTTAGTTCTTCATCATGGTTCTTGTAATCAATTGGTGCTGAAGGTTTATATACTATTGGTTGGGATGTGGCTCTTATGCTTTGAGCATCTTGATTGAGGTGCCCTTCTTAAAGTTATGGGAAGGAGGTTGATGTCATCGAGGTGTAGGGCTGCTGTGTTTTAACTTGGTTTCTTACCTCCGGTGGGTTCTTTTTGTAATCTGAATTTACATCACATTGTGATCTTCTTGGGCTCGATGATCTGCCCAACCTAAACTCCTCAAAGAGAGCCCGTAATTTTGCATCCATACGTATCTCGAAAGCCTACAATTTAGCTCCGAATAAGATCACCGATGTCATGACGTAAGGATCTCCAACTTGTCAAATAAACCAACTGAAGAGTGTAACTACAATTTTCAGGTTGAAGGCAGCGAATGACAGTAATCCCGGGGCTGCGATGGTGAAGTCTCCAAGTGGAGGATGGTAGCCAACGGTAGCAGCGACGGTGGAGGAAGAAGATGGCCGTAGGAATGTCAACTATGGTCCTTCGAAGCTATGATTTTTTAGGTGGTTGATATCTGTCGAAAGATGGCAGCAAAGATATCTGAGTTGAAAGGCAGTAGCAATGATGGAGGAAAAAGAGGGCAGCAACAACATCGGCTGCGGCTGCGCTGCGACTTCGTGGCTGCAAGTGGCGTCAGTTGCAGCAAGGGTGCAGTTGCAATAGGAGGAAGATGGGCAACAGTGTGCGTGGCTATTATGGAGGAGGGCAGCAGCGGTATGGAGTGAGAGATGGCTGTTGTCGTGTTCAATTTGTTGCTTGTCACAATCAAGATAGTTGGCAGCGAACAAATGGTGCGGGCTGCGATGTAAATAGATTACAGCGAAAGATCGCTGCTGGTAGCTTTTTGCTACAAGGATCGCTACTGGCTGTGATCAAAGAGGATGGCAATGAGAGGTCACTGTTGACAGCATTATGCAGTGAAAGATGCATGCTACGGTTGAAAGGATAAGCGAGATTGGGTGGCTGAAAGGTTGGTGGACCAAAGGCTACGGTTTTTTGGGGCTAATTTTGTGGCAGTTTTGGGTGCGATTAGGGGCTACAGTTTTGTGGAGTTTTGGCTACAATTTAGTGTGGTTTTAGGGGCTGTAATAGCAGTGGATAAAGGTTAAGAAAGGAATTTTGAATCTGGGATAGATGGCAGCAAAGATAGGTGGATCGATAAGGAAGGTTGGATAAAAAGGTAGGGGGATCGGTAAGGAAGGTTGGTTGTGGTTTAGGGCTGATTTGGGTGGCTGTTTGCGATCGGTTTAGGGTGCGGTTTGGAAGTGTTTTTGGTGAGGATGTTAGGGTTTGTAGATGATAGAAAGAGAGTTTGAAATCCCACAAAAGATGGCACTCAAAATCGATGGAATTTGATGAAGAATGGTGCTGCGATGTGCAGTCCTGCCGAATAGATTTTACATGGGAGAAATGATGAATTCTCGACATAAATTCTAGAGGAAAATTCAAGGAAAATATGCAGAAACCCTAGGTTCAGATATGGTCAATATCAGAAAAAAGTTCGACAAAATTTTGATATGAGTAACGGTAGGGAAATAGGGCAAAAGATGGAAAGTAGATCCTTCATTGTAAAATTCTAGCACCATGTGATGACGAAAGAAGGCACAATAAAACCAGTTCCATAAGGAATTTTTCCTAGAGATTAATCTTAAATGAAAGGTAATTTGATCTATGAAATTGTATAAAGTTTTTAGCCAAAAAGGATGAACAAAAGTTCAGTTTCAAGAGGCCAAAATGCAGAAGGAAGATTCTTCATCGTAAAATTCTAGCACTGTGCAATGAAAAATTACAACACTATAATTCTGGTTTCAGAAAGAATTCTTCCCAGAGATGAATCTTAAATGAAACCTAAGATGATCTATGAAATTGTATAAAAGTTTCGGCCAAAATGAATAAACAAAAGTTTGGTCTCAAGAGGCCAACAAGCGGAGGATAGATTCTTCATCATAAAATTTTAGCACTGCGTGACAAAGAATTATAGTGCTATAAGTCCGAATCCAGAAGGAATCTTTTCTAGAGATCAATCTTAGATGAAAGCTAAGATGATCTAAGAATGTGTAAAGTTTTAGCCAAAAAGGATGATTAAAAGTTCAGGTTTAAGAAGCAATAATCGGTTGAAATTTTTCTGCTGCGTTTTCCCTTCGCAACGATGATAACATTTGTGACATTAGAATTTTATAGCAAGGAAACTTTGGAAAAAAAACTTCTCCCACATATAAGATAAAAGAATAGTAGTAGCAAGAGGCGTGGGTTTTGGAGTTTTTACTAGATCTATCATGTTGACGTAGAGGACGGTAGTAGATTGATGGATCTGCGGCTTGGTGGGCGGCGGTGGATGAAGGCGACGTCAAAAGCAATTGTGGGAATTGCTTGGAAGATGGAGGTGGCAGAGATGGCTACAAGGCTGCAGGAACATGGCTCTGATACCAGATGATAGAACCCCAGAATGAGCTCTATAGATTTTGACCCTTGAGAGGGATCAACCCTTGGAACGTTGTAGGGGTTCCTCCCTCCTAAACTCAGCACAAGGCTGAATAAAAGTTGATAATTGCTTGATAAAAATCTTATATAGGGCTCTAAACCCTAGCCCTAGAGGGTGCTTGCATAACTAAAATTATCCTTCTGCCCTTCTATAGCCTACATGCCTTAGAGGGAACATGTGGCGGCTAGGTTGGCTCTATAACCGACCTTAGCAGGGGGAAACCCTGGCCGACCAGCCTAGTAAGGGAGGCGACAGCCACTAAGCCCTAAGGCCCCAATCTAAACCCTAACCACACTTCTTTATAGGATAGAAGTGGCTAGGTGGGGTTTTATTATAATCTCAGAGGATTTTATTTGACTACTTCTAGGGTGATTAGGACTCAACCCTACTGGAGTCATATATATATATATATATATATATATATATATATATATATATATATATATATATATATATATATATATATATATATATATATAGTAGGTATATAACACATATCACATATGCAAGCCACACCGGATGATCATGTGATGTCACGTAATATGATTAAGCCCGAGCTAATGGGCTTAACCACTCACAATAGTATCTATATATGCATCGGTGCATCTCCATGCCTTGTGATCATTAGTCTCGTCATCATCAATTTCATCGGATCCTCACTGCATCACTATGCTATCGCGAACTTAGTTGGTTTTTCCTAAGTCATACGGCACCATCGCATGTCTCAGCCTCCTTGAAACCTCCTATTGATCCCTTAGGACGTACAAAAGAGACAATGGGTTAAATAAAGTATTTCTCATGGATACACAAGCAACCATTTCAGCAAACACTTTATAGAGCCAGTGCAAATTATAACCATGGACTTTATAAACTCTGAACAATCGCAAACAAGGATCAAGGTCCATTATAGACTGAAGTCTCCATAAGTGTCCATATGACGTAACTCTTATTTACATGCCAAAATCAGCCATGAAAGCTAACCAAACTAGAGCTGTCAAACTTACTGCTAGCCCGCTACTTACTATACAAAGTATGAACAAAACCCGAAAGACACGAACATACATGAGCATTCATTTGAGCACCCTCTTTATATTTTTGTCTATGATATTCTCCCCCACTAATTCCTTCAACGTCTTCATTTAAGCCACTGTAGACGCTACAACTCATCGCTTGCTGAATCTTCAATCTTCTACTTTGGGTGCAATATAACTCTTGGCTCCTAGCTGCTCTCCGTCACTGTTGTTGAGTAGTCAAACTTTGATCCACCATACTGCTTCAACTCGTCAATGACTGACTCCGGTATGGGATCGGTTGAGTTATGTTAATCCTTGTTGATTCTTACAGATCCTTTTGATAAAGGAAAATACCATCCTTATTTTGTACTAGTATCTCACACGTCTCATACCGCTTAAATTGGGTGGATACCTGTTGGAGCTTTAATGACCATCGCCTTACAAACTATGAATTTATTTATTTTTTAGGTCCTTCCTTCATATAATTTGCCCATCGATTCTTCTTCAACTTAGTTATCGCTTCTAAGTAGGTTTGCATCACTTTCACTTTCGATTGACATTATGTTGAAAAATGAGACGAACAATCTACTCTCAATAGCACTAAACACCAATGGTGATGATTTGACAACTATTATCTTTTATTAGGTTTTTTCGAAGGGTTTTTGAAATTGTGCAGAGCTCCTCTGCAAGATAAATAAGAACTGGGGTACTCGGCTTCACCCATTCTCTTAAGAGTTGAGAAAGCAAAGTTACTTGACTTTGCCCACCTCCTCGAGGTTGTACATCATGCATTGAGCTAGTCACTAGTCTTCGCCAGCTCTTTGCTCACACTTTCGAAGCACCCGAAGTGCTTATATTGAGCTAGCTACTATGATTTGTCTTCTCTCTGCCATCGAACTTCCAGAATGCAAGAAGTTTTACCTAAAAAGAGTAAATTTCATTCCAACTTAGAGTAAGTCTTTGATAGTTTTGGTTACTTTTGGGATTGTACCGTCTTCTCCATCATCTTTGTCGCCTACTCCTCTGAGTAGAAAAGATATAACACCATGTACTACCTACTTTGTTCCTTGGTTGAGCATTCCTGTATCAACCTAAAGTTTTTCACTTTTAGCTTTCTTAATGAGAAGCTCGTTGACACCGGTCTTATGAACTTCCTTGGCCTCTGTCCTTCAGTTTTATCCTAGTACTTAGATTTTGTCTCTGCATTCTCTACCTCCTCGAATCCTTTCACAATCGATGCTCTCCCTCTATGAGAGCAAGGGATTGATGGGTCCACAAAAGTCCCGCCTCTGCGGTACTATGGCACTGTCAAGCCCATGGCACTACTATCCGTTGCCTAGCATGTATGTCCCTTTCTTGACAAATCGGTAGATCCACCTCTACGGTACTATTGTCACAGACTTAGCTGATTTTACCTAAGTCGTGCGGCACCTTTGCATGTCCATCCATAAATATCAGCCTCCCCGAAACATCCTAAGGTCCCTTAGGACCTACAAAAGAGAAAACGGGTTAGAGGAAACACTTCCCACGGGATCCACAAGCAACAGCTTTAGCAAATACTTTATATAGCTAATGCAAATTACAACTATAGAATTTATAAATTCTGAATGGTTGCACATAAAAAATACTGGTCCATTACAAACCAAAGTCTCCACAAGTGCCTACATGACATAACTCTCATTTTAAGCAAAAATCGACAACAAAAGCTAACTAAACTAGGGCTGCCAAGCCTACTGCAAGCCCGCTACTTGTTGTACAAAGAATGTACAAAAATCGAAGGACACGAACAAACATGAGCATTACATCAAACAACTGGTTTATATTTTTGTCTGTGATATTTTCTCTCACTTATTCCTTTGACGTCCTCGTCGAACCCGTTGTAGACGTTGCATCTCCTCGCTTTTTGCTGAATCTTTAATCTTCTGCTTTGGTTGCAACATGCCCCTTGGTTCCCAACCGCTCTCTGTCATTATTGTTGAGTAGTCGAACTCTGATTTGTCATGCTGCTTCAACCTGCTAATGACTGACTCTTGTGTGGGGTTGGGTGAGTGATAGGACTCCAGTAGGGTTGAGTCCTAATCAATCTAGTAGAAGTCAATAAAAACTCTGCTAAATTGTAATAAGGCCTCTCCTATCTTATAAAGGAGTATGACCAGAGTTTGGATTAGCCCTTAGGGCATAGTAGTTGTCGTCTCCCTTACTAGGCAAGTCGGCCAGGGTTTTATCCTGCTTAGGTCGGCTATAGAGGTCGGTTATAGAGCCAACCTAGCTGCCCCTTGTTCCTATTAAGGTAGGATGGCTATAGGAGGGATAAAAGAATAATTTCACCTAGATAAGTGCCCCCTTAGGCTAGGACTTGATCCCTATTTAAGATGTAGCTACCCCCTATTTGAAATCAAGCAATTATCATCTTCAATTAAGCCTTTATGCCGAGTCTAGGAGGGAGGAACCCCTATAGCGTTCCAAGGGTTGATCCCCCTAAAGGATCAAAATCTATAGGGCTCCTTCTGGGGTTTTATCATCTGGTATCAGAGCAGCGATCTTGTTACCCCTGTAGCTGTCATCCATGCCTCTACCTTCCCAAGCAATTCCCACAATTGCTACAAGATGCGTCTCCACCTTCTACCCCAACAGCAGATCAAATCAGTCTATCGTTGCCCCCTGCGTTTGATTTGGAATTCTGGTATATTTTTATAACCCACACCTCTTCAATACTACAAGATCCTTCCTATTACACATGGGAGAAATTTTCCAAAGTTTCCTTGCTGCAATTTTTTACCATCGCAAACGTTATCATCATTGCAAAGGTGAAACGCTGCAGAAATTTTTCAGTCGATTGTTGCTACTTGAAACTGAACTTTTGTTCATCGTTTCTAACTGAAATTTTTACACAATTCTCAAAATTAAGTTGGCTTTCATCTGGATTTAATTTCACAAAAAAACTCCTTCTGGAACTAGTTTTCTTGTACGATCTTTCACCATCATGCAGTTCTGGAATTTTACGACGAAGGAATCTGCTTTGCATCTTTTGCCCTATTTCCCTACAGTTATGCTGTCAAAATTTCGTCAAAATTTCTACCGATATTGACAACATCTAAACCAAGATTGTCTGCATAATTTCCTTAAATTTTCCCCTGGAATTTATGTTGAGAGAAATCATCGTTTCTCCGATGCAAAGCCCAGTTCAGTAGGACAGCACATCGCAGCACTTCTTTTCACCGAATTCTATCAGATTTGAGTGTTGTTTTTTGTGGGATTTTGGACTCTCCTTTCCTCATCACCAAACCCTACCATCCTTACCAAAAACCCTTCAAAACCCTATCCTAAACCGAAACCAAACAGCCACCCAAATCAGCCCTAACCGTAGCCTATTTCCTTATCAATCCACTTACCTTTTTAGCCAACTTTCCTTACCGAGACACCTACCTTTGCTGCCATCTATCCCAGATCTAAAATCTATTTTCCTAACCTTCATCTACTACTATCACAGCCCTAAAACCACACCAATTCGTAGCCTAAACTCTACAAAACCGCAGCCCCAAATCTGCCCTAAACCGTAGCCTACTTCCATCCAAACCGATTCACCTTCCAACCGGCCACCCCCTTCTCCAAAATTCCCATGCCACTAACCCAATATAGAAAAAAGATCTCAATATTATAGATCTAGAGGTGTATACTATGGCATCAGAGGAGGCTATCGATACAAATCTTAAAGACTGTGGAAACTGCATAGAAGAGAAGATGTGATCCCTTCTCGCCGAATTCAGCATTGGCCGACTGTCGAACCCGAGGAAATCACAACACGGAGAAATTTTATATCAGCGAGATGATCCTCAAGAACATGGCCACATCACCTCTGATCTCAATAATCCATGCATGAAGGTTGACTTCCCTAGATGGGAAGGAGACCCGATCGGGTGGATCTCGCGCACGGAGCACTATTTTCGGTTCTACCGAACCGCCGACGCCACACGGGTGGAGATTGCTGCCATCCACCTCGAGGGAGATGCTATTCAGTGGTTTAATTAGTTTAAGCACAACAATGGAGGACTCTCTTGGTAGTGATTCAAGGAAGGACTACTAGACCGCTTCGGACCAACCGATTTCAACAACATTGACGGACAATTGGCAAAGATTCGTCAAACCTCTACAATACAAGAATACCAAACAAGGTTTGAGCATTTATCTAACCAAACTAAGAATTGGACTGAGAAACAACTTTTAGGTACTTCTTTCGAGGGCCTAAAGCCAGAGATCCGAGGAGAAGTAAAGGCACAGCAACCATACACTCTTATGGCGACGATTTCCTTTCCGCGTATCCAGGAAGAACAATTGAATAATGAGGTATGAAGGACAAGGGTCACTCCCCGACCAGCCATGCTGAGGCCTACTGCCCCCTCTACTACCATCCAAGCCCCTGCACCAAAAAAGTTGACAAGAGATGAGCTTCGTAAAATGATCGGCCAAGGAGTTGTGTTGGCATTGCGACGAACCGTGGAGCCGCGAACATCACTGCAAAAAGGGCCGGCTCCTCATGATTGAACCAGGGGAGGATGAGGATAATGAAACATCTGAAGGAGCCCTTGAACCTAAAGAAGAAGCCATGGAGGAAGAGTCCTAACCGGCCAACTATACAGTGCACGCATTGGCCGGCTATTCCAACCCGCAGATGATGAAAGTTGGAGAACTTCTAAAACAGTAACTCATCACCATTCTCATCGACACAAGCAGCACCAATAACTTCCTCAACAGTAAGGTTGTTGTACGCTTGGTGCTTCAAATCAAAGGTTGCAACAAGTTTGACGTAAAGGTCGCCGACGGTCGAATCTTTAATTGCGACCAACGGTGCCCGCGAGTGAAACTACTCCTCTAAGATCAAGAAGTGGTAGTTGATTTCTTCCTCCTACCCATCGATGATTATGAAGCCATACTCGGGATCGAATGGCTCATAACACTAAGTGATATCTCCTGAAATTTTTCTAAATTAATCATGAAATTTTATTGCAAAGGGAGACAGATCACGTTACGAGGCAAGTGCGGGAGCCAAATTTCCACCGTTTTGTCATAACAAATGGAGAAAGTTTTGCACAAAGCATATGGTGGATTTTTTATGCATATCTAGCAGCCATCTATGGGGGAGAATATATAAATTTTAGATCCTAAGCTTACCCTCTTGCTGGATGAATTCATGGACGTTTTCACGGAGCCGCGCGGGCTGCCCCCTAACCGACAGCATGACCATCGTATTCCTATTCTGCCGGGCAAACCTCCGACAAATGTGCATCCATACCGCTACCATCACTTGCAGAAGGATGAGATCAAGAACATCGCCAAAGAGATGCTTGACACCGGGGTAATTCGACCGAGTTGCAGCCCTTATTCTTCACCGGTGTTGCTAGTGCGCAAGAAGGATAGTACATGGCGGATGTGCATTAATTATCAGGCCTTGAACACTATCACCATCAAGGACAAATATCCTATACCCATCGTAGATGAGCTCTTGAATGAACTAAAAGTAGCCCAAGTCTTCACTAAGCTGGATCTCCATTCCAGTTATCACCAGATTCGGGTATGCACTGAAGATATTCCGAAAACTACATTCCGTACGCATAACGGCCACTATAAGTTTCTGGTAATGCCTTTCGGACTTACGAATGCTCTTTCTACTTTTCAAAGCTTGATGAATAACATCTTTTGGAGTTTTTATGCAAGTTAGTATTAGTGTTCTTTGATGATATCCTCATTTATAGCCCTACGCTTGATATATCTTTTTAGCACTTACGAACTGTTCTAACAATTCTCCGGGAGAATACTCTTTATGTGAAACAGTCAAAGTGCAGTTTCTTATAGCGTAAAGTGGAGTATCTTGGGCATATTATATCAGAGGATGGAGTGGCGGTAGACCCGACGAAGATCAAGAGGCAATGCAAGGATGGCCGAAACCTACAAACGTAAAATCGCTGCGTGGCTTCTTTAGACTCACAGGCTACTACAGGAAATTCGTGAAAGATAATGACAAGATCAGTGCCACGATCACGTCTTTACTGAAGAAAGACTCCTTCTTATGGTCGGATAAAGCCTCCGTAGCCTTCAAACGACTCAAGGCAGCCATGACGATGATGTCAGTCCTAGCGTTGCTCGATTTCAATCGCACTTTGGCCATTGAGGCCGATGCATCAGGAGTTGGAATTTGAGCTATTCTTATGCAAGATGGTCGACTCCTAATTTACACCGAGACTTCCCCCACACTTTATACAAGGTTTTTACAGGAGATACTAATTACTACCAAATTTAAAATATGGTTGGATACAGGTCCATAGCACGAAAAGGAGTTAAACTAGAAGAATTGCAATACATGCTCACGCTAGATTAGGCTCTCATCATCCTGAATCATACCAGAGGGCAGTCACCATTCCAGAAGAAAGATTGGCTATCACTAAAGACTAACCATGTGGCAGCCCATGCAAGGAAGAAACTCTCCCTTGACAAATGCTGGAGCAGAAGAAAGTTTCCTGAGAAAGATCAAGTCCCCTTTCATCTCCAGCTCCACCAGCATGAAATTCAAGCTTGAAGAAAGTGGTCTCCCTATTTCTTTGGGCCTTACAAAATTGGGGATCGTATTGGGGCCCCAACCTGGAGATCAGATACGTGCACCAGATCAAAATTATAATTGATCCTCCCTATAATTCCCAAATATGTACTTGGTTCGGCCAAAGTGGATCAGGTCGACCAAGACCTAATTAAGAGGGATAAAATGCTACAGCTGCTGAAGGATAACCTAACTGCCGCTCAAGCTCGCATGAAGCAACAAGTAGACAATCACCGGAGTGAGCGAGAATTTTCCGTAGGAGATTGGGTTTACCTCCGCCTACAACCATACAAGCAGCTATCCATCAACACCAGAGTATCGATGAAACTGTCTCCATGATTTTATGGACTAGATTAGATTTTGGAACGCATTGGGGTCGTGGCATACCGACTTAAACTTCCATATAATGCCAAAATTCATCCTGTCTTTCACGTATCCCTACTGAAGCCGAAATTGGGTGAACATGAACTGGCTCAGACTCAATTATCGAGCACTGCAATTGAAGGTGAAATCCAAGCCCAACCTGAAGCTATACTTGATCGAAGAATTATGATGCACCGACGAAGCCCCTCCACCGAAGTACTTGTGAAGTGGAATAACTTACCATCTGAAGACGCAACATGGGAGTCACACGAAGAGCTAAAGACTCGGTTCCCAGAGTTTATGGATCCTCAGCCTTGAGGACAATGCTGATTTTGAGAGGGCGGACTTGATTGGACTCCAGCAGGGCTGAGTCATAATCATTCTAGTAGAAGTCAATAAAAACTCTACTAAATTACAATAAGGCCTCTCCTACCTTATAAAGGAGTATGGCCAGAGTTTGAATTAGCCCTTAGGACATAGTAATTGTTGCCCCCCTTACTGGGCAAGTCGGCCAGGGTTTCCCCCTGCTTAGGTCGGTTATAGAGCCAACCTAGCTGCATGTTGTTCCTATTAAGGTGGGATGGCTATAGGAGGGGCAAAAGGATAATTTCACCTAGATAAGTGCCCCCTTAGGCTAGGACTTGATCCCTATTTAAGATGTAGCCACTCCCCTCTTTGAAATCAAGCAATTATTATCTTCAATTCAGCCTTTGTGCCGAGTCTAGGAGGGAGGAACCCCTATAGCGTTCCAAGGGTTGATCTCCCTCAAGGATCAAAATCTATATGGCTCATTCTGGGGTCTTATCATTGAGCTGTACTGATCCTTGTTGATTTCTGTAGATCCTTCTGATGACAGAAAATACCTTCCTTGTTATGCGCCAGTATCGCAATGATCTCATGTTGTTTAAACTGGCTGGATGCTTGTTGGAGCTTTAACGAGCATCGCCTCACAAACTTTAAAGTTTTTGAGGTTCTTCCTGAATAAAATTTACTCATCAATTCTTCTTCAACTTAGTTGTTACTTCTAAGTAGGTTTGTATCACTTCCACTTTCAATTGATATTCTGTTAGGAAATTAAACAGACAATCTACTCTCAATAGCACTGATCACTATTGGTAAGGATTTGACAACTCAGCTTCCATTAGATTTCTTTGAAGGGCCTTGGAACTTATATAGAGCTCCTCTGCTAGATAAATAAGAGAATCGGGGTACTAAGTTTCACCCATTCTCTTTTGAATTGAGAAGGCAAATGTTACTTGAGTTCGCCCGTCTCCTCAAGCTATTAGAACTAGGGTACTTGGTTTCGCTCACTCTCTTGAGTTGAGAAAGCAAAGGTTCCTTAATTTCGCCCGCCTCCTCGAGGTTGTACTTCATGCATCGAGCTAGTTACTAGCATTTCACCTACTCTTTGCTCACACTTCTGAAGCACTTGAATGAAGTGTTTGCACTCCTTATGTTGAGCTAGCTATTGTAATTTGTCTTCCCACTGCCATCGAACTTCTGGAAGGCAAGAAGTTTTGCTCAAAAAAGAGCAAAAAGAAGTTTACCCCAACTTGGAGTATGTCTTTGATAATTCTGGTTGCCTCTTGGATTGTACTCCTCTGAGAAGAAAAGGTACAGCAACATTTACTGCCTACTTCTTTCTTAGTCGAGCACTCCTGCATCAACTCGAAGTCCCTCACTTTTGGCTATCTTGATGAGAAGTCCGTCGACACCAGTCTTATGCAGTTCCTTGGCCTCTGCCCTTCCAACTTGTCTTGGTACTTGGAGTTTGCCCCTGCATTCTCCCCCTCCTTGGCCCCTTTTAAGACCAACACTCTCCCTCAATGAGAGCAAGGGATCGATGACTCTACGGAAGTCCCGCCTCTGTGGTACCATGACATTGCCAGCCTATGGCCCTACTATATGTTGTCTTACATCTGCATCCCTTTCTTTGCGAATGGTAGATCCGCCTCTATGGCACTGTAGCACTCCTCCGAGTCATCTCCTTTCTAACTGACGCTTTGCTTTTAGGTAGCTAAGCTCCTCTAGACTCATCGTCGCTTCCTCGCCCCTTTCGACCACCTACTTTAACACCTCTATGTTCTCTAAGTAGCTTCCCTTGGTCATTGGAAAGACAAACTACAACTCTCATTCATGGCCTCCACCATCTTGTTGTAGGGCTTGTGCCGATTCTATTCTCCTTAACTTTCTTAGTAGTAACGTTCACTTACTCGGACTTGTCCTCTGACTTGTCAGACTCCCTTAAGCGAATAGTAGCATTAAAGTAGTCCAACTCTCCAGTCGCTCCGATCATACTTCTGTATGATCAAGTTCTCTCCATGGGACACTCTAGTACTTGCACTCAGAATCCTCCCTCGGTGGTACACAGCCCTTATATGCTGATAACCAAGGCTTTCATGCTATGCAAGATTCAATGCGCACACACGGAAGACTCGCCGCTACGGTACCATGACATTCACTCCTTGAATCCATAGTCCTCCTTTCCGCTATATTGTTTAATGAAATGGAGCTCCCAATAGCTCCTGATCATACCTCTGTATAATCGCATCCCTCACGGGACATCTCTGCATGTGTTGTATTGCTACGAACTATTTCATCACGATTTGCTGCACCATGTCACCTTATGGTGACATTCCATTGCATTTAGATTCTTATGTGATAAACTTATACTACGATATCTCCATGTGTGGCCTATGCCAACACATCATAGGGCCTCCGTCATCTCCGATTGTGTTAGCTCCTTTGACAATTCACCTTCGCGCACCCATTCTCGAGTCACCCCTAGATGAAGTATCTCTCT
The DNA here is from genome assembly GCA_029747655.1 of Ensete ventricosum. Taxonomy (NCBI): domain Eukaryota; kingdom Viridiplantae; phylum Streptophyta; class Magnoliopsida; order Zingiberales; family Musaceae; genus Ensete; species Ensete ventricosum. The sequence goes on from JAQQAF010000007.1 coordinate 34,510,287, forward strand.
AGGATAGTTCGTCGCCTAATAGCTCTCGAAGTGTCCTGACTTTACTAGGATTTGTGCACCATTGTCTAGATCCTGGGCCTCTATCCCCCTACCAACATAATCTCCACTATGCACTAATTTCTTAATGATAACTCAAATGTCAACACTATGGCATTTTTTCAAGAGTACCCGCCTCTGCATCCCTTTGCCCTGTGCTAAGGTCTTCTGATTCCAACTTTGCCTCTGTAAGTTGAATCACCTTAGTTCCTCTGTCAAATGCTTTTCTGAGATAAGATGCATGTGCCTCAAAGCTCCCTTCGTTTTTGACACCATGCAAAATGAGTCTGCCCCATCAGAATGAAGAACCCATGGAATAACATAATCTCACCCTTGACCTCTATCCAAGGAAAGCTCCATGCCTCTGCTCCATGTTTCATCTTCTATGTCGACTCCCTTCATGCGGCTTGGATACTTCACCGAATTCGACCCAAGTTGCTCCGCCTCTCGATTTGCATTTAGTTGATAGTGGCCCTCATGCTCACTATTCCACGGGTTAGCCCTCCGTTGAGTTCAATTTTCACATCGACTATAAGTGTGCCTTTGTATGATGTTACTATGGTCGCTCCCCCACTAGATCTCATAATGCATCTACCAATGTATATTACTTTATTCGAGATCATGCAATGACTTCTCATTGCTCACTCGATCCGTTGAGCTTTGTGGAGATACTATCTTGAGGTACTCTTCCTCAACATATGTGATCCACTGCACATGATTCTCCCTTTGGAAAATCAGGATCTATCCCTCTTGGATATCTGTCTTGTTGGAGCAACTTTCCTCTTTACATTCTTCTCATTGGAAGTTTCAGAGACCACCATCTCATTTGGACTACTCCGTCTTGCTGAACAACTTGTGCCTTGTTTTGCCCCCGCAAATGCACTTGCTAGATTGCGACTCTTCACTAATACAGTCCCCATTGCACCCTTCAAGGTCTAGCAATGTGCTGAACTTATTACATACTTCAACCTCCTATGGACGTATCCTTTCTATGCTGAAGAGAAAGTTCTGATGCTTTGTGGCGTCGAGTTTCCATCGCCTTGGGATGGCCATGAACACTCTATCATCCACATACAAGCCCTTGCATAAGTACCAAATTCTTCGAGTTAGCAATTCCCCTCACCTCTATGAGCTTTGCATAACTCTTTCGATCGTTGAGTAACACATCCCACTTTACACGGTCTTATCTTTTACCAAGCACCCCACTTGCCTTGAGCACTATCAAGTTTAGTTGCCAATGTTGAGCCGTAGCTCAAACTCAGCCATCCCAAACTTTATGCATTATGCATTCTTCTTAGCTTGTTTATCCTTGTGGTGCTTCTCACGTAAAGAGTTGACCATTCCTCTGAATGCCAAACCTAGATGCCCGCTCCTTTGAACGACTTCTTTTCCTACATCTCAATGTATGTTTCTCCTAAACGATTGCGTATGCTGGCTGCCCTCCATATAGCCCAGGTAGGTTCCCCACGTTTGTATGGCAAGTGTTTCTGCGTGTGCTTATCCTGCTCTGGTACCAAAATGTCATGGACTTAGCTGGTTTTGCTTAAGTCGTGTGGCACCCTTGTGAGTCCGTCTGTAAAGGTCAGCCTCCCCGAAACCTCCTATGATCCCTTGGGACTACAAAAGAGAAAACAGATTAGAGGAAGTACTTCCCACGGGATCCACAAGCAACAGCTTTAGCAAACACTTTATATAGCCAATGCAAATTACAACTATGGACTTTATAAGTTCTGAACAGTTGCACACAAAGGATAATAGTCCATTACAAACCAAAGTCCTCACAAGTGCCTACATGACACAACTCTCATTTACAAGCTAAAACTAGCCACAAAAGCTAACCAAATTAGGGCTGTTAAGCCTACTGCAAGCCCACTACTTGCTATACAAAGAATGTATAAAAACTGAAAGACATGGATAAACATAAGCATTACATCAAACACCTTGTTTATATTTTTGTCTGTGACAGTGTGAAGGCTTCTAATCCCAACTTCGCCTCCATAAGCTGAATCACCTTAGCTCCTTCGTCAAATGCATTTCTAAGACACGGTGCATGTGTCTCGAAGCTCCCTTTATCTTTAGCACCATGCAAGATAAGTCCACCCTATCAGAATGAAGAACCCATGGAATGATATGATCATAATTTTGCCTCTACAAGAGTTCATGTCATTGACCTCTGTCCAAGGAAAGCTTCGTGCCTCCACTCCATGTTTCATCTCTCATGTTGACTCCCTTCATACGGCTTGGATATTTTACCAAGTTCCACCCAAGTTGCTCTGCTCCTCGTTTTGCATTGAGTTGATGGTGGCTTTCACATTCATCATTCTATAGGTCAGCCCTCCGTTGAGTCTGATTTTCATATCAACTCTAAGTGTGCCTTCGTATTATGTTACCACAGATTGCTCCGCCACTTGACCTCGCAATGCATCCACCAATGCATTACCTCATTCGAGATCATGCGATGACTCCTTGCCACTCACTCGGTCCGTGGAGCTTTATGAAAATATTGTATTGAGGTACTCTTCCTCAATATGTGTAGTCGACTATACATGATTCTCCCTTTAGAGAACCAAGACCTATCCCTCCTAGATATCTATTTTGTTGAAGTAACTTTCCTCTTTGCATTATACCCTTTGGAAATTTCAGAGACCATTATCCCCTTGGACTACTTCGTCTTGCTAAATAACATGTGCATTGTTTTGCCCCCCGTAAATGCACTTGCTAGATTGTGACTCTTCGCAATACAGCTCCTACTGCACCCTTTAAGGCCTAGCAACGTATTGAACATAGTGCACACTTCAGCCTCCTACATACGTGTTCTTTTCATGCCGAAGAAAAAGTTTAAATGCTCCATGACATTGAGTTTTGGTCGTCTTGGGATGGCCACAAACACTCCATCATCTACATACAACCCTTGCATGAGTATTGAATTCTTTGAGTTAGCAATTCTCCTCTTCTTTGTGAGCTTTGCATAACTCTTTTGGTCGTTACGTAACACATCCCACTTTGCACGGTCTTATTTTTTACCAAGCACCCCGCTTGTCTTGAGCACCATCAAGTTTGGTTGCTAACGTCAAGTTTAGCTCGAACTCAGTCATCCTAACCTTTATGCGCTACGCATCGTTCCTAGCTTGCTTGTCCTCATAGTGCCTCTCGCGCAAAGGGTTGGCCATTCATTTAAATACCAATTAAGGATGCCCACTCCTCTGAGAGACTCCTTTCCCTACATCTTAATGTTTGTTTTTCTCAAACGGTCACGCGTGTTGGCTACCCTCCACGGAACCCAACTAGGTCCCCCTTGTTTCTACATGTGTTTGTTCTGCTCTGATACCAAATTTCACGAACTTAGCTATTTTGTCTAAGTCGTGCGGCACCATCGCATGTCCATCTGCAAATGTCAGCTTACCTGAAACCTCTCATATTTGCATAGCAAGTGTGTCTACATGTGCTTGTCCCGCACTGACACCAAATGTCACAAAATTAGCTGATTTTGCCTAAGTCGTGCGGCACCATCACATGTCCATCCGTAAAAGTTAGCTTGCCTGAAACCTCTTATGGTCCCTTAGGACCTATAAAGGTTGGAGAAAGTATTTCCCACGGGATCCACAAGCAACCACTTTAGCGAACACTTTATTGAGCCAGTGCAAATTACAACCATGGGTTTTACAAATTCTGAATGGTCAAACACAAAGAATTGAGGTCCCTTACAGACTGAAGTCCCCACAAGTGTCAATATAATACAACTCTTATTTACAAAAATCGGCTATAAAAGCTAACCAAACTACGGCTACCAAGCTTACTGCTAGCCTGCTACTTGTTGTACAAAGTATGAACAGAACTCGAAAGACACAGACATACATTAGCATTATATTGAGCACCCTCTTTATATTTTTGTCCGTGACAATATGTCGTGATCTCCCGCCACGACATCATAGGTCACGCTATCACCTCCATGCTCCCGTCACGTCTCTCCATGTAATTACAAAATAATCACAAGCACGCAAGCCCGATAACAAATGAGAAAAACAAAGGCTTGCAAGCTCCAATAATAATAATAATCACATGTACACATATCACATCACATGGCTCATGATCATTCATTCATATCATATATCTCATGTATAAATCACATCATATATAGGATTAGTAGATATATAATAATTAATTAAACTATTTAATTAATTATTTTCAGATTTTTTAGGATACCCTACCATAGGGTTCCTAAAATGGCAGCTTGGGACTCCTTGTGCGGCTAGGAAACCCTAGCCACTAGGAGTCCCCTATAGCTAGTAGTCCCTAGCCACAAGGGTGCCTTGGAAGGCTAGGGAACCCTAGCCCCTAAGGAACTCTTTTACAGCCCTCTCCATGATTGCAATCTGCCATGGACGGCTAGCACACCTTGGCCACATAAATCACCCCTTGCGGCTAGGAAACCTTAACCGTAGGGTTACCTCCAACGGCCAGGAAACCCTAGCCACCAGGGTTGCCCATGCAGCTAAGACTCTTGGCTACATGGGAGGCTACTTCCATGGCCGAGAGCTTGCTGCTCTCGGCCTTATAGTCTTTGGCCAGGCCAAGAGCAACATCCTTACTCTCAACCAAGGCTGCAAGTAGCCTTTGGCCGTACTGTAGGGTAGCAACAGTTGTTGCCCTTTTCCACCTTCTTTGTGCTAAGAACTTTGACATCAAAGAACCATAGAACACCTCTCTATAGCACCTTTTTATAGCAAAAAAAAGCACTATCCAAATTTGATTAACCAAAAAAATTCATAATAAGGTACATAGAAAATAATTTATGTGTATCAATCTCATCACACGTAGTTTAAAATCAATATTTTACATGAACAACCTTGGCTCTGATACCACTGGTAGGAAACCAAGCGGGACATATACAGTGGAAGATCAAAATAAAATCGGTTTCCTAGGTAGATCAAAATCATCGTGTAAAAGATTGGTGTGAGAAAACTCGCAAAACTGAAAAACGGCATCATGTATGAGATTGTTTACCTACGGAGATTGTATATCCTTATTTTTCCATATTTGGATGGAGAAGATGAATGAGGTCATGTGTCTTCCTCTCTAGCAGTATTCACACAATGGATCGCTGCAGCAATATTCCTCCAATTACAGCTCCAAGTGTCGCAACTCTTGTGCAGCTTCTCGTAATGAACTTGAAAGTAGATCCTCTCTCTCAGGCCTGAGAGGGGCTAGTCAGCTGAGAAGGTGAGTGATATAAGGAGAATAGGAGGGGGCGGCCAAGGGTGCAACCTATCACCTATGTGTGATGCCTCTCCTATTTATAGAGAGTCATCCATAAAAACCCTATGAGATCCTACCTTAGTGGGTATTGGATCTTCATCTAATTATCCACTAACCTTGGATTATTAGATCTTTATCCAATAATCTCCTTTGGCCTCTAATTAGGCCTCATGCAAGGAGCCCATTAATGTAGTATATTTTGATGAGAATAAAGGCTAATTAGATAATTCATATCTAATCATCTATTCACTGAAGCATATGTTATATGTGTGTGACCCTCTAGGCCTGATACTGAGCTAGCTATGAGTTGCTCTCATCAGAACTCTTTCTGATATAGTTATTATCTCTATAATAATTCACTCAACTTATCGACCATGGATATACTAGGCCACTACACCATAGTCCCCAAACAATGCAAGGGATCGAATCCATCAGACATATTTGTCTAAGTTACCATGTATCTATTGTCCCTCATCTAACTAATATCCCAGAGACTGTATATTGGACATGGTACTGTCAAGCCACATATGGTATCCATTCGAGTCTTGTTCTAATCGGATTCTCCCGGAGAACTCTTTTAATCCGAATAACCCTAGCCAGGGATTTGTCTAAGCTAGCACCCAAGGGATATTTCTCTCATAGTACCGAGAGTGAGCTACTAATCCCGATAACCGTTTGTACCAGATCTGAATCTTTTCAAACCTATAAGTCTAGTGTCAAAGAAAGGAGTATTCAAATAAGACATCCTTGGTATCTCAAGTCTAAGTACCAGATACATAACTGGGACTGCAGAATCACTGTCTAACATTAGCTATCATTAACCATATAATATTCTATTAACAGATCAATCAGTAAACTCATTCTCCAATGAGCACCTGTATGATATCATTAGTGTCTCCATACAAGTGGTTATGAGACCAGCCGTCTCCATCATGTTGATGGGTATATAGTACACCGATATGTTCGGTTATCTCGATGTCCCTCTCGAGTAACCTATAACCAAGATAATTTGGGGTTTGTATTTAAAGGTGAATCGATCTCATTATCGGGATCTCATCATGATCTGATTCCCATTACACAATACCATGGACATCACAATAAATATATACAATAAATAATATAATATGATAATATCCCAATAATAATCATAAGCAAAAAAAATCGTGCACCATATCATACGTCTCATCACTCATGTGATTGACTTACAGGGCACCTGTAACTAGCAAGAAAGGGGCTGGAGAGGTTAAGGGTTGACTCATACAAGTTTAGATACCTTATTGCCTTAGCTCACTTCGAGGTGAGGTATCCTGAGCTAGAGCTTGAGGAGAACCAGTTCATTGACTATCAGTTGGGAAACTATCAACGGGAGCATCATATGCGTAGCAGAAGAAAGAAAATAAAATAGGTTTTCTATGTATATCAAGTCGACGTGCAAAGATTGGTGCATAAAAAATTGATAGGACTCCAATAGGGTTATGTCCTAATCATCTTAGTACTAGTCAATAAAAACCTATTAGATTGTAATAAAATCACTCCTATCTTATAAAGGAGTATGACTAGGGTTTAGATTAGTCCTTAGGGCTTAGTAGCTGCCACACCCCTTACTGGGTTGGTCGGCTAGGGTTTCCCCCTCCTTAGGTCGGCTATAGAGCATCTTAGCCACCCCCTGTTCCTATTAAGGCAGGTTGACTATAGGAGGGGTAAAGGGGTAATTCTACTTAGGTAAGCAGCCCCTTAGGCTAGGGTTTTGATTCCTAATTAATGATGTAGCCACCCCCCTCTTGAATCAAGCAATTATCAATTTTATTTCAGCCTTGTGCCGAATCTAGGAGGGAGGAACCCCTATAGCGTTCCAAGGGTTGATCCCCCTCAAGGGTCAAATCTATAGAGCTCCTTCTGGGGTTCTATCATCTAGTATTAGAGCCGCGTTCCTGCTATCCTGTAGCCATCTCAGCCGCCTCTATCTTCCCAAGCAATTCCCATAATTTTTATGACACGTGCCTCCACCTTCCACCCCAGCAGCATATCAAATTAGTCAATTGTTACTTGAAACCAAACTTTTGTTCATCCTTTCTAGCTGAAATTTTTACACAATTCTCAAGATCAAATTGGCTTTCATCTGGATTTGATTTTATGAAAAAACTCCTTCTGGAACCGATTTTCTTGTATGATATTTCACCATCACGTAGTTCTAGAATTTTACAATAAAGGAATCTACCTTGTATCTTTTGCCCTATTTCCCTAATGTTATGCTGCCAAAATTTTGTCAAAATTTCTACTAGAATTGACAACATCTAAACCAAGGGTTTTTGTATAATTTCCTTAAACTTTCCTCAAGAATTTATGTTGAGAAGTCATCGTTTCTCTGACGTAAAAATCGGTTCAGCAGGACAGCACATCGCAACACTTCTTTTCACCGAATTCTATCAGATTTGAGTGCTATTTTTGTGGGATTTCAGACTCCCTTTTCCTCATCTCTAAATCCTACCATCCTCACTAAAAATGCTTCTAAATATTACTCTAAATCGAATCCAAACAGCCCCCCAAATCAGCCTACTTCCTTATCGATCTACTTACATTTTTAGCCAACTTTCCTTATCGAGATACCTACCTTTGCTGCCATCTATCCCAGATCTAAAGTTTATTTTTCCTAACCTTCATCTATTGCTATCACAGCCCTAAAACCACACAAATATGTAGCCTAAACTCCACAAAACTGTAGCCCCGAATCTGCCCTAAACCGCAGCCTACTTCCATCCAAACTGATTCACCTTCCAACCGGCCACCCCCTTCTCCAAAATTCCTATGCCACTAACCAGATAACAGAAAAAAGATCTCATATTATAGATCTAGAGGCATATACTACGGCATCAAAGGAGGTTATCGATGTAAAGCTTGAAGCCTTTGAAAATCGCATAGAAGAGAATATGCAATCCCTTTTCGTGGAATTTAGCATTGGCCGACCGTCGAGCCCGAGGAAATCATAACACGGAGAAACTTCATATCGGCTAGATGATCCTCAAGAACATGGCTACATCACCTCTGATCTCAATAATCCAGGGATGAAGGTTGACTTCCCTAGATGGGAAGAAGGAGACCCGATCGGGTGGATCTCACGCGCGGAGTGCAATTTTCGGTTCTACCAAACCGTCGACACCACATGGGTGGAGATTGCTACCATCCACCTCGAGGAAGATGCTATTCAGTAGTTTAATTGGTTTAAGCATACCCATGGATGACTCTCTTGGTAGTGATTCAAGGAAGGACTACTAAACCACTTCGAGCCAATCGATTTCAACAACATCGACGGACAATTTGCAAAGATTCGTCAAACCTCTACAATATAAGAATACCAAACAAGGTTTGAGAGTTTATCTAACTAAACTGAGAATTGGTCTGAGAAACAACTTTTAGGGACTTTTATCGAGGGCCTAAAGCCGGAGATCCGAAGAGAAGTAAAGGTGCGGCAACCGAACACTCTTATGGCGACGATTTCCTTCACGCGTATCTAGGAAGAACAATTGAACCATGAGGTACAAACGATAAGGGTTGCTCCCCCATCAGCCATGCCGAGGCCTATTGCCCCCTCTACTACCATCCAAGCCCCCGCACCAAAAAAGATGCCAAGGGGTTATGTTGGCATTACGATGAACCATGGAGCCGCGAACATCAATGCAAAAAGGGTCGACTCCTTATGATTGAACCAGCGGAGGATGAGGACAATGAAACATCTGAAGAAGCCCTTGAACCTAAAGAAGGAGCCATGGAGGAAGAGTCCCAACCGGCCGACTACACATTGCACGCATTGGCCAGCTATTTCAACCCACAGATGATGAAAGTTGGAGGACTTCAAAAACAACAACCCATCACCATTCTCATTGACACGGGCAGCACCAATAACTTCCTCAATAGTAAGGTTGCTGCATGTTTCACACTTCAAATCGAAGGTTGTAACAAGTTTGATGTAAAGGTCACCGACGGTCGAATCTTTAATTGCGACCAACGGTGCCCGCGAGTGAAACTACTCCTCCAAGACCAAGAAGTGATAGCTAATTTCTTCCTCCGACCCATCGATGATTATGAAGCCATACTCAGGATCGAATGGCTCATAACACTAGGTGATATCTCCTGGAATTTTTCTAAATTAATCATGAAATTTTATTACAAAGGGAGACATGTCACGTTACGAGGCAAGCGCGGGAGCCAAATTTCCACCGTTTCATCGTAACAAATGGAGAAAGTTTTGCACAAAGCACATGGTGGATTCTTGATGCATATTCAGCAGCCATCTATGGGGGAGAACGTATAAAACTCAGATCCTAAGCTTGCCCTTTGCCTGAACGAATTCGCGGATATTTTCTTGGAGCCACGCGGGCTGCCCCTTAACCGGTCGCATGACCACCGCATTACTATTTTACCAGGCAAACTTCTAGAAAATTTGCGACCATACCACTATCCTCACTTGCAGAAGGACAAGATTGTTAAAGAGATGCTTGACACCGGGGTGATTCGACCGAGCTGCAGCCCTTACTCCTTACCGGTGTTGCTAGTGCGCAAGAAAGATGGTACGTGATGGATGTGCATTGACTACCAAGCTCTAAACGCCATCACCGTCAAGGATAAATATCCTATCCCATTCATAGATGAACTCTTGAGCTTGAGTCTTCACTAAATTGGATCTCCGATCTGGATACCATCAGATTCGGGTATGCACTGAAGATATTTTGAAAACTACATTCTGCATGCATAATAGCCACTACGAGTTTCTGGTAATGCCTTTCGGACTTACAAATGCTCCTTCTACTTTCCAAAGCCTGATGAATGACATCTTCCGGAGTTTTTTACACAAGTTCGTATTGGTATTCTTTGATAATATTCTCATTTATAGCCCTACGCTTGATATATATTTTTAGCACTTACGAACTGTTCTAACGATTCTTCGGGAGAATACTCCTTATGTTAAACAGTCAAAGTGCAGCTTCTTACAGCGTAAAGTGGAGTATCTTGGGCACATTATATTAGAGGATGGAGTGGCGGTGGACCCGACAGAGATCGAAGCAATGCAAGGATGGCCGAGACCTACAAATGTACAATCATTACACAATTTCCTTGGACTCACGGGCTACTAGCAAAATTTTGTAAAAGATTATGGCAAGCTCAGTGCCCCGCTCACGTCCTTACTGAAGAAAGACTGATTCTTGTGGTTAGATAAAGCCTTCGTAGCCTTCGAACGACTCAAGGCAGCCATGACGATGACGTCGGTCCTAGCGTTGCCCGATTTTGGCCGCACTTTGGTCACTGAGGTCGATGCGTCAGGAGTTGGAATTGGGGCTATTCTTATGCAAGATGGTCAACTCCTAGTTTACATTGAGGCTTCCCCCATACTTCATACGAGGTTTTTACAGGAGATACTAATTACTACCAAATTTAAAATATGGTTGGATACAGGTCCATGGCACGAAAGAGGAGTAAAACTAGAAGAATTACAATCCATGCTCACGCTAGATTGGGCTCTCATCATCCTGAACCATACCAGAGAGTAGTCACCATTCCAGAAGAAAGATGAGCTATCACTAAAGACTAACCATATGGCAGCACATGCAAAGAAGAAACAGCCTCCCGACAAACTTTAGAATAGACAAAAATTTGAAGATCGAGTTTTTCTACACCTCTAGCCTGATCAGCAGGAAACTTGAGCCTTAATGAAGTGGTCTCCCTATTTCTTTGGGCCTTGTAAAATTGAGGATCACATTGGGGCCCTAACCTGGAGAGCAAATTCGCACACCATATCAAGATTACAGTTGATCCGCCAGGTATCCAACCTCAAATAGAAATTTAAAGAAGATGGCTCAACCCAAATCCTTCCAACTAACACCCCAGCTGATGAGGAGGCTAAAGTTCAGCTAATAATAGAATGGGAGTCACATGAGGAGTTAAAGATCCAGTTTCCAGAGTTTATGGACCCTCAGCCTTAAGGACAAGGTTGATCTGAAGAGAGCAGACTTGATAGGACTCCAGTAGGGTTGAGTCCTAATCATCTTAGAACTAGTCAATAAAAATCCTATTAGATTATAATAAAGTCACTCCTATCTTATAAAGGAGTATTGCTAGGGTTTAGATTAGCCCTTAGGGCTTAATAGCCGCCACACCCCTTACTAGGTTGGTCGGCTAGGGTTTCCCCCTACTTAGGTTGGCTATAGAGCCACTTAGTCGCCCCCTGTTCCTATTAAGGCATGTTGGCTATAGGAGGGGCAAAGGGATAATTCTACTTAGGTAAGCACCCCCTTAGGCTAAGGTTTTGATCCCTATTTAAAGATGTAGTTGCCTCCCCTCTTAAATCAAGCAATTATCAATTTTATTTTAGCCTTGTGCCGAATTTAGGAGGGAGGAACCTCTATAGCGTTCCAAGGGTTGATCCCCCTCAAGGATCAAAATCTATAGAGCTCCTTTTGGGGTTCTATCAAAAATCCACAAAATCGAAAACTGCGATGCGTGAGAGATTGATTACCTAGGGAGATCGTATATCCCTGAAATATAAGATCCATATAAAGAGGATGAAGAAGGTCAAATGTCCTCCTCTTTAGCGGTATTCATATTATCATGGACTTAGCTAGTTTTGCCTAAGTTGTGCAACACCCGAAGTCATCTGCAAAGGTCAGTCTCCCCAAAACCTCCTAGGGTCGCTTAGGATCTACAAAAGATAAAATGGGTTAGAGAAAGTATTTCCTATAGGATCCACATTCAATCACTTTAGCAAACACTTTATATAGTTAATACAAATTACAACCATGGACTTTATAAGCTCTAAACAGTTTCACACAAAGGATCAAGGTTTATTACAAACTGAAGTCCCCACAAGTGTCTACATGACATGACTCTCATTTACAAGCCAAAATTGGCCATGAAAGCTAACCAAACGAGGACTGTCAAGCCTATTACAAGCCCGCTACTTGATGTACAAAACATATACAAACACTGAAAGATATGGACAAACATGAATATTACATCGAACACCTTGTTTATATTCTTGTATATGACATTCTCTCCCACTTATTCCTTCAACGTCCTCATTGAAGTCGCTGCAGACGCAGCATCTTCTCACATTTTGTTGAATCTTTAATCTTCTGCTATGGCTGTAACATGTCTCTTAGCTCTCAACTGCTCTCCGTCGCTATTATTGAGTAGTCAAACTCTGATCTATCATACTACTTCAACTCACCAATGACTGACTCTGGTGTGGGGTCGACTGAGTTGTGCTGATCCTTATTGACTCTTACGGATCTTTTTGATAAAGGAAAATACCTTCCTTGTTTTGCACCAGTATCTCAAACGTCTCATGCCGGTTAAACTGGGTGGATGCTTGTTGGAGCTTTAACGAGCATTGTCTCATAAACTTTAAAGTTTTTGAGGTACTTTCTTCATGAAATTTGTCCATCAATTCTTTTTCAACTTAGTTGTCACTTCCAAGTAGGTTTGCATCACTTCCACTTTCGATTAGCTTTCTATTGGAAAATGAAGCAGATGATCTACTCTCATTAGCACTGATCACCAAAGGTGAGGATTTGACAACTTATCTTTCATTAGATTTCTTTTGAAGGGTCTTCGAACTCATGTAGAGCTCCTCTGTTGGATAAATAAGAGAACTGGGGTATTCGATTTCACCCATTCTCTTAGGAGTTGAGAAGATAAAGTTAATTAACTTCACCTGCCTTCTCGATATTGTACTTCATGCATCAAGCTAGTTACTAGTCTTCGTTGCTCTTTGCTCCCACTTCCAAAGCACCCGAAGTGTTTGCACTCCTTGTGTTGAGTTAGCTACTATGATTCGCCTTCTCTCTACAATCAAACTTCCAGAATACAAGAAGTTTTGCCCAAAAAGAGCAAACTTTCACCCCAACTTGAAGCAAGTCTTCGATAGTTTTGGTCACCTTTGGGATTGTACCATCTTCTCCATCCTATTTACCGCCTACTCCTCTGAGTAGAAAAGATACAGCACCACATACTACCTACTTCATGCTGGTTACAGGTGTTCTGCAAGCCAATCACGTGAGTAATGCCACGTGTGACACACTGTGTGATCTTTTTACTTATAATTGATATTGACATATTCTCACATTATATTATATGTAGCATATATATTGTGATGTCTTTGGTTCTGTGCAATGAAAATTGGATTGTGATGAGATCACGATAATGAGATTGATTCACCTTTAAACACAGATCCTAAATAATCCCGGTCATAGGTTACTCGAGAGGGACATCAAGATAATCGGACAGACCGGTGTACTATATACCCATCCATATGATGGAGACGGTTGGTCTTATAGCCACTTATATGGAGACACTAAGGATATAGTGTAGGTGCTCATTGGAGAATAAGTTCACTGATTGATTCGCTTTTGGAATGTTGTATGGTTAATGATACCTAATGTCAGATAATGATTCTATAGTCTCAATTGTGTATCTGGTCCTTAGACTTGAGACACCAAGGATGTATTATATGAGTACTCCTTTATTTGATGTCAAACTTACAGGTTTGGAAAGTTCCAGATCTGGTATAACTGGTTATCGGGATTAGTAGCCAATCTTATGAAGGTAATTGAGTGTCAATAGAGGATGATTCACTCTCGGTATTACGAGAGAAATATCTCATATGTGCTTGCTCAGACAAATCCCTAGCCAAGGTCATTCAGATTGAGAGAGAAATAGTTCTCTGGGAGAATCTGATTACAGCGAGACTATGACGGATTCCGTATGTGACCTGATAGTACCATGTCCAATATACGGTCTCTGGGATATTAGTTGGATGAGGGATTATAGATATACGGTAACTGAGGACAGACAGGTCCGATGGATTTGATCCCCCTGTACCATTTGGGGACTATGGCGTAGTGGCCTAGTACGTTCATAGTCGATAAGTCAAGTGAATTATTATGGGGATAATAATTCACTATATCAGAATAAGTTTTGATGGGAGAGACTCACGGCCAGCTTGGTATCAGGCCTAGAGGGTCACACATATATGGTGGATGCTTCAGCGAATAGAGGATTGGATGGAGATCCAATTAGTCTTTATTCTCATTAGATGAGACCCTATGCTGATGGGCTCCTTGATTAAGACTCAATTAGAGGCCTAAGGAGATTATTGGATAGAGATCCAATAATGTAAGGTTACTAGGTAATTGGATGAAGATCCAATACCCACTAAAGCAGGAGCCCTAAGGTTTTTTATGGCTCTCTATAAATAGGAGAGGAGACTCATAGTTGATGGGCTACAACTTTGGCCTCCCCCTCCTATTCTCCTCCCTTCCTCTGCGTATGAGTTACGAGATCAGACTAGAGGAGTTTCGCTGCAGAGATCCATCGTGTGGATACCGCTAGAAAGGATGACGCTTGACCTCCTTCATCTTCTCCATCCAAATCTGGAATACATGGATATACGATCTCCCTAGGTAAAATCAATCTCTCAGATATCATGGTTTTTTTGGTTTTTACATTTTTCTCGCAACCCCAATCTTTTGCACGATGATTTGATATGCATGGGAAACTGATTTTTGTTTTGATTTTCGCTGCATATGTGATGCACCCACTGAGATTTTCCAACACTTCGTTCCTTGGTCGAGCACTCCTACATCAACCTGAAGTCCCCCACTTTCAGTTATCTTGATGAGAAGCCCATTGACACTGGTCTTATGAAGTTCCTTGGCCTATGCCCTGTTGCCTTATCTTGGTACTTAGAGTTTGTTTCTGCATTCTCCACCTTCTCGGCCTCTTTCACGACCAACGCTCTCTCTCCATGAGAGCAAGGGATCGATGACTCCATAAAAGTCTCGCCTCTGCGATACCATGGTGTTGCCAAGCCCATGGCCTTACTATCTGTTGTCTTACATCTGCATCCCTTACTTTACAATTGGCAGATCCGTCTTTACGGCACTATAGCACTCCTCTGAGTCCACCTCCTTTCTGACCGACACTTTACTTTTGGATAGCTAAGCCCCTCTGGACTCATCATCGCTTCCTCGCCCCTAGCCTGCTTCAACACTCTCATGTTCTCTGAGCAGTTTACCTTGGTCGATGGAAAGACATACTACAACTCCCAGGTATGACCTCTGCCATCTTGTTGCGGGGCTCGTGTCGATTCTGTTCTCCTTAGTTCCTTGATAGCAACGTTTGCTTAGTCCGCCTTGTTCTCTGATTTGACGGGCTCCCTTAAGCAAATGTGAGTACTGAAGCAGTCTAACTCTCTAGCCACCCCGATCATACCTATGTAAGATCAAGTCCCTCCTTATGGGACTCGCTGGTACTTATACTCGAAATTTTTCCTCGGTGAAACACAGCCCCCATATGCTAATGACCAAGGCTTTTATCCAATACAAGATTCGATGCACACACACAGAAGGCTCGCTGCTATGGTACCATAGCATTCACATCTTAAATCTATAGCCCTTCTTGTCATTGTGTTGTTCATCAAAGTGGAGCTCCCAATAGCTCCTGATCATACCTTTGCATGATCACGTCCCTCATGGTACGTCTCTACAGGTGTTGTGTTGCCTCGAACTATTCCACCATGATCCGCTACACCATGTCACCTCCTGGTGACATCTCCATTGCATTCAGATTCTTGTGTGATGAACTCATACTACAATCTCTTCATGTGTGGCCTCTGCCAGCATATCGTAGGACCTTCGCCACCTCCGATTGGGTTTATTCTTTTAGGTAATTCACCTTCGTCTACCTATTCTCAGGTCACACTCAAATGAAGCATCACTCTAAGAGAGTCTGTCATCTAGTAGCTCTCGAAGTCCATCGATTTTGATGAAATTAGTGTATCATTGTCTAGATCCTGGGCCTCTATTCCCCCACCAGCACAATCTCCACTGCGCACCACTTTCTTCATGACAACTCGAATGGCAGCACTATGACATATTCTTCAAGAGTACCCGTCTTTACGTACTATTGCCCTATCTAAGGCCTTCTGATCCCAACTTTACCTCTACAAGTTGAGTCGCCTTAGTCCCTTTGTCAAATCCTTCTCTGAGATAAGGTGCATGTGCTTCGAATCCCCCTTCGTCTTTGGCACCATACAAGATAAGTCTGCTCCATCAAAATGAAGAACCCATGGAATGACATAATCTCACTCTTGCCTCTACAAGAGTTCATGTCCTTAACCTCTATCCAAGGAAAGCTCTATGCCTCCGCTCCATGTTTCATCTTCTATGCTATCTCGCTTCATGTCGCTTGGATACTTCACCAAGTTCCACCCAAGTTGTTCTGCCTATCGATTTGCATTGAGTTGATGGTGGCCCTTGCGCCCACCATTCCACAGGTCAGCCCTTTATTGAGTCTGAGTTCCATATCAACTCTAAGTGTGCATTCGTATGATGTTGCGATGGTCGACCTATCTCTCTTGGATATCTATCACATTGGAGCAATTTTTCTCTTTGCATTCTTTCCTCTGGAAATTTTGGAGACTACCATCCCCTTGGACTACTCCGTCTTATTGAATAATCTGTACATTGTTCTGTCCCCGCAAATGCGCTTGCTAGATTATAACTCTTTACCAATACAACCTCCGCTACACCGTTCAAGGCCTAGCAACATGTTGAACTTGTTGCATATTTCAGTCTCTTATGGACGTAGCCTTTCCATGCTGAAGAGAAAGTTCTAACACTTCATGATGTCGAATTCTGGTCACCCTGGGATGGCCACGAACACTTCATCATCCACATACAAGCCCTTGCATGAGTACCTAATTCTCCGAGTTAGCAATTCCTCTCACCTCTATGAGTTTTGCATAACTCTTTCGGTCATTGAGCAACACATCCCACTTTGTACGGTCTCATCTTTTACTAAGCACCCCGCTTGCTTTGAGCATCGTCAAGTTTAGTTGCCAACATCGAGCCGTAGCTCGAACTCAGCCATCCCAACTGTAATACCCCTTAGTCCCATATTGGAAATGTAGGAACATATGAATGTTTTATAAGTGTTAATGAGTGAAATATTGTTAACTCTTGGCTTGAGCATTTTGGCTAGTGGTTGAGCCAAATTGAAGCTATCAGGATAGTTAGCTTATCAACTCAGGTCATAACATTTGGTATCAGAGCCGACCTAGTATTCAGGCTATTTGTGTGTATAGAGTGCTTTGAACTCGACAATTATATGAGTCCAGACACAGGTTGATAAGCTAACTATCCTAAAGTGATATTCCATGTCTCATCAGTATGTCTAAGTACCTAGACTAGGATAAGCCAAGCATCTTTTTGGATCTATCTCTATAGATCCGGATCCCCAAAATATAGGATGCTTCCCCTAAGTCTTTCATGGAGAATTTCTATATAGCCAAGCCTTTATTATGGAGAGCATTCCTACATCATTCCCAATGATTAGGATGTCATCCACATATAGCACCAAGAAGGTGATAGCACTTCCACTTACCTTCCTGTACACACAAGGCTTATCTTTGTTCTTAACGAAGTCATAAGATCTGATCACCTCATCAAATCTTATGTTCCAACTTTGGGAAGCTTGCTTCAATCCATAAATAGATCTAAGCAACCTGCACACTTTATCTGGACTCTCCTTGGATACGAATCCCTCTGGTTGTATTATATACACCTCTTCCTCGAGGTTGCCATTGAGGAATATCATTTTGACATCTATCTGCCAGATCTAATAGTCATAGTGTGCTGCAATTGCCAAAATAATTCTAATTGACTTAAGCATGGCTACAGGTGAAAAGGTTTCATCATAGTCAATTCCTTGTCTTTGACGATATCCTTTAGCTATCAGCCTTACTTTATAGGTACAATACCCTTTAGATACCTTTAGATACCTTTTCATCCACTCTGATCTTCTTCTTCAAGATCCATTTACAACCGACGGGTATAATACCCTCAGGTGCATCCACAAGGTTTTAAACCTTGTTATAGTACATGGAATCCATCTTAGAATTCATGGCTTCTTGCTACTTCCCGGAGTATATACTCATAATAGCCTCCTCGTAGGTCTGAGGATCAACATTCTGAGAGTTATCTCCACTAATATATCGCACATATCTTTCAGGAGGGTGAGATACTATATTAGACCTACGTAAAGTTGGAACTTGTGTGTTATATACCTGAATAGACTCGAGCTCTAGTATGGTGCTTGAGCTAGGTTCTCCAACCTCGCTCAATTCTATCTCACTCCCAATATTTTCACCAAGAATGTGTTCCTTCTCAAGGAACACAACACTCTTGGCAACAAAGATCTTTCGGTCCTCGGGATGATAGAAATAATACCCACAAGTTTCCTTTGGGTATCCCATGAATGTGCACCATTATGTCCTTAATTCTAACTTATCGGGGTTGTGTCTTCTAACGTAGGCAGGACAACCCCAAATCTTAATAATCTTAAGATCGGACTTCTTTCCTTTCCATATATCATATGGTGTAGACACTATCGACTTTGATGGAACTCTGTTCAGAAGGTAACATGCAGTCTCTAGGGCATACCCCCAGAATGAAACGGGTAGGTCAGCGAAACTCATCATAGACCACACCATGTCTAACAGCGTGTGATTCCTCCTTTCTGATACACCATTGAGCTGAGGTGTATAAGGAGGTGTCCACTGGGATAGAATCTCATTATCCTTGAGGAAATGGGTGAACTCTGTACTCAAGTACTCTCCTCCTCGATCTGAATGAAGAGTCTTAATACTCTTTCCAATTTGGTTCTCTACCTCATTCTTATATTCCCTGAATTTCTCGAAGGTCTCAGATTTGTACTTTATTAAGTACACGTGTCCATACCTAGAGAAATCATCAGTGAACGTAATGAAGTATGAGTAACCACTTATAGCCTGAGTCGACGTAGGACCACATACATCACTATGTATGAGTTCCAATAACTCGGTGGCTCTTCTCCAGTTCCACTAAAAAGAGAGTTGGTCTTCTTCCCACGAAGGCAAGGTTTGTAAATTGCATATGTCTCATAGTCAAATGGATCTAAGTATCTATCTTTCAGCAACTTTTGAATCCTTCCCTCATGTATATGACCTAGCCTACAATATCATAGGTATGCATTATTCACCTCATCTCTTTTCCTCATAGACATATTTATATTCATGATATATGGAGAAGTGTCTAACACATACAAGCCATTTATAAGGGTCCCTCTAGTGATTATCTCATCATCCATAATTATTGAACAACTATTGTTCTCAAAAACTAATTTATATCCACTAATTATCAAACAAGAGATAGAAATAATATTTTTAATAATAGAGAGAACAAAATAGCATGCATCTAATGCAATAATAGCTCCACCGGGCAGATGTAGGGTGACCTCCCCAACGGCAACTGCAGCAACTCTTGTTTCATTGCCCATCTTGAGGTTCATCTTGCCTCTAGCCAATCTCCTAGGTCTTGCCAGAACCTATAACGAATTACAGATATGATAAACACTCTCAGTATCCAATACCCATGTGTTATCATGAAAATCTGACAAGTGAAGACTGATTATGAATATACCTGAAGCTTCTCTAAGCTTATGTTTCACCTTATCTACAAGGTAGTCCTTATCGTTCTTCTTCCAATGCCCGTCTTGGCCGCAGTGGAAGCATTGTCCTTTGTCCTTTACCGGGTCTCTCTTGGCAACCTTTGTCTTACCTGGTCTTTCTTTGCCCTTGACCTTCTTAAGGGTCTTGTTGGCCTTCCTTTTTTTTTGTCTCACCAATATAGAGAACTGGCTTCTCCTTCTTGATGGCACTCTCAGCTTCCCTCAATATATTGAGGAGCTTAGGGAGAGTCACCTCAAACTTGCTCATGTTAAAATTCATGATGAAGTGAGAAAAGGAATCTGGTAGAGACTAAAGTATAAGATCAACGCACAGGTCCTCTAGGACTATTCATAGACCTGTGAGTTTCTCGATCCACCTCTATCATCTTTAGGACATGGTTCTCCATCGGTGTCCCTTCTGTCATCCTGGCTTGGAAGAGTTTCTTAGATATCTCATATCTTTGAGTTCTTCCCTATTTCTCAAACAGCTAGCGGAGATGAAGAAGGATAGAATCTGCATCCATGCTCTCATGTTGTCTTTGTAACTCAGGAGTCATGAAGGCCAACATGTAACATTTTACCAACGTGGAACCATCTATATACTTCACATAGTGAGCGAGCTCATCCTCGCTTGCCCCTTCTTCCGGCATGGGCAAAATTGAATCAAGGACATATGCGATTTTCTCCGCTATTAGAACAATTCTCAAATTATGGAGCCAATCTGTATAGTTTGGACTAGTGAGGCGGTTGCCATCAAGTATGCCACGTAGGGGGTTTGTGAGTGACATGTTTCTGACAAAATAAGATACAACAAAAATAAATAACATGCAGATTTTATAAAAAAATACTAATTAAGATATGGACTTCTATCTTAATGTACTCCCACTGTTTTCTTACTGAATCACGCGACACCCTCGACACGTGAGACGGAAGTATCCGACAGACTCTAGTGGGGATCGGGATCCAATTGGCATCTTAATGCAACCTCGAGGGACTCGACTAATTACACTAAGCCCAAAAGGTAGGCAACTCTTGCCAATCACAACTTCTTATGATTCCCGTCATATTCGGCCTCTGAATCATTATAGTCTCGAGGGAATCGATTAACCATGACGTTCAGTTAAGCCATCACCATCATTACAAGATGAGTCTGATTCGATGATATGCCCTCGAGGGACTCGACCAAGCATACCATGTCCTTAGGTCACCGGTGACATCTCTATGTCATAGGCAAGATCACAGTCACGTAGATAGGTGAGCCTCGAGGGACTCAACCAACTCAACCTATGTCGTGATTCAATTTCTTCCTATAACGATATAAGGCCACGTAGGTCAATCTTATTGCCTCACGCTTACCGACTTAATATTATCGTAGGAGGGGTTTTTGTTTCATATCGGTCTCCTAATATGTCGTGTCACACACATACATATTTAATATATATCTACATCACATGCAAATATATATATATATATATATATATATATATATATATATATCTAGTAGGTGTATAACACATCACATATACAAGCCATACCAGATGATCATGAGCCGTCACCTAATATGATTAAGCCCGAGCCAATGGGCCTAATCACTAATAATAGGATCTATGTGTGCATTGGCGCATCTACATGCCCTGTGATTGTTGATCTCGTCATCATCGGTTCCATCGGATCGTCACATCACCATGCGTCGTAATCTCCTGCCACGACATCGTGGGTCCCGTTGTCACCTCTACGCTCCCGTTGCGCCTCTCTATGTAATTACAAATAATCACAAGCACGCAAGCCCAACAATAAATGAGAAAATTATAGGCACGCAGGCCCCAATAATCACAATTACACACATCACAACACATGGCTCATGATCATCCATCCACATCATATATCACATATACATCACATCATATGTAGGATTACTAGATATATATAATAATTAATTAAATTATTTAATTAATTATTTTTTTAGAAATTAGGATATGCTCGAAATTTTTAGAATTATTAAGGGCATTTTCATAATTTTGGATGAGAGGATAGTCCTCGAAATTTTTAGAATTGTCAAGGATATTTTCATAATTCTAGAGGAGAGGATAATCCTTGAAATTTCCAGAATTATTGAGGGTATTTTTATAATTCTGGATGAGAGGACAGTCCTCAAAATTTCTAAAATTATTGAGGGCATTTTTGAAATTCGGTACACGAGGATAATCCTTATAATTTTTAAAATTTAGAGGGGTAGGATCATCCTTTTCTCAAAAGGATGCCTTAGCCCTCTCCTTGCCGCCGTCGCCGCTGCCCCTGCGCAGGCGGCAGCCCCTTGGGGGCTGGTCGTTGGCAGCCGCCCCTTGCCGCCTGGCCACTGGTAGCTGCCACTTACGCGCATCGCCCTGTAGCCTGCCCCTTTGCAGGTGTCGCGCTGCGGGCAGCTGCTGCCCTTGCGGGCTGGCCGCAACTCGCCATGCACGCAGGCGCCGCCCCTATGGGTTGGCCTTGGCCGCGGCCTAGCCGTGGGTGGCCGGCCCTGCATGGGGGCTGGCCGTGGCTGGCCGCCCCTCCTCACTACCTTCACTGCGAAAATGCAACAAGAATGCGTAACATGATTCTACACGATACAATCTCATCACATGCAGTTTAAAACCAATCTTTCGCACGAAAACCTTGGTTCCGATACCACTGTTGGAAAACCTCAGCGGGTGCATCACATGTGTAGCGGAAATCAAAACAAAAATTGGTTTCCCATGCAGATCAAATCGTCGTGCAAAAGATTGGGGTCACGAGAAAAACCATAAAAATTGAAAAAAAATCGTGATGTGTGAAAGATTGATTTTACCTAGGGAGATCGTATATCCCTATAAGGAGGCCTATAATTGAGACTTAAACAAGGAGCCCCTCAAAGGGGATAACGTACTAGACCACTACGCCATAATACCCAGGCAGGCGCCGCCCCTATGGGTTGGCCTTGGCCGCGGCCTAGCCGTGGGTGGCCGGCCCTGCATGGGGGCTGGCCGTGGCTGGCCGCCCCTCCTCACTACCTTCACTGTGAAAACGCAACAAGAATGCGTAACATGATTCTACACGATACAATCTCATCACACGCAGTTTAAAACCAATCTTTCGCACGAAAACCTTGGTTCCGATACCACTGTTGGAAAACCTCAGCGGGTGCATCACATGCGTAGCGGAAATCAAAACAAAAATTGGTTTCCCATGCAGATCAAATCGTCGTGCAAAAGATTGGGGTCACGAGAAAAACCATAAAAATTGAAAAAAAATCGTGATGTGTGAAAGATTGATTTTACCTAGGGAGATCGTATATCCCTATAAGGAGGCCTATAATTGAGACTTAAACAATGAGCCCCTCAAAGGGGATAACGTACTAGACCACTACGCCATAATACCCAGGCAGTACAAGGGGGATCAAATCCATCAGACCTATCTGTCAGGTCACATACGGAATCAGTTTGTCTTGCTCTAATCGGATTTTACTGGAGAACTCCTCCTCTCGCAATTCGAATGACCCTGGCCAGAGATTTGTTTGAGCAAGCACATATGAGATATTCCAATGTAGGACTAAGGGGTGTTACACCAACCTTGGTGCGCTACGTATTCTTTCTATCTTGCTTGTCCTCGTAGTGCCTCTCGCGCGAAGGGTTGACCATTCCTCTTAATATCAATCATGGATGCTCGCTACTCTGAGTGACTCCATTCCCTACATCACCATGTCCATTTCTCTCAAACGATCGCACGTGCTGACTGCCCTCCATGCAGCCTAGCTAGGTCCCCCATGTTTGTATGGTAAGTATTTTTACATGTACTTGTCCCACTCTGATACCATCTGTCCGTCCGTAAAGGCCAGCCTTCCCGAAACCCCCTAGGGTCCCTTAGGACCTACAAAAGAGAAAGTGGGTTAGAGAAAGCATTTCACATGGGATCCATAAGCAATCACCTTATCAAACACTTTATATAGCCAATACAAATTACAACCATAGATTTTATAAGCTCTAAATGGTTAACACAAATAATCAAGGTCCATTACAGACCAAAGTCCCCACAAGTGTTCACATTATATAACTTTTATTTACAAGTCGAAACCGGCTATGAAAGATAACCAAACGAGGTCTGCCAAAGCATACGACAAGCCCGCTACTTGTTGTACAAAGTATGTATAAAAACTGAAAGACATGGATAAAAATGAGTATTACATCAAACATCTTATTTATATTCTTGTCTGTGGCAACGCGATGGATCTTTGCAGCAATACGCCTCCAATCGCAGGTCAAAACTCATAACTCTTGTGCACCTTCTCGTAGTACTCATGGAAGAGGATCACCTATCTTCTTCGCTTTCCTCTCGCAGCATGGAAGGGCTAGTCGCATCAATGTTGAATCTTATCCAATGAGAATATGAGCTAATTGAATAACTTATATTCAATCCTCTACTCACTGAAACAACCACCATATATGTGTGACCCTCTATGCCCAATACCGAACTGGTTGTGAGTCCTACCTGTCAGAACTCATTTTGACTCGGTGAATTATAAACTTTCATTCGAAAAAATAGTATCTAGTTGATGAATCATCGAATCTAAGACCCATATAGATCAAGAGCTACCCTAATCTTTCTCTTACTAAGATTGAGATTGAGTTTATACAGGGATGCTTTAGAATCTAGGGCTCTCCTCCCACTTTTATAGTGAGGTAGGGTAGGCTCGGTTAGAATATAAAGAAGCCTAATGTCTTTAGGACTTAGAGAATCTTAATGTCTTTATGACTTGTAAAATCTTAATGTATTTAAGACTTGGAGCTAACTTAAATATAGTCTTTTAGATTGAGATTGAATTTAGTCTAGGTTTAGTTTGATCGGGATCAAATTGGAGTCCAATTAGAACTCTCATTCGGTCGAATTAGAGTTTGATTTGAACTTCTATTTGATCGTCCTTAATCATGCACTATTGTTTGGTCACTCAACTGAGGATCCAAAATTGGTTTGTTATAATATTTTGATCATAAAATAAAAATATTATAAAACCTACTCGAAAATATTATTAATATCTCATATAAACTCGAAACTCAACCAAATCAATTATAAGTCTAAAAAGTTAGTATTATAATGGTATATGCGTAATGACAACCAAATAAGAATAATATGATGTTACTTATAATATTATGTAATAATTTTATAATATTTTCAACAACTCAACAAAAATACTATAACGTTATTTGGAAACGGTATAAGCTAAATGAAATCATAACACACTAGAAATCACTTGATATATCATATTAGGATTCAAATAGGTATTTATAATAGTTTCAAAAAATGTTACCTAAATAAAATAAAAAATATAATATGTTATAGTATTTTGATCATTATAATAAAAGTACTATAAAACTTACTTAAAAACCACTATAAATCACTCAAATAGACTCTTAACCTTAAACACAATAAAGAGTTCACTTGCGATAGCACTATGGTATAGTTAAGGCCAATCCATCCACTTTGACTAGTGTATTATTTATTTGGTGGGTGAGAGATATTTTCTATGTTATTCAGAACAATAAAATCATTTATGAAAAAAACAAGAACATCCTTTGAATAAAAAAGTAAAAATAATTCAAGGAATTCATCCACAAAATAAAAAATAAGGCTTCTAAGATATTTATGGGATATTAAAATGTAGAGGGGCATGTTAAATCTCGGATTTTGATTATGAAATCAATTGATGAGCGTTCAATCTAACATGTGTGTTAGAGGAAGTATTATAAGTCTAACTATGATGGAGGAATTGAGTTACAGCCAGATTATGGGCGAAGATCAAGCTTGGGCATCGGGCTGGGGTTCAGACAATGCAGTGAGACCTCGCTGGGAGTTCGCTAGGAGATTCACCGAAGGGATCAAGAAGCTCACTGGGAACATGTCGGGAGATCGCTGAAAGAAGACTGTAAGACTCACCACAAAAATACCAGAGGCTATCGAATTGGCGGGAGTTAGTCTTAGTTTAGCTTGTTGATCATTAAGAGTTGTAATCATTGAGTCGTAGTTAGAGATTGAGTCCTAATTTAGTTTGATTTGAAGGAATCCAAATCAACTCATGAGGCAACCGGATCCACTATGGGGTTTAATTGAGCTCAATTAGTTGACCAAAAAATTGGTCAACATCAGATTTAAGTTAAAAATCAAAAAGTGGAGGGAACCACTTTTTTGGAGATTCCAACGGCTGAACCGTCGGTGATCGGCGGGTGTACGGCCATCGCCCAAGATTTCGGGTGGCTGTCAGTGGTTGAACCGCCCAAGTTGGGCAACTAAATTGCCCGTATTCTGGATTCTAGGTACTTTCAGTGGTTGACCCACCCAGGTCGGTGGTTGAATCGCCCGTACCCGATTTTTCTAGGTATGTTTAAATTTTGGCTCCAAAATTCTGAAGCCACTTGGGGCCTATATATACCCCAAGTTTTCTTGCATTCCATATAATAATTTTGGGGATTACATTCTATAAAAAATTGTGTGTGAATTGTAAGCTCAAGTATAAGGGTTTGGTCCTGACCCAAATAAGATCGATAGTGGATGCCGGTGTGCTTCAAGGAGGAGGACTCGGGAGTGGATATAGGCTGGTTAGTGCCAACCCACTATAAAACTATGAGTTTCTTTTTGCTTACCTTGCTTATTACTTTTGTATTGATGCTTTCGATTTTATTTACGTTTTGAAAGTAAGGATTCGAAATCAATCACTTCACTTACGAATTTTCCTATCTCCTTACTCGGATTTGCTTGTTCTTTTTTGAGTCATCGTCAAGCAAGAAGTTTAGCATTTCTCTATAAGATTAATTTACTTTACTTGAACTAAAAGCTTCAGATTTTTCTTTCTTACTTCAAGCGAAAAGTTTTAAGTTAAAACGAGAATTTACTCTTGTACTAATTCATCCCCCCCTCTCTTAATGTCAATTGATCTTAACAATTGGTATCGGAGCAAGGTAGTTACTCATTAGATTAACACCTACTTGAGTAAATAACTTGTTTTGGCATGAATAAGGGACATTCCATCTCACGTCCTCCCATGTTTAATGGGACGGATTACATGTATTGGAAGATAATGATGCGTAAATTTCTTATCTCTTTGGACCTTGATTTATAGAATATTGTTGAGAATGGATTTAGAAAATCTTCCAATCCAATTAATGAGTGAAATGATTTGGAAAGGAAGAGCTTTTCATTGAATGCAAAGGCTATGAATATCTTGTTTTGTGCTCTTGACAAGAATGAGTTTACTTGTGTTTCTGTTTGTGAATCAACTTTTGATATTTGGCACACCCTAGAAATCACACATGAGGGGACTAGTAGAGTAAAAGAATCTAAGAGTAACATTTTAGTTCATAGCTATGAATTATTTCGAATGAAACTAAGTGAGTCTATTAGAGACATGTACACCCATTTCATGGATGTCATCAATGGCCTTAAAGGACTTGGAAAATATTTTTTGAATTTTAAATTTGTGAGTAAAATTTTAAGATCTTTACTTAAAATTTGGGATCCTGAAGTAACCGCTATTCAAGAGGTCAAAGATTTAAATAACTTGCCTCTTGAAGAACTCATTAGCTCTTTTATGACATATGAATTAAACTGTAAAGCTCATAATGAGCTTGATGAACCCATTCAAAAGAACAGGAAATATATAGCACTTCGGACAACAAATAACTCATTGAGTGTAACCTCGAGTGATGAGGACCATGATATTATATTATTATCAAGAAAGTTTAAAAAATTTATAAAAATAAATAAAAGCTATAAAAACAAAAGAAAACCGAAGAAGGACAATGTCATATGCTATGAATACAAAAAATCGAGACATTTCAAAAATGAATGTCCTCATTTAAAGAAGAAGCTAACACACAAAAAGAAAGCACTTTCGACCACTTGGGACTATTAAAGCTCTTCGGATGAAAAAGACCGCTCCAAGAAGGAAGTTACTAACTATGCTCTAACGGTGATCGAAGATGAGGTTAGTGAGTCTTAAGTATTTCTTTTTCGGAGTTATTAAATATGTTTCATGATTTGTTTGATGAGTTTAGAAAACTTAGCAAATCTTTTAAGTTGCTTAAAAATGATCATGAATTGTTAGTTACTAGATTTCAAGAAATACATGATTTATTAGTATCACATAAACTATATTCTAAATATGATATGCTAGATAATATTATAGAAGAGAATATCATGCTTAAGACAACATTAGAAAATTTTAAAATTGGAAACAAATCCCTAAATATGATCCTTGCGAATACGGGTCATATTAATAGAAGAAATGATATAGGCTTTGTTAGTAACTTTTAAGAAAAGTCAATCATGTTTGTTAAAGGACCAACATAAATGTGCCACCAAAAATCAAATGTAATTTTTTGAGAAAAAATAAGACATAAGGTAAACAAATACCTATTTAGAAAATGTAATCTACACCAACTAGTTTGGGTTCCCAAGGGACATTCATAAAGTTCTTTATGAAGGATCTAATATAAAATGGATACCTAAACCAAAAATATCTTTCTTGTAGGTTTGTCTCCAAACTAAAGCTATGAGCACCAAATGGTATCTTGATAGTGGATGCTCTTTTTTCTAATGTTCTTATTTTTATAAGCTCACTAGTTCTTATTTTGATAGTGGTATCTTGATAGTTGTTACCTTCGGAGATAACAACAAGGGTAAAATAATTAGAAAAGAAATAATAGTAACACATCAAACCTCTTGATTGAAGATGTGTTGTTAGTTGACGACTTAAAACTTGCTTAGCATTCGTCAATTATGTGATAAATGATATGTGGTTAAATTTCAACCTAATGCTTGCATAATTGAGTTGCCACATAAAAATAAATTTTTGATTGCCTTAAGAAACAATAATGTATACACCATAGATATTAAATTTTTTTTAATGAAACTTGTTTCTCGGCTTTGAATGATAATGCTTGGATTTGGTATAAAAGACTAGGTCATGCGAGCATGAAACTTTTAAACCAAATTTCTACTAAGGAACTAGTAAGAGGTTTACCTAATCTTAAGTTTATCAAAGATAAAGTATATGACACTTGCCAATTAGGAAAACAAATAAAGAGTAGGTTTAAGTTAAAAAATCAAATAAGCACCTCTAGACCACTTCAATTAATCCATATGGATTTATTTGGACTAATTGACATTATAAGTTTAGGTGGTAGTAAATATGTATTTGTTATAGTGGATGATTTTAGTAGATATACTTTGACCTATTTCTTGGCACATAAAAGTGGTACATTTAAATATTTTATAAAATTATTTAAAATGAAAATGAATGTATGATTTCTTCAATACAAAGTGATCATGGTGGCGAATTCCAAAATAATGATTTTTAAAATTTTTATGATTCGAATGAGTATATCCATAATTTCTCTACTCCACGGAATCCA
Organism: Ensete ventricosum; assembly: GCA_029747655.1. Classification (NCBI taxonomy): domain Eukaryota; kingdom Viridiplantae; phylum Streptophyta; class Magnoliopsida; order Zingiberales; family Musaceae; genus Ensete; species Ensete ventricosum. The sequence goes on from JAQQAF010000007.1 coordinate 34,539,536, forward strand.
TAACAAAATGGAGTAGTAGAAAGAAAAATAGGAGCTTATAATAAATGGCTAAAACAATGTTGAATAAACATAGTCTACCCAAATATTTTTGGGTCGAAGCCGTTAATACGGCATGCTATGTTTTAAATAGGGTTCTTACAAGACCATTACTCACTAAAACTCCTTATGAATTGTGAAATGGTAAAAACCCAATATCTCTTATTTTAAAATATTTGGTTGTAAATATTTTATTTTAAATGAAAAGGATGTTTTAGGTAAATTTGATGTAAAATCCGATAAAAATATTTTTCTAGGTTATTCTTCTATTTCAAAAACTTATTGTGTTTTTAATAAAAGAATAAAAGTAATAGAAGAATCCATTCATGTTATTTTAAATAAGTTTTTTTAATTTAAGAAGATTGATTTTGATGATGAAGTTGATCTTGGTAACTTGAATTTAAACTATAATACTCCTAAGGAATGGAAGTATGTGAATGATTATCCTAAAGAGCTTATAATGGGAGAAACATCAAAAGGATTTCAAACTCAGTCTTTTATTAGAAATTTTTGTGCGAATGTCATGTTTCTTTCTCAAATCGAGCCAAAATATATTGATGATGCCCTAAGAGATGATTCTTGGGTTAATGTAATGCATGAAGAACTTAATCAATTTGAGAGAAACGAGGTATGTGAGCTTGTTCCTAGACCTAGTAACCATTTAGTGATTGGTACTAAATGAGTTTTTAGAAACAAGCAAGATGAAAATGGTCTCGTGGCTAGAAATAATATTAGATTAGTGGTCAAATATTTCAACCAAGAAGAAAGAATTGATTATAATGAAATCTTTGCTCCCGTGGCTAGACTTGAAGCCATAAGGATGCTTCTTACATTTATATCTTTTAAAAATTATAAGTTATTTCAAATAGATGTTAAAAGTATTTTTCTAAATTATTTTATTTCCGAAGAAGTGTATATTGAACAACCCCCGTTTTTAAAAATAATTTTTTTCTTTATCATATTTTTAAACTTAGAAAAGTTCTTTATGGATTAAAACAAGCCCCTCGGGCTTGGTATGAAAGACTTAGTTCTTTTCTTATTTTAAATAAATTTTCTAAAGACAAGATTGATACTATATTATTTTTTAAGTATTTTAAAAATAATTTTTTTGTTATTCAAATTTATGTTGTTGATATCATTTTTGGATTTACAAATGAATTTTTATGTGAGTCTTTTACTAAAGAAATAAGCTAAGAATTTGAAATGAGTCTAATGGATGAGTTAGCATTCTTCTTAGAATTATAAATAAAATAACTAGATGATGGTATTTTTATTAGTCAAACTAAGTATATCTTAAACTTGATAAAACAGTTTAGGATGGAAAATACTAAAGGATTAAACACTCCCATGAGCACATCTACAAAGTTAGACTTAGATAATGAAGAAGAAAACTTTGATCAAAAAATTTATAGAGGAATGATATGAAGTTTACTATATCTAACTACTACTAGAGCGGATATCATATTTAGTATTAGATTATATGTAAGGTGTCAATCTAATCCTAAACTTCCTCATTTGAAAGCAATTAAACGAATCTTTAGATACTTAAAAGGAACATCTAAACTAAGATTATGGTATCCAAAATTAAATAATTTTAACTTGATTGCTTATTCAGATACTAATTTTGGTAGATGTAGAATAGATAGAAGGAGTATTATTGGGACATATCAATTTTTAGGGCATGCACTTGTTTCTTGAACTTTTAAAAAATAAAATTCAGTAGCTTTATCAACTGTGAAAGCATAATATATTACAATTAATACATAATTTGAATAAGTCATTTGGATGAAAAACATACTAGAAGATTATGAAATAAAATTAAAAATATTCCTATAAAATGTGATAATACAAGTGCAATATGCTTAACCAAAAATCTTGTTCAACACTCAAGAATTAAATATATTGACATTAAATATTATTTTATAAGGGATCATGTAGATTGTCAAGATATCTCCTTGAAATTTATTAATACAATTAGCGGATATTTTTATAAAATCTTTAAATGAAGAATACTTTGATTTTCTTAGAAGAGAACTTGAAATGCTAAATCATGAAAATATATGAATTTCCAATCTAGATTTCATGATATTAAATTTTTGTGATAATGTTTTTAAAAAATTATCTTATTGTTCACATGAAATTATCTTATTGTTCTATCTTATTATTTACAAAAGGGGAGAAAATTTACATGATATTTTACTATTTTACGGACTTATTTGCTAGACTTGCTTGAAATTATATGAGGTGATTTTAAATACATGAGTAGCTCTTAAACTTTTACATCTCTTTGAAAATCTTGGAGTTTTGACCTTATTTTCAAAATCCACCTTTACAAAATTAAGAGCTATATTTAATGATGATTTACAACTCCTCCCTTGTTTTTTTTCCTTCTTTTTCATAGAAGGAAGAAAATTCTTTATGATTCATATCGTATTTTAAAAAAGGAGAGCTAAGACTCATGTGCCTTAAAATCCTTAGCCCTATATTTTACTTTTTTGTTGATGACAAAGGGGGAGAAATATAGATTGATGACATATGAGATTGATGAGTTGATGACTTAATAATTTAAAAATAAATTTTTGTTGAGGCATGAGTATCTCATTGCAATCCTTGAAATATTATTTGCTTGAAATATTAATTGCTTCATGATACTTGAATTCAAGAGTATGTGGTTCTCTTGAATTGAAGTTTTCCTTATTATGACATGAACTTAGGGGGAGTTAGGATTAACTCCCGTCATCAATTGATTATCATCATCAAAAAGGGGGAGATTGTTGAATCTCAAATTTTGATGATGAAATCAATTGATGAGTGTTTAATCTAACATGTGTGTTAGAGGAATATTGCAGGTCTAACTACGATGGAGGAATTGAGTTATAGCTAGATGATAAGCCAAGATCAAGCTTGGGCATTGGGTCAGGGTTCAGATGATGCAGTGGCACCTCGCCAAGAGTTCGCTAGGAGATTCGTCAAAAGGATCGGAAAGCTCGTTGGGAACATGTTGGGAGATCATCGGAAGAAGACCGTAGACTCGCCATAAGAATGCCGAAGGTTGCCGGATTGGCGGGAGTTAGTCTTGGTTTAGCTTGTTGGTCATTAAGAGTTATAATCATTGAGTCATAGCTAAGGATTGAGTCCTAATTGAGTTTGATTTGGAAGGAATCCAAATCAACTCAATGAGGCAACCAGGTCCACTATGGGGTTTGATTGACTCAATTAGTTGACCAAATAATTGATCAACATCAGGTTCAAGTCAAAATTCAAAAAATGGAGGGAACCACTTTTTCAGAGATTCTAGCGGCTGAACCACTGGTAAGCGACGGGTATACTACCGTCGCCTAGTATTTCGTGTGGCTGTCAGCGACGGGACAACCCAGGCTGGGCGGCTGAACCGCTTGTACCCTGGATTTTGGGTACTTTCGATGGTTGACCTACCTAGGCCGACGGCTAAACCTCCCCTACCCGATTTTTCCAGGTATATTTAAATTTTGGCTTCAAAATTCTGTAGCCACTTGGGGTCTATATATACCCCAAGTTTTTTTGCATTCCATACAATAATTTTGGGTATTATATTCTATGAAAAAATTATGTGTATTATAAGAAAAAGAAAAGGAGAAGGGAGAGAGCTTAGAGTTAGAAAAATTCTTGAAGTCTCCTTTGTAAGCTCAAGCGTGAGGGTTTGGTGTTCACTCAAAGAAGATTGATAGTAGACACCAGTGTGTCTCAAGGAAGATGACTCGGGAGTGGACGTAGGACGGTTAATGTTGAACCATTATAAAACTATGAGTTTTTTTTGCATACATTGCTTACTACTTTTGTATTGATACTTTCGAATTTATTTACGTTTTGAATCAAGGCTTCAAAATCAAGCACTTTACTTACGACTTTGCCTATCTCCTTATTCGAATTTGCTTATTCTTTTTTGTATCATTTTTAAGCAAGAAACTTAGCATTTATCTATAAGATTAATTTACTTTACTTGAGCTAAAATCTTCCAATTTTCCTTTCTTATTTCAAGCGAAAATTTTTATGTTAAAATGATAATTTATTCTTATACTAATTCACACTCATTTTCTTAGTACCAATTGATCCTAATATGACATATATGATATATAGAAACTTTGCAAGGATAATCATGTAAAACAATTTTACTTTAATGAGTTTAAACGGCTTTTTCTTTTTTTTTTATTTTCATAAAGCAGACCTTTTCAAAGATGGTATCATCGTGAATATACACATTTGAAAACCTAAATTCGTCATCGTCTCCGTGTCTCAACTGCCTACTTAATGTAATGACCGTAGGGAACTGCGGATCGTCGATCAAACGGTCTCCATATTTTGCTCACTATAATTCCCCTTGTGGAAATTCCACGGCGGAAAGGAAGACAGCAGATCCCCGAGGCAAACCCTCTCCTCCCATGGCGGCGACCGTCTCCTCCACCGGGGGCGTTCGATCCCTCTGGCTGCTTCTATGGCTAGGGTTAGCGTTAGGGTTCGGACTGGGCGACTCACTTGCTGCCGCCCTCAAAGTTCCCTTCCGCGTCAAGGACGTGCTCCCCATCCTTCCCCACCAGATTTCCTGGCCGGTCATGAACAACCTCCACACCGCTATCGATCTCCTACCGTCCTTTGTCGGATCCGTTGTCCCTGATGCCGGAATCGTCGGTTGGAAGGGCGCCTGCTTCTTCGAGAATGAAGCACGGCTTGAATTCACCGAGCATGTCAGCGGAGGCGGCAACGAGAGCAGCCTCAATGGCGGGATCCTACATCTTAAGGCAAATTCCTGTTACTTCATTTTTTTGCTAGCAACTGAATCAGATTCTTGGTTAATCGAAATCGACGACCTACAGCCGAAATCAACCGCCGATGGTCAATTTTAGCGGTACCGCTCGGTAGCTGCCGGTCTGAGTATCGGTCAGCTGCCGGACCGGTATGTACTGGGCGGTACGGGGCCTTATCGCTCCGTAATAAAAACCTTGGTGTTGCCTATTACAAAGTTCACAATGTGCATCATCGAACTTAGTACCCTAAGAGGAGCAACAAAACTAGTTTGTATTTAATCACTAAGTTATCAAGACAACTAAAGTTTCTAGATAAACACATTAAATGGACATAAATTAACATATGCACTAATATTGTTGATTGTTCATCAGATAAAATATAATATCCCATAAATAATATATATGACATGCAATTGGATTTATGATGTGAGCCTGATGATGAAATCCTGATCCTGATTTTTTTTTTTTTACTGCAAGACCTAAATTCATTTGTGAACCTAGTTGTGATGGATTTTTTACATGGCTGAAATAAATTGAGTTTCCTTTTAGCCTAAAATCTGTTGTCATTCCCAAGGTTTGCCGTATCAGTCCGTACCGGCATACCGGTATCTGATCGGTATGGTACGGTGCATACCGCTCGATATATTAAAATATAATATAATATTATATAATATAATATATAATATAATATAATATATATATAATAAAAAAATGAGGCATAGCCTTGCCTCGTCTCCGCGGGAACACGAGGCGCTGCCTCGTCCCCGAGCGGAATGATAAGGCGGTGCCTCACCCTCATCCCAGGTAGGAAGACGAGGCGGTGCCTCGTCCTCATCCTTGTCCTTGCACGGGAAGACGAGGCAATGCCTCGCCCTCCCGTGTAGGAAGACGAGGCGCCGTCTCGCCCTCTCGCGCAGAAAGATGAGGCGCCGCCTTGTCTCTCCCACGAGGTGAGGTGATGCATAGTTTTTTTTTTTAATTTTTAATATATATATTAGTATATATTAAATCTGTACCGCCTGGGATGGGGCGGTTCGTGTACCGGTACCCTGTTGGACCGGTACATACTGCCCATACCGGGCAGTACAGGGCGGCATGGCAAACCTTGGTCATTCCTAAGTTCACTGGTTCAGATGAAATGACTGATCAAGCATATGGATCATGAATTTGTATTGCTTTTTCTCATAGCAACCACCTTTATGTCATGAAGTAGTTATATGACAACTCAAGGCTGCTTTTCTATATTATTACCATAGTTTGGAGGAATCAGGAAGTCAGGAAAAAATAGAATCAGCCAACAAGCTTCAGAGATTCACAAAAGTCTCTATCTATATGGTTTGTTATATTAAAGCTTTTGGATTGGTTATGACCTTTTATTCTCCAAAATTACACCTTACAAATTTTCTTTTTCTTTCAAGTTTGTAAAAGGAGACAGCAAAATTTCCACCTTTTGATATCCTTTTCATGTTATCCACTTCTATTCCATTCTTGCCTTTTCTCATGATCAAACCCTAGTTCAACTTAGCGCTAGATCCCTATGGGTCAATTCTGCCTAAAACCACCCAGGCTGACTACTTGCGGAGGCAAAATGCTTTTGGTAGAGACCTGATATGCTTTAGAGGGGATTGGATCAATTATTTAAGAGCACCATTCTGCATTTTATGGGTATGGTGGTCCATTCATCATTATTTGGCTCTGATGTAGCTCACAGTCCTTGGTTTGAGTTGAGAGGAGTAGGCCTGATCCAGTCTGGAGAAGGTTTTTTTGGTTCAAGGACTTTTAACTTGGTGTAGGAGAGAATGGACACAAGTGTCCATCTCCAGAAGGAAAAGATGAGCACAGTTCTACCTGCTTGAAATGCATTATTATCTGATAGGAATTTCATTAATGGAATGCCTCTTAAGTTGGATCTTAGTTGATTGGATATTTGTAAATCTTAGATGTGCAAGTAGACTTCAGTTATTTTATGGCAGAGTTAAATAATATATGTTAGAAGTTTCTGGTTGTGTAGTTTTAATTTAATATTTTTTACTTGTAATTTGAGAAAATTGACTCTGTGGTTATCAAATATTTGAAAAGATATCTTGAGCTTCAAAATGGAAAGATAATAGAGCATGGACTCTGTGTTATATATCCCTTTCTTTTAGGCTCTAATATTTAAACATTAGATAAGACCCACAGAAATGATGGTTTATGAAGTATAAAAAGTTATAGTTAATGCTCAAAATTTAGCTATCTTTGAGTTGATTCTTGAATGTCCGAAAAAGCTTTTGACTATTTTCCATGTGAGATTGTTTCTATTTAGATCAATTGCTTTGCATGTAAAGACTGCAGAGAGTGTCATTGATGTTCACAAAAAAGAACTATCAAGTATTTAAGTGTATATCAATCAACAATATCATCTTTGGATGTACAATTTTCAATGGAACCTTGTGTTTTTAGTGACTTTTAATGCAGATTGCGTGACATTCTTAGGAACGGTCTGGCAATTCTGAACCAATGATGATTGTGAAGCTGGAATCTTGTCCTTCATTTTGAATGCCCCTATGAAAACAGTGGTTTGTGATGTACGCAAGGTTCTCCTTACGGAGCGGTAAGGCCCCGTACCGCTCGGTACATACCGGTCCGGCAGCTAACCGGTATGCGGACCGGCTGCTACCGGGCAGTACCGCTAAAATCGGTCGTCGGCGATAGATTTCAGCTGTCGGCAGTCGATTTCGACCGTCGACGATCGATTGACGGAGAAATCGACTGTTGGCGGTCAATTGAAGAAAAAGGGAAAAGAAGAAGAGGAAAAGAAAAAAGAAGTACCTCGTCGTCGTCCTTGCTTGTGCGCTGCCCGCGTGCCCTAGCCGCCCGCGGATCGCCTGCGAGCCGTCGTCGCCCGCGCGCCCTTGCCGCCCGCGGGTCGCCCGCGAGATGTTGCCGCTCGTGGGTCGCTCGCTAGACGTAGCCTCCCGTGGGTCGCCCACGGGCAACTATTGTCCCCGTGCGGGGAGACAAAACGTCTCCCTGCGCTGGGAGAGTGACCGAGGCGACGTCGCTCATTTATTTCTTTTTTAAATAGTTTTTAATATTTTTAATATTATATTATATAATATTTTAATAATTTAATAATACTGGTGGTATGCACTGTGTACTGCCACAGTACTGGTACCGTACCAGTACCGACAACATGTCGGTATACCGGTACGGACCGGTAAGTAAAACATTGGATGTATGTACTTCTCTTAAGGTAATAAATACACTTAGTTGTTATTGCCTAACCTTTTTCACTATAGATTCCTAGGGATGGATATCCATAGTAAATCCCTTAAAACTTTAGTTTCAAAAAGCTAATTTGTTATTTAATTTCATTTGTCTATCGATTAATTAAGCATTTAGAGTGGCTGTAAGTTTTCTAGAGATACCAATACAATTTCTCAATTAAATGAGTTTATGCTATGAACACGAAACTCTTTGAATACCATACATTAATGTTGTCATTGGTTTTGCTACAGTACCTTCTTTGAGAGTGCCCCTTATAGATGTTAATTTTCGTGCCTCTTCTTTGCAGACGGATGCGGCACATAGCTGGACATGTATGGATCTCTATGTATTTGCAACACCATACAGGATAATGTGGGATTACTACTTCTCTGCTCGAGAACACACACTAGTGATAACGTCATGGGAAGAGCCAGCAGAAATGGAATATGTACATTTTGATTTATTATTTGATTTGTTTTCTTCTTTCTGAGAAAATTTATAACTGTATCTTAACAATTTTCAGGTAAAACAACATGGTATTTCTGTATTTCTCATGCCGTCAGGGATGCTTGGAACTTTGCTCTCTTTGATTGATGTTTTACCCCTTTTTTCGAACACTGGCTGGGGTCAGAATGCAAATATAGCATTCTTAGAGAAGCATATGGATGCCACTTTTCAGAGGCGTTCTCAACCGCATAAGGCTACAATTAGAGTGAAAGATGTTCATTCTGGTGACTTCCTGGCAGTATCAAAGATACGTGGTCGTTGGGGTGGTTTTGAGACATTAGAAAAATGGGTGACTGGTGCATTCGCTGGGCATACAGCAGTTTGCTTAAAGGATGCCATGGGTAATCTTTGGGTTGGAGAATCTGGACATGAAAATGACAAGGTACTTTATAGAACACACTTTAATTCTTTATTCTTTGGATAAATATGTTTCTAACATTTTGATTGTAGAGTAAAGGAGAGACTTATGTGTTCAAGTTTAGTCATATCCTACTTTAAACTTTTCTCTGACATTGTTATGTAGCATAAAGTTGTCTTAACTCTGGCAGTTTCCAAAACTATCAGTTAAACATTAATGTGCATAGTTCTCCAGTTAAGTTTATGGTACCATGACAGGGAGAGGAGATCATTGTGGTAATTCCATGGGATGAGTGGTGGGACTTGGCATTGAAGGATAATTCTAGCCCTCATATAGCTCTGCTGCCTTTACATCAAGATTTGCGTGCAATATTCAATGAAACTGCAGCATGGGATTATGCTCAGAGCATGTCTGGAAAGCCCTATGGGTATCACAATATGATATTTAGCTGGATTGATACCGTTGCTGAAAATTTTCCACCTCCTCTTGATGCTAATTTGGTATGATCTTATTTGATGATCCATACAAAATATTTGATTCTTTTACTTTCTTTCTTTAGTTGCTTTATGTTTCATATTACTGCACTCTAATATTAATTTTTCACAAATGGACCATAAAGGCTTGGTAACAACAAATGGTTTTATAAGGGTCAGCGGTTATTTGTTACCTTTTTGCATGTCTCCACTCTTATGGAATTGTTGACGCAGGACCATGTAGCATTATGCATACAAAAGGCTGTACTTGGCACCTTGTTGCATGCCTCCATTACCATGGAGTTGTTGTTACGGACTATGAAATAGTATTATGCATTGTAACAAAATGCTAGTAAGAAAAAAGGATATTAGGAGCATATCTAACACCATTGCTCATTTCACAGTAGCTTTTCAATTCTTTTGGGTAGGGGAATGGCAAATCTGCCACCATGACTTGATGAGTATCTAGTTTAATAAGTGATTTCAGTGACATTTTTATCTACGACATTTGAAACATCCACTTTAACAGAACAAAAGAGAAGAGGAGATAAAGAGAAAAAATAAGAAAATACAGAAAATTTTTAATAATAAATTTAAATTATGTTGGATCAACTTTAGCCCTAATGATTTTGTTTATGTTATTGGTTGATTTTGAATAGATATGCTTAGCCTGAAAAATAATTTAGTTCATGGTTTTCAGAGTTCCTTTAAAATGTGGATGAATATATCTATCGGGTACCATACCAACCACACTGATACCCTGTTGGTACCCTACTAGTATTGTACATGTATCGTGTTAATATAGATTAGTATTGATAATACTCGTGAAGTGGAATAATTTACCATTCAAAGATGTAACGTGGGAGTCTTACGAGGAGCTGAAGACTCGGTTCCCAGAGTTTATGGACCCTCAGCCTTGAGGACAAGCTGATTCAAAGAGGGTGGGCTTGATAGGACTCCAACAGGGTTGAGTCCTAATCAACCTAGAAGTAGTCAATAAAAATCCTGTCGGATTGTAATAAAACTCCACCTAGCCACTTTTATCCTATAAAGAAGTGTGGCTAGGGTTTAGATTGAGGCCTTAAGGCTTAGTGGCCGTCGCCCCCTTTACTAGGCTGGTCGGCCAGGGTTCCCTTCAACTAGGTCGGCTATAGGAGGGGCAAATGGATAATTTTACATAGGCAAGCACCCCCATGGGCTAGGGTTTAGAACCATATATAATGATGTAGTCGCCCCTTCTCTTTTATCAAGCAAGATTAATCTTTTATTCAGCCTTATGCCGAGTTCTAGGAGGGAGGAACCCCTATAGCATTCTAAGGGTTGATCCCCCTCAAAGATCAAAATCTATAGAGCTCCTTTAGGGGTTCTATCAGAGGGCAGCCCTTCGATGAAATCTATTGGTATGTCAGTCCATATTGAGTCCGATATAGGTAGAGGTTGCTCATTTTTGCTGTTCAGGGGAGGATATCTTCTGCTCTAAAAAATATTTAAGGCTCTTGTGGTCAGTTTTTATTTGGAAGTGCCGTCTGATCAAGGTCTCCTCTTCGTTACTGCGTGCACAATCGTAAGCATCTCCTTATCGTAGATAGACATTTTTAGATGGGAGGGAGACAATGCCTTGTTGGTGTAAGCGAGGGGTTGGCCATCTTGCATGAGGACGGCGCCGATCCCAACTCCGGATGCATCGGCTTCAATGACGAAGGTTCTGTTGAAATCAGGTAGCGTTAGTATGGGCGTTGACGTCATGGCTGCCTTGAGATCGTCGAAGGTAGCAGAGGCTTTGTCCGACCACTGGAAAGCGTCTTTTTTCAGTAAGGATGTGAGGGGTGCACTGATCTTCCTATAATCTTTAACGAACTTGTGGTAGTAGCTCATCAATCCGAGAAAATCGCGCAGCGATTTTACGTTCTTCGATGTCGACCAGCTTTGCATTGCCTTAAATTTGGAAGGGTACACCGCCACTCCTTCTGATATAAGGTGCCCAAGATACTCCACCCTTTGTTGAAGAAAGCTATACTTCGATTTTTTGACAAAAAGAACATTCTCTCAGAGAATCGTCAAAACAAGTCGTAAGTGCTGAAAATGACTTTCAAGGGAAGGGCTGTAAATGAGGACGTCGTTGAAGAATACCAACACAAACTTACGAAGAAATCTCCGGAAAATATCATTCATAAGTCTCTGGAAAGTGGAAGGAGCATTGGTGAGACTAAAGGGCATTACCAAAAACTGTAGTGGCCATTGTGCGTTCGAAAGGCGATTTTTGGTATGTTGTCTTCGCATACCCGAATTTGATGATATCAGGATTGGAGGTCTAGCTTCGTGAAGACTCGAGCTCCCCTTAATTCATCAAGTAGTTCATTCACCACTGGAATAGGGTATTTGTCTTTGACGGTTATGCCGTTGAGAGCTCAGTAGTCAACGTACATTCGCCACGTTCCATCTTTCTTTCGTACGAGAAGCACCGACAAAGAGTAGGGGCTGCAACTTGGCCGAATGACCCTTGTTTCAAGCATCTCATTCATAATTCTTTCTATTTCATCTTTCTGGAGGTGGGGATAACGATATGGCCGAGTGTTCGCTGGTGGTTTGCCCGGAAGAACCGGAATTCGATGATCATGCCGACGGGTAGGAGGTAGGCCGTGCGGTTCGACGAAGACATCTGAAAATTCAGTAAGTAGTTGGAGAAGGTTTGGGTCTTCAATTTTTGTTGGCTCCCCCTCAGGTTGCTGCTGGAGTTGTATCCGGAAGCCGCTGTTCGTTTTGTGCAAAACTTTCTCCATTCGTTGTGTAGAAATCATTGTCACGTTGCTTCCGCGTTTCCCGCGTAGGATCACCTGTTTCCCTTTGCAGTAAAATCTTGCTGTTCATGAATTTATTGGTGCTCCCGGTATCGATGAGGACGGTGATTGGCTGTTGTTTGAGTAGGCCTCCCACTTTCATCGTCTGTGGGTTTGCATAGTCGGCAAGAGCATGCATCATGCAATCGACTGGTTGTGACTCCTCTGTGTCCTCTTCATGGTCAAGGTCCTCTTCTTCATGTTTGAGGTTCTCCTCTTCAACGGGTTCAATCATGAGGAGCCTCCCGTTTTTGCAACGATGATCGCGGCTCTAAGGCTCATCGTAGTGCCAACATAAACCTTTCGCAGATCGGTCGCAGAGTTCTTCTCTCATTAAATTTTTTGGCTGAGAAGGTCGGCTGGCAGTAGGTGGCGCTGAAGGCCTAGGTGCTGCTGGTCGGGTGATGACCCTAGTCCTCCGGACGTCGGGTGTGTATGGTTGTCGCGTCTTGACTTCTCCCCGAATCTCTAGTTTCAACCCTTCGATGGAAGTTCCTAGCAATTAATTTTCAGACCAATCTCTTGTTTGATTAGATAATCTTTCGAACCTGGTCTAGTATTCTTGAATGGTGTAAGTTTGACGGATCTTAGCAAGTTGGCCGTCGATGTTCTCGTACTCGGTTGGTCCGAAGCGGATTAGCAGTTCGTCTTTAAATTGCCTCCATGTAGGGACTCCGTGAGTATGTTCGAACCAATCATACATTATATCGCATCTCATTCAAGGTGCATAGCAGCAATGTCTACCATGGATGCATCCGGGGTCTTGTGGTAGCGAAAATAATGTTCTGCACGTGAAATCCATCCGATCGGGTCTCCTTCTTCCCATCTATGGAAGTCCATCCTCATGCGTGGATATGGAGGGTCCGTTATAGGTCGCCCTTTCTCCTGGGAGTCCTCTCTCCGATCTGAACTTTCGCCTTGTTGAGATCTCTTTGGGCTCGGTGGTCGACCCAAACTGAATTGAGGGCGTAGTTTGTCCTCCATATGCGCCTCAAAGGCCTCCAACTTGGCATCGATTAGTTCTTCAGATGCCATGGCGTATGACTCCTAATCTGTAATGTTAAGGTTCTTCTTTTGCTGCTGGGTTAGGGGCATGTATTGGTTGAGAGATTTGGTGGTCGAAAGGATTGGTGGACCGAAGGTTGAAGGCTGCGGTTTTGGGCTTAGTAGGCTGCTGTTTGAAGTGCGATTTGGGCTACTGTTTGGAGGTGTTTTGGGGGCTGCAAGGGCTATGATGGCAGTGGGTTTAAGGTTAAAAAGATGGTTTAGAGTTGTTGTTGATGATAGCAACATGTTTGATAAGGATCGGTTGGATATGTAACGAACAGATGCTGAAATATGGTGGCAGAATTTTTCGTCGGAGAGACAGCAGTTTTTTGACGAAAATTCCAGCAATAAACCGATGCTTTGTGCAGAGAATTGACAGTAAAAATTCAGTGCTGATGATAGCAAGGGTGATGAAAATATAGAAGGAAATCTCGGCAGTAATGTAGCAAGAATAGCGACGAATGTTTTGGCAGCAGAATTCTTCTTGAAAAAAATCAGCAGTTTTGCGATGAGAAGTTGTGTTTATGGACGTTTTCAAATATAATTTCAACGAAGAATCTGATGTAGATGAAGCGGTGTACGATCGACTGCCTCTTGTAATTCCAAAATATATAATTGGCTTAGCCAAAGTAGATTAGGTCGATTGAGAATTATTTGACAGGGACAAAACCCTACAATTATTGAAGGATAACCTCTCAGCCGTCCAAGCCAGGATGAAGCAGCGCAAGCTAACGCACATCGAAGCGAAAGGGAGTTCTCTGTGGGAGATTGGGTTTTTCTTCGTCTCCAGTCATACAAGCAAACATCAATCAACTCACGAGCATCTATTATCTCCTCGCTTTTATGGACCCTATCAGATCACGGAGCACATTAGAGCTGTGGCGTACAAATTGGACTTACTTGCTGATGCTAAGATCCATCTTGTTTTCCATGTCTCCTACCTAAAACTCAAGCTGGGTGAAAACGAATCAGCCCAAAGCCAACTGCCAAACACTCTTGCTGATGGAGATATCCAAGTCCAACCACAAGCGATAGTCGACCGTAGGATCGTGATGCGCCGTCGATGTCCTTCTATTGAAATATTGGTGCATTGGAGTAATTTACCTATCGAAGATGCCATGTGGGAATCATATGAAGACTTGAAGACCTGGTTCCTAGAGTTCATGGAGTCCCAACCTTGAGGACAAGGTTGATCTGAAGAGGGTAGGTCTGATAGGACCCTAGCAGGGTCGGGTCCTATTTAATCAAGTAACAATTGATAAAACCCTGAGAGATTATAATAAAAAAACCACCTACCGCCTCTTATCTTATAAAGCAGGTCAGTTAGGGTTTTGGGGGAAGGATTCTTGGAGACATTGGGCCTCCTCGTTGCCGCCCACCTTATTGGGCAGGTCGGCTAGGGTTTGTGTAGGGAGCATTGGAGGAGTTGGAGCCTCCTAGCCGCCTCCCCCTTATTGGGCAAGTTGGCTAGGGTAGAGGGGTGAAAGAGGAATTTTACTTAAGGTAGGAGTCTCTCTAGGGTTAGGGTTTGGAGTCCTATATAAAGCATGTATCCCCCACCACTTTTCATCAAGCAATAGATCTTTTCTTTTTAGCCTTTGTGGCCGACTACCTAGGAGGGAGGAACCCTTGTAGCTCTAAGGAGACTGATCCCCTTCAGCGATCATCCAAGCGATAGAATTCTGCGGAGTTCTATCATTACACTTTTCTCCTTTTATGTTGATGACAAATTGGGAGAAGCTATGTTGATTTAATCATGCATGTATGAAGTACTTTAAGGGAGAGAAGTTACGATGATAATTTAAAACTTGAATCATGCATAATATGATGTAATTTGATGATTTGAAATTATGCATGAAATACTTGTATTTATGATGCATGCAATGATATTTCAACTATGATTCATCAAATTACATCATAGTTAGTCTCCTTGGAATTCATCAAATTACATCATATTTTGTTGTTCCTTGGAATTCACCATAAACAATTATCTTTTATATTTCAATTTCATTTTTTGTGACAAGATTTTTATTGTTTTTAATTTTTATGTAATTTTCCTATGCTCTAATTTCACTAATTCAATCTAATGATGTTATCATTCCCTTAATGTTGTCCCTAGCCAAGAGCAATCTTGGTATCAATCTTGCACAATATGTTTGAAATAATTACAAGGGATAGTAAAGATTCTAAAGAATATCCGACATTCATATTTATTAGATAAATAAGAGTATAGAAGTTGAACTATTGAAATATATGATTGTTGCAGATCATATCTACACATATCTTAAATATACATTTTTAGTTTTCTTTTTCTAATGTGGACCTATATCTTTACAACCATATTAAAAATTTGGATCTCTTTGTCTTATTTCAGTATCTTGAATTAGATATTAGATGCTACGATCCGTGTTGCACTTGTGGCTTTTCATCTGAATCCTGGCAACATGGGCCATATGTGTCAAAAATCTACTAGACTGTTGGAGTTACTCTGATTTGTTTTGGAAAGTTAAAAAAGGGGTATAGAGACATAAAACTGAATGTTTTTAGGATCAAGGATTACGACGCTTCTAGTTACAATACACGTAAACCATTGTTGGGAATTGGATAAAGAATTGTTGGTTAATCATTCTACCTTTCTTCCTAAATATTGAAACTATTGAAACATCTTTATTTCTTTTTATTGCTTCTTGTTTCTTTTTGTTCACCAGTACATATAAAAATTGTGCCTTTAATGATTCATGTTCCAGGTAATGTCTGTAATGTCTATGTGGACTAGGTTGCAACCTAGTTATGCTGCTAATATGTGGAATGAAGCCCTCAACAAGCGACTTGGGACTGAGGTACATGTAGAGCAGTAAAATTTCTTCTTGTTATATACGTTTAAGATAGTTTCCACCAAGGTTTTACGTATCGATCCATACCGGTGTATCAACATTTTTTTGATACTGGTATGGTACCAGTACTGGGCGGTATGCATAGTACATATCGCCCGGTATATTGAATATTTTATAATATAATATAATATTAAAAAATATTAAATATATTAAAAAATACAAATAAAGGGGCGACGTCGCCTCGATCTCTCTCCCCACGCGGGAGACGTTCCGTCTCCTCGCGCGGGGAGAAAAGTTGCCCATGGGCGGCGAGGGCTGCGACGGCTCGCGGGCGACCTACGAGCGGCGAGGGCTGCGACGGCTCGCGGGCGACCTGCGGGCGGCGAGGGCGCGTGAGCGAGGTACTTTTCCTCTTCTTCTTTCTTCTTCTCCTCTTCTTTCTTCTTTTCCACTTCTTCTTCTTCGTCTTCCCTTTTCTTCCTCAATCGACCGCCGACGGTCGATTTCTCCTTCATTCGATCGTCGATGGTCGAAATCGAGTGGTACCGCCTGATAGCGGCCGATCCATGTACCGGTCAACTGTCGTACCGGTATGTATCGAGCGGTACGGGCCTTACCGCTCGGTAAGTAAAACCTTGGTTTCCACACGAATATGTATTACGAATTACATAAGTATATCGCAATAAATTAAAAGTTCAAAAGTTACAGAAGGTAGATGGCCTATCCAATTTATGCATGATTTACATTTAAGATTAAGATCTCAGTATTATTTTAGTTCTCTTTGGAATTGTATGTGTACCACACGTCCTAACTGTCAAAGAGATCCTTCCTCATTTTCTTTTAGCAAATAGATCTTCATTATGCAATTTGATCAATTTGAGCAGTTCTATGCAAAATGTCAGTTACCGTCAGATATCATATTCATGTTTCTGTTTCTCTTGCTGCAAAAGAAGCCTAATCTTTTTTTAGAGAATATGGCTATGAACCATTAAAATATCACTGGTAATTTGATCTGCTATGTTGGCCACAAAATTTTTGAGTAATTCTCTATCATTTAAAGTGAAATTCGATTTTGACTAGAAGATTAAACATTTTGTGGGAGGTTGAAATTAGAAAAGAACCTTCTATGAGTGTATAATGAATGAAACTGAAGTATAATAAGTTGGTGAAGCTTATAGAGTAGACTTGCGAATCGGGTCAATTCCACCCCTTTTATATTAACAACATCCGATCCAACTTGTTAGGCCTGATCTGTGTTGTAAGATCACATGATCCTATGGTCAATATTGTGAGTTTAACAACCTATTCATCATCCTTTTTAATGTTCTTGATGATGGAGGTGGGAGGGCGATAGTTAAGGGTAGTGAAGGGAGAAGAGGGAAAAGGGAGGAGGGAGGGGAGTGTTAGGATCCTAGCCGAGTCGGGTCCTAGTCGATTGAGTCGAGTCCTTATATTAGATCTTGTTGACCGGCCTAGACCTGACATTAGGTCGGTAGGAGGAGATTTGAGTCCATTGTAATAAATCAGTCCAAATCCTAGTAGGATTAGGATTCAGCTGAACTAGAGTCTGGTTAGGAGTCGGAGTTGGATTCAGGTCAGAGTCAACCAAGTCAAGCTTGTAATCAACCCAATTGGTTGTGCACCTTGATGAGGGGAAGTCGGCTAGGGCTGAGAGGAGGCGGCTAGGGTTTGAAATGGTAATGTTTCACTTGGAGTAGGAGTTTGATTAGGAGTTGGAGTCTTAGTTTACTTGGAGTATGAGTTTTATTAGGAGTTGGAGTCTTAGTTTACTTGGAGTAGGAGTCATATTAGAAATTAGGGTTTTGGGACCCTATATGAAGCATGTAGCCACCATTATTTTTTCAAGCAATCAATACATCCTTTTCAGCTATTGTGACCGACTACCAAGGAGGGAGGAACCCTTAAAGAGTTCCAAGGAGGGCCGATCCCCTTCAGAGGTCAACCCAAGCTTAGAATCCTGCGGGGTTCTAACACTTGGTATCAGAGCAACGTTCTTGGCGCCTTGCTGCCCTTCCACAGTCGCCGCTACCTTCATCCAGCCATCCACCACCTCCCAAGCAATTCCCATAATTGCTGTGATCATCACCGACTCCGCCATCATCACCGCTACCACAGAAACATCTTCTACAGCCTCCACCAAAATTGCATCAGGTTCTGGTATCTACTTTACTTGCTACAATTTACTTATTCAAGAACAAAAAAAAAGTACATCTATCTCGCTACAAAAACTTATCATCGCAAAGTTATCTTTACAACGAAAGTTGCGCTGCAAAATTCCAGCCGTATATTTGCTATCATATCTTTGATCTTTCTGTCGATATCTTACTACCATATTTGCCACTATATCGCTGTCATTTATATTGCTTCTATCCTTGTTGATTTCATGCTGTCATATTCCTCAAAATACTACTGCAATATTGCTTGAACTTTTGTCATAAAATTGATGTCTGTTGACGAAAAATTCTGTCGCCATACTTTTCAGTGTTTCTTGTTGCATACACAATTGATCTCTGTCGAATTTGTTGCTGCCATATTACTATCACTGTTGTCATCTATCTTGCTGCTATCCTCATCAGTTTCTTGTTGTTGAAATCATCCATATACTACTGGAATCCTTTTGTCGCAAAACTGCTGTTCTCGACAAAGAATTCTGCAGCAACATCTTTTAGAACGTCTTGCCGCAGCCGCACCAAACCGGTCGTTGCTCCCAACACAACCCTAAACCTTGTTTCCCAGCCTCAAATCACTGCCACCAAAACCCTTTCCAGCCTCCACAACACCCTCAAACCGTAGCACCAACAACAACCTAAACCGTAAGCTATCAACCCTAAACCGCAACCTTGACCCATGTCTCTTTCAGCCACCAATCCCTACCAAACCAATTGCTGCCACCCACAGCAACCTTAACCCATCTTCCTATCCTTAAACCACTGCCACCAAACTCCCCTTACCGCCTCCACAGTAGCCTCAAACTGCAGCATCAACTACACCTCTGACAGTAGCCTATCATCGCAAAATTCTATAACACTATCTTTCGGTGTCTTTTGCTGCAACCATACCCGATCCTTACCAAGATTCTTGCTACCACCCACATCAACCCTAAGGCACACCTTTACCCTTAAGACGCAACCGTTGTAGCCCACTTTTAATCTCTACAGTTAACCCAAACAACAACACAAACTGCAGCCCAAATAGTAGCCTTCCACCACTGATCCTTGTCTTCTGCGACCACCAATCTCTCCACCGACCTATGCCCTTAAACCGTCAACGGAAGAAGGATCGTAATATCTTTAGATCTGGAGACATACGCTATGGCATCAGAGGATTTGATCGATGCCAAGTTGGAGGCTTTCGAGACGTGCATGGAGAACAAACTGCGCTCTATTCGCAGAATTTAGAATAGGACGATCACCAAGCCCAACGAGATCGCAACAAGGCGAGAGTCCAGATCGCAAAGAGAACCCTCCAGAGAAAGAACACGCGAGGATCTAGCATCTACACGCATGAGGGTGGACTTCTCTCGATGGGAAGATGGAGACCCGACCGGGTGGATTTTGCGTGCAAAGTGGTACTTCCGCTATCACAGGACCTTAGAGGCTTCTATGGTTGATATTGCTACCATCCATCAAGGAAGAGAAGCTATTCAGTAGTATGATTGGTACAAGCACATCCACAGAGTTCCCACATGGAGGCAATTCAAGAGCGGGCTGCTGAACCGCTTTAGATCGACGGAGTACGAGAACACGAACGACCAACTCGTGAAGATTCGCCAAACCTCAACCGTGTAAGAATATCAAACCAGGTTTGAGTATCTTTTAAATCAAACTCAAGATCGGTCTGAAAAGCAATTGTTAGAGACATTCATTGAAGGATTAAAGCTGGAGATTAGATGCAAAGTCAAGGCGCGACAACTATATACATTGATGGTTGTCATTTCCTTTGCTCGCATCCATGAGGAACGGCTGAACAACGATGCCCGAAGGACTAAGATCATGAACCGACCAGCAACCATCAACCTTGCAGCCTCCCCTATTGCCAACTGAACCTCTCAGCCCAAGGAATTTATCGGAGAAGAACTCCGAGAAAGATTGACGAAAAGGCTACGTTGGCACTGCGACCAACCATGGAGTAGAGATCACCGCTACAAAAGGGGAAAGCTTTTGGTGTTTGAACCGATCGAGGATCCAGAACCTGAGGATGTAAATCCCAAACCTGAGAGGGAAGATGCAGAGGAAGAACCGTAGCCGGCCATCAGCACCATACATGCCCTAGCTGGCTACGCCAACCCGTAATCCACAAAGGTCGACGGATTCCTCGAACACTAGTCGATCACCATTCTTATCGACACCGATGGATAGCAAGGTTGCTGCTCGATTAACTCTCTGGATTAAAGATTGCAGTAGGATCGATGTAAAAATCGTGGATTGTCGAATCCTCAACTGCAACCAAAAGTGCCCTTGGGTGAAACCAATTTTGCAGGGCCAAGAAATCACCACAGACTTCTTCCTCCTACCACTTGATGATTATCAAGCAGTGCTCGACGTCAAATGGTTGTCCACTCTAGGTGATGTTTCCTGGAATTTTTTCAAATTAATCATGAAATTTTTCAGCAATGGGAAACAGGTGATCCTACGAGGAAAGTGCGGGGGGCGAAGTATCGACTGTTTCTACGCAATGTATGGAGAGGGTGCTGCACAAATCGCATATCGGCTTCCTAATACAACTTCAATGGCTGCAAATAGGATAGTCAATGACGAACAAAGATCCAAACCTCCCTTCATTGCTTGCTAAATTTTCAGATGAGTTTGCTGAACTGACAAAACTGCCCCCTACTCGGCCCTATGACCATTGCAAGTTCGTGGAGGACGATGGCAAGATCAGCGCTTCCCTCATGACATTGCTGAAAAAAGATGTCTTTCTCTGGCCGGATGAAGCTACAATAGCCTTTGATTCCCTTCAAAAATTGATAAATCATTCTTTCTAAACCTCTCACTTTCTAATTCTACAATATCATGTTCTTGAGCTGCTACCGGCATTTCCTTCTATCCTCGGGCCAATAACTACTCCAGTTGTCTAAATTATCTCTCCACCAACTCTTTTAACTTATTAATCACCACATTTCTTTAATCTCCCTGTATAGATGTTTCTCTACCATTAAGAGTCTTCCCCTGAGCATTATCAGAGCTATTAGCTTATCCTCTAGTTCTCATACTATCTCTTGATTAATCCCAAGCTATTCACACCCGAGTTGTCAAGTATAAGAGCATCAAATAATAATAAGAAAATCAATACAACTTAGTTATTAAAACTTGCATAATAGTTGAGTAGTGTATCCCATGCTTTTGCAGATACAGATAGTCTATAGGACTCGGAATTGGGCTCTCATACCACACTTAAGAACAAGAGCAGTGGTCATTCTTGTTTTGATGTCATTAAAGGCTTTGGTAGTGACTAGGATCCAATTAAACTCATTATTTCTTTAGGCAATCAGTGATAGGTGCCATGGTAGAACTAAACTCTAATGAATCTCTTATAAAAAGAGAATAATCTATGAAAACTTCGAACCTCAGAAAGGGTTTTAGGCTCTGGCCGCTTTAAAATGATGTAGATCTTTTTGGATCAGTGGTAATACCTTGAGCATAAATGATGAAGCCTAGGAATAAGACATGGTTTGCATGAACGAACACTTTCAGATTGACATAGAACTTAGCAACTCGAAGGGTAGCAAGAACCTTTGGCTTTACTAAAGATCAAGATGTCATCAAAAACTCAAAGTAAACTATAACAAATTTGCCTATGTAGGGTTGTAAAACTTGGTTCATGAACCGCATGAAAGCAAGGTTTTATTTACCGAGCGGTAAGGCCCGTATTGCCCGTCGGCGACGATTGAGGAAGAAAAGGGAAGAGGAAGAAGAAGAGGAAAAGAAGAAAGAAGAAGAGGAGAAGAAGAAAGAAGAGGAGGAAAAGTACCTCGCTCACGCGCTCTCGCCACCTGCGGGTCGCCTGCGAGCCGTCACCGCCCTCGTTGTCGCCCTCGCCGCCCGCGGGCAACTTTTCTCCCAGTCGAGTCCTAATTCTAATAGTCCTAATTCTAATCCGGCCTATCCCGGATTTCCCTGCCTTTTAGACTTACTTGTAGTGGTTTCATTCTATTTGTATTTCTTCTCAGGATAGAACTACCAGCAAATAGACTCGAACTGATGTTTCTATTACTTTAACTCAAAGCGGGGAATCAAATACTGCCTAACAGGGCTTTAACTCAAACCTACCTTCCAACTAGTGCTTCTCGTAATGAAGCTATTACTGTAGGATCCAACTATGTATAAAAAGAACAGAGCTGCTGCTTTTAATCCTTTCTCTACGAACCTCAAAGCTGGAATAATAACTAAGAAAACAGCTATCAACTAGGGCTAGGGCTTTCGCTACGAACCTCAAAGCTGCCCAAACCCATATAGCAATATAGAAGTATAATCCTCCCCGGCTTTGATTCTTTTAATCCATACTTGTATTCTATAGCTGTTGATCTAGAACAAGATACAGAACCAATGGATAGGTTAGTATAACATAGAACCAACACAACTATTTTTATTCTAATGAAACCGGAGACCGGGGATTGAACTAAGCACTATTAAAATTAGGACTCGACTGAAGGGTACCACTTTCGAATAGAAAAACAGGCATACGAGACCTTAACTAATAACCACAAGAGATCCAACTACGGATAAACAGAATAGAGCTACTGCTTCTCGTACTTACCTCATCAACCGGGAATTCTACTCATGTTTCTAGGACTTCAATCCGTGTCAATCAAACTTGGACCAGTACTACTTAGCCCTCTAGAAAACCTAGTGCTATGATGACGAGCTATGAGACTAGGATCCATCTAGTACTTAACATAGTAGGTAGCGTACGGGACTAACACATCTAGTAATAGACTATTAGTAGGAGTAAGCACCAGTAATAGACTAATAGGAATAAGCATAAGAACCAAACAGGTAAGTAAAGGAATCGAACTCGAATACTGGAATCGAATCACTGATAACACGAACCAGAACTACTATTTGTGGCAATAGAACCTGAGAATGCACCTACTCCTTATTAGACTTCGACTCAGAACTAATACTTTCACTGGCACCTACGCTGCTCTGAGTTTTGTTCCCTCAGTTGCTAATGTGGTTTTGCAATTGCATGTGATCAGGATTTGGACTTGCATGGGATTATTGTTGAGACTCAGAGGCAGGGAATGACCTTTGATCAGTTGCTAACCATGCCTGAACAAGATGAATGGATCTATAGTGATGGAAAGTCTACAACTTGTGTTGCTTTTGTCCTGGAGCTATATAAAGAGGCTGGAATATTTGGCCCACTTGCCAACTCCATTCAAGTTACTGAATTCACTGTAAGTGCAATGATCATCATGGCCAAATAAATTGGTTCTTTTGCTTTGTTCACTCGAATGCTGTATGTTTATACCATATTTTTGCAATTTGGTCCACCACAACCAAACACTTTGACTTTGCATGATAATAAATAGATCTGTATGTCCTTTTTTCTTGACCATGCTGTAGCTTATATAACTTTGGATTCTGTTTCCACAGATTCGTGATGCATACATGCTGAACATCTTTGAGAATAACCAGACACGATTACCAAGCTGGTGCAATGCACTGGAAGAAAAGCTTCCCTTTTGCCAGATACTTGGGTACTATAGGATGGAGTTGCCTCAATACAACACCATTGAGCCTTATGCACATATGAATGAGAATTGTCCCTCCCTGCCACCAGCTTACACCAGACCTGAAAGGTGTTGATAACAGGCGCTGAGGAGATTCAGACGGTAAAGGCTCTTGTTTCACAATTTCTAACTATATTCCAATGATGTTCAATTGGTGTAACTTGGTGCACGCCCATATGATGTTTCCTCATAATAATAATAATAATAATAATAATGTATAATCATTGATCTCACTGTGAAACTTGCTGGTTGAACAGTTCACTTTAGCATTTTGTAAGTATAACTAACTGCCTCAAGTCCTCCAAAATATTAGTTTTGGTAATCTATCCAACTGGTACAGTATAAGTTTTTCTTTTCTTTTTTATTTATTGAAATTGTAACTGGTGAGGTGAGCTTTGATGATTATAAGATATTTTGTAATTTATACTGATTCATGTTATTAAATAAAATAATAGAAATAAAAAATAGAATTGTATTGTTATTGAACCAGTTATTGTATCTTATCTATATGTAAGAGATGTGAAACCATGGTTAAATAATTGATATTGCAGAAACATATTTGGTAAGTTATACCTGTAATAAAAATTGAAGTTTGAAACAAATATTATACTCGGTCCTGCTATTTGCTGTTTGGAATCTGTATCTGGTTTTGGGTAACCTGAGGATCATTAACATTCTCGGGATTACACCTTTCATCCTCTTCACGCCGCCGCTGCCTACAGTTTTGGAATTTGGAGTTCAAGTATGCTATTTTCCTCTTAACAAAATATAATCTAATAAGAAAATGAAAAAAGTGCAAATGATTTTGATTAAATGGATTTGAATGTCCGAGTTGGAACTTTATTAAATAATAATTGAAGGTGATATATTCGTCAAGCAAATCGTCGAGACCAATGTTGTGTTCAAAGACGATTATACTTCTAAGAAGATATGCGCAGAGGTGGAACTCAAATACTTCATATCTAATAGTAAAATCTGATGGTGTTTTTAACTAAGCAACATTCATAACATTTTTCTCATGTAAAACATAGGATATGTGCAGAGATGGAAGCAACCTTTGGCATGTTAAACTTGTAAACCCTTGTGATCTACAATCTATCCTTGTGATCTACAATCTATTACATTTTCTATGAGTAAGTATAAATTGCTATATGTAATTAACTATGATTAACATTTCAATCCCTTTACTTTAAAAATAGCATTGGGATCCCTATATTTACGAAATAAAATATTTAATTTCAATTCTACTCACGTTATTAATTTTTGCGACATAAAAAATTATCACATGTAAAAGAGCACGAAGAGAATAAAAAAGTAATTTTATTATCTATTAATTTCATATAAATTTCTCATTCGCAATGTCGAGGCTTTCACACCTACAAAGCTAAATTTTTCATTTCTAAAATCTTTTTTTAGTCTCCTCTTAGTGCGTGTTTTGTTTTATGGAGAGAGCTTGGAACATGGTAACGTTCCCTGGTCATTGCAGTGGGCAATCCTCGATTCAGATGCTATAATCGATGCTATTTTGAAGCGATCGCTTAAGGAAAGAGAGAGGTTGCAACAGCAGCACCAGTAGATAATTATGCTCTCTTCCTTCGATCCGTAAACTAGAGGATGCTTCTTGCCTCCTCCACTTCCTCCCACGTTCCTCCTCCTCTTGTTGACCTATCTTTAGGCTCCTTCTTAACTTCGTCTAATTTGTTGGCGTTCAGGTTTAGGGTTTGACAATAGGCCATCCTCCATGATGCAAGATCGACTACAGGAGCTAGAGCGACAACTACTCTTGGACGAGTACGAGGACGAGAACGAGGAGGACACGGTCAGTGTGTTAGGCTCAACCGTGACCCCCATCGAGTGGAGCAACATGATACAATAGCTCACCTTGTCGTTGTTGCCTCAGTCGGTAGTTATAGTGGTAGTGGCTAGCTTGGGTCTCGACAATAGGTCGTCCTTCGCGATGCAAGACCACTTGTAGTAGCCAAAGTGGTAGCTACTCTTGGATGAGGATAACGAGGACATGGTTAGCATGTTAGGCTTGGCCGTAACCATTGCCAAGCTCAAGTCACCATCGCTACCTCCATCGGCAGCTACAATGGCAACGATTGGCTTGGGATTCGATAATAGGATGCCCTTCGATGTAGGATTGGCTGCAAAAGGTAGAGTGGCAACTGTTGGAAATAATCCAAGTAGTTAGGATGATGATGAGATCAGTTTAGATAAGGATAAGATTTATTTAGATGTGATAGATTTTTTATTATTTTAAAATATCTGTATTCTGTGTTTTAATGATTATAAATAGGTGCTCTTGGTTCATACCAGAGCGCACTGCAGACTGTTGATTGAAAGTATTCCTGGTGTCATCTACTATTCTCTTCTCCTTCTCTCTGAAGTTTTGCAGAAAAGCCAACAGTGGTATCAGAGCCTGGTTCAAAAAAGATCAAAAGGAGTACACCGATCAAAAGGAAGGGAAGACTAGTAGATCCAAAAAAAAGAAAAGGAAAAAAGAGAAGATGGCAGGACTTACAGTAAGTGTTCCTAATCAACTTCTTCCTATCCTCAAAGGTGATAATTATCAGTTTTGGGCTATTAAAATGAAAACTCTCTTTGTTTCACAAGGATTGTGAAATTTGGTAGAAAATAGTTTTGTTCAGTATGATCTGCAAGATCCTAGTATTACAAAAGATCAAAAAAACCAGATGAATGAAAATATGTAAAGAGATACAAAAGCCCTCTACATGTTACAACAAGCAATAGATGATTCCATATTTTCCAGAATCATGTTGGCATCAACATCAACAGAAGCTTGGGAGATATTAAAAAATGTGTTTGGAGGCACAGAGAAGGTAAAAATTTCAAAGCTTCAAATTCTTCGTCGTGAATTTGAAACACTTATGATGAAAGATTCAGAATTTGTTGCTGATTTCTTCTCAAAAGTCTCTTCTATTGTGAATCAAATGAGATCTTATGGTGAAAATCTAAAAGATCAAACTGTAGTAGAAAATTTTTTACGAAGTTTATCTTCAAAATTTGATATGTTCTCTACTGTTATAGAAGAATCTAAAGATACAAGTACATTATCTATTGATGAATTAATGGGATCTCTTTTAGTTCATGAACAAAAATTGAACAGATCTTCAGATGAAACTTTGGAACATGTTCTTCAAATGAAGATAGATTAGAAGAAGGATCAAAAAGAGAATTCAGAAATCAGATCTCAAGGAAGAGATCAAAAGGACAGAGGACGAGGTCGACCAAATGAAGGTAACAAAGAAACTCGAAAATGTTTTTGTTGCAAAAAAATAGGGCATATTGAAAAGGATTGTTGGTACAAAAATAAAAATCCAAATGTTCCTCTATGTTCTTATTGTGAAAAATATGGACATTTTGAAAAAGATTGCTGGAACAAAAATCAAACAAACTATCATGAGGAAAAAAATGATGACAAAAGAGATGAAGAAAATATTTGTTTATTAGCATCTGATGAAAAATATTCTAGATCTGTTTGGTTTTTGGATAGTGGATGTAGTGATCATATGACAGGGGATAAAAGTCTGTTTCAGAAACTTGATGATTCGGTCAGATCTACTATGCAGATGGGAAATGGTAAAAATGCTCGAGTAAAAGGAAAAGGAACAGTTGCTATGAACACAAAGTCTGGTAAAAAAATTATTGATGATGTGTTATTTATTCCTGATTTAAAATAAAATCTCATTAGTATATGACAACTAATGAGAAAAGGATATTATGTTATTTTTGATGAAGAAAAATGTCAGATTTATGATAAGAAAATTGGTAAATTGATAGCAACTGCAAGGATGACAGAAAACAAAATGTTTGTCTTATCATTTTCAAACTTCGCTACTCCTACCGAAGAATCAACATTATGAAAAAATAGTTATGATCATTTAAAATTCTGTGGATCTATGCAAACTGTCTCAGATGATGCAGGTCGTAATGTTGATGACACACATATACAGAAAAGGGGTGAAGCTCTAAATTCAAAGGACAACAATGAAAGTATACATACAGAGTTGGTAGAAGTTTATGATGATGTGAAGAAAGCCAAGAGAAAGAAAAGAAAAATGAAGCTTCCGCATACAAAGGGATTCAATCCTACAAATGCAGAGTCTCCATCATATCATCAAAGATGGCTACCAAAGAAAAAACTATCAAGAGAAACGATAAAATATTTCAGGTCAGAAGTTCTCAAAAATGTGTGGACCGAGAAAAAATATAAGACAACCGCTGCAGCAACGAAGATCAGCTTACCGATATTTTCACAAAAATTTTGGAGAGAAAAAAAGATTACGTGAAAATAATTTTAAATTATAACTACTTGAATTAAGGGGGTGTGTTGGAAATAATCCAAGTAGTTAGGATGATGATGAGATCAGTTTAGATAAGGATAAGATTTATTTAGATGTGATAGATTTTTTATTATTTTTAAAATATCTGTATTCTGTCTTTTAATGATTATAAATAGGTGCTCTTGGTTCATACCAGAGCGCACTGCAGACTGTTGATTGAAAGTATTCCTGGTGTCATCTACTATTCTCTTCTCCTTCTCTCTGAAGTTCTGCAGAAAAGCCAACAGCAACTACTCTTGGATGAGGACAACGAAGAGGATGCGATCAGTGCGTCAAGCTCAACTGTGACCACCGTCGTGTGGAGCGATGCGATGCAACAGCTCATGTCAATGCTGCTGCCTCCGCCACTAACTACGATGGCAGCAACTGGCTTGGGGTCCTACAACAGGCCATCCTCCGTGATGTAGGACTGACTGCAGGAGTTGGAGCAACAACTACTCTTGGACGAGGAATGACGAGGAGGATCCAGTTAGCACGTCAGGCTCGACCATGACCATTGCCAAGTGAAGCGACGGGATGCAACAACTCACGTCGTCATCGCTGCCTCCATCGACAACTATAGTGGCCACTCCAAACCAGCTCTCTCCTTCGCTCACCAACACGAGGAGGAAAGTGTGTGAAAGCCTCCATATTGCAAGCGAGAAAGAAGTTTGTATGAAATTAATATATAATGAAATTACTTTTTTTTATCCTTTTCATTTGCACCCTTTTACACATGATAACATGTTTGATTTTTTTTTATCGACGAAATTAATGATGTGAGGAGAATTAGGGTTAAATATTTCACTTTTGTCAGTGTAGGAATCCCAATACTACTTTTTAAAATATAGAAACTAGGATGCTAATCATAGTTAACTATAGGGGTAATATGTAATTACCCCTATTTTTTTTTTGTATAGTCCTAACATATAGCTTCGAAGATTAGTGATTAGTCACTAGTAATTAAATTGATAAAAAATAACCTCTACATTTAAATTCAAACAATAGGTACTTTAATTATATTTCCATTCATCAAAATATACCATAAATATGCAGTTGCAAATAATTCTGTTAAAGCAATAAAAATTAGACCTAAGACATTCCAAATATAAAACCTTCAATTAGTTCGATTTGTTAAGGGGATAAAAAAAAAGGTAAGATTTATCCCTAAATATTAATCTGAATTATCCGTGAATATCAATGATAAAGAATTAGCAATTGATGTGAGGAAGAACCATAAAATACCTAGAATCTCATAGAAATATTTGTTTTTATTATTCTTCTGGAATAATTATAAAAAAAATTCTGATTATGGGTCTACTACTAGAAATTCAATCCATAATATCAACATTCACATTCAAAGTGTCTTTCTGAATAAAATGTGAATCCCTACCATGGAAGCAACTTACCCCTTTCGTCGTTATCTTTCTGGGGGACTCTTTTGCGTGGGATTAGGATGAGATGCTCGGCTTGCTTGGATAATCTCTATTTTATTCGGAGAAGCTTTCCCCACTACACGGTAAGGAACTCCTCTTTAGATCTTGTCATACGATTTAGGCTGGTCAAGCATCAAAAAATAACAACTTAAGCCTAGCTAGCAAACTAAAGCGGAAAAGATAAGATAAGAATCAAACATACAAGCAAAAAAAATAGACATCTCGCAAATGACTATAAGTAGGCGGGGCACATTAGTTTACGTTTAAGTCCATCTCTTTTACTTCCATAAGCATAAGTCAGAAAGCCACTTACGTTTAAGTCCATCTCATTTCGTAGATAGAAGCTCTTTTCTCATGCTGAGGTTAAGGATATAGGCTCATCTTTGTTTGACTTCTAAATTCCTGTTTTCGAGATGAGCTGCTCGTAACAAGACTCAGTATGTCGGTTTCTTTTCTTCGGGCAATCTTATAGTATTTTTGACTCGGCCAAGTCGGCTTCTCTGTCTGGTCGTTTACCGTTATATACACTTATTTTCTAGTTTGTTAAGCTCTAAAACCATCTTTAGATTAGGCACTCGATTTTGGAATTTTGAGTGCATAAATATTTTTTGAAAGGGTGATGAGAATAAAAGAAATAAAAATTATATACAAATAAATACTAATAGATCATCACGTATACCGGAATCAAACAGAAATCACAATCAAATGAACACCAAGATTTACGTGAAAAATCTCTTCAAATATTAACAGGCTGTCATAGTTGTGGGCTTTGCACTATCCCCTTACAAAGGTCCATACAAATCTTTGCAATATAAGAGATCTTTCATTCTTAGTTTTCATATCATCCAATTGTTTCCGTTGAAACTAATCATTTGAGAAACATTACCGGCCTCCATGTTCGAATACAAAAATTAGATGCTACCAAAAACCTGCTCTAATACTAGTTGATGGGAATAGAAGGAATAAATTTTGTATACGAACAAATACTAGCAGGCCGTCACACACAGCGGAATCAAACAGAAATCATAATCAAATAAACACCAAGATTTACGTGAAAAACCCCTTCAACTTGAAGGGTAAAAATTACGGAACAAGCTAGAGAAAATCCTCTATCAAGATAATGAATATACAGATCTCAAGACTTCTTGCCCAAACCCAAGCAACAGCTACAAGAGAATCACAGGGATACAAAGACTATATTTACTATGCATAATATCTAAAATCTTTCCAAGTGATTACAGTAATAATCCACTACAAATTGATCTAACTTGAGATATAGATGATTGAGAATAGTCTTTCTCTGTCCTTGTCTTCTTCCCCTTTTCTGGATCTCTTGTTTTCTGTTCTCTATTGTCAATCTATAACATTCTTTCTCTCTCCGATATTTTCAACCATCGCTGTCCTCTTTTCCACGACCCTAGTCACCAAAATTAGGGTTTAGGTAGATTAAGACTGTGGACTTCACTAAGACTCATTATGAATTGAATCTGAGCCATCAACCCATCTACCCAACACCTATCTTTCGAATGCTCTTTATCGGTGAATCATTGATGGTTGTTATAAGTACATTTTATTTTTTATGAAACATCCTATAGTATCCAATCTACAGCTTTGCCTATCTAATACCCTAAGTAGAGTATTGTTTGCTGCGGCCATAGTTGCTTGATTGATTTCGAGGTCAATTTTATTATCCTCTGTGACATAAATTCATGGAATACCCAAATATCTTAATGGTCATGTGCCCCTGTGAAGTCATTCCTTAGTGCACTGCACTGGCGAAGTATATATGAGGACATCACTGAGCATTTCAAAGAGTAGTGTTTTTTTTGGGTGTTAGGCCTCGCATATAGCAATTGCTGCTTTGTTTGATGGGTCTATGAAAGAGTAGATTACATGCCAACCAGTCTAATAGGAAATATTTTTCGTGCAACTGTGATATTGCATATTCTTCTGACCGTCCTTTCTCGCTCAAGTATTTGATGAACTTATCCTTTAGGGCGCTTTCAAGTAGTATAGTAGCCAGAAAGCTAGACAAGGGCAGATACAAGTAACTAGCGGTAAAGGTTCCTCTGAGAGCTTATCTTGCTCCACTCTAAAGGCGGTAAAGGTTTCTCTGAGCTTATCTTGCTCCATTTTAAAGGCGGCAAGGTAGGTCGGCTAACCCTCTCTCTTTCTACCCCACTTTTCTTCAACAGCAAGGCGGATATCATCTATACAGCAACTACGGGTACAATGCTTCTGTATAATTCTATGTCAAAGTCTGCTAGTAGCATCTGCTACCGAGCAATTCTTCCTACAATAGCTGACTCCTAACGGACTCTAATGTCTAACAAACAACAAAGGACTCTGGAACAACAAGTGTTACCACAACTAAGAACTAATGAACAAGCAGGCGATAAGAGTCTTTTAACTGCAGATTATATCGGCGCTGCTTCTTTCTCTAGTAGACTCAAGTGGAAAGTTTAGTGAGTATAAATGATCTCTCTCTCTCTCTCTCTCTCTCTCTCTCTCTCTCTCTCTCTCTCTCTTCAATTGTTAGGGAAACAGTACAAACAGGAATATCTAAGTACGTGGATATTATTAACAAATAAAAATTTTCTACAAAACTCCCTATATAATAACTAGCTTTAAAAGTTATAAAATAGTAATAAGAAAATAATTTTTGTTGAGTTAAGAAAGATATTGGGTCGATGACCCAGATTCATCCCAAACAACATATTAACAATAGAGAAAAAAAAACAAGAGATTCAAGAAAGGAAATAAGACAAGGATAGAGAAATACTATTCTCAATCATCCAAATAGTATTCTCATCTCATATTAGATCAGATCTGCAGTGGATTCTTGTTATGATCATTTGAGGAGGTTTTGGATATTATGCATAGTAATATAGTCCTTATATCACATTCATTCTCTTGTGATTGTTGCTTGGGCTTAGGTAGGAAGTTTTGATATTTATACATTTATTATTTTTATAGTAGATTTTCTCTAGCTTGTCCTGTGATTTTTACCCTTCGAGTTGAAGGAGTTTTTCATGTAAATCGTGATTTTCATTTGATTGTAATTTCTATTTGATTCTATTGTGTGTGACGACTTACTAGTATTTGTTCATATATAAAAATCTTTATCATTTTATATCCTATCAGAAGAAGGATGACCGAGACGACGATGTCACACATATATTGGAGCAGCAACAGAAGAGTAGGCAATGGGCTGAGAGACTGATGGCCACTAGTATATATTATCTTTACTCTGGCCCTAAACTAATGATGCCCCCGTGCTCAGATCCTTGATAAGAAAAGAGTCAGAAAAAATACAATGGATGTATTATTTTGTTTACAGAATTGGGAGAAATAAACAAGATTTCATTTAATATGAGGAGTACACAACATATTATCGAGTGTAAAGTTAAGAGTATGCAAATTAAGTATTGTAATCAAAATTCACTTACCATCACCTATGATAATATCATCGTTACCACCATAATTATTATGATGATATCATCGTTACCACCATAATTATTATGAGGGAACAAGTTTAGGAGATCTGAGGTGATGTGATAGGAGGCGCGAGAGTCCATAACCCAAGTATATTGATCAAAAGTCAGAGTAGTAGTGAGATCCGCTTGAGGCATGGGAGCTGAAGGTCGAAGATGAGATCAACAGACTTTGGCGGAATGTCCAACTTTATCACACAATTAGCAACCTAATCTTTATTGAGGCATGGGAGCAGGATGCCAAGGTTGTTGATAATTAAAGTGGCCACCTTGACTGTAGTAAGACGGATGAGGAGAATTGTATTTGGTACCCATTAATGAAGATGGTACCTAGTCCAAACCCTTATTGACAGGTTTAAAATACTGATTGTTTTTCCTTTTAGATTTATGACTTACTTGAGAAGTGATAGGTGGTCTTGGTATCATATCTTCATGCTTTAAATACGTCTCGTAATCAGTCAACTTCGTAGAGCTCTTTAAACGCTAGCGACGAGTCCCGTGCCCGTATTGCTACTATCATTTGTACTCATCCCCAAAACCATTGAGGGAGTGAACAATAACTTCTTCATCACTGAGGTAGTATCCTATTAAAGCTAAATCATTGATGATAATCTTTATATTTTATAGATAATCAACGATAGTACTTCCCTCTTGTTTTGTGTTCATTAGACTTGAGAGGAGGTTGAGCATGCGAGTATGCGAGCGATTTGCCAATGTAGTTTGCAACTTAGATAATGCTTCCACAGTAATAGCACAGGAAGATATAAGTGGGGGCGATGGATCCAGTAACAGAGGTTTGAATCACCTGAAAAATGAGACGATCTTGGCGTAACCATAGTTTGTGCTCCGAACTTGGTACTGGACTTGCTGCCCTTGGGATGTTGATCATTGCTGGTGGACAACTAAAAAATCTGTCGACACAACCAAATATATCATATTCAAAGATAAGATTAGAAAATTGAGCATGCTAGGATGCGTAGTTTCCTCCTTTGGATAATTTGAAAGGGATGAGAGCTGAAGCATTTATGGAGATGAGTCCTGTATTATGAGAAGTGCTACTATTCCCTGTGGGGACAATGACGGGAATGTGAGAGGTAGATGATGAAGACATTGTGAGGAAAAATACCAATAATTGTGTCAACTGGATCTGGAAGATGAGGACTGCATCACAAGAAAAGGGTATGTGGCTCAGGGAAAGGGGCTGAAAGAGGAGATGCCTCCAATGCTGCTAGTTTGCAAAAGGCTTCGACTAATTAATTAGTCATAAGGTGCATAATAAGTGAAGAAGAGATGCCTCCAGTACCACTACCGCTGCTTGTGGAAGGAGCTTGAGAGGCAGACGATGCAAGTAAGAGACCGATGGTACCATTGAGAAGATTGTAGAGGTCACGGGTATGAGATCGCAAGGGTGACTCACAGGCTTAATCTGTCCATGCACCCCTCTACGTTCTGGATCATATCTGAGAAGAGGACGTCAGTGTTGCCACCTAAAGCAGGAAGAATCGTTTGGTGTAGATCAGACAAGAACAGTTGTGATCGGTGCAAATCGTAATGTTTGGTCGAGCTCAGGTTCGGAGGAAGCAACAACTAATCGAGGGATTGTTTTGGATGGTAGTGACGTGGACATCGAAGCAAGCAGTGTAGGGTCTGAAGAGAGCGACACCACCTTCGATCACCCTCACCTTCGTTGCATGACCAGGATGAAGCTAGACAACAAAGGTGTTGCCATTGGGAAGTAGGGGAAGGGTCGATCGGTCGGCTGGGAGGGAGCACCGAGAGTTACGGTTGGAAGGGAGGTGCTGGTTGTGGGCAGTGGAGAAAAGAGCGATCGTTTGGTGCAGATCAGTGATCGAGGGAGAGGAGCCCTCGACAAAGGAGGCAGAGGAGGTCCGGCGGCTATAGCAGAAGAAAAAGAGGTTGCTCTATTTCTATTGTACTGCGAAAGAAGAAGACCACCGATAAAGGATTGCTTTCATTGTACAGATGGAGGTAATCTCTCAGAGATGCTTTGAAGGTAGAGGACAGGGGTCACAACGGGGAGGAAACTATAGTCTTCAGATAGCGGTGCCTTCCTCTTGCTGATGAGGTGAGGGAAGAGGAGAGGTAGTCGCTTGATGCATATCAGGCGACGACATAGTGTTTGGTCGAGTTCGATGCAGAGGTGAGAAGAGAGCTTGCCCTAGCCAGGCGACTCTGATCGGTGGTTGTGCGCGGGTGGGCTACGATAGTGGGAGGCAATGGCAGCTAGGTAGTGGCAGCAGGTAGCAGCAGTGACAGGGAAGGGCAACGACGTGGCTAGCGACGAGGGGCTTGGTACCGGTGGTTCAACAGGTGACAGACAGAGAAGGAGTGTTTGCGGTCAGAGCAGACGACAGTAGAAGGCTTAAGATGTGGCGCTAGGTAGAGGAGAGGGAGGAAGAGAAGGGGTGGCACTTGCAGTCGTAGCAGGGGTTATCAAGAAGAGGCTACTGCTGGATGAAGTCAACGACTGCAAGCCAGATAGCAGGGGGTGTGGCCTAGTGACGATGCCAAGGAAGCAAGAGGATGGAAGCAAGCAATGGGTTAGTGTCGGTGGCGGTGTGCCTAGCAGTAGGAGGAATCAAAAGCAGCATGAGCAAATGGTTGCAGCGGTTGAAGGTGAGGCAGAGGAGGCAACGACATCGGCGTTTGGGGTGGCTGAGGCTATGATTGAAGACAAGAGTATAGCCAACAACGAAAGAAAGGCATCTGTGGTTTTGCAAAGGAGTTGTCCACGGGAGGTTCCCCTTGGAGGTGTTCTGATACCATAATAAAAATAAGAGATATGATTAAAGAAAGAATGAATTGCACACTTTATTTCTCGATTCATCACCTATTTATACACATAAGAAAGGAGGTTAGGAAGGGAGGATTTCCCGCAATCGACTAACAAATTTTGCTCGTACTGTTACAGAAATCCCATCTGTTAGTAGATATAAGGTAACAAAAAGAAGATACAGTTTGAGTTAAAGTAGAAGTTTCAGTTAAGTAAGGAAATTCAAGTGTAGTTCCAACATTATATGCAAGAGATGTTCTTGTATAATTGTCTACGAGATCAGAATATGGAGAAGAAGTAAGGCTAGGAAAGCCTTGTTTGGCAAAAGATAAGGAAAGGGATGGTTAACGGGGTGATAGATCCACAGAGGAATTCTATGGAGATTTGATCTTTGAGGGGGATCAACCCTTGGAAGGCTATAGGGGTTCCTCCCTCCTAATAGTCGATCAGATGACTGAATTGTAGATTGATCTTGCTTATTCAAAAGAGGTGGAGGCTACATGCTTATATAGGGCTCTAAACCCTAGTTCTAGGGCTAATTCTTAAGTAAATTATCCCTTTTGCCCTCCACTCTAGTCGGTTGTCCTGTTAAGGGGGACGACGGCCTAGGGGGCTGCACCAAATAGGCTTCCCTACTAGAAACCCTAGCCGACCTACCTAATAAAGGGGGTGGTGGCTAGGAAGACCTAAGGCCCCAAATATAAACCCCAATCACTCTTCTTTATAAGATAGAGATGGCTAGGTGGGGTTTATTACAATCTCGACGGCTAGGAAGCCCTAAGGCTTCAAGACTCCTTCCCCCAAAACCATAGCCGACTCATCAATCAAAGGGGATGATGGCAAGATTAGGGGGATATTACATGACTCGAGACTTTATTGACTCCTTAACTTATTGTGCTTAGGACCTATCCAAGCTAGGGTCATAATAGATCGGCTCTCTTCAAATCAGCCTTGTCCTCAAGACTGAGATTCCATGTCTCCAGGGCTTGACCTACAACTCCTCATTAGCTTGGGTATCGGTTGGAAGGATCTGGGTTGAGTCATCTTTAAACTTTCATTTGAGGTAGGATTCCTAAAGGATCAGCTATATTTTTAATTTGGTACACAGATATGATCTTCAGGTTACAGCTCCAATATGATCCCTAATTTTGCAAGGTCCATAGTAGCAGGGGGACCACTTCCTTGAGGTTTGATTTTCCTGCTGGTATGGCTAGAAGTGTAGGGAAGCTCGATTTTTAAGTTTGTCAGGAGGTCGTTTCTTCTTTGCATGTTGCAATATGGTTAGTCTTTAGTAGTAGCCAATCTTTCTTTTGGAATAGTGACTACCCTCTAGTATGGTTCAAGATGATGAGAGCCTTTTCTAGCGTGAGCATGGATTATAATTTTTCTTGGCTTACTTCTCTTTCATGCCATTGACCTGCATCGAGCCAAACTTTAAGTTTAGTAGCAATTAGTATCTCTTTTAGACACCTCGTGTAGAATGTGGGGAAATCCTCGATGCAGATTAGGAGTTGGTCATCTAGCGTAAGGGCGATGTCGATCTCAACTCTTGATGTGTATGCTCTAATCATGAACATCTGGCCACGATTTAGTGTGGACGACATCATGGTTGTAAGGGCTATAGTTCCACTCGGCCAATTTGGTGCATCTTTCTTATAGTGAGAGGGATGATGTTCATACTTCATCGAGTCCTGCAAATGATTCTACCCTTACTTTGATTTTGCCACTGGCAGGACTCAATTTTCTCATGGTCTTGGGCCATGGATCGGAGGTCCTCATCAAAGAAGACTTTGAGCATCATGGTCTGATCTTGGAAAAAGTC
Organism: Ensete ventricosum; assembly: GCA_029747655.1. NCBI lineage: Eukaryota > Viridiplantae > Streptophyta > Magnoliopsida > Zingiberales > Musaceae > Ensete > Ensete ventricosum. The sequence continues at coordinate 34,577,306 of JAQQAF010000007.1, forward strand.
GTGAAAGTCACCCGTGATCTGAAAGTGTCGCATCAACCATGGTGGGTTCGACAAGATGTAACACTTCACTTGGAGACAAGGATGTAGGGATGTGTCGTACTGGAAAAAAAGCATGGTTGAATAATCTATGTCTCTGTCATCTCTTGGGCGACCCTCTTAACTTCAATCTTTTGAGGTTATGGGAAACAATCTGGCAGAGCATCAACTAGTAGAAGTTTCGACTAGTTCAGCATAGGGGGGTCAGACAGCTTGGTAGGGGGTAGTCAGCTCGATTTGGTGAAAATATCCAGAATTTCAACAAGTAGTGGAAGCGGGTTCTTGTCTTCAATCTCTTGAATTTAAATTGAGAAGATGTTGGATTTAAATTGAGAAGATGTTGGATTCTTCTTTTGGTTCCTTCTCCACGCGATGTGTTGGGACCGTAGTCGCTTTGCTCCCTCGTTTTCCATGTAGAATTACCTATTTCCCTTGCTGGTTACAGGTGCCCTACAAGTCAATCACGTGAGTGATGACACGTGTGACACGCTATGTAATCTTTTGGCTTATGATTAATATTGGCATATTCTCACATTATATTATTTGTTGTATATATATTGTGATATCCTTGGTTCTGTGTAATGAGAATCGAATCGTGATGAAATCATGATAATGAGATCGATTCACCTTTAAACATAGATCCTAAATAATCCCGGTCATAGGATACTCAAGAGGGACATTGAGATAACCGGACAGATCGGTGTACTATATACCCATCCATATGATGGAGGCGGCTGGTATCATAGCCACTTGTGTGAAGACACTAAGGATATAGTATAGATGCTCATTGGAGAATGAGTTCACTGATTGATCCACTTATGGAATGATGTATGGTTAATGATACCTAATGTCAGATAACGATTTCATAGTCCTAGTTGTGTATCTGGTCCTTAGATTTGAGACACCAAGGATGCCTTATATGAGTACTCCTTTCTTTAACGCCAGACTTACAAGTTTGGAATGTTCCAGATCTGGTACAACTGGTTATCGGGATTGGTAGCCAACCATACAAAGGCAATTGAGTGTCAATAGAGGATCATCCACTCTCGGTATCATGAGAGAAATATCCCATATGTGCTTGCTCAGATAAATCCCTAACCAGGGTTATTTGGATTGAGAGAGAAAGAGTTCTATGGGAGAATCCGACTAGAGTGAGACTATGACGGATTTCGTATGTGACCTGACAGTACCATATCCAATATACGGTCTTTGAGATATTAGTTAGATGAGGGATTATAGATACATGGTAACTATGGACAGACAGGTCCGATGAATTTGATCCCTTCTCTACCGTCTAGGGACTATGGCGTAGTGGCCTAATATGTCCATTGTCGATGAGTCGAGTGAATTATTATGAGGATAATAATTCACTATATCAGAATTAGTTCTGATGAGAGTGACTCACGACCAGCTTAGTATCGGGCCTAGAGGGTCACACACATATGGTGGATGCTTCAGCGAATAGAGGATTAGATGAAGATCCAATTAGCCCCTTTTCTCATTAGATGAGACTCTTTGCTGATGGGCTCCTTGATTAAGGCCCAATTAGAGGTCTAAGAAGATTATTGGATAGAGATCCAATAATGTAAGGTTAGTTGGTAATTGAATAAAGACCAATACCCACTAAGGAGCTCGAGGGTTTTTAGTGGCTCTTTATAAATAGGAGGGGAGACTCATGGTTGATAGGCTACAATTTTAGCCACCACCTCCTGTTCTCCTCTCTCCCTTTGTGTAAGGTTAGTGGGTAATTGAATAAAGACCAATACCCACAGTCGCTTGCAGCGCAGCGCCCGCAAAGGGGGCTGGCTGTAGGGCACCCATAAGGGGCTGCCGCCCATCGCCAGCCCTACCACCAACCGTAGGGGTGGCCGCCCCTTGGCAGGGTGGCTGCCAGTGGGCAAGGGCAGTCGCCACCTACGTAGGGGCAGCGACGATGGCGTAGAGGGGGAAAGAGGGGTTAGGGCATCCTTTGGAGAAAAGGATGATCCTACCCTATGAATTCAAAAAATTTCGAGGACTGTCCTCGTGTATATAATTCCCATAATACCCTTAATAATTCTAAAAATTTCGAGGACTATTCTCTCATCCAGAATTATAAAAATGCCCTTGATAATTCTGAAAATTTCGAGCATGTCTTGATTTCTAGAAAAATAATTAATTAAATAATTTAATTTATTATTATATATATCTAGTAACCCTACATATGATGTGATGTACATGTGATGTATGATGTGGATGGAGAATCATGAGCAATGTGTTGTGATATGTGTAATTATGATTATGATTATTATTATTATTATTATTATTATTATTATTATTATTATTATTGGGGCCTACGAGCCTCTGTTTTTATCATTTATTATCGGACCTACGTGCCTTTGATTATTTGTAATTACATAGAGAGGCATGGTGACAGCGGGACCCATGATGCCGTGGTGGGAGATTACGACGCATGGTGATACGACGATTTGACAGAACCGATGATGATGAGATCAACAATCACAAGGCATGGAGATGCGCCTATGCACACATAGATCATATTGTGAGTGATTAGGCCCATTGGCTCGGGCTTAATGATATTAAGTGATGGCTCATGATCATCCAGTGTGGCTTGCATATATGATGTGTTATACACCTACTAAATATATGCATATATATATATATATATATATATATATATATACATGTGATGTAGATATATATTAAATATGTATGTGTGACACGGCATATTAGGAGACAGATATGAAGTAAAAACCCCTCCTACGATAATATTAAGTCGGTAAGCATGAGGCAATAAGATTGACCCACGTGGTCTTCCATTGTTATAAGAAGAAATTGAATCACGACATAGGTTGAGTTGGTCGACTCCCTCGAGGCTCACCTATCTATGTGATCGAGTTCTTGCCTACGATATAGAGATGTCACTGGTGACCTGGACATGGTATATTTGGTCGAGTCCCTCGAGGGTATATTATCAAATCAGACTCAACTTGTAACGATGGTGATGACTTAACTGAATATCATGGTTAGTCGAGTCCCTTGAGACCATGATGATTCGGAGGTCGAACGTGACGGGAATCACAAAGAGTTATGATTGGCAAGAGTTGCCTACCTTTTAGGCTTAATGTAATTGGTCGAGTCCCTCGAGATTGCACTAAGATACCAATTGGATCTCGATCCCTACTAGGAGTCTGCCGGAGACTTCCGTCTCACATGTCGAGGGTGTCACGTGATTCACTAAGAAAATAGTGGGAGTACATTAAGATAGAAGTCCATATCTTATTTGTCGCTTGCAAACCCCCTACGTGGCATACTTGATGCCAAACGCCTCATTGGTTCAAAGGCTCCACAATTTGAGAATTGTTCTCATGGAGGAGAAAATCCTATATGTCCTTAACATAATTATGCCCATGCCGCAGGAAAAGACAAGCGAGGATGAGATCACTAGCTTTATGAAGTATATAGATAGTCATAGAGGATAACCTTGTATGATCTTATACTTCAGTCCCTATTGGATTCCTTTTCATAGTATACTATTAATTTTAATGTGAACAAACTTGAGGTGACTCTATCTGAGCTCCTCAATATGTTGAGGGAAGCTGAGAGCACGATCAAGAAAGAGAAGCTAGTTCTCTATATTGGTGAGACCAATAAGGAAAGGAAGGCTAGTACGACCCTTAAGACGGGCAAGGGCAAAGGAAGACCAGGTAAGGCAAAGGTTGCTAAGAAAGACCCAGCAAAGGACAAAGTACAGTGCTTCCACTGTAGCCAAGATGAGCATTGGAAGAGGAACTATAAGGACTATCTTGTAGAGAAGGCGAGACAGAAGCTTGGAGAAGCTTCGGGTATATTTATGATCAGTCTCAATTTATCAGATTTTCATGATAACACATGGGTATAGGATACCGAGAGTATTTATCACATCTGTAATTCGTTGTAGGTTCTGGCTAGGCCTAGGAGATTAGCTAGAGGTGAGATAGACCTCAAGATGACAATGGAGCAAGAGTTGCTGCAGTTGCTGTTGGGGAGGTCACCCTACATCTGCCTAGTGGAGCTATTATTACATTGGATGTATGCTATTTTGTTCTCTCTATTATCAAAAATATTATATCCATCTCTTGTTTGACAATTAGTGGATATAAATTAGTTTTTGAGAATAATAGTTATTCAATAATTATGGATGATGAGATCATCACTAGAGGGACCCTTGTAAATGACTTATATATGTTAGATATTTTTTCACACATTATGAATATAAATATGTCTAAGAGAAAAAGAGATAAGGTGAATAATGCAAACATATGATATTATAGGCTAGGTCATATTAATGAGGGAAGGATTCAAAAGTTGCTGAAAGATGGATACTTAGATCAATTTGACTATGAGTCATATGCAACTTGCGAACCTTGCCTTCGTGGGAAGATGACCAACTCTCCTTTTAGTAGAACTGAAGAGAGAGCCACCGAGTTATTGGAACTCATACATAGTGATGTATGTGGTCCCATGTCGACTCAGGCTATAGGTGGTTACTCATATTTCATTATATTCACTAATGATTATTCTAGGTATGGACACGTGTACTTAATGAAGTACAAATTTGAGTCCTTTGATAAATTCAGAGAATATAAGAATGAGATAAAAAACTAAATTGGAAAGAGTATTAAGACTCTTCGATCATATCGAGGAGGAAAGTACTTGAGTATGGAGTTCACTCATTTCCTCAAGGACAATAGGATTTTATCCCAGTAGACACCTCCTTATACACCTCAACTCAATGGTGTATCAGAAAGAAGAAATCACACGTTGTTAGACATGATGCGGTCCATGATGAGTTTCGTTGACCTACCTATCTCATTCTGTGGGTACGCCCTAGAGACCGCAGCTTATCTTTTAAACAGAGTTCCATCAAAGTCGGTAGTGGCTACGCCATATGAGATATAGAAAGGAAAGAAGTCTGATCTTAAGATTGTTATGATTTGGGGCTGTCCTACCATGTTAGAAGACACAGCTCTGATAAGTTAAAATCAAGGATAGAATGATGCACATTCCTGGGATACTCAAAGGAAACTTGTGGGTATTATTTCTATCACCCCGAGGACCGAAAGGTCTTTGCTGCCAAGAAAGTCGTGTTCCTTAAGAATGAACATATTCTTGGTGGAAACATTGGGAGCAAGATAGAATTGAGCAAGGTTGGAGAACCTATCTCAAACACCATTCCAGAGCCCGACTCTGTTCAGGTACCTAACACACAAGTTCTTACTTTACGTAGGTCTAGTAGAGTATCTCACCCTCCTAAAAGATATGTGAGATATATCAGTGGAGATGACTCTCAAGATGTTGATCCTCAGACCTACGAGGAGACTATTATGAGTATAGACTCCGGGAAGTGGCAAGAAGCCATAAATTGTGAGATGAATTTCATGTATTCTAATAAGGTTTGGAACCTTGTGGATGCACCTTAGGGTATTGTACCCATCGATTGTAAATGGATCTTCAAGTAGAAGATCGGAGTGGATGGAAAGGTCTATAAAGTAAGGCTGGTAGCTAAAAGATATCATCAAAGACAATAAGTTAACTATGACAAAACCTTTTCACCTATAGCCATGCTTAAATACGTCAGAATTCTTTTTGCCAACTCGTTTAACTGCTGACCAATATGTGATAGATGGTCTATGCATGAATTATGATAGCTTATTAACTGCAAATGAGATATCTGGGTGGGTGAGAACTAAATATTGTAAAGAACCAATTACTGCCGATATTATGTACGATTGGTAGTAGGATTGCCGTCATTTAATCGAAGCGATTCACTAGTGGAGAGAGGAGTTCAAACAACATTTACATCCTTCATATTTGTCTTCACTAATAAGTCATGAGTATACTTCCGTTGAGAGAGGAAGAGCCCTGAAGATGTAGACATTGCTTCCACACCCATAAAATAATTCAATAGACCGAGATCTTTAAGGAAAAATCTGGCGGCCAACTTCTTAATGAACATTATGACCTCCATAGAGTTATTACCTATCACAATGATATCATCCACATATACTAGAAGATATATTGTATTGCCAGGTTATTGACGGAGAAATAAGGAGGTATCAGATTTAGAGTTAGAGAAGCCGACTTACATAAAAAAAATGAGCTGAGTTCTTTGTATCAGGATCATGGAGCTTGACGAAGTCCATAAATAGCTTTGTGGAGCTTACATACATGTTTCAGATATTAAGGATGAAGAAAACTAAGAGATTGCTCCATAAAGACATCGTCAGTTAATATTTCTTGTAAGAAGATATTATTCACATCAAGTTATCGCAAGTGCTAGACTTTTGAAATGGCTAAACTTAGAATCAATTGAATTATCATGGATTTAACAATAGGACTGAATGTCTTTGTAAAGTCAACACCAGGACATTGATAAAAGCCTTTGGTCATTAAACGGGCTTTATACCTGGCAATGGACCCATCAGGGTTCCACTTAACCCGAAATACCCACTTACACCCAATGATATTTTATGTGGGATGAAACAGAACAAGTGTCCAGGTAGAGTTATAAGGAGGGCGTCATATTCATCACACATAATTTGATGCTAATGAGGAGACTTTTGGGCTTGAATAACCGTGGTAGGTTCACAGGTCTCAACAAAGGGAGTCACAACCGTATTGAGGTTGAGAACCTGACATGGTTTGAAAATACCACTCTTAGAGCGTGTTGTCATGAGATGCCCAAGTGGTTTAGGAGATGAAGGTGGAATGGATGCTGGGGAAGTAGTAAAACAGGGCGAGTTGGACTATGAAACATTAGCACTAGTAGGCTGAGGTGAGGGAAATGCTAGTGATTGAGTATCCGAAGATTGGATGTCTGTAGTAGGAGGTATGTATGCAGAAGAAGGAGAAGAAAAAGAGGGAGCAATATGTTGTATTGGAGGAGTGCTCCACTCATGTATATATGCTGGAGTGGATGATTCTTGTGGAGGCTCATTGGATCATGGCATGTGCCACTGATGCATTCATTGGAGTAGTTGGTGCAGTAGAAGATTTGTATTGGTGAAATGAAAATGAGGACTCCACAAAGATAACATAACGAGACACAAAGACCTTGTGAGTCAAAGGATCATAGCATCGGTAAGCATTATGTTCAAGAGAGTAACCAATTAAGGTACAAGGCTTCGACCGTGTGACTAGTTTATGTGATGCATAAGGACGTAGCTAAGGATAGCAGACACAACCAAAAACCTAAAGTTTCTAAAGATTTAGAGATTGATGAAACAGTTTTTCAAATGGTGATTGATTATGGAGGACTGGAGTAGGCATGCGATTAATCAGATAGACTGTAGTCTGGAAGGTTGCAGACTAAAAAGTAGTTGGCATAGAAGCATAATGGAGAAGTGTGATACCAGTTTCAACTATATGCCGATGTTTGCGTTTGGTTGAGCCAACTAGTTGAGGAGTGTATGGAGGAGACTTGAGTTGCTGAATACCACAGGCTAACAAGTGTGGTGTTAGCATTTGGTATTCATCCCCACCGTCAAAATAAACTATTTTAATGGTGAACTGAAAGATATTTTTCACCATTTTTTTAAAAGTAAGGAAGATTATGGATTCCTCAGACTTATGTTGAAGAGGATAAAACCAAGTATTTTAGTAAAATAGTTAGTACAAATAACATAGAATCTATTTTTGTCAAACGAAATACTTGGTGCAGGACCCCAAACATCAGTATACAGAATTTCAAATGGTTGTGTGCAAGAAATAGAAGAATTTTCAAATGGGAGTCTATGACTTTTATTACTAAGACATGTATCACAATGAGTAACAATAGAGCTAGCTTTAAACAATAGAAGAGAATAACGAGAAAAGCAGCAACAGAAGAGTAGGTAGCGAGCTAAGAGATTGATGGCCACTTGTAGATTTATCTTTACTCTTGCCTTGAACTAACGATGCTCCCGTGCTCAGATCCTTGACAAAAAAGTAGCTAGGAAAAAATTTAATGGAGGTATTATTTTATTTACAGATTTGAGAGACAGAAATAATATTTTGTTTGATATGTGGAGCACACAACACAACATCGAGTGTAAAGTTATGATAATGCTAATTAAGCATTAGTATGAGTAATGAGAAGTCGCTTACCATCACCGATGATGATGTCATTGTTACCACCATAGCTGTTGTGAAAGGACTAGTTCTAGAGATCCGAGGTGATGTGCTGGGAGGCGCCAAAGTCCATAACCATGAAATGTTGATCAGAAGTCGGTGCAGCAGTGAGATGCGCCTGGGCATGGTAGTTAAAGGTCGAGGATGAGACCGATAGACCTTAGTGGAGTGACCAACCTATCACATAGTTGGCAGACTATTCATTGTTGAGGCATAGAAGCAAGACGCCAAGGCTATTAGTTATTGATGTTGCTACCTTGAGGCATGGGAGCAGGACGCCAAGGCTGTTGGGAATCATAGTTGGTACTTGGATTGTGATAAGGCGGTGCTTGCCCTAGAGCCTTGTTAACAGGCTTAAAATACTGATTGCTCTTCTTTTTAGATTTGTGACTTACTTGAGCATTAATAGGTGGTCCTGGTGCTTTATCTTCGCGCTTCAGATATGTCTCGTAGTTAGTCAACTTGTCGTACAGCTTCTCAAATGATAGCGATGAGTCGCATGCCCGTATTGTTGCTGCCAATTCTTTGTATGACCATTAAGGGTGTGAACAATAACTTCATCATCGCTAAGGTTATGCCCTATTAAAGCTAAATCATCGATGATAATCTTTATATTTTGAAGATAATCATCAATGGTACTTTCCTCTTGTTTAGTGTTCATTAGACTTGAGAGGAGGCCGAGCATGCGAGTGCGCAAATGATTTGCCATTGCAGTTCGTAACTTGCACTAGGCTTCAGTAGCAGTAGCACATGAAAATATAAGTGGTGCAACGGGACCAGTGACAGAGACTTGAATCGCCTAGAGAATGAGACGATCTTGACGTAACCATAATTTATGCTTAAGATTTGGTACTTGACTTATGGCCCCCGGGATGTTAATCATTTCTGGTGGACAACTGAAAGATCCATCAACATAACCTAGTAAATCATATCCAAAGAGGAGATTAGAAAATTGAGCCTGCCAGGATGCGTAGTTTCCTCCTTTGGATAATTTGAAGGGGATGAGGGCTGCAACATTGATAGAGAAAAGCCTTATATATTGAGAAGTACTATTGCTTCCGACGGGGACAATAACTGAAACTTGAGAGGTAGATGATGAAGACATTAAGAGAGAGAATACCAATTAATGTCGCAGTTGGATCCGAAAGATATGCCTTGTGGAAGTGCTTGTAGATTAGTCATGTGGCTGATTAGAATGTGAGAACTGAAAGTTATAGTAGCAAAGGAAGATAGAAGCTACTGAATTGCAGTATTGTGGTCCCTGCGGACGAGGGATAGATGTTGCTCTTAGCCAGAATGAAAGATGTAACAAGGCTGTGTATGTGGGCTACTACAGCAGACAGCAGAGAGCTGAGAGGTGTTGATGCAGATCGCAATGTTGGTGACTGATGTCACCCAATTTATGTTGCTGCTGTCCAAGGACTTGCACCGCCACCGATGAAGAGGTTGAGGGCAGTGGTGGTCGATGGCTGGGAGTAGAAGGCAACAACCAGTGATCAAGGCTGATCGCTAGTGGGCAATGGTAGGGAGGACCGCGGTTGTGGCCGGCGAGTACAGCGACTGTGGCCGACGATGGTTATGGTTGCGGTAACAGACGAGATGAGTCGACGAGGGTGGAGGCTAAGAACGTAGATGCAGAGGGGGATCTGCACCGAAGAGGAGAGGCGGTCGAGTTGTTGCTGCGATTGCTCACTTGGTCATCGGCGAGCGAATGGTGAGCCGATGGCGGGTAACGCTAAAGCCGATAGTGTCGTTGATGCCAGCGATGGCAGTGGCAAGTGCCGACGAGGTTCAGTAAGAGGGCTGCTAGACCAGCAATGTGGACGCCGATGTAGAGCGGAACCCGAATCTTCGGATCCTTGAATGAGAACAGCGCTTGCGATAGGTGCGGCAGCGATGATTTGTTTTTGTTGGGAAACATAGGTCGTGGCTTGAGAAGTCGACCAGTGGTCACGGCTTCGTAGAAAGGGGCTACTGCGAAGAAAACAAAAAAGGGAAGAGGAGTAGAGGATGATGGCAGCGAGTGCTACGGCTAGTTGCAGTCTTCGATCGCACGGTGAGGAAGCAGCGACAACAGGGTGGAGATGGCTGCCGTGGCAGAGGAGGGCGCGATTCGACAGCTATGACAGAGGCGACTACGGGGATGGGGGGGAAAGCAGCAACGTCGCTGCTGTTTTGTGCAGCTAATGGCAGCACTATGGTAGAGGTCAGTTGCGGAGGAAGCCGACAGTTGTGTAGTAGCAGTAGAGGGCCACAGCTGTGGTTGAAGAAGAGGGCCGTGGCTATGGCTGAGGAGGAGAGGGAGAGAACTACTGTTTGACAACAATAGAAAGCAACACTTTAGCGACGAAGAAGGGGCTGTGGCACGCAGCCGAGTGTGGAGGGGATTTGCTACCGTTTGATACCATGATAGAAGCGAGAAAAAAGATTAGAAGGAAATGAAGTGCTATGATTTATTCCTTCACTCATATCTATTTATACAAGAAGAGAGAATAGTAAAAAGATTAGGCATTGAGGATTTCCCTCAACAGTCTAATCATTCTGCTACTATTGTTACAACAACTCTATCGCCTAACTCTTGCTTTAAGAATTGAATTGAGTACAAAAGAATTAATTGAGGCACCCAAGCGCCCTTATTGGAAAGAAAGACTAGAATCTAGCTGAAAGAAAGTAGTCCAGTATATTGTATTAGGGACCTAGGATAAAACAAGAAGGGGAAGAAAGCCCTCTGGAACCAAGATTTAATGCTGGTAAACTACCCGACATTGAGGAAATGCAAGATGTTGGCACCCCTCGACTATGATAGAAAAACAGCCAACGGCTGGGAGGCCTTTTACAGTGCCAAAGGGAGAGTGGAGTTTATAGATGGTCAGTGAATTCTTTGATTTGTCAACAACAATTCTCCTCTTTTCTTTAGAGTCAGCTGTGTCTTTACAAGTTGTTTCTATACCATGTGTTTTGCTCGCTTCTATTCTCGCTGATGATCACCCGGATACTGATTGATGATGCGCTTCAGCAGTGGATTCTACTGTTCCTTGATACCTTGCTTCTTCTTGAGACTTTACTTCAGCAGTTTACTTTCTACTTTACCGCTCTGTGGGCATGAGAGATTCACATTCAGCAAAATGATCTTCCTTTAATTCTTCAATTATATTCTTCACAATTAACTTAAACTGAAAGAGACTCGTATTCAGACTCAACGTCAACACCACTACTTGGGCACTCTCTTCGGCTTCGACTTTAGATCTCAAAAAGCTTCCAATTATCTTAAAGCTTCCAGTTATGTTCCTACTGTGAAGATCTTTATTCTGATCTTTCTCTTTATCTTTCAACTCAAACTAAACTTTCGACCTCGACCTATACATTCTTTCCTGCCCTTTGCGATCCTGTTGACAAAACTTCTCCTGTTTCTTCTCTCTTGCTCGTAGACTTTATCACTATCGATGATCTCCTAGAACTAGAATTGGAACTGGACATTATGCAGCTTCCTTTCCGGACCCTGACTATGAATCATGATCTGCTCCACCTATAACTACTGGCTCTGCCCTAACTGCTTCCCTTGTCAACCTGAACTCCCCTTTCAGTTCATCATCTCATTTCACCGTTACTTGCTCCCTTGCTTAGTCTTACTTAGTTGCTTTTGCCCTTGCTTAGTCTTAGATGTTTGTTTCGTTCCTTGTTCAGGAGAAGATCTTAGCGCTGAAGAATTATAAGCATGTTCTCCACTTCACCTCGCTTCAGAAAGAATTGATTCAGATCCAGATCCAGCTACAGACTCTCCACTTGAAGAACAAGTACTTAGGACAGAAGCACTTTCACCAACACTAGATTGACCTAATTCTGATACTACTGATTATGTTGGACCTGGACCTTAAGAAAGGGAAGATTACACCAAATAACCACTGCGGGTCAATTAAATTCTGTAAGTCGAGTTTAATTCTGGTGCTTACTTGTTAAGTCTATGAGAAAGGTAAATAGTGTCGGTATCTAATAAGCTCATCCCTTCTCTCTGATGATATCACATTCAAAGGCTCTCTCTAAAGCAGAACAGGTGGTGTGTGTTAGATTAAATAGGAATTAATTTCATTAATTTATTCATGTGTACATCAGCTCTATTTATAGGCTGAGAAAGTTGTTGAAGAAGAGGATTTCTCTCAACTGAGCAGCGAGAGTTCCTCGTGCAGTTGAAGAAAATCTTATCTACTATCATGCCTTCGTAAGATTGAGCTCATATCAAGGATGTTAATCTTGGATCGACTGACAATAGGCTTCATAAGGAAGTCTACTAGTTGATCAACTGTATGGATATGGGAGACACGTAGTTGACGTTGAACAACTTGATCTCACACGAAGTGGAAGTCAATGACAATGTGCTTCATACGGGAATGAAATACTGGATTGGCATAGAGATAAGTAGCTCCAATATTATCACAATATATCATGGGAGTAAGAGCAGAAACAAGGTTAAGTTCTTTGAGTAGATTCATGATCCAATTGAGTTCAACATTAGTAGTGGCGATGGCATGATATTCAACTTCGGTTGTAGACTGTGTGATTATCTTCTGCTTCTTAGAACTTCAACTAATTGGATTAGCTCTAAGGAAAACAAGATATCATGATGTGGATCTTCTATCATTAGAGTTCTTGGCCCAATCAACATTAACAAAAGCATGCAGATGAATCAGAGAGTATTTACTGAGAAAAATACCATGATTGATGGTCCTCTTAAGATATCACAGAATTCGTTTAACTATAGACCAATGTATAGTAGATGGTTGATGCATAAATTATGATAGTTTATTGACTGTAAATGAGATGTTTGGATGAGTGAGAGCTAAATACTGTAAGGAGCCTACTACTTGACGATATTGAGTAGAGTCTGTAGTAGGACATCCATCACATAATTTAAGGGATGCATTAGTAGAGAGGGGAGTAGTAACCTCTTTTGCATCCTGTATATTCGTTCTTTGATAATAGATATTGAATATATTTTTTTTGTGAGAGAAAGAGTCTTGAACATATATATGTTGCCTCTACTCCCAGAAAGTAACTCATGACTCCCAAATCTTTGAGAAAGAATCGATCTGCCAATTGCGTGATGAATGTCTAAACTTCCAAAGAATTATTACTTATGGCAATAATATCATCCACATATACCAAGATATATATTGTGCCTCCAAGTTATTATTATAGAAATATTGAGGTATCAGATTTAGAGTTAACAAAGCCAATAGAAGTCAAAAACATACCAAGTTCAGTATACCAGGCTCTTGGAGCTTGATGAAGTTCGTAAATAGCCTTTTGCAACTTATAAACATGTCTTGGATACTAAGGATAGATGAAGCTATAAGGTTACTACATAAAGACATCTTCAGTAAGAGTCCCCTGTAAAAAGGTATTATTAACATCCAATTGTCTTAAGCACCAGCTTTTTGAGATAACCAAACTCAGGATAAGTCAGATTATGGTGGGTTTTATAATGAGACTGAATGTCTCCGTGAAGTCAACACTTGATCGTTGATAAAAACCCTTTGGCCACTAGACGTACTTTATATCTGGCAATTGATCCATCGAGGTTTCGCTTAATTCAAAAGACTTATTTACACCAGATGATATTTTATGTTTGATGACAGGGAATAAGGGTCCATGTGGATTTATGGAGGAGAGCATCATATTCCTCACACATGGTTTTATGCTAGTGTGGAGATTTTTGGGCTTGAGTAAACGAAGTTGGTTCAATAGCCTCAAGTGAAGATTTTGTGCTAGCATATAGATCAAGAACACGATGTGGTTTAAAAATATTACTTTTGGAACGAGTTGTCATTGGATGCCTAGGGACTACAATATTATTAGAAGAGTCACGAACATGGTTCGAGTCAGACTAAGGAGCTTCAGTGGTACTAAAGGAGGGAATGAGGACATGTAGAACTATGTGAAGGTGGTTGTACCTCTGAGGGTAATGTTGTAGCAATAGGAAAAACTTGTGGTAAGGTAGAGGAGGGAGTGAGGACATGCAGAACTGGAGTAACAAAAGAGTGCGGATCCAAAGGGGAATGACTAGACAGTGTTGATGAAGGCTCAGTTGATGGCTTCGAAGGTGTAATACATTGATGCATATTTGGTGGAGTTGTATATGTGGCAGAAGACTTGGTGTTGTGAAAAGGAAAGATAGACTCAACAAAGGTAAAATGACATGAAATAAAGATGTTAGGAGAATCGGGGTCATAGCATCGAAAGACAATATGGTCAAGAGAGTAGCTAATGAAAACACAAGGCTGAGATCTAGGTGTTAACTTATGTGAGGCATAGGGATGTAGCCATAGATAACACAGATAGCCAAATACTTTGAGCTTCTAAAGGTTTGGACATTTGTGAAATAGTTTTCTATATGGTCATTGATATTATAGGATAGGAGTAAGCATACGATTAATGAGGTAGACTGTAGTTTGAAAGGCTACTGACCAAAAGGTTGGTGGCATGAAGGCTTGGTGTAGAAGTGTCAAAGCAGTTTCAACTATGTATCGATATTTGTGTTCGACAGAGCCAACTAGTTTAGGAGTATATTGAGGCTACTCTAGGTGTTGAATACCACAGGCTGACAAGCATGAGGTGAGAGCTTGAAATTCACCTCCACTATCAGAATAAACTATTTTAATTATAGTCTCAAAGAAATTCTCTATTAACTTTCAAAAATTGATAAAGACTAATGAAACCTCATATTTATGACAAAGAGGATACAACCATATGTACTTAGTGAAGTAATCTATAAAAATGACATAAAATCATAAATTATCAAAAGAATTTATTGAAGTAGGACTCCAAACATCTGTATAAATAATTTCAAAAGGTTGAGAATAGGAGATGGAGGAGTTTTCAAAAGGCAGGTTATAACTTAGAACTAAGACAAGCATCATAGTGAGTATTACTGCTATGGGAATTAAAACTAAGGAGAAAATAATGAGAGAATAATTTCTACAGAATAGAGGACGAGAGATGACCAAGATGACGATGTCATACATCAATTGGAGCTGCAATGGAAGAGTTAACAGTAGGCTCAGTTATTTGTGGAGTAAACAACCATTCGTAAATGTTATCTTCATTCTGGCCACGAACCAAGGATGCCCCCGTGCTTAAATCTTTAACAAGAAAAAAGTTGGAAAAGAATTCAATTGAAGTATTATTTTGGTTGTAGAATTGAGAAATGAAAATGAGGTTTTATTTAATGTGTGGTACATAAAGACCATCATCGAGTGTAAAAGTAGTAGTATGTGAATTAAGCGTTATGGAACTAGTATTAGTAATGAGGAGTCCTTTACCATCACCAATGATAATGTCTTCATTCCTGCCATAGTTGTTGTAGATGGACAGGTTCTGTAAGTCAGAGGTGATATGATGAGAGGCCCTAGAGTTTATGATCCAATTAGGTTGACTGGTTAGCAGTGTAGTAATGAGATTTGCTTGAGGCCAATTGGATAGAGCTGAAAGTCGAGGTCGAGTTCGGTAGACTTTTGCGAAGTGTCTGACTTTATTACACAACTAATAGATGGCTCATTATTGGTTTGTGTGGGCAGGACGCCATGGTTGAAAGATGCCCCCTGGATAGTTGTCGATGTTGAGGTTGAGATGTGGAGGAGGCGAGGGTGGATTGTTATTCATAGAGGCAGGAGGTAGCATGTCCAAACCTTTATTTGTTTTATTATTATATTGATTGCTTTTTCGTTGAATTTCTAACTAACTTGAGCTATGAAGATTGGTCCTAACACCTTCTCTTCACGTTTCAAATATGTCTCGTAGTCAGTCAACTTATCGTGAAGTTCTTTGAATGACATTGGTGAGTCACATGCTCGAAATGTGGCTCCCAATTCCTTGAACTCGCCTCTCAGGCCGTTAAGAGTGTGGATGAGGACTTCCTCATCACTAAGAGAATGAACTATCAAAGCCAGGTTATTAATGATAACATTAATATTTTATAGATAATCAGTGATAGTACTTCCCTCTTGCTTTGTGTTTATTAGACTGGAGAGGAGATCGAGCATGCGAGTACGTAAACAATTTGCTAATATAATTTGTAACTTGCACCATACCTCTATAGCAGTAACACAGGAGGATATAAGTGGGGCGACAGATCCTACGATGGAGGCTTGAATTGTCTGAAAAATGAGATGATCTTGGCATAACCATAATTTATGCTCCGGATTTGGTACTGGACTTGTTGCCCCCGAGATGTTGATCATTGTTGGTAGACAACTTAAAGATACATTGACATAACCTAATAGATCATATCCAAAGGGGAGATTATAAAATTGAGCACACTAGGACGCATAGTTGCCTCCTTTGGATAATTTGAAAGGGATGAGAGCTACAACACTGATGGAGATGAGCCCTGTATTCTGAGAATTGCTATGGCTCCCTATGGGGATAGTGACGAGAACATGAGAGGTAGACGATGAAGACATTGAGAGGAAAAATAACAATCACTATGTCGGCTTCAAGAAGGTGAGATGACAAGTTGGTTCTTATTGTCTGTTGTAGGAGAGTTAGACAAGGAAAAGAAGAACCACCTGTGTTCCAGCAGTGTCCAAGTAAAAAGGCACGACTCCAGTGATCACTGGCCCTTTGCCGTCACTATCTCAAGGGCATAGCAGCTGAGCAAAGGAGGTGTATCAGTTAGTTGGGCTGTGAAGAAGTGAGGAGGGCAATGGAAGCGACGCATGCGAGACTGATGGCATGGTGCTGAAAAATCGATCTTCCCAAAGTCAAAAAGGGGTGGTTGTAACAACAACAGTAGAAGCAACAGTAATAGTGTCTATGTCGATATTCCTATGGAGATGCGACTGTTACCGAATAGATTGCTGATGCTGGCTCTTGGGACTGTACTATCTCACGAAGCTGAAAATAGATCAGCGGACACTACAGGAGCAACATCGATGCAGAGGGCGAGGCGGTGGTGGCCCTGGAAGACACTGCTTGACGAGAGGCGCACACGGGCACAGGAACAAAGAAGAAGAAGAAGAAGAAAAGGAAGAGGTGGCGCTAGTTGACTGCAGCCGAGTCAGAGGCGACCCCAATACAGAAAAGCACTAGGGACCAATGGTGATCGTCGGTAGGGCAGGAGGAGGTGAAGCACTAGAGGGAAGGAAGGAATCCACACCTTGCTATTGTTGCTGCTTGGGTAAGAGAGAGCACTGATTTGAAGTAGTAGAGTGGTTGGGTCTGGAAGATGAGGGCTGCGGCGTAGGGGGAGAGGCTGTGACACATGGATTGTAGATCTACACTGACCAAATTTCAACGGCCAAAAGGCCTAGTAGTTGGTGTGGAGAGTTGCAGTAGAAAGACATGGATGGGGTCGGTATGGTGCAGACTCCGCCGAGCGGAGCAGGGGAGAAGGTAGTAGGGAAGAAATGTCTTCCTCAAGGGTTCTCGGGCAAGGAAGAGGAGCCCTCAATAGAGGTTGCTAGACTGAACGAGGAGGGAAGTAGGTGTTGTATGTTGCTGGCAGAGTAGTGGAGAGGGGGAGGGGGATCGACCGTCGAAGGAAGAGGAGGAACCAGTAGTAGCCATTAGTTTTGTTGAAGATGTTGTGACCAAGAAGGTCTAAGAGCGCAATGCCGAAGGCAGAGGAGGGGGATGAGGATCAGGAACCGGAGGCGATCATCACCGGAGATCTCGAGGGCTTTAAGGAGTGGGCGAGGAACAACACTGGTCATTAGTGGTGGCAGCAATGAGATTGGAGGAAGACGAGAGATGCCGCGCTGTGGATCCAATGCGACCTCTTGGGGCTCGAGTTCAGCAGGGAGACCCGGCGAGATGAAAGCGAGGGCAAAACGATAGTTGTGCTGCATACCTCACAAGCAAAGAGAAGAGGATGAGGGAGAGAAAGAGCATGCCGGCAAGAATTTACTATCATTAGACAGTGAAGAAAGAAGTGACACTGATACCATATTAGATTAAACATGAATTGATTTCATTGATTTGTTCATGTGTACAACAGATCTATTTATAGGTTGAGGAAGTTGTTGAGAAAGAGGATTTCCCTCAATTGAGTAGCGAGAGTTCCTCGTACAGATCTATTTTTACATTCTTCAAGTTTCGAGTAAAAAGAACGAGCAACTAGGGCAATCATTAGATTTAGATTAAATTAAATATCCAGCATTGCTTTCTAATGTATCTCATATGGGCGTTCCGCTCCTTAACAAAAAGGACTTGAAGAATGTAGGTGCACCTATTATATAAGTTTATCAATAAAAAGCTAGTCGTCCTGCCTGCCTGTTTTAATCATCACTGTTAGGAGCTGAAGCAAGACGTCAATGCTAAAGGGTCAGAGCATTAGTTAATTCTTTTACTTGTGCTAACGGAAAGCGAAATGGATGTTTGCCCCATATACCAACCATATAGTCTGTGCTTCACTTCAGCGTTTAGTATTGCCAGTTTCATTTTCGTATTCAAGGATAGTTGAGCAAATCATTTCACTTACAATAGATATAATACAAATACGGTAACCAAGGAGAGGAAAGAAGACTCCCTTAGTAGTTGCTTGTCTCTTCTGATTCCGGTTTGATTCTACCATTCCTTCTTCCTAGTTGAGAGTTGTTCTCTTACTTCTGACGCCCCCCCCTGTCATTCCTCTAATCCCGTGTTTCATTCTTATCCCTCGAACCGAGGCTTCACATTCATACGCTCTCCTTTCATTCCTCTGATTACGTGTTTCATTCTTAATTTTTTCCCCATGCTATGAGTTGGAGTCCTGACGTGATGGTTCCATTCTTACGCTCTTGTTTCATTCTTCAGCTTGCAATACAGAAGAGTGAGAATCAATTCATTCTGAAGCTTCCAATACAGTGAGTTGAATTCTTAGACTACTTAGTTTAATTCTGATCCCAATCTCCTCATGCCCAATCCCAGTTTCGGGTGTGTTTTTGAAATTTCTTTTTTAGTGTTGATAGTAAAATTCTGTATTCCTCACTTCGTAGTTGAGTTATGATTCTTGTCCCTGCTCTTTCATTCTGTATTTACTAATTTTACTAAACTCGGGAATTTTAGTAGCAACCTGATTTCCCATAATAGCAAGGTTGAATTTCATGAAAAGTCATCAAAACCCAGCTTTTTTTGTGTTGTCACCCAAATTCCCCTAATAGGTCGCTCCATTTTGATGCAAAGTTGACGAAACCTGGTGTTCTTAGGTAGCACCCAAGTTTTCCCTAATAGATCGGGAAATTGGAATGGTGTTTTGCATCAACCTCAGTTATTTTTTTTATAGCAACCTTGTTTTCCCCAATAGAGGGCTGCATTTCAGTGTTTTTTTCACCAAACCTAGGCTGTTGTTTTTGTTACAAAGTTATTTTCCCTTGTAGAAGGCTAAAAAAACATGAAAAGTTGCATCAACCCCGTGCAAACAGTGCTACCGCTACATTGGCTCGATGACACGTCACGAGTCAACATAACTTGTATTAACTTCCTGAAAACTTATATTGGCCACCCTGCTGCTCGAAAATGACACTTATAGTGACTTGTTATATATAACTCGTTATTACATTACTGACGCACAGCACAGACACATAACTTCTTAAGAGAGGAGGAAGCCTTTTTCCATGCTAAGTACTTTCGATAACTCTCCTAACTCTGTGTTAAGATCAAATCATGCTTCTCTACTACATGTGTTCGATAGATTCAATTAATCATCAGATGCGTTCTAAACAATAGAATCCATTCTTTCTGCTAAAGCTAATGCTGTTGAAGTATGGTTGACATGACCTTTCTAGAATGTCTTTTTTTAGTATTTTTTATTTTCTTCCTGTTGACATAAAAATTATAATTATGTAAATTATTATACAAAAAACTATTATGTCAGGATTGAAATAAAAAATACGAGATCTGTTTATGATACGTAACTTTAGATGACATCTGATTGAGATCCAATTAGATCTTCAAGAGCATCACCTGTCGAATCTAAATACGTCGAATATCGATCTGCAAGGAGACCTAGAATGAATCTAGACCCCTTCTCCTCTCTTCCTATCCTTTCACAGGATCACTGTAATTGATGGTTTTGGGAAGATCGAGAGAATAACCATATAATCTCTCTAACTCTATTCCCTATTGTCGTTCCATACTTTCCATGCATTAGGTTTATAGTAGGTCATGTCTATTTATAGGCGAGAGCGAGGGTCTAGGGTAAGTTATTAGGAGAGTTCCTTCCATCAAGGGTATCCCCTAAAATATCCCAATATAATATGGACTTTATTTAATATTGATTAATATCTTTTATCATAATCTAATTAATCCATAATATATCTTATTCAATTAATAAAGGGCCACATAATCTTACCTTCTCCCACTTGGCCCATTAATTGATAAGATATAATAGATATCCAAAATCAAAATAAACAAAACAAAATTTATTTAAAAATAATTTTATATAGTTAGATTCTAAAAATTTTGAAAAGCATTTTATATATGACAATGATTTTAAAAATAAGCCAATAAGTCTAATAAGCATAATAATACTATATTCAGTCCAACTATTAATGTGAGTCATAGTGATTGTATGTTATCAATGTCATACTTCCTTCTATGTACTACAACACTGTTAGTCTTTCCTTATATAGTCTATAATGACTCTTGTAATTTGTCTTATCAAGACAATCTTATTTTTTGCATTCAACCATAATATGCATAAACATAAACACAAACAGGATAGCAGAAACAAATAACTTTAATTATACAAAAAAAATATCAATAATAGCATCCACTTAAACATGCATCACCATATCCTTTATGGCTTGCTCACAAGCCTTATTCTAAGAACATGTTCTTTAAATGTTTTACACTATAAAGCTTTAGTAAATGGATCAGCAATCATCATAGTGGTGCTCAAATTTTCAATTGATACTTATTGTTTCTGGACTCTTTCTCTAACCACCAAGTACTTTATCTCAATGTGCTTGGAACCACTAGAGTACTTGTCATTCTTAGAGAAGAAAACTACTGTAGTATTATCACAAAATATCTTCAGCAGCTTGGCAATTGAGTCGACTACACCAAGTCATGAGATAAAATTCCGTAGCCATAAAGTTTGATTTGTGACCTCAAAGCATGCCATAAATTCAGCTTCCATCGTAGATGATGCAATAAGTGATTATTTTATATATTTCCAAGAAATTGCCCCACCAACCAGCATGAACACAAATCCTGAAGTGGATTTCCTACTATCGAGGTAATTTACAAAATCAGCATCTGAATATCCCGTTACTTCAAGCTGATCTGATTTTCTATATGTGAGCATATAATCTTTTATCCCTTGCAGATATCTCATTACTTTCTTTGCAGCTTTCCAATGTTCAATTCCTGGGTTACTCTGATATCTACCCAATATTGCCACTACAAAACTGATATCTGGCCTTGTACAGGTTTGAGCATATAATAGACTACTAATTGCGCACCCATAAGGAATATTCTTCATTTGATCCATTTCTAAGTCATTTTTCGGGCGTTGGTTTTGGTGGCTGTACAAAGCTGCATATTAAACCTTTCCAAGATATGATTAATATAACCTTTCTAAGACAGTCCTAATAAACCTTGAGATCTTTCCTTGAATATCTCAATGCCAATAACTTAGGATGCCTCATTCATATCAACCATCCTAAAATTCTTGTTGAGAAATATCTTGGTTTCGTGCAACAAACCAAGATTACTATTGGCAAGCAATATATCATCCACATATAAGACCAATATAATAAACTTACTCCCACTAACCTTCAGATATATACGCTGATCAACGGTGTTTTTCTTAAATCCGAAGGAAGTAATGGTATCATGAAATTTTATATACCATTGTCTGGAAGCTTGTTTAAAGCCATAAATGGATTTCTTAAGTTTGCAAGCCCAACTTTCCTTTCTCTTTTCTATGAATCCTTCTGGTTGTTCCATATAGATTTCCTCATCTAGATCCTCATTCAGAAATACTATTTTCACATCCATCTGATGTAACTCAAGATCATAATGAGCTACTAATGCCATGATGATCCTTAATGAGTCCTTTCAAAAAATTGGAGAAAATGTCTCATGGTAGTCAATGTCCTCTTTCTGAGAAAAACCTTTGGCCACAAGTCTGGCTTTATATCGTTCGATATTGCCCACCGAGTCACGTTTAGTCTTAAAGACCCATTTACAAGTGACTCTTTCACAATTATTGGGTAATTCAACGAGTTCCCAAATATCATTCTGGTCCATTGATTTTAACTCATCTTTCATTGCATCACAATTAAGGGGTCATTTTTCATTCGTATATCAAAATCTGATTCTTGCATATATACCACATAATCATCAGAAATGACATGTTTCCTTTTTCTTTGAGATCTTCTCAAATCTTCCAATTATGATTGCTCTACAAGACTATAAGCGGTGACATCAACATCATATGAGAATTCATCAATGTAATTTTGTTGTTTACCCTCATCAATTCTCTCATTAATTTGAGGAACAATAATTTCTCGAATATGAGACAATACAAGAGTAGAAGCCTGAATCTCCTCAATATCAAAATTAATCCTTCGAGATTTTTGACTCCCACTGATTTTGCCACTTTCTAGGAATTTTGCATTACCAGATTCTACTATCCTCATAATATGATTAGGGCAATAAAATCTGTATCTCTTGGATCTTTCTGGGTAACCAATAAAATATCCAAAAATTATTCTTGGATCTAATTTCTTTTCATGTAGATTGAATACTCTTATCTCTATAGGACACCCCCAAATATGAAAATGTCTCAAACTGGGTTTCCTACCAGTCCATAACTCAAATGGAGTTGATGAAACTGACTTACTAGGAACCATGTTCAGGATATACATAGCTGTCCTAAGAGCATCACCCCACAATGACTCAGGTATAGAGGAATAACTCATCATACTCCTAACCATATCTATAAGA
This sequence comes from Ensete ventricosum, assembly GCA_029747655.1. Lineage (NCBI taxonomy): Eukaryota > Viridiplantae > Streptophyta > Magnoliopsida > Zingiberales > Musaceae > Ensete > Ensete ventricosum. The sequence goes on from JAQQAF010000007.1 coordinate 34,600,421, forward strand.
ATACGATTTCGCCTTTCAGCAACACCGTTCTACTGTGGCACACCTGGTAATGCATACCGAGCACAAATACCCTGCTGTTCTAGGAATCTAGCAAAAGGACCAATATTCTGACCGGATTCATCATATTTGTCATAAAATTCACCACTCCTATCAGATCTGACAATTTTAACTTTTTTATCTAATTGTCTCTCGACCTCATTTATGTACACTTCAAGAATGTCAATGGCCTAAGACTTTTTATATATTAGATAAACATAGCAATATATGGACAGGTCATCTATAAATGTGATGAAATACCTTTCTCCACTAAAATAGAGAATATGGAGTGGTCCGTTGATATCAGTATGAGTAATTTCAAGAAGTTCTTTACTTCTTGTGGCATTTTTTTTGTATGCTTAGTTTGATTTCCTTTAATGCAATCTATACAAACATCAAAATCAGTGAAGTCTAAATTTTTTAAAATATTATCCTTCACTAATCTTTTAATTCTTTTCTTGGAGATATGTCCCAAACGTCTATACCACAATATAGAAGATCTTTCATTATTGGAATTGAGTTTCATTCCAATACTTGATTGTAGGGTCAATAATGTATTTACAAACTCAAGATTCAAATTAATTCTATACAAACCATTACACAGAATTTCAGAACCAACTTTTTGTTGAATCATAAAATATGCTGAGTTTACCATTACCAAAATAAACACAATATCATAACTCATCAATTCTAGACAAAAAAAATTAAATTTCTAGAAATTGTAGGAACAAAACATGTGTCGTTCAGATCCATCAGATGACCCGTCTCTAAGCGTAAGCGATAAGTCCCTACTGATACCACTTTTGCTTTGAGACGATTTTTCATAATTATGAATCTTTCATGTTCTTTTGGTTTCTGGATTGAAAGAAATTCCTACATATTATTAGTAATATGAGTTGAAGCGCTAGAATCAATCCACCATGTATTAGAAGGAACTTATGCAATGTTTGATTCAAAACATACAAAGGTTGAGTTTATACCTTTCTTTTCGAACCAAGTCTTACGTTTAATGTAGTCCTTCTTTACATGTCCCTTTCTAGCCACCAAAGAAGTATTTTACTGTGATAACTTTCTTTTCAATAGTCTGTCTAACACTTTCAAACCCGATAAATTTCTTTGATGGATGATGCTTCGATTTTCTTTTCTTATTACTAACTCCTTGAGTAGTTGTGAGTACATTATATGAACTCTCCTATTTTAATCTTAATTCTTCCTGAACACATATACTAGTTAACTCATTCAAGTCCCACTTATCTTTATTTGTATTGTAGTAAATCTTGAATGGGCCAAACTAAGAAGGAAGAGAATTAAGAATGAACTGCACAAGGAAAGATTCATCAACATTCATTCCCAACGCCTTAAGTTTTGCAGCTTTACCATATTGAGGATGTGATCCTGAATTTCTCGAGTACCATCATACTGAGCTGTAATCAGTTCTTTCATTAATGTGTCAACCAATGACTTATCAGTAGATTTAAATTTGTCTTCAATAACCTTTAAATATTCACGTGCACTAGGTGCAACCGGTTATGAAGTCTTTATATTATTTGCAATTGTCATCCTTATGAACATTAAACTGAGCCTATCAGATCTTTCCTAAGCCTTCATTTCATTGACTTGTTCTATAGTACTTTTATCAGTTAATTCTGTGAGCTTTTTAACAAGCAATGCCAAATCAAGATATAATATGCCCAATGTAAATTACACATGCTCTAACCATTCTGAGTAATTTGATCCAGAGAGTATAGAGACACTAAAAGCATGAGAATATATGGATGAAAATACCACTGCAGAATATAAAATAACATTAATGCTTTGAGTTTTACCAAAATATGATGAACTATTGATATCATCAATATTTAACCTTTAGGTAAAAATACTGACATATCTAGTGTTCACTCAAGATTATTTATGGAAGACTGATACCATCCTTGTGGAATAGTTTTACTACCTTTGGGTATATAATTCTAAACTTCAAGGATATCCAAAATAGTATTATCCTACCCCATCACATAATTATTTGAAATAGCTTATCCTTTGGGATTATCTAAATCTCCTAATTATGCATACAATTTTGAATATTATTCCCTTAATATCATTGAGAACTTGTTCCTTCATGTAATTTTATAAATTATTAATCTAGGCCACTTTGGTGACTACAAGACCAATACTGTAATATAAAATATAAATTAAATTATCTTATGAATGACAAGACTTTAATTATATTTCATATCTGATAAGCCTACCATCCCAGGCTACTTTGGCAGCTACCGGTCAAGCATAACTTTAAGGAGATGAACTACAAATAATATTCATCAAGTTCATTTGAACTAATTTATGCTGAAATAGTTCAAGAATAGAATAATAATCATAATAATTATTGAATACTTAATCAGGAAAACACTCATATGATAACCATAATCATGATAATACATAAATCATGCATTCATGTGAAAAATAAATATTATTTCATAATTACTAACATTTACATGTGAATAACTGAATAAATATCCAAAGACCAATAATCGGATTTAACATATGTAATTAATAATTCATATGAAAAAACTATAAAGAAATAATAATTTATAATTTTTTAATTAAACTAATTACTTTTATTTAATTGGAGAAGCCCATAAGTCCAATTAAATAAATTGATCAAAATAAAATATAATCAATGAATAATCAAAATATAATCATAATTAAATTTTATTAGATTATATATTGATCAATTTTATAATTGAGAAAATAAACCATAATTTCTCAATTTTATAATGGCAGAACTGTAATTCTAAAAGAATATAAAAGAATTATAAAATTTTTAAAGGGTAAAAATATTATAGGATTAATAAAACACATAAATGGTAAAACTGTAAATAATCCTATTCAGTCGAAGGATAAAATTGTAATTTTGGTGAATGATAAAACTGTAATTTAAGTCTAAAGGCAAAATTATAATTTTTCACTTAATGGTAAAACCATAATTTTTCATTCAATGGCAAAACTGTAATTTTTATAAGGAAAAAACCTAATTTTTCTTCTCTTGTGCCGCCGCCGTCACCACCATCGCTTGTGCGGCCACCAGCGCGCAGCTGCGGTTGTGGTTATGCGGCGTTCTGCGCGTCGTTAGCGCACGACTGCGGTTGCGATTGTGTGGCGTTGTACGCGTCGCCGGCCGTAGGAACGCGACCGCTGGCATTCGAGGCCACCGCTTGCGCGACCTCTGCTGCATGCGACTGCCTCCGCGTGCGGCCTGTCACGGGCTTAGCTGAATTTGCCTAAGCCGTACGGCACCCTTGCGGCCCTCCCGAAGACTTATCTGAAATTGTGTAAGTCGTGAGGCAACCTTGCCCACTGTTCTGGACTTAGTTGGGATTGCCTAAGTCATGAAACGCCCAAAGCGTTATCTGTCCGCACAGGGTCAGCCCTCTTACAACCTCTTAAGGTCCCATAGAACCTGCAAAGAAGAAGTTGATTAGCTTAGAAGCGAGCGACGGACACGTCCCGACGTCTCGCAAAGCGGAAAGCTATACAAGCAATTTGTCGAACACCTTGAGTGCAGTTGAGAAAAGAGAGAAAGAAAGCGAAATAGGACTTTGGAGGGTTGTAGGAACGGTCGCAAGTCCGCAAACGACGGTTCCCAAGGTATCAGACGCAAGATAAGTTCAATTGCTGATGAATGCCTACGCCCGACATATACCCAGAGCCCCATCCAGCCCGGTGCCACCCGGGGGGTTCCAAGGTGCTGAAATGGATGACATTTTGCACCACTCAGAAAGCTTGTCGTGGCACACTAAAAAGACCCAAAAATAGGGCTGTTTGGCTCTATGCAGCGAACGACCATTCTGTAGCCTTCTACACTACTTTCGCTCATATTTCTTAGGTAAAAACGCATAAACTCAAGGCAAAACAAGCTGCCAAACAAATGTACAAACAAGAAAAAGCAACGAACGATTCACGGGGCGAAGATGTTGCTGTTGAGCGACGTCTATTCGTGACATTCTCCCCCACTTAAACTGTCGACGCCCTTGTAGACGCTTGTTGGTAGGCTTTGACGTGAGCTTCTTCATGTCGTAGGGTATCTTCTGGCTCCCAACTGGCTTCTGTTTGAGGAAGCTTTTGCCACTTCACCAAGTACTCAATTTGCTGTGCTCCATTGGATAGCTTTATCTTACGATCCGCTAGAATAGTTTCAACTCACTTCTCGTAAGAGGTTCTGGTGGGGGGTAGTCGAGTTGGAACATTTTGAGAATCATCTCGCGGATCTGAGTGGTAGGCTTTCAAGTTGCTCTCATGGAAGATGTTATAAATTCTGAACCATACTGGAAGTTGCAACTTGTATGAGACATTGCCTACTCTGCTGTTGATTGGGAAAGGCCCTTCGTATTTGTGCACCAATCCTTTGTGCACTCTGTGCCTAAAGAACTGAAGTGATGCTGGTTGGAGCTTCACCAACAACATGTCGCCCACTTTAAACTCTTGTGGTCGCCTCCCCAAGTCTGCCCACTTCTTCATCTTCTTGGCCGCCTTCTCCAAGTAAGCCTGCGCAATATCTGCATTGCGATGCCATTCCTTTGCAAAGTGATAGGCTGATGGGCTACTCCCTGTATAACCAATAACCAGGGTGTAAGAAGTTGATGGCTGTTGTCCCATAATAATCTCAAATGGGCTCTTGTTGGATGCAGAGCTCCGTTGCAAGTTATAGAAGAATTAGGCTATGTCCAACAGCTTCACCCAATCTCTTTGGTTGGCACTTACATAGTGCCGGAGATATCGCTCCAAGAGCGAGTTAATTCTTTCTGTTTGGCCATCCATTTGAGGGTGGAGGCTTGTGGAGAAGTATAATTTAGATCCCAACAACTTGAACAACTCGGTCCAGAATCATCCCAAGAACCGAGAATCTCGATCACTAATGATGTTGTGTGGGACTCCCCAAAACTTCACCACATTCTTCATCATCAACTTATCTGCCTCCTTCGCTGAGCAATGTAGGGGTGCAGCAATGAATGTTGCATACTTTGAAAACCGATCAACTACCACGAGTATCGATCCAAGTCCCCCTACTGCGGGCAAGCTTGATATGAAGTCTCGAAAAATGCTCTCCCATGGCCTTTCTGGTACGGGCAGCGGCTCCAAAAGTCCCACTGGCTTCTGCTGCTCTACCTTGTCTTGTTGACAAGTAAGGTATGTTCGAACATATTCCTCCACATCTGTCCCCATCTTCGGCCAATAGAAGGCCCTCTCCACGAGAGCCATTATTCGATGGATACCCATATGTCCAGCCCAAACTGAATCATGACACTCTTTCAGGAGTTCACGCCTCAAGTTATCCGCTCGTGGAACATAAACTCTGTCCCCCTTGGTATAGATGAGTCCTTCCTGGACCTAAAATCGTTGTGCCTTGCCCTCTTTGATGAGTTGCATCATAGTTACTGCCTGAGGATCTCAGTACAGTCCATCCCTGATCTTGGAAAGGAAGTTGGAGCGTAATTGACTTGCTTGGCCTCCGCCCTCCAACTGTATAGCATTCACTAGCTCCACTTTCCGACCCAACCCAATGCATCGGCCACGACATTTGCTTTTCCAGGCTTGTACTCCATTACCATGTCGAACTCAGCCAAGAAGTCCTGCCATCGTGCTTGCTTTGGGGAGAGTTTCTTTTGAGTTTGGAAGTAACTCAATGCAACATTGTTTGTCCTTAGCACAAATGGTGCTCCCAGAAGGTAGTGTCGCCACACTCGTAGACAGTGGACCACCGCTGTCATCTCCTTTTTATGCATAAGATATCGTCGCTCGGTCTCGTTGAGCTTGCGACTCTTGTAGGCCACCGGATGACCCTCCTGCATAAGAACTCCTCCAATAGCAAAATCAAAAGCATCTGTATGGACTTCAAAAGATTTTTCATAGTCCGGTAATCTGAGTACAGGTTCCTCCAACATAGCAGTCTTTAGGTCTTGAAATGCCACCTCACATTTGTCCGACCATCTCCAGGACTGCTCCTTCTTTAGCAACTCCATCAACGGAGTTGCGCGCTTCGAATACCCAGCTATGAAGCGCCGATAATAGTTGGAGAAGTACAGAATGTGGCCGGAGCATTGGTTAAGCTGAAAGGCGTCACCAAGAACTCGAATGCTCCATACCTGGTCACACAGGTAGTCTTTGCCTCATCACCTTATGCAATGCACACCTGACAATACCCCGACCGAAGGTCGAGTTTGGAGAAGTACTTTGTCTTGCCCAATTGATTGAACAAGTCCGCGATGAGCGGGATAGGGTACTTGTTCTTCACCGTCATCTTGTTAAGGGCTCGATAATCGATACATAATCGGAGACTCCTATCTTGTTTCTTCTGAAAGAGGACTGGAGCTCCGAAAGGTGCTTTTGAACTATGGATGAGACCACTGCTTAGCAGTTCATCTAATTGCTTCCTTAATTCCGTCAACTCTGGAGTGCCCATGTAGTATGGTGGTCTCACTGGAGGCTTAATTCCCGGCTCAAGCTCAATCCGATGATCCACGCCTCTGCGTGGTGGTAGAGTTCTCGACAACTCTATTGGTATCACATCCGATAACTCATTCAGGATGTTCGCCATAACAGCAGATTCCTGAATGGCTTCCCCATCAGGTGTCTCTAGCTTCATAGCCGCTACAAAGGTTGATTCACCTTTTCGTACCCCTTTCTTTAATTGTAAAGCTGATATTTGTTGTAGGTCCTTGGTTCCTCCCCGAGAAACTGGAACCATGCAGGGATCATCACCTCCCATTAGACACAAGAAGTTCAGGAATGGTACTGGCGCCAACTTTGCTGTGTGCATAAACTCCATTCCGAGGATTACTTGGAAGTCGTCTAGTGGCACTGCCATCAAGTTTGTGCTCCCGCTCCATGTCCCGATCTTGATAGGGATCCCTTTTGCTTGTCCGGAGATCTGCTTGGCCTTCAAATTCACCGCCTTCATACGACTTGGGCTCTTCTCCAAGAGTAATCCCAGTCGCTTAGCTTCACGATCGGTAATAAAATTGTGGGTCGCGCCCGTGTCCACCATTGCACGGGTTGTTCGGCCATTAAGCTTGATGTCCACATACATCAACTCGCTGTTTCTTGCCTTCAGTGGCTTTGCCTTTGTGTTCTCCCCCACTTGACCCCGCAACGCATTCAACAAATGCATTGCTCCCATCATGGGTCCTTGCGACGCCTCACTGTCGCTACTGGAGTCAGAACTGCTCGAACTAAGGGCGATAGCTTTGCCCTTGTCTGACTTACGGGGTAGAATCAATGTCGTTAAAGCATTGAGTGCCTGTTTTTGTGGGCACTCCATCACTTTGTGCGGTTCTCCACACAAGAAGCATCCACTAGACTTTGGGACTCTACATCTTGAGCCTGGTCCCTTGTGGAAATTCTTCTTCTTTTGCTCACCCCCAGACTCCTTCGCTCGAGAGTATTTAGATGGGTGATTTCCCGAAGAGTGTTTCTTCTTTCTCGAATCCTCCGAAGAAACAAAGTCAGTCAGCCTTTCCATGGCTACAATTGCCCCGACTACATCGGTGACATTCCTCCGATGTAGTGCTTGTTGTGCCCATGGCTTCAAGCCATTGAGGAAGCTGAATAGCTTGTCTTTCTCAGACATGTATCATATATCCAGCATCAGTGCTGAAAATTATTTCACAGAATCTCAGATTATTGTACTCTGGCGGAGTTGTCTAAGTTTCCTTCTTACGGCACACTCTGTGTTCTCGGGCAAGAACTGAATTCTCAACTCTCGCTTCAAGTCTCCCCATGTATCCACTCGACATCGGCCTTATTGGATCTCTTCCCAACGGGTTCGCCACCAAAGTTTTGCATCCCCATTCAGATACATTGTTGCTGTCGCAACTTTGGTTTCTTCAGAATCGAGCCTTATAGTACGAAAATATTGTTCTATGTCGAACAAGAAATTTTCAAGCTCTTTGGCATCCCTAGCACTACGGCTCCGGTGCTCTGAAGTGTTGTGGTGGTGCAGCGCGGTTGTTGTTCCCTCCCATATCAAGAGTCCTTGTTAACACCATCACCTTAGCCGTGAGTTCTGCCATAACTTCATGTAGATGTCGTACGGAATCTTTGGTGTCCTCTATCAGTTGATTAATCAGGGATTCAACTTTCTCGATCTGAGCTTCAGCTTCTTCTTGCGAGCTCTCTACCCCAAATAGCCTTCCTTGGCCTTGGTAGAGTTCCTCCACGCTCGCTTCAAGAACATCAAGGTGGGTTTCCGCCATTGTAAGTCTCTCTCTGTGGCCCTTTTTCCCGGTTGGCGCTCCAGATGGCGCCTCCTCCCCTCGTGGAGAATACCCAACGAAAAAGACCCAAAAATAGGGCTATTTTGGCTCTGTGCAACGAATGACCGTTCTGCAGCCTTCTACACTACTTTCGCTAACATTTCTTAGGCAAAAACATATAAACTCAAGGCAAAACAAGCTGCCAAATATATGTACAAACAAGAAAAAGTAACGAACGGTTCACAGGACGAAGATGTTGCGGTTGAGCGACGTCCATTCGTGACAGGCCGCTGGTGGCATGCGAGGCCACCGCTTGTGCAGCCTCTGCTGCACGCGGCTGCCTCCGCGTGCGGCCACCACTTGATACGGCTGTCTCTGTGTGCTGCCACTGCTTGATGCGGCTGCAGCCTACGCTCGATCGATTGGACCGTCGACAGCGTGACCGCCGCCGTCTCTACCCTGTGCGCACATGCTGCTGCATGCAGCATTGCCGTAGGCAGATTCAACAAAAAAACGTAGCAAGATTGCTGTGTCTTTTCCACGATGCACAACAACCATCAAGAATCGTTCGCAAAAAAATGATTAAAATTAACAGATAGAAAAACAGATCAATAAGATATTCAGATCAACGCATCGTAAATAAAATAATAGATCTAATATTTTTGATCTCAAAACCAAGGCTCTAATACCAATTGTTGGCATAAAAACTATAATTATGCAAACTATTATGCTAGGATTGAAATAAAAAATACAAGATCTATTTAATAACGCCAAATATCGATCTGTAAGGAGAACTAGAATAGATCTAGACCCTTTCTTCTCTCTTCCTATTCTTTCACAAGACCACTGTAATTGATGGTTTTGGAGAGATTGAGAGAATAACCGTAATCTCTCTAACTTTATTCCCTATTGTCATTCCGTGGCTTTCCATACATTATGTTTATAGTAGGTCCTGTCTATTTATAGGTGAGAACAGAGGATCTAGGGTAAGTTATTAGGAGAGTTCATTCCTAAAATATCTCAATATAATATAAATTTTATTTAATATTGACTAATATCTTTTATCAGAATCTAATTAATTCATAATATATCTTATTCAATTAATAAAGGATCAAATAATCTTACACTTCCTTTCTTTTTCTGATTCTATTTGATACTTTCCTGTACATCAAAGCCAATAGGATTGTATGCCCTAAACGAAACTCTAACTGCTTCACTGGATCCAGCTGATGCCTATAATTCTATATAAGATTTAAGTTAAGGGTAAGCACCAACCTCTATAGTAAAGTAAGCACTGCCCTTAACATAAAGTAAGCCATTAACTATTTATTCGTTTAGTCAAGAATATAACATCTCTCGACAGAAGTAAGCGTTAGCGCCTACACCCGTACAGCATCTGATCAAGTATACTTTCCTGCTCCAGCATATTCTATTGCTCCAGGTGAACTCATATGTTTAGATTCTCTTGTTCCAAGCTAACTTCATATGTTTAGTTTTCAATTTCACTTTGAGTTCTTGTTTTAAATTTCATTCTCTATTTGCAGGGGCAAGTGAGGGAGGTCTATTCTTACTTTAGTGTTGCATTCCCCTTAGGTTAAGTTAAGGTTAGGCCTATTATCTTATTATATATTTTATTATTCTAGCAGACCTAGCTCAGCACTCTGGTCTAGTGTTTGAGCGTTAGCAACATTTGATTTAGATCTTTTTTCTCTAGCTTCTTCAACACGCTTATCTTTTGTCCCTACCTAAGCTGCTTAAGCTTGTTGATTGGTCCTCTTACTGCTTTTAAATGACAGATTCTCTCTAGCTTACGAAACTTACGAGCCGGAGCAGGAAAAGAAGTTGAGTGTTTTTATATGTTCCAGAGTTGTAAGCATGCATATAAGTCTAAAGCGCATATAGGAAAGCTATAATAAAGGCTATTCTCGTCGTTAAGCTAGGTTCAAGGTTGCTAATAGGGAAAAGACTCGTTGATACTCGGAAATAGTCCTGATAACAATTTTTTGTCGTATAACATAGGACATAGACCTCCATCACTTGCACCTTCATCTCTTGAGTTGATAACACCGATCTCTTACATCTCTTGAGTTGATAACACCGATCTCTTACATCTCTTGAGTTGATAACACCGATCTCTTACATGGCCTGATTATACTGATCCTGAGTCTGATATTGATACTAATATTTAAAACTGAGCATTGCTTCGAGCTTGTTCCCTTACTCTTGCACCGTTGAACATCGTTTAAACAACTCTTTCTCAACATTATCACATTCCACTTCTTGCCTTAACCTTTATGTGGAACTAATCAATAATGAGGTCATCTCGAACTTCTTTTCTTATACACTCAAAACTTATTGCCTTTAGCTTATGTGGTTGGTAAGACCTCTCCAACTTATTATACAAACTCCACTGATTGCCTTCTTTCACACTCAACTGATTGATTGCCTTTACCTACCTTTCTTATGGCCCAATTTAATAAGGCTTCAGCGCGGTTTACATTAATCGTTAGAATTACAGAAGCAACAAGCAAACCTAAGTATGCGCCACCTAGCGGAACTCATGTTAGCTAGGAAAGCACTAAAGAATTGAATTGAGGTAGAGGGTTCAGCGAAAGAAATAAAGGATGGAGATGATGAGAATAAAATAAGAATCAACTTTGTATACGAACAAATATTAGCAGACCGTCATATACATCGGAATCAAATAGAAATCATAATCAGATGAACACCAAGATTTACGTGGAAAACACCTTCAACTCGAAGGGTAAAAACCACGAGACAAGCCAGAGAAAATCCACTATCAAAATAATGAATATACAGATCTCAAGGCTTCTTGCCCAAGCCCAAAGCAATAGCCACAAGAGAATCACAGGGATACAAGGACTATAATCCTAATCACAATATCTAAAACCTTCCCAAGAGATCACAGTAAGAATCCACTGCAAATTGATCTAACCTGAGATTTGAATGATTGAGAATAGTCTTTTCCTGCCCTTGTCTTCTTCCCTTTCCTGGATCTCTTATTTTCTGGCCTCTACTGTCGATCTGCAGTCTTCTTTCTCTCTCCCACGTTTCCAGTCGCTGCTCTCTTAATCTCAACCCTAGCCACATAATCTAGGTTTTAGGTTAATATAAGTGAGGTTCTGGGCTGTGGGCTTTACTAAAGCCCATTATGGGCTGAATCTGGGCCATCTGCCCAACAACCTCCCCCTTCAGCCCATAAGGGAGGCTGTCTCATGACTCCTCAATGTGAAGCCATGCCGACCAGCTGTCGGCACATCTCTTGTTTCTATTTCGGTAAAGCCTTTGTCAACATGTCTGCCCCATTATCATCTGTGTGAATTTTCTGAAGCTATAACTGCTTCTCTTCAAGCACATTTCTGATCCAGTGATATCTGACATCTATATGCTTTGATTTGGAATGAAATGTTGGGTTCTTGCATAAATGGATGACACTTTGGCTGTCACAATACATCATATTATTTTCCTGTTTCAGCCCCAATTCTTGTAAGAATCATTTTATCCATAACATTTCTTTGCAAACCTCTGTAGCAACAATATATTCTGCCTCTGTGGTGAAGAGAGCAATACACCTTTGCAATCTGGACTGCCATGACACAGCTCCCCCTGCAAAAGTAAGTACAAAACCTGATGTGGACTTCCTTGTATCAATATCTCTTGTCATATCTGCATCTGTGTAACCTGTCAATACAGGTGGTCCACCTCTAAAGCTTAAACAAACTTTAGAACTTCCTCTGAGATATCTAAAAATCCACTTCACTACTGCCCAATGCTCTTTACCTAGATTTGCAAGAAATCTACTAGTAACACCCACTGCATATGCGATGTCCGGCCTCATACATACCATTGCGTACATTAAACTTCCAACTGCTGAAGCATAAGGAACCTATTGCATTTTCTCCTTCTCCTCATCACTTGACGGACTTTGATCTGAGCACAACTTGAAGTGACCTGCAAGAGGAGAACCAACTGGCTTTACATTACTCATACTGAACGTGTCCAATACCTTCTCAATGTATTTCTCTTGTGACAACCAAATCTTTCTCTTTCTTCTGTCACGAAAAATCTACATGCCCAGTATTTGCTTTGTTGGCCCCATGTCCTTCATTGCAAAAGACTCACTCAGGTCCTTCTTCAACCTGTCAATCATAGACATATCTTTTCCAAGGATAAGCATATCATCAACATAAAGTAAGAGAATAATAAAATCTTCACCAAACCGTTTGATGTACACACAATGATCTGAAGCTATTCTTTTATATTCATTTTCAATCATAAATGAATCAAACTTTTTATACCACTGTCTTGGAGCTTACTTCAGCCCATACAAGCTCTTCTTCAACTTGTAGACAAGATTTTCTTTACCTTTGACTTTGAAGCCTTCTGGTTGCTCCATATAAATTTCCTCCTCCAAATCACCATGAAGGAAAGCTATTTTCACATCTAACTGTTCAATCTCCAAGTCTAGGTTAGCAGCAATACCAAGAGCAACACGGATAGAAGATATTTTAACAACAGGAGAAAAAATTTCTTCAAAGTCAATACCTTTCTTTTGATCAAAGCCTTTCACAACCAATCTAGCTTTATACTTTGGTTGAGAATAATATTCTTGAGTCTTCAACCTGAAAATACACTTGTTCTTCAAGGCCTTACTTCCCTCTGGTAGTTGCACTAAATCATATGTGTGGTTCTTCTGTAGAGAATCCATCTCTTCCTGCATAGCAATAAACCACTTCTTTTTCTGCTCACTTTCAACTGCTTCCTGGTAACTCTCTGGTTCACCTACATCAGTAAGCATCACATACTCATCTGTAGAGTATCTTTTGGAAGGTTGACATTGTCTACAAGATCTTCTTAACTGAGGTTCTGTGGGAACTTGCTCTCTTTCTTCTTCTTGCTCAACATGTCCTGTAGGTAGATCAACATTTGACTCTGCACCATTTTCCTGCACATCTCCCCCATCATCCTGATATACTGGAGGAATAACTGGGTCACAGTCTACAAATCCCTCTGCAGAAGTCTTAGCTGGTGCCTCCTTCTTCAAATCCTCAATGGTCTGATCCTCAAAGAAGACAACATCTCTGCTTCTGAACACCTTCTGCTTTTCTGGATCCCAAAGCCTGTAACCAAATTGATCATGTGAGTAACCAAGAAAAATACACTCTTTTGTCTTACCATCCAGCTTGGACCTTTCATTGTTTGGAACATGTGCAAATGCACGACAACCAAACACTCTTAAATGCCTATAAGAGACATCTTTCCCTGACCATACATGCTCTGCAACATCACCATCTAGAGCTGTACATGGTGATAAGTTGATTACATCAACTGCAGTCCTCAAAGCCTCATCCCAAAACCTTTTGGGTAGCTTGGCCTGTGAAAGCATACATCTGATCATTTCCACGATGGTGCGATTCATCCTCTCTGCAATTGCATTATGCTGAGGCGTACTAGGGACTGTCAACTCATGCTGGATGTCATGTGACCTGCAATAATCATTAAACAATCCTGTGTACTCACCACCATTATCTGATCTTATACATTTCAATTGCCTTTCTGTCTCCCTTTCAACTCTAGCATGAAATTCTTTGAAGACATTAATAACCTGATCTTTAGTCATCAAAGCATAGGCCCAAACTTTCCTGGAAAAGTCATCTATAAAAGTAACAAAATAAAGTGCACCACTGATACTAGGAACATTAACAGATCCACCAGGAGTTTTTGTTCTCAAAGGACCACACACATCTGTATAGACACGATCCAAGGCATGTATTTTTCTAACAATCAATACAAGGGTTCAAACGTGTACCTTTGAGGGATGACAATACATCTCTTTTGGAAAGTTCTTGCAGCCCCTTCTCGCTCATGTGTCCTAGTCGCCTATGCCACAACTCCATGATGGAGTCTTTCACTGTAGCATTCAACCGCTCACCACAAGCTTTAGCCTGCAATCTGTACAATGTATGACATTTCTTCCCATTAGCTATAATAAGAGAACCCTTACTGAGCTTCCACTGCCCTCTATGAAATCTGACATCAAAGTCTTCATCGTCCAGCCTTCCAACTAAAATTAAATTCAGTCTTAAGTCAACCACATGCCTCACATCCTTAAGTACCAACTTGCAACCAAGGTTGGTCTTTATATGGATATCTCCCATGCCAATGATGTTTGCTGTGCCATAGTTGCCCATCTTGACAACACCAAAATTTCCAGACCTGTAAGTAGCAAAGAACTCCCTCCGTGGTGTAGCATGATAAGAAGCACCTGTGTCAATTATCCACTCGAGATCCTTGCACACACAAGAAAAAATATCATCGGATGTAGACAAAATCAAATAATCACTAACTTGTACTGTAACTGTGATATTCTCTTTTGACTCTGTATGCTCCACTTCTTTCCCCCTTTTCTTATTCTTCTTAGGTTGCTTGCACTGATTCTTGTAATGTCCTTTCTCACCATAATTGTAACAAATAATATCTTTCCTTGACCTTGACTTGCTTCTACCTACACGTGAACCACATCTATCCTTTGACTTTGACCTTCCTCTGTTCTCTGAGACAAGTGCTTGTGAATCAATATGAGAAATTGCTGAATTCTTTCTCCTTAACTCCTCATTCAACAAACTGCTTGTTACTTGACTCATGGTGACAATACCATCTGGTGCCGAATTACTGAGAGAAACCACTAGTGTCTCCCAACTTTCTAGCAAAGAACTGAGAAGTAACAATGCCTGCAACTCATCATCAAGAGACATTTTCATAGAAGATAACTGGTTAGTAATACTCTGCATTTCATTCAAATGCTTAGGAATAGAAGTACCCTCTTTATATTTCAAGTTCACAAGTTTTCTGATCATAAAGTTTTGTTGCCAGTCGTTTTTCTTTCATAAAGACCTTCTAACTTTTTCCAAAGAGAGTAAGCAGAACATTCAGTAGAAACATGGTGAAAGACACTATCATCTAGCCATTGTCGAATAAAGCCAACTATTTTTTGATCTAACATCTTCCACTCATCATCTGTTATAGATATGGGCTTTGCACTGTCCCCTTGTAAAGGTCCATACAAATCTTTGCAATACAAAAGATCTTCCACTCTTGGTTTCCATATCATCCAATTATTTCCATTTAAACTAATCATACGAGAAATATTACCGGTCTCCATGTTCAGATACAAAAGATTAAATGCCACCAAAACCCTGCTCTGATACCAGTTTATGGGAATAAAATAAGAATCAACTTTGTATACGAACAAATACTAGCAGACCGTCACACATAGCAGAATCAAACAGAAATCATAATCAGAGGAACACCAAGATTTACGTGGAAAACCCCTTCAACTCGAAGGGTAAAAATCACGAGACAAGCCAGAGAAAATCTACTATCAAAATAATGAATATACAGATCTCAAGACTTCTTGCCCAAGCCCAAAGCAATAGCCACAAGAGAATCACAGGGATACAAGGACTATAATCCTAATCACAATATCTAAAACCTTTCCAAGAGATCACAGTAAGAATCCACTGCAAACTGATCTAACTTGAGATTTGAATGATTGAGAATAGTCTTTTCCTGCCCTTGTCTTCTTCCCTTTCCTGGATCTCTTATTTTCTGGCCTCTACTGTCGATCTGCAGTCTTCTTTCTCTCTCCCACGTTTCCAGCCGCCGCTGCTATCTTAATCTCAACCCTAGCCACCTAATCTAGGTTTTAGGTTAATATAAGTGAGGTTCTGGGCTGTGGGCTTTACTAAAGCCCATTATGGACTGAATCTGGGCCATCTGCCCAACAGGAGATATAATAAATGAAGTAAAAAGGAACGAAAAAAAAGGTAGTGCAAAAGTGGAAATGAGTGTTGTGCTAAAGAAGAGAATATCGCTATCCTAGAGTCTTTGCGAACCCTTAGTTCCAGCTCTTGAGCAAAGTGAAGTAAAGTAAACAATTGTGAAATACAAAAATAAGTCCTATAATTAAGTAAAAGAAATAAATCCTATAATTAATAACCTACCGCTTTAACTATAACCATAACCATAAGCAACACCCCTAACTAGTAACCATAAGCATTAAAATAAACACCCTCAACGCCAGCAACACTAATGTGTACCGGTGAACTCCTCTGCTTAAAAAGATAATTACTGAAATATTATAGAATTCAAATACAACAACACTCCTGACTGACTGAAGACTGCATTACTCGTTGCTCTAACAATGTGTACTATAGAGAAACAAACTTAGTAGAATATGTAGCGTTAGTCATTGTAACTCGCGTAAGCACTACTTTATAAGATAAGCAGTTGTTAGGTTTGTTGTTTGTTTGTTCCGTAACCCTGAATTGTGTGCTCTCCTATTATAGGAATTAAGTAATATAACACTGCTTTCTCTGTTACCAGAGGAAATTCATATAACACAATTGATTCTTAACCTAGCTTAGGAACCCTATCCTTATACTACAGAAAAAGTACTTCATTCTTGCCTTTGCTTGCGCCCTTGCTTGAAACTCCAATAAGTGGTTAACCCCGAGCTGAGCTAAAGAAGAGAATTGAGTTCACCCTATACTATAGAGAATTGAGTTCACCCTACACTATATGGAACCTAACTGCTGACAATCAAGTCATCTCACTGCTGACATATATTGGATATCCTCAAAATACTGATTACTGCAGGCACAAACTCACTTATGGCTTTTGAAGCTCCTAACGCGCCCAAGAAGTAAGCTAACTAGAAATAAGCTAATACGCCCGGAACAACTCTAAAGAAAAGAATTGAGAATGACACTAATATGATGGAGTCGCCTAACTGAGAGCTTCTTTAGAACCTCACATTACTTGTGGAATTGAGTGCAAGAAAATAGAATGGAGTAATTAAGGAGAGTAACTATTACTGCTGACATAAACAAAACAAACGGAATTGCCAACACTACACAGATTAATAGCTTATTCACCTGGGATCTCATCTTGCAAATTCTTGGCTTCCATTGTAGACTTAAACATTAACTGAATCTCTCGACTCGTCTCTTGCTCCTATAAACGCATCCAGAACAAACAATACTTGCAACTGACCTAAACAACAATACTTTTAACTCAACTTTCTGTGTCAAGACTTTCTCCTAGAATAGAGGAATCAAAGGCCCTATCTAAATAAAAAACTCTATTATTCTTATTACTAAGATCATAACCCCGTAGGATTTTAAGGCTTGGTTAATCTCTATAGGGGATTGACCCTCCTTGAAACACTATAGGGGTTCCTCCCTCCAAGTAGTCGGTCAATTGGTTGAAGAAATATTGATCTATTGCTTGTTGAAAAGGGGACAGCTACAAGTGCTTATATAGGGTTCAAAACCCTAACCCTAATGGAAGACTCCAACTCTTAGTGAAACTCCTAACCCTAGCCGCCACTTACTCTAACACTAGCCGACTCCCATAAGCAAAGTGGGAGGTGGCTAGATAGGGTGTAGTGTTAGAACCCTTATGAATTATAAGCTTGGGGTGATCTCTATAGGAGATCGACCTCCTTGGAACTCAGTAGGGGTTCCTCCCTCCTTGATATTTTGTACATAGGCTGAAAAATAATTGATCTATTGATGATGAAAAAAAACTTATTACAAGGCTATTTATAGGCCTTCTAAACCCTAACTCATAATAGGATTCCTACTTCAAGACTCCTCCTAACAACTCCTAATACAACTCTAAGTAGCAACCTCCAAACTAATCCTAATCTTATTCTAACTTAACCCCTCCTCAACCAACCCCTCTTTAACTAGGATAAGGGGTGGTTAATTAGGGTGATATGTATCTTATTCTTCTCTCAAAATATCTTCCTTCAAACTAATCCTAACATAGTTGGCCTCCTCACCTCTTTAATAGGGGTCAACTAGATTGGGTTTACATAAATGCCCTTAGGATTTATATGTTTACCCTCTTCAATGAAACTAAATTAGGACTTCCCTAGCTAGAGTCTTAACAGACCCGCCCTCTTCAAATCAACCTTGTCCTAAAGGCTAAGCTCTATGTCTCTGGGTCGTGATCTGCGATTCCTCACGAGGGTCCCTCGTGGCCCTATAGTAGGCACATCCTACTCCTGGGGTCCATCATCAGTAGTAGTGAAGGGATGGTGATGTGTCACGATCTCGTGATCTCATACAATCATCAGTTGAACCTGGACCTCCTTATCGACTTAGGTGTCAGGTGGATAAATCAGGGCTGAGTTATTCTCTCTAAATTTTCATTTGAAATGAGATTCCTAGAGGACGAGTTGTAATTTTGAATTAGTGCGCAAGTCCGATCCATAATTTACGGCTCCAATGTGATCTTCGATTTTGTAGGGTCCAAAGAAACTGAGAGACCACTTCTGTGAGGTTTGCGTCTTTATAAATTCCTACTGGTAGGGATGGATATGGTGAAAGACTTGATCTTTAATAATAAACTTCCTTCTACTCCAGCATTTATCGGGCGGTTGTTTCTTTCTTGTGCATGTGGTTATTCTTTAATGATAGTCAGGCCTTCCTCTATGGTGGTAGTTGCCTTTTAGTAAAGTCCATGGTAAGGTGAGCTTGATCTGAGTTTGGAGGGAGTAGAAGCTACAATTTTACTTTCATCTCCTCTTCGTGCTGTTGTCCTATACCATACCAAGCCCCAAATTCAGCAAAGGTTAGCATTCCCTCTTCGTTGATTGGTAGCTTCAAGTGATTTGGAGTGAGGGCTTTGCCTAGGGGTCGATCATCTTGCATGTGGATAACATAATTTCTAGCTCCCGATGCATCAATAATAAACACTTTATCGAAGTTAGATAAAGCTAGCACCGACGAAGACTAGGGGCAGCTACTTGGCTGAATGACCTTTGTTTCAAGCATCTCATCTTCAGTACTATCTATTTCAACTTTCTGGAGGTGAGGATAATGACATGGTTGAGAGTTTGCTGCTAGTTTGCTCGGAAGAATCATAATTCAGTGGTCATACCGACGGTTAGAAAGTAGGCTGTGCGATTCGACGAAAATATACAAAAATTCAGCAAACAATTGGTGTATGTTTGGGTCTTCAAATTTTGTTGGCTCCCCGATAGAGCGCTACTAAAGTTGCATTATGAGTTCAAAACTTTCTCCGTTTGCTACGTGTAAGTCGTCATTACATCGCTCCCACGTTTCGTGCGTAGGATCTCCTGTTTCTTATGGCTGAAAATTTTCATAATAAATTTAGAAAAATTTCAAGGAACATCACATAATGTAGTCAGCCATTTGATGTTGAGCATCGCCTCATAATCATCATGAGAAAGGTGGAAGAAATCAGCAAGTATCTCTTAGTCTAGTCGTAATAATTTCACCCGCGGACATCTTTCGTCGCACTTCAAAATTTGGCTGTCGGTGACCTCAACACCTAACCTATTGCAATCTCCATTTTGGAGTATTAACTGGGCATCAACCTTGCTGTTCATAAAGTTGTTGGTGCTTGTGGTGTTAATAAGAACGGTAATCGATTGTTGCTACAGAAGTCCTCCCACTTTCATCGTTTGTGGGTTCGCATAGCTGGCAAGAGTATGCATCGTCAAATCAACCAACTATTGTTCATCATCTGTGACCTCTTCCTAATGTTTCTAGACTTCCTCCTCCACGTCTTCAAGAGGTTCAATCAGTAGGAGGTGGCCCTTTTTGCAGCAATGATCGTGGCCCCACAGTTCGTTGCAATGTTAACAAAGACCCTTTGTCAATCGGTCGCGTAGTTCTTCTCTTGTAAATTTTTTTGGCAGCAAAGGATGGTAGGAAGCAGAAGGAGGTTCATATGCCATGGGTCTAGGAGTGATTCTCATCCTTTGAGCATCTTGGT
Source organism: Ensete ventricosum (assembly GCA_029747655.1). Taxonomy (NCBI): domain Eukaryota; kingdom Viridiplantae; phylum Streptophyta; class Magnoliopsida; order Zingiberales; family Musaceae; genus Ensete; species Ensete ventricosum. The sequence goes on from JAQQAF010000007.1 coordinate 34,620,535, forward strand.
TGAGCCATTCTTCTTGGATTCGAGCGAAAGTAATTATAGCTTTTACGGTGCGCGGTTGTCGCGTTTTAACCTCTCCTTTAATTTTTGACTTGAGTCCTTTGATGTCTCTAATAATTGTTTGATAGACCAATCACGAGTAAGGTAAGATAATTCCTCAAAGCTGGTCTGGTATTCTTAGATCGTGGAGGTTTGTCAGATCTTGGCATAGCTGCCTCATATCAGTGGCTCATTCTTTCTTTTTGAGAGGCCTCTCTGAACTTTCACTTTACTGAAATTTTATTGGGCTTGGAGATCGGCTCAATCTAAATTTGGTGAATAAGGCATACAATCTGTCTTCTATACGTGATTCAAACACCTCCAACTTGGCATCGATTGAATCTTGAGATTCCATTACGTGTGCCTCTAGATTTGATATGTCAATGTCCCTCTCCTGCTATTGGGTCAGTGGTATAGAACGGTTGGGTGGTTTGTGTTATGATTAATTAGCACTAAGAGGAAGAGGGGGGGGGGGGGGAGATTAATGCAAGAGTAAATTAATGTTTTAGACAAAAAAACTTTTCACTAGAAGCAAGATAAAAAATCTGAAGCTTTTCGTTTAAGTTAAGCAAGTGAATCTTATAGAGAAGTGTTAAGCTTATTACTTAAAGACGACTAAAAAAGAACAAGCAAATTCGAATAAGGAGATATGCAATGTCGTAGGTGAAGTGCTTGATTTTGAAATATTGATTTCAAAATGTAAATAAAAAATCGGAAGTGTCTATTTGTGTTTTGAAATCAATTAATAACCCGACAATTGTAAGCAGTAAATCAAAGAAGTAATAACACTTACAATTATAGTGGTTCGACACTAACCGACCTATGTCCACTTCTGAGTCCTCCTCCTTGAGGCACACTGGCGTCCACTATTGATCTCCTTTGGGTGAAGATCAAACCCTTACAACACTTACAAGGGAGACAAAATTACTACTCTTGGAACACTCCCTTACCCCTTTTCTTTTCTTATAATTCACACACAATATTTTCTCAGAATATAATCCCCAAAATTATAGTGTAGAATGCAAGAAAACTTGGGTATTTATAGCCCCAAATGACTTTAGAATTTTGGAGTCAAAATTCAAACATACTTGAAAAATCCAGGTACGGGTTGTTTACCTGTCGGTCGTGGGCGGTTCAACTGCCGTTAGTCGCCCAAAAACCCGGGCGACGGTGGTTTACCCGTCGCTTACCAGCGGTTTACTTGTCAGAATCTTCGGAAAAGTGGTTCCCTCCACTTTTCAAATTTCAGCTTGAACTATTAGTTGACTAATCCTCTAGTCAACTAATTGAGCTCAACCTGAGCTTAATCGAACCCCAATAGTAGAGCCGGTTGCCTCTATGAGTTGATTTCAAATCACACTCAAATCTGACTCACTCTTAACCTAGACTTAAAAATTACAATCAAACATGACCACCAAGCTTAATGACATCACTCCCATATTCCAACAACCTCCGGAATCTCCGGCGACAAGTCTCATGGTCTTCCTCTGGTGATCTCTCAACGTCTTCCTAGCTTGCTTCCCGATCCCTTTGGTGAATCTCCTAGCGAACTCCCAGTGAGCTCCCACCGCATCGTCCAATCCTTAGCCCGATGCCGAAGCTTGATCCTGGGTCCATGTCTAATCTGTAACTCCTTCTCTCGTCGTGGATAAACCTGCACGATGCTAACATGACCTTCCCAACTCCCGACAAGCGTTTCGGCTACTCCCGACAATCTTCCGACGAGTCTCGGTCTTCTTCTAGCGAACTCCCTTGTGCCTTCCTAGCAAGCTCCCGATATCCTCGATGAGCTCCAGACGCACTCTTAGCGAGTTCCCAACTACATCATCCGAACCCCGGCTCGATGCATGGACTTGACTTTGGCCAATCTTGATTATCATATTCTCTTTGTTGTAGTTAATCCTGCATCAATCAACGTCTAACAACCCATGTTAGATCAATAATCCATTAATTGATTTTATTATCAAAATATGAGATTAAATAATCTCCCTATTTTTTATGATGACAATCAATTGATGACAAAAGTTAATCCTAACTCCCCCTAAATCCATGCCACTTAAATTTAAGAGAATCACACACTCTTAAATTCAAGCAATCAATATTTACGTAAATTTCAACACAAATTTGCATCATATCATTGAATGAGTTTCAAAAAGATATCAAAGATATCCAAGATTAGTATCATGTGTCATCAGTGTATATTTCTCATGTCATGTGTCATCAATGTATATTTCTCCCCCTTTGTCATCAACAAAAGGTGAAATATAGGGCTAAGAATTTTTAAGGCACATGAGTTTTTGCAAAAACATTATTTAGAAGAGCTCTTAATAAATTTCAAAAAGAATATTAAGATGAGCTCAAAAGTCTAAGTTGAAACTATTTTAATCACACTATCATATCATTATAATAAAATCATGATTATTATTTCAATCATCATGTATATTTTTAAAAATCAACATGCATTATCATCATACATGATTTCTCATTATCATATCTTCTCCCCCTTTGTTATCAACAAAAAGGAGAAATGCAATTATCAAGTTTTTGATATATGAAAGCTTAACAATTTAGTAAATTTTTCATCACTTTAGAACATGTAACTTAGTGAGTTCTTTCAAGAAGTGCAAGCTAGCAAATTTTTGCTTCCTTTGTAATGTTAAAGCTAGCAATGTTACATCATACAAGCTAACAAGTTTTGCTTTCCCTTTGTCATTGTAAAAAAAAATGGATGGTTACAATAGTACAAAACTTTTCTCATTACATCATCTTTCAAATTATCACATGAAATATGTCAAAAGAAATTAACATGATGATGTGATATATAATTCATAAAGATAAATTTTGAATATCAAGAGATAAATCATAAGAGAATAAAATATTTTGATTCATGTATAAGAAATCTCAAGTTGTCAAGATCATGATGTATATAAAAATCTCATTTTAAATATTACGAGAACACATAATCAGAGATTTTGATTCATAAAAAATTTAAAGTTATAATTCCAAGGAATCAAAATTATGATATAGATAAAGAACTCATTCAATTTCAAAATCATCAAAATCAATTTCAAGAAATTCAAAATGAATTTAATAGATTTATTAGTCTCTTGAAATGCTAGTAATTTTCTTTCTCCACTTTGTGTGAACAAGAAGGTAGAATCAAGGTAGAAAAGTGAAAATATTACAAAAATACTTAATTTTATAGATATAAATTTCAAAATCCAAGAAAAAATCAAGAGCCACCCATACAATTTAGTTCATCTTATGCAAATTTCAAAGAAGGTAGCAAATCATATCTCATATAGATTTTAATAATAATAATCAAGAATTCCAAAAGAAAACTTGATAGTAGATTAAGCTCAAATTATGAATTATGCATTTCGTATGTATTTAGAAAATTTAAAATTCTAAGTTTTCATCTAAGCAAATTGTTTCTCATTCAATGTTATCATATTCAATTTGCTTCTTATTATATTGATAATTTTGTCTCCCCATTTATTATCATAAATAAAATATGATTATATAATTTCTTTTTAATATCAATATTCAAATTACGCCAAAAAATACAAGGAGATCATGTCATAAAATTAAATCTTTAAGTATCAAAAGGTATTATTTAAATTAATAAATTTGCCTCTCCTTATTGTTTGTAAATTTCAACAAAAGTAATCAAGAAATCTTATGTATTAAAAATTTCAAGTAAAATATAAATCCAATCATGCAAATCTCATGCATTTAAAATTCATAATTTTTTTTGTTAACAATCGCTTCTCGTCCAATGAAGGTTTTCATAGTCAAAGCATTTAAATTCATTATTAAAAGTTTGTCCCTTAGTCATTGTCAAAATACCAATTAGGAAATTTATGTAAAGTTTATAATCAAAGTATTTATGTAAAGATTTCAAGTTTCATTTTCTAAACTTGTCAAAAATCATGATAATAACTTATTCAAGCTCAAATAATCAATTCATCAAAAATCACTTTCATAATTCAAGAGATTCATAAAAAATAACATATTTGATTAATTAATCTCTTTTTAAAAAATTCATAAGATAGAAAAATTTTCAGAAAAATATATTCCCTTTTTATTTCATACAAGCACACTTTTATCTTTTAAGTCAAATAAAAATATGTATTTTCATTTAAAACCAAAAAAGAGCTTTCATTATGGCAAAGATCAATAAGCCATAAATCACAAAGATCATCATGCATAATTTTGAAATATAAAGTCATTAAGCATGGTCACAACCCATTATTAATTCATTAACCATGGTTTCATAAAACATCTTCAATCAAAATTCAACCTACCTCAATTTCAACTTTTAAAAGAGTCTAATTATTTACACATAGTGCAAGGAGTTGACAAGATCATTTCAAAATTTTTATTTGTTTTATATTCAAATTCAAAAGTAATCTATCATTTATCAACACACATTCATACAACTATTCAACCATTTAAATCAATAATTCAATAACTATAGATCTTTCCAAATATTCAAGCCAATAATTTTGATCTTAGCATTCAATAAAAAATCTCATTTTTGTAAGTTTCAATAAATATATTTTTCAAAAACTAAGGTTCTTTGGTTCTAGGTCATTTTCATACTTGTATGCTCTAGCTATGATTAATATTAATTGTATAATAATGAACCATCAAAAGATTCATTGTCAATAATTTTAATTTTAATAATTTTCTTATTATTACTTAGGCTAGTGAGCTCTGAAAGAATATTATATCTCAAGTCATGTGCCTTGAGCATCTACTTTCAAAACATAATTTAGTGCTTATAGCCTTGTTATGAGATAATTTTATATTATGTGAGGTTTTGATTTCGGTACCGATTTGAGTTTGGGTCCTTCATGATATATTCTTCCCATTTTCTCTAATGGGTTAAGGTTGTTTATGGTTCCTTTAGGAACCCAAATTAATTTATGTGGACTATAATTTTTGAATGAATTTTTGTAGGCTTTATGTCCTAATTTTTCACAAGAATTATATTTACAAAGATGGTTTGCTTTTGTTAAACATTACCAACAAAGTCTATGTCATTTCTACTATTAATATGACCCTTATTAGCAAGAATCATATTAAGAGATTTATTTTCTATTTCAAATTTTTCTAAGGTTTGTTTTAGCATGATGTTTTCTTCTTTAATATTGTCTAGCATTTCACATTTAGAACTAGGATTATGTGATGCTAATAACTCATGCATTTTTTCAACTTTACTAACTAACAAATCATGTTCACTTTTAAGCAACTTAAAAGATTTGCTAAGTTTTCTAAACTTATCAAACAAATCATAGAACATGTTTAATAATTTCAGAAAAAATACTTAATGAATCACTAACCTCATCGTCGATGACCATAAGAGCGAGATTTTCCACTTCTTGGTTGTGCATTTTATCTTTGGAGTTCCTCGGCTTCTAGCGTTCATAGCAAGAGGTTTTGTCGATCTTTAGATCATTTTTAAGGTTCATGTTCATTAATTTATCCGGTTCATTTTTAAGGTTCATGTTCATTACTCGAGATTTCACTCGGGGAGTCATATGTTCTCAGTTCAAGTTCCTTCATGTTTTTTGGAAGGTGTCTTTCAAATTTATTTTTAGAAGTATTTTCATTTAATGATTCATTTAGATTAGTTGTGCTTTCATATGTCATTTCTAATGTATATCAAATATCAAAAGCCGAATCACAAGCGAAAACATGATTAAACTCATTCTTATCAAGAGCACAAAACAAGACATTCATAGCATTTGCATTTAAAGAAAAATTCTTTATTTCCAAATCATTTAGCTCATTCATTGGCTTAGAAGATTTTTTAAATTCATTCTCAACAACATTCCATAAATCAAGGTTCAAAGAGATAAGAAAGATACGCATCCTTGTCTTCTAATATGTGTAATCCGTCCTATTGAACATGGGAGGACGTAAGATAAAATATCCCTCATTCATGCCAAAACAAGTCATTTACTCAAGTGGGTGTTAATCCAATGAGTAACTACCTTGCTCTGATACCAATTGTTAGGATCAATTGGCATTCGAGGGGTGAATTAGTGCATGAGTAAATTAACATTTTAAATAAAAACTTTTTACTTAAAGTAAGATAGAAAATCTGAAGCTTTTTGTTTAAGTTAAGCAATTGTATCTTATAGAGAAGTACTAAGCTTCTTGCTTAAAAATGACTCAAAAAGAGCAAGCAAATCTGAATAAGGAGATATGCAATGTCGTAAGTCAAGTGCTTGATTTTGAAGTCTTGTTTTCAAAACATAAGTAAGAAATCAGAAGCGTCTATTTGTGTTTCGAAATCAATTAAGAACCCGACAATTGTAAGTGATAAATTAAAGATGTAAGAACACTTACAATTATAGTGGTTCGATACTAACTAGCATACGTCCACTTCTAGGTCCTCTTCCTTGAGACACACCGGCATCCATTATTGATCTTCTTTGGGTGAAGATCAAACCCTTTCAATACTTCCAAGGGAAATAAGATTACAACTCTTGGAACACTCCCTTACCCCTTTTCTTTTTCTTACAATTCACACATAATATTTTCTCAGAATATAATCCCCAAAATTGTTGTGGAGAATATAAGAAAACTTGGGGTATTTATAGCCCCAAATGACTTTCGAATTTTGGAGCCAAAATTCAAACATACCTGAAAAATTCAAGTATGGGTGGTTTACCCGTCGATCTGGGCGGCTCAGCCGCCCGTAACCATGGTAGGGGCTGTTTACCCATCGGCCCTAGGTGGTTCAGCCACCGTCAGTTGCCCGAAAACCTAGGCGACGAAGGTTTACCCATCGGAATCTTTGGAAAAGTGGTTCCCTCCACTTTTTAAATTTTGACTTGAACCATCAGTTGATCAATCCTCTAGTCAACTAATTGAGCTCAACCTGAGCTCAATCAATCCCCAATAGTGGACCCGGTTGCATCTTTGAGTCAATTTCCAAATCACACTCAAATATGACTCACTCTTAACCTACGATTGAAAGATTATAATCAAACATGACCACCAAGCTTAATGACCTCACTCTCACATTTGGGCAACCTCCAAAATCTCCAGCGGTGAGTCTCACGGTCTTTCTCTGGTGATCTCCCAACGTGTTCCTAGCGAGCTTCCCAATCCTTTCGATGAATCTCTTAGCGAACTCCCGGTGAGCTCCCACAGCATCGTTCAATCCTTGGCCCGATGCCTAAGTTTGATCATGGATCTATGTCTAATTTGTAACTCCTCCCATTGTAGTTAAACCTACATGATACTAACTATGACTTCATTAATTACAATCATAATGGCCAATACATCCACGTTATGACCTTCCTAACTCCCGGCAAGCATTTCGACTACTCCCGATAATCTTCCAATGAGTCTCGGTCTTCTTCTGGTGAACTCCCTTGTGCCATCCTAGCAAGCTCCCGATACCCTCGGCGAGCTCCCGACGCACTCTTGGCGAGTTTCCAACTGGATCATTCGAACCCCGGCCCGATGCATGGACTTGACTTTGGCCAATCCTAATTGTCATATTCTCTCTGTCGTAGTTAATCCTGCATCGATCAACGTCTAGCAACCTGTGTTAGATCAATAATCCATCAATTGATTTCATCATCAAAATATGAGATTAAATAAAACACCGAAGGTAGTGTTGCAGAATTCTGCGTCGATAGGCTGCGATAGGTTACTGTTTTGGGTTACGGTTTTGAGTGCTATTTGGGTTATAAAAATAGGTTATAATATTTATGTCTTAGGGCTAAAGGGATGCCCTAAAGACATCTTGGGTGGTGGCAGCAAGATAGTTGGTTTTGGTGGGTTAAGGAGAAGAAGAAAGACAAAGGTACAACAACAGATTTTTCACCAAAAAAATTCCAACAGTGAAGGCTTAATTTTTTCTAGAAATTCTCAATAGAAATTCAAGTGAAACTCAAGGAAAATCTACTGGTAAAGGAGAGATAATATCATCAAAAATTTCATGGAAAGAAATGACAGTAAAAGTTTCAGCAAAATCAAAGATTGCAAGGTGTTGCTGTAGAATTTTTTCAACGAAAGATTTCAATAGTATAGTCAAAAGTTTTTGTAGCAGTTCATAAAACTCAATGGGAATCCACTGGCAAGGGAAAGGTAATAAATACTATCAAATGTTTTATGAAAAATTATGGCAGTAAAAGATTTGGTAAGATCAAAGATTGCTAGGCGCTGCGACATAATTTTTTTTCGTCGAAAGCTTTCAGCAATATAGATGATATTTTTTCTAGCAGTTCAAAACAAGGATTCGAGCAGAACTCAAGGAGAATCTACTAGTAAGGGAAAGTTAATGCTAACTAAAATTTTGTGGAAGGAAACGCTAGCAAGAGGTTCAGCAAAATTAAATATCACAGAAAGGTACTACAGCAGATTTTTATGTCTAAAGTGCAGTCGCTTGGACGTAAAAGATTAGCAAGTTATATTGATATTTTTTAGATGAAACCAAAGGAAAATTCAAAGATAAGAAGTGCTAAAGCCGTCATAAAAATTTTGTAGAGATTTGGTCAGTAAAAACGTAGCAGCAAGATCAATTATGCAAGGTTATGCGGTTGAAATTCTATAGCATAACTTTTATCGTAAAGATGAAAACTTTATGACGAAGAGTTTATGCAGTGAGATAGGAATATTTTTCTGGTTTCTTAGATGAAGGATAACTAAATTGCAACAGTAGTAAGGTAGGAAACTAGAACCTATTGCAATTCGTGAGGAGATCAAAAGATGATCTACGGTAGTGGAGATGATGATGGAATTCGGCGACGATCTTTAAGCAATTGTGGGAATTGCTTTGGGCGGCTGTGGAAGGATGATGGATGGCTGTGGAAGAATAGCAAGACACTAAGAATGCTACTATGATACCAAGTGTTAGAACCCTTGCGGATTCTAAGCTTGGGGTGATCTATATAAGGGATAAGCCTCCTTGGAACTCTATAGGGGTTCCTCCCTCCTTGGTTTCCTGCACATAGACTGGAAAATAATTGATCTATTGATGATAAAAAGAGGTTTATTACAAGGCTATTTACAGGCCTTCGAAACCCTAACTCGTAATAGGATTCCTACTTCAAGACTTCTACTCCTAATAACTCCTAATGCAACTCTAAGTAGCAACCTCCAAACTAATCATAATCCTATTCTAACTTAACCACTTCTCAACCAACCCCTTTTTAACTAGGATAAGGGGTGGTTAATTAGGGTGACATGTATCTTATTCTTTCCTCAAAATATCTTTCTCTAAACTAATCCTAATCTAGACGGCCTCCTCACCTCTTTAAGAGGGGTCGGCTAGATCAGATTTACATGAATGCCCTTAGGATTTACATGTTTACTCTATTTAATGAAACTAAATTAGGACTTTCTTAGCTAGAGTCATAATATGTAGATGCTTGGATGAGGGTTTGGTTACAATCTTGACTCGATTGACCCTAATATGTCTCTAACTCCTAATCAAACTCTAAATCAGTCGAATCCTAATCTTACTAAGATCTGGACTGATTTATTACATTTGACTCAAATTCTCCTAGCAGACCTAATGTCAAGTCTCGGCCAGCCATGAAGGCCCAATCTAAGGACTCGACCCAATCGACTAGGATCTGACTCAACTAGGGTCATAACAGACCCGCCCTCTTCAAATCAGCTTTGTCCTCAAGGCTGAGATTCCATGACTACGGGTCCTAAATTGTAACTCTTCATTAGGCTCCCTTGTAGCCCCTATAGTAGATGCATCATGATCCTATGGTCCAACATTATCTTATATCCTTTTATCAGCAATAGTGTCTAGATGGTGATGCGATCTTGCAATCTCATGCGATCTCTAGATAGAAATTGACATCCTCATCAGTCGGGATGTCAGGTGGTTGGATCTAGGCTGAGTCATCATCTCTAAACTTCTATTTGCAGTGAGATACTTGGAGGATCAGTTGTATTTCTGAATTGGTGCGCAGATCCAATCTACAAGTCACAGGTCCAATGTGATCCTCAATTTTGTAAGGTCTAAAGTAATGGGGAGACCACTTTCTTGAGGTTAGAATTTCCTGTCAGTAGGGCTGGAAGTGTAGGAAAGTTCGATCTTTAAATTTTCTTTTGCTCTGAAGTTTGTCAGGAGACCGTTTCTTCTTTGCATGGGCTACCATGTGGTTGATCTTTAGTAGTTGCCACTCTTTCTTCTGAAATGGTGGCTGCCTCTGGTATAGTCCTTGATGATGAGAGCCCGATCTGGCATGAGCAGGGATTGTAATTTTTTTGGGCTTACTTCTCTTTTGTGTCATGGACCTATATCGAGCCAAACTTTAAATTTAGTAGCAACTAGTATCCCCTTATAGATTAGAAGCCTCGTGTGAAGTGTGGGGAAAGCCTCAGTGCGGATTAGGGGTCAGTCATCTTGCATGAGGGTGACGCCGATCCCAACTCTTGATGTGTCTGCTCCAATCACGAACATCTTAGCACGATATGGAAATGCTAGTGTTGGTGTAGATGGTATCATGGTCGTGAGGGATATAGTGCCACTTGGCCAAGGGGGGCATCTTTCTTCATAGTGAGAGGGGTAATGTTCATGTTTCATTGAGTCCTATAAATGATCCCTCAGTTACTCTGATTCTGCCACTGGAGGGACTCGATCTTCGTGCAGTCATGAGCCATGGATCGGTCGTCATCATCAGGAAAGACTTCGAGCATCATGGTCCGCTCCTAGGGGAAGTTGTGGAAGTCACTCGAGATCTGGAAGTGCCATATCAGAAATATGGCGAATTCGATAAGATGTAGCACTTCAGAAAAAGCTTATCCTTGGAGACAAAGATGTAAGGATGAAGTTTTGTAGTGGGGAAAAAGCTCGATCGGATAATCCATGTCTCTGTCATCTCCTACTGATCCAATTAGCTTTGATCTTCTAAGGGTGTGGGCATTAATTTGGTCAAGCATCAACTGGTAGTTCCTTTGGCTAGTTCAACGTAGGCTAGTTCAGTGTACCATGCTAATGACTGGTGGTCCTTCTTTATGTCCTCTTCGGGCTTGGGGTCCTCTTCTTCAGATTCTTCAATAGGTTTTATCATGAGAAGCCTCCCCTTTTTGCAGTGATGGTTACGACTCCAAGGTTCGTCGCAGTGTCGACACAAGCCTCTCGTGGATCTGTTGTGATGTTCTTCCCTCGTCAATTCCTTCGACTACTAGGGTCGGTTGATAGTAGATGGGGTTGAAGGTGTATATAGAGTGATGACTTTGGTCCTCCGAGCATCTCGATTCAGCCTTTCTTCTAGTAGTCGCGCGAAGGAGATAGCTACCGTCATCGTGTAGGTTCATTGTGCTTTGATTTCTTCTTGGATTTTCAGCTTCATCCCCTCTATGAAAGTCCCTAACAACTATTTTTCACACCAGTCTCTTATTTAGTAGAAAGTCTTTCAAACCTAGTTTGGTGAACTATGGAGGTCTAACAAATTTTTACGAGTTGGTCATCGATGTTTTTGTACTCGGATGGTCCAAGACGGAGTAGCAACCCACTCTTGAATTGCCTCTATATTGTGACTTAGTGAGTGTGCCTGTACCAATCATACTATTGAATAGCTTCTCCTTCTAGATGGATGATAGCAATATCGACCATAGAAGCCTCTGAGGTCCTGTGATAGTGGAAATACTGCTCCGCACATGAAATCCACCTAGTCAAGTCTTCATCTTTCCATCAAGGGAAGTCCATCCTAGTGCGTGGGCATGAAGGGTCTGTCGCTTGTCTTTCCTTCTGTTGGGTTCTCCTTGTGATAAAAAAATCCTACCATGCTGTGATCTTCTTGGGCTCGCGATCGGCCCAATCTAAACTCTACGAAGAGAGCGCATAGTCTATCCTCCATACGTGTCTCGAAGGCCTCCAACTTGGCACCAATTAGATCTACTGATGTCATGGCATAAGACTCCAGATCTGTAATGTCGAGGTCTTCCCTCTGTTGTCTGGTTAAGGGTAGGGAGATGGCTAGGTGACCGAAAGAGATGATAGATCAAAGGTAGATGCTTGCGGTTTGGGACTATGGTTTGGAGCTGTTGAAGGATCATATACGAGGTATGATGACAGAGGTTTAAGGTTAATGATGGCTTAGGGTTCCTGTTGATGAAAGAAATGATTTCGGTGGAGATCAAATGTGGTTACAGTAAACAGTTCCAAGGGTATTGTAGTAGAATTTTTTGTCAAGAGGGGCTATTGTTGATACTATTTTTTGGGGCTGTAAGGTGGGTTTGGTGGTAGTGGTTTAAGGATAGGAAGATGGGCTAGGGGTTGTTGTGGATGGCAGCAACCGGTTTGGTAGGGATTCATGGCCGAAAGAGAGATGGGTCAAGGTTATGGTTTAGGGTTGATAACTTACGGTTTAGGTTTCTGTTGGTGCTGTGTTTTGAGGGTGTTGTGGAGGCTGGAAATTGTTTCAGTGGCAATGGTTTATGGCTAGAAAGGAAGGTTTAGGGTTACTATTGGGGGCAACAACTGGTTTGGTGTGACTGTGGTAAGAAGTGCCAAAAGATGTTGCTGTAGAATTCTTCGTCGAGAATAATAATTTTGCGATAAAAAGGATTCCAACAGTATATCGAGATTTTGAGAGAGTTTTTTTTTTTTTAGCAAGATGTATATGAAGGTGGCAGTAAGTGAATAGAAAGATCCATAGCAATTAACTTGGCAAGATGGTTTGATATTTAGTAGGAAGCACCGATAACTTCCATAGTAGAATTTTTGTAATAAAGATAGCGACTTTGCGATGAAAAGTTCCAGCAGCGTGCTTATGATATGGAAATGATTTCAGTAATGAATAAATGATGATGAAAGCCAAGTTGATGTAAAATATGGAGAATATTTCATTAGTAAAATATGGCAGTAAGATCGGCAATATGGCAGCAAGTATGTGACTGAAACTTTGTAGCGTAACTTTCATTGTAAAGATAAAACTTTGCAATGAAATTTTTTTGCAATGTGTGAATGGCTTATGGAGATGTTTACAATAAGGAATAGATGGTGATAAAGACCGACAAAATATCAATATTGAGACAAGTTTGATAATAAAATATGGCAGTGAGTTTTGACGAGAAACACTACACCAAGATGGTAGGCGGCTAAAAACTACAACGACAAAGATCGTTGCATCGATTTTTTTTTATAGTAAGATATATGTAACTATTTTTTGGTTTTTTGGGATAACTAATTGCAGCAGAAGTAAGGTGTTGCAAGAAGGGCAATACCATATCCTGTTGTAATCTTCGTGGTGGCAGCAGATGGTGGATTTGCGATAGGGGGTGATGATGATGGAGTCAGCTATAAGATCAGCAATTACGTGAATTGCTTGGATGATAGTGGGCGGCTGGATGAAAATAGCAACGACGGTGCAAGGCGTTAAGAACTCTGCTCTAATACCAAGTGTTAGTACCCCGCAAGATTCTAAGGGTTGCTTGATCTCTACAAGGGATCAGCCCTCCTGATAGAAACCTTATAGATTCTAAGCCTGGGGATTGATCTTTATAAAGGATTGGCCTCCTTGGAACTCTATAAGCGTTCCTCCCTCCTTGGTAGTCGGCCAAGATGGCTAAATAAAGATATAGATTGATTGCTTAAAAGTGTTGATACATGCTTTATATAGGGTCTCAAAACCCTAATTCCTAATAGGCCTCCTACTTACTAAGACTCCAACTCCTAATCATCCACTAACCAACTCCACCAGTCGACTCCTAATGGTGGCCAGCGACTATAGGGGACTCCTACCGTAATTAAGGAAGTGGCGGCTAGTTTAGGGTTCACATGAATCATGACCCCTTTGACTCAATAAAATTAGGGCTTGACTTAGCTAGAGTCATAACAGACCCACCCTATTCAAATCAGCCTTGTCCTCAAGTTTGAGGCTCCATGAACTCCGAAAATCTGATCTTCAAATCTTCATAGTCCTCCCACGTGGTATCTTCGGTGGGTAGATTTGCACATTGTATTAGTACCTCAATGAGTGGATGTCGTCGGTGCATTATGATTTTTCTATCAAGAATGGTTGCCGGTTGGATCTGAGTCTCTCCATGGGTAGTTATGCCTGGCAAGTGACTCTGGGCATCTCATTTTATATGAGCTTGGGCTTCAGGTAGGATACATAAAAAACTGGATGGATCTTGGAGTCTACTGGTAGGTTTAGCCTGTATGCTACTACTCCAATACGTTCAATGATCTGATAGGGCCATAAAAGTGTAGTGAAAACTTCATGGATGCTCGGGTGTGGACTGATGCCTTACAGTAGATCTAGGCATCCCTGATAGAACCCCAACAGGGTTGGGTCATACTCAAACAAGTAGCAACAATAAAAACCCTCTCAGATTGTAATAAACCCCACCTAGCTGCCTCTTTCCTATAAAGAAGAGTGGCTAGGGTTTATGTTTGGGGCCTTAAGGCTTCGTAGCCACCACCCCCTTAACTGGGCTGGTTGGCTAGGGTTTCTAGCAGGGGCGCATAGCTTGTGAAGCCCCTTAGGCTGTCGCCCCCCTTAACAGGGTAAGTCGGCTAAATGGAGGGTAAAGGGGGGAATTCACTTAGGAAGCACCCTCTTAGGGTTAAGGTTTGGAGTCCTATATAAGCTTGTAGCCTCCACCTCTTTTAATAAGAATAGATCAATTTTCATTCAGCCATCTGGCCGACTACAAGGAGGGAGGAACCCCTATAGCGTTCCAAGGGTTGATCCCCCTCAAAGATCAATCTACATATAATTGCTTTGGGGTTCTACCATATAGTATTAGAGTAGAGATCTTGCTACTTTTGTTGCCATCCCTATCGCTCACCATTAGCTAAGTAATTCCCATAATTGCTCTTGACGTCATCGTCTCCACTATCGTCTCCTGCCGTAGATCAAATCAATATGCTTTCGCCACCATTAATTGCATAAAAAATATGGTATTTCCTTATCACCAATACTTTCTATCTACAAATTACTAAAAAGAAGTTTTGATCTATCCCTTGTTGCAAATTCCTTTCATCACAAAAGTTATCATCTTGCGAACAAAGAATTGCTGCAGAAAATTTCAGCCGCATATAGTACTTTTTAAACCGATCTATTGACACACTTTTTAGATGAAATTTCTCACACATCTCATAGATCATTTTGGCTTTCATCTATGGTTGATCTACTATGGTTTTCATCTTGTAAATGATTCTTGTGTTGTAAATTTTCATCGCAAACTGCTAAAATTTTTTGACGAATTCTACGATCACAACTTGCACTGAATTCCTTGCTGTTATATTGTCGAAATTTCTTGATCTAATTCATCATTCTTGTTGCTATCTGAATCAAGATCTTATTGTTAAATTCCTCCTCAAATCTCTCGATTTTTGGCTGAACATTTTGTCAAGAAACTGATGTTTCTTCGGTGACAATTCTGATTCATAAAATAGCACCTATCGCAGCAAACTTTCACCGAATTCCAACAAACCTTTGCTGCCATCCCTCACAGATCCAAAACCCTTTTCCTAACCTTCATCCACCACCATAATAGCCCCAAAACCCTACCAAACCACTGCTCCATACCACATCCAAAACAGCCACAAAATAAGCCTAAACTGCAGCCTATACTTCCACCGATCCACCTACCTTTTCGGCCAAAATCTTCCCCAACCGATTCATGTCATTAACCCGACAATAGAAGAGAGATATTAACACCACAAATTTGGAGGCTTATACTATGGCATCTGAGGAGGCCATCAATGCTAAATTTGAAGCCTGTGAGACTCGAATGGAGGAGAAGATACGAACTATCTTTGCTTAATTCAGTTTGGGTCAACCACCAAGCCCAAAGAAATTACATCAAGGAGAGAGCTTTGACCGAAGAGATGACTCCCACAAGACGGGAGGCTCTATGACCAATCCCTATAATCCACGCATGAGCGTAAACTTCCCTAGATGGGAAGAAGGAGACTCGATTAGTTCGATCTCGCGTCCGGAGTGATATTTTCGGTATCATAAAATTATGGATGAATCTATGGTGAATATTGCAGCTATACATCTTGAAGGGGATGTCATATAGTGTTTGATTGATTTGAACACACCCATGGAGGCCTCTCTTGGAGACAATTTAAAGAAGGGCTGATGATCCGCTTCGGACCAACCGATTACGAGAACGTTGATGGACATCTAGCTAAGATATGTCAAATCTCCACCGTTCATGAGTACCAGACTAGGTTTGAAAGGTTATCTAATCAAACTCATGATTGGTATGAAAAATAGCTATTGGAGACTTTTATTGAGGACTTGAAGTCGGAGATCCGAGGAGAAGTTAAAGCACGATAACCATACACGCTTATAACAACCATCTCTTACATGCAACTTCAAGAGGAACAATTAAACCATGAAGGCCGGAGGACTAGGATTGCTCCCCGACCAGCAACACCAAAGCCCTTAGCCCTCCCTACTGTCAGCCAAGCACATGCACCAAAAAAGTTGATGAGAGAAGAGCTTTGGGAGCGATCTGCAAAGGGATTATGTTGTCATTGTGAAGAGCCATGGAGCCGCAAACATCACTGTAAAAAGGAGTGACTTCTTCTGATTGAACTAGTAGAAGAAGAAGTCATTGGACCTTCAGAAGAGAGCCTCAAACACAAAGAAGAAGATACGAAAGAAGAGCCACAACCAACCGACTTTATGGTGCACGTGCTAGCCGGCTATTCAAATCCACAAACGATGAAAGTTGGACACCTTCTCAAACAACAACTGATCATTGTTCTTATCTACACAGGCAACACTAATAACTTCCTAAATAATAAGGTTGCTGCTTGAATGGTGCTCCACATTGAAAGTTGTAGCAAGTTCGACGTAAAGGTCACCGACGTTTGAATCCTAAAGTGCGATCAAAGATGCCCGCAGGTGAAACTATTGTTGCAAGACCAAGAGATAATTGTTGACTTCTTCCTCCTACCTATTGATGATTATGAAGTTATGCTCGGGATAGAGTGGCTGACGATACTAGGTGACGTCTCTTGGAACTTTTCCAAATTCATTATGAAATTCTACTGCATAGGCAAACAGGTCACCCTACGCAGGAAGTGCAGAAGCAGCGTAACAACCGTTTCGACCCAACGAATGGAGAAAGTTTTACACAAGGTAAACGATGGCTTTTTAATGCATCTCCAATAGCAACTAGGGGAGAAGAAAATAAAATTTGAAGATCAAAACCTCACCCAATTGCTTGCTGAATTTGTCGATGTTTTTTCTGAACCGCGCGGTCTTCCTCCTACTTGGCAACACGGCCACCAAATTCCATTTTTGCCAAGCAAACCACTAGTGAAAACTAGGTGCTACTGCTATCCCCATCTCCAGAAGGATGATATTGAAAAGATTGTAAAAGAGATGCCTGAAACAGGGGTGGTTCGACCAAGCTACAGCCCTTATTCCTCACCGGTACTACTTGTACACAAGGACGGAACTTGGCAGATGTGCATCACTATCGATCTTTAAATGCTATCATTGTCAAGGACAAGTACCCAATACTAGTAGTGGATGAACTTATTGATGAGTTAAAGGGAGCCCGAGTCTTCACGAAGTTGGACCACTGATCCAGTTACCACCAAATTCGGGTATGTGATGATGATATTCCAAAAACTGTATTCTGTAAACATAATGGTCATTATCAATTCTTGGTAATGCCTTTAATAGAACCTCAGAAGAAGCTCTATAGATTTTGATCTTTGAGGGGGATCAACCCTTGGAATGCTATAGGGGTTCCTCCCTCCTAGTAGTCGGCCATATGGATGAATTATAGATTAATCTTGCTTAATGAAAAGAGGTGGAGGCTACAACCTTATATAGGGCTCAAAACCCTAGCCCCAGGGGGGTGCTTCCTAAGTGAATTCTCCCTTTTGCCCCTCATATAGCTGTCATGCCCAAATAAAGGGGGTGATGACTTAAGTGGCTCAAGCCATGCCCCTTTACTAGAAACCCTAGTTGACCAGCCCAGTAATTCGGGTGGCAGCTAGGAAGCTCTAAGGCCCCAAAATAAACCCTAGCCACACTTCTTTATAGGATAGAAGTGAATATGTGAGGTTTTATTACAATCTCACAGGGTTCTTTTTAATTACTTCTCGGGTGATTAGAATTTAACTTTGCTGGAGTCCTATCAGCCTTTTGGACTCACTAATGGTCCCTCAACCTTCCAAAGTCTAATGAACGAATTTTTTTGGAGCTTTTTTCGTAAATTTGTGCTATTATTTTTTGATGATATTATCATATACAGCCCTTCTCTTGAGACTCACTTTCAGCACTCGCAATTTATTTTAACGATCCTTCGGGAGAATACTCTTTTTGTTAAGTAATCAAAGGATAACTTTCTCTAGCAAAAATTAGAATACCTTGGGCATATAATATTGGAAGGAGTGAAGGTAGACCCGACAAAAATTGAGGCAATGCAGGCTGGCCGAAACCTACAAATGTGAAATCATTGCACTATTTCCTTGGACTAACGGGCTACTACTGAAAGTTTTTGAAGGACTATGGGAAGATTAGTGCACCCCTCACCTCTCTACTAAAAAAGGATGCTTACCTATGGTCAAACAAAGCCTCCGCTGCCTTCTACAAACTTAAGGTAGCCATGACGATAGCACTGGTGCTAGCGCTATTAGATTTTAACCGACCCTTCATCATTGAGGCTGATGCATCTGGAGTCAGAATTGGAGCTATTCTAATCCAAGACGATCGACCTCTCATATATACTAGCAAGACATTGTCTCCCTCCCATTAAAAAATATCAATATATGATAAGGAGACGCTAGCAATTGTGTACGTCGTAACAAAGTGGAGACCCTACCTGATCGGCCGAGGCTTTCAAATTAAAACCGACCATCAAAGCCTAAAGTACTTTTTAGAGCAAATGATATCATCCCCCGAGTAGTAAAAATGGATAGCTAAACTTCTTGGATTTGATTATAAAATTATTTATTAAAATGGGAAAGAAAATGTTATTGCAGATGCGCTCTCACAATTACCCGAACAAGCCAAAATTTCAGCCATCTCCCTTCCTACCACCGGCTTTCTCAAAGACATTAGGGGGGAATGGAAGAAGGATCCAGAGACCAACAACATCATTAAAAAAATTGGAGGATGATCCAAGTGCAATAGCCCACTATGTGTAGGATTCGAAGGATCTACGCTACAAAAGACGCATTGTGCTTATACCCAACTCTCCTTACATCAAAACCATCCTGCAAGAGATGCACTCCACACCTTAGCACTCCAGATTTTTTAGAACTTATAAAAGAGTGAAGCAAAATGTTTATAAGAGAGGGATGAAAAAACTTATTTCTGAATATGTAGCACGATGTAATGTATGTCAACAACAAAAGGGTGAAATAGTGGCAAGTCCAGGAAAGCTGCAACCACTACCCATATCTAACTCGATGTGGACTGACATCTCTATAGATTTCATCGAAGGGTTGCCACCTTCTAATGGTAAAAGCACAATCCTCATGGTGGTTGATGATCGATGAAATATGCTATTTTTGTGCTATGCAAAATCCCTACACTACTGCTAGTATTGCTCAGATTTTCATAGAAATATTGTTAAACTTCATGGGATGCCAAGGTCCATTGTAGGTGACAGTGACAAGGTCTTCACCAGTAAATTCTAGATCGAGTTATTTCAGCTGCAGAGCACCAAACTCGAGATGAGCACAGCATACCATCTACAAACTAACGGCTAAACAGAGGTGGTGAACAGGTGTCTAAAGACATACCTTCGGTGTTTCACCTATGACTGGCCAAAGGAGTGGATGAAATGACTCCCTTGGGCCGAATGGTGGTATAATACTACATATGATTCATATACTAAATGTACCCCATATGCGGCACTATATGATCGATTGGCCCTTGTAATTCCAAAGTATATAATTGGTTCGACCAAAATAGATCAGGTCAACCAAGATTTAATTGATAAGGACAAACTCCTATAGCTTCTAAAGGAAAACCTCTTCGTCGCTCAAGCCTGAAAGAAGTAGCAAGCCAACACACGTGGGAGCGAAAGAGAGTTTTCAGTATGAGATTGGGTTTATCTTCGCCTGCAGCCGTACAAGCAACTATCCATCAACACACGAGCCTCCATGAAGCTATCCCCTCACTTTTATGGGCCTTACCAAATCACAGAGCTGTCACGGACTTAGCTGAATTTGCCTAAGCCGTGCGGCACCCAAGCGGCACTCTCAAAGACTTCGCTGAAATTGCCTAAGTCATGAAGCAACCCTGCCTACTATTTTGGACTTAGCTAAGATTACCTAAGTCATGAAATGCCCAAAGCGTTATCTGTCTGCAAAGGGTCAACCCACTTATAACCATGTGCGGGTCCTGTAGGACCTATAAAGAAGAAGTTGATTAGCTTAGAAATGAGCGATGGATAAATCTCGACATCTCGCTAGGAGGGAAGCTGTACAAACAATTCATCGAATACCTTGAGTGCAGTAGAGAAAAGAGAGAAAGAGAGTGAAACAAGACTTTAGAGGGTTGTAAGAATGGTTGCAAGTCCACAAACGATGGTTCCCAAGGTACCGGACGTAAGACAAGTTCAATTCTTGATGAAAGCCTACGCTTGACATGTACCTGAAGCCCCATCCAGCCTGGTGTCACCCGAGAGGTTCCAAGTTGCTGAGATGGCTGACAATTTACGTCGCTCGGAGTGATCGCAACAGCATATGAAAAATGCCCCAAAATGGAGCTGTTTTGGGTAGTTTTGGCTCCGCGCAGTGAGTGGTCGTTCTACAACATTCTAGACTATTTTTGCTCCCATTTCTTATGCCAAAACACATAAAATCAAGGCAAAACAAGCTGCCAAACACCTGTACAAACAAGAAAAAATAATGAATGGTTCGCTGAGTGAAGATGTTGCGGTTGAGCGATGACCGTTTGTGATATTCTTCCCCACTTAAACCATCGATGCCCTCGTTGACGCTTGTTGGTAGGCTTTGACGCGGGCTTCATCATGTCGTAGGGCATCTTCTAGCTCCCAACTGACTTATGTTTGAGGAAGCTTTTGCTACTTCATAAAGTACTCGATTTGCTCTGCTCCATTGGGTACCTTTGTCTTGCGATCCGCCAGAATACTTTCAACTCACTTCTCGTAGGAGGCTCTGGTGGGGGGTAGTCGAGTTGGAACATTTCGAGAATCATCTTGCAGATCTGAGTGGTAGGCTTTCAAGTTGCTCACATGGAAGACGTTATGAATTCTGAACCATGCTAACAGTTGTAACTTGTATTGTTAGGATAAATTGGCACTAGGGGGGGTGGAATTAGTACAAGCTTAAATTTTTCTTTCTAATGCAAAAGCTTTTCAAATAAGATAGAATAGGAAATCCGAAGCTTTTCATTTTTAATAAAACAAGTGAGTGATTAAAAGGAAGTTGCTACGAAAATCGAAAAGATAATCACGTTTGAGGAAAAGAACTTATCGTCTTGCTTTTAAGGAGTTTAGTTAAATTGGAAGCATCAATACAACAACATTCAAGCAATGCAAGTATGAAACACTTACAATTTTATAGTGGTTCGGCGCCAACGGCCTGCATCCACTTCTGAGTCCTCCTTCTTGAGGCACTCCGGCTTCCACTACCAATCTTCTTTGAGTGAAGATTAAACCCTTACACTTGCTTACAAGAGAGACTTAAGACAAACTTTCTATCTCTAAGCTTTCTCTCCTCCCTTTTCTTTTTCTTTACAAATCACTAACAATTTTTTTGCCAGAATTTAATTGCCCAAAAGTATTTTTCAGTTATTGCTAAGAATGCAAGAATACTTGGGGTATTTGTAGACCCCAAGTGGCTTCATAAATTGGAGTAAAAAATCAAACATACCCGAAAAAAACCGGGGTACGGGCGGTTTACTCGTCGACTTGGGCGGTTCACCCGCTGTCAACCACTGGCCGCTGCTGCATTCTATGGTACGAGTGATTTAACTACCACATGGGCAGTTGATCCGTCGAAAGTTACTGGCCGCCGCCCTGATTCTATGGTACAAGCGGTCCAACCGTCAGTCACCGACGATTTACCCGCCGAAATTTTTGCAAAAGTGATTCCCTCCACTTTTCGAACTCAGGCTTTAACTTAATGTTGACTAGCTCCTTGGTTAACTTATTGAGCTCAACCAAACCCAGTAGTTGATCCGGTTGTCTTATTGAGTTGATTTGGATTCCTTCCAAATCTAACTCAAATTGGACTCACTTTCTAACTACAACTCAATTATTACAACTCTTAATGACCATAAGCTTAATTACGACCTAACTTCCGCCAATCCGGTAACCTCCAGCATACTTGCGGTAAGTCTTTTCGTCTTCTCCCCAGTGATCTCCTGGCGTGTTTCAAGCGAGCTTCCCGATCCCTTAGGCGAATCTCCTAGTGAACTCCCGTCGAAACCCACCGCATTGTCCGAACCCTGACCCGGTGCTCAAGCTTGATCTTGGCCAATTATCTGGTTGTAACTCCATTAATCCTATCATAGTTAGACCTGCACGATGTTAATTATGACTTAATTAAATATAATCATAATTGCCAAACATCTATTACAAGACCATCCTAACTCCCGACAAGCTTTTCAGCTACCCCCGATAATCTTCCGACGAGTCTCGATCTTCTTCTAGTAAACTCCCTTGTGCCATCTTGGCAAGCTCCCAATACTCTCGGCAAGCTTCCGACACACTCTTGATGAGTTCCCAACCGCATCGACTCGTTGCATGGACTTGGCCTTGGCTAGTCCTAATTGTAATAATCCTTTTGTCGTAATTAATCCTGCATCAATCAACTCTGACAATCCTGTTAGATCAATAATCCATCAATTTATTTCATCATCAAAATTTGAGATTCAACAATCTTCCCTTTTTTTATGATGACAATCAATTAATGATAGGAGTTAATCCTAACTCCCCCTAAATCCATACCACTTAAATTTAAGAGAAGCACACTCTTAAATTCAAGCAATCAACATTCTATGCAAATTTCAACACAAATTTACATCAAATCATGAATTATAAAATATGCAAATTATATCATCAAGTGTTATCAATGAATATTTTTCAATGTCATGTGTCATCAATATATATATTTCTCCCCCTTTGTCATCAACAAATAGGTGAAATGTATAGCTAATAATTTCAAAACACATGATGACATTACTTCCCCTTAGTATATGCATTATAAAATTTTCTTCTCCTTTATAATTAATAAGGAGAGAAACAAGGAAGGTGTTGTTGAATTTTTTCATCATGAGAAGAACTCTTAATAAATTTTAAAAACAATATTAAGATGAGCTCAAAAGTCCAAGAGATTTAAATACTACTTATGTATTTCAAGTGTAGCAAAAGTCATCTCTTGATACCAAAAATAATATCTTGTAAATTTTAAACGTAGCACATCTTCATGCAATTTTTCTCCCACTTTTTGTAAGATAAAAAACTTGGAGAAGGTTTTCAAAAATATTATCACAAAAACTTAATCTAATGAAATCTAGACTAGCAATTTATATATTTTTATGATTTAGAATTCTTAACTTTCAACCTTAATCTTATAGATATAAAAATTTAGAAGAATATTTCGATTATGAGCTCAACAAATCTCTCTCATATAAATTTCAAGAAAACATAACAAATAAAGCTAGTAAATTCTTTCTTCTCTTTTGGGAAGTGCAAGCTAGCAAATTTTTGCTTCCTTTGCATTGTTCAAGCTTACAATTTTACAAGCTAATAAGTTTTGCTCCCACTTTGTCATTGTCAAAGAGAGGAGATGGTTACTATAGTGCAAAACTCTTCCCATTATATCATTTTTCAATAAACATATCAAGAAATATACCAATCATCACATGAAATATATCAAGAACAATTAACATGGTGATGAGATATTCAATTTAATGAAGACAAATTGTGAATAGAAATAAATCATAGAATATCTTGATTTATACATAATAATTCTCAAGTTGTCAAGATCATGATTTATGCAAAAATCTCTTTTTAAATAATACGACCAGACATAAGAGATTTGATTTATAAAAGATTTCAAGTTATAATTCTAATAAATTAAAATCATGATATCATTTAATTTTAAAATCATCAAAATCACTTTCAAGAGATTCAAAATGAAATCAATAGACTTATTAGTCTCTTGAAATGCTACTGATTTCATTTCTCTATTTTGTGTGAATATGAAGGTAGAATCAAGGTAGAGAAGTGAAAAAATATCATAAAAATACTTAATTTTATAGATTTGGATTCCAAAATCCAAGAAAAAAAATCAAGAGCGACCCATACAATTTAATTTATCTTATGCAAATTTCAAGCAAGGTAGCAAATCATATCTCATGTAAATTTTGATAATTATCATCATGAATTCCAAAAGAAAATATGATAGTAGATTAAGCTCAAATTGTAAACCTAATATTTAGTATGCATTTAGAAACTTCTAATTTTCTTCTAAGCACTTGTTCATCATTCAATGTTTGCTTCTAATCATATTAAAAATTTTATCTCCCACCTTTTGTTATTGTCAAGAAAGAAATATGATTGCATAATTTCTTTTCATCCATGTTCAATTTATGCCCAAAAGTATAAGAGATATTATGTCATTAAAAATTCAAATCTAAAAGACATTTTCGTTTAATAAGTTTCTTTCCCTTTTTTTGTAAATAATACAAATGAGTCTTAGGGGATAATCTTAATTTATCTAAGATAAATCTTTTTAATAGAATAATAATCTTGATAAATATTTTAATTATAATTGTTAAGATCATAAATCTCCTTTTTATAGAGATCAATAATGTGATTCCCATAACATATAATTCAAGTCAAGAAATTTAGGGAATATTCGTGATAATGCAAATCTCTTTTAATTTTTAACTTATCACAAACTTAAGAAATGCTAATTTTGGTGATAAGTTATACTAAGAAGAAAGTTATAAGTAATCATGTCATGAAGAATATTATTATCAAAACATAAATACCAAGAACATGATTTATTTTGACACATTTCTTCCTAGATGAAATTTTAAAGCTTTTGAAATCTTAGGAGACAAAGTAAGAAGGATCTTGATTTTTATAATAATATCAAGTTATAAATATTGAGAAGTCAAGATCGTGATTAGGATGAAAACTTTTCTTTAATAAAGGGTAGAAATCTTAGTGAATAAATAGATCTCAAATTATAATTTTCAAGATTTCAAGATCATGATTTAAGTTATCAAATAATCAAAAACAAAATATCAACGAAGTTTGATAGATTCAAAATATCCATTCTTTAAAACAAAATCATTTGAAAACATATTCAAAATCATCATCAAAAATCGATTTTCAAAAATTTTTAATAAAGTCATCATAGATTGTTTTCCGAAAGAAAATAGCTAAAAGTTTTTCTAATTTATCTTTGTAGTTAAATAGATTCAATAATAATAATATCATTTTATCTCTTGTTGAAGGATTCATAAGATAGAAATATTTTTAAGATTAATTATCCTCATTTTGGTTGTTTCATGTGATTTCTCTCAAGAATAATTTTCAAATCAATGATTTTTTGTTTAAGACTAAAAACCAAATTTCATTTCAACATGGTCATTACTATAATAAATAAAATATTTTTTAAAGTATAAATTTAATCAATCTCAATTTTAATATTTAAATGAGTCTAACTCTTTACATATAGTGCAAGGAGTTGACAAACTCATCTTAAAAATGAAGCATATATATTTTCTATGCTCGAATCATAAGCATTGAATCATCATGGCATTTCAATCAATGTAACATTTAAATAAATCATTCTACAAACTTAGTCAATATTTGAAGCATTTTAAAAATAGTCTTTACATTTAAACAAGCCAATGATTTTAGCATTCACTCAAAATCTCATTTTTGTAAGTTTCAATATATTTTTCAATAACTAAGGTTCTTTGGTTCTAATTCATTTTCATACTTATATACTCTAGCTATGCATCATCAATATTAATTGTATAATGATGAACCATTAAAAGATTCATTATCAATAATTTTAATTCTAATAATTTTCTTATTACCACTTACGCTAGTAAGCTTTGAAGGAGTGTTAGATCACCATTAAAGCAAGGTTCTCCACTTATTGGTTGAGCATTTGATCTTTGCAGTTCATCCGCTTCTTGCATTTATAGTAAGAGGTTGTGTCCATAATTCTTATAAAGTTCAAGTTCATTAATTTTTTCGGTTCATTCGTCAAAAGTTCATGTCCAAGGTTTTCATCGCTCGAGATTTAACTCGAGGACTATATGTCATTCTTAGTTCACAATCATTCATATTCTTTGGAAGGTGTTCTTCAAGTTTATTTTTATAGTGCATTTTATTAATTGATTCATTTATATTAATTGTACTTTAATGTGTGATTTTCAAAGTATGCCAAATATCGAAAGCTAAATCACAAGCGGAAACACGATTAAACTCATTTTTATTAAGTGCAAAAAATAAGGCATCATAGTCTTTGCATTTAGAGAAAAATTCTTCCTTTCCAAATCATTTAGCTCATTCATTATTTTGAAAGATTTTTTAAATCTATTCTTAACTATATTTCATAGATCAAGGTCCAAAGAAATAAGAAAAATATGCATCCTTATCTTCCAATATGCATAATCCGTCCCATTAAATATGGGAGGACATAAGATAGAATGTCCCTCATTCATGCCAAAACAAGTCATTTGCTCTAGTGGGTTTTTATCCAAAGAGTAAGAATCTTGCTCTGATACCAATTGTTAAGATCAATTAGCACTAAGAGGGGGGGGGGGGGCGGTGAATTAGTGTAAGCTTAAAATTTTCTTTCTAAAGTAAAAGCTTTTCGAATAAGATAGAATAGGAAATCCGAAGCTTTTAGTTTCTAATAAAATAAGTGAGTGATTAAAAGTAAGTTGCTAAGAAAACTGGAAAGATAATCACGTTTAAGGAAAAAAAACTTATCGTCTTGCTTTCAAGGAGTTTAGTTAAATTGGAAGCATCAATACAACAATATTCAAGCAATGCAAGTATGAAACACTTACAATTTTATAGTGGTTCAATGCCAATGGCCTACGTCCACTTCCGAGTCCTCCTTCTTGAGGCACTCCGGCTTCCACTACCAATCTTCTTTGGGTGAAGATTAAACCCTTACACTTGCTTACAAAGGAGACTTAAGACAAGCTTTCTATCTCGAAGCTTTCTCTCCTCCCTTTTCTTTTTCTTTACAAATCACTCATAATTTCTTTTGTCAGAATTTAATTACCCAAAAGTATTTTTTAGTTTTTCAGTTATTGCTAAGAATGCAAGAATACTTAGGGTATTTATAGTCCACAAGTGGCTTCAAAAATTGGAGCAAAAAATCAAACATACCTAGAAAAATCGGGTACGGGTGGTTTACTCACCGACTTGGGCGGTTCACGTACCGTCAATTGATGGCCGCTGCTGCATTCTGTGGTACGAATGGTTTAACCGCCACCTGGGCAGTTGACTCGCTGAAAGTTACTGGCCGCCGCCCGGATTCTGTAGTACGGGCGGTCCAACTGCCACTCACCGGCGGTTAACCCGTCAGAATTTCCGCAAAAGTGGTTCCCTCCACTTTTCAAACTTCGGCTTTGACTTAATGTTGACCAGCTCCTTGGTCAACTGATTAACCTTAACCTGAGCTCAACCAAACCCAGTAGTGGATCTGGTTGCCTTATTGAGTTGATTTAGATTCCTTCCAAATCTAACTCAAATTAGACTCACTTTCTAACTACGACTCAATGATTACAACTCTTAATGACCACAATCTTAATTACGACCTAACTTCTACCAATCCGGTAACCTCCGACATACTTGGGTAAGTCTTCTAGTCTTCTCCTCGGTGATCTCTCGGCGTGTTCCCAGCAAGCTTCCCGATCCCTTCGGTGAATCTCCTAGCGAACTCCCGGCGAAACCCACCGCATCGTCCGAACCTCGGCCCGATGCTCAAGCTTGATCTTGGCCCATTATTTGGTTATAACTCTATTGATCCTATCATAGTTAGACCTACATGATGCTAATTATGACTTAATTAAATATAATCATAATTATCAAACATCCATTACAAGACCATCCTAACTCCCGGTAAGCTTTTTGGCTACCCCGACAATCTTCCTGCGAGTCTCGGTCTTCTTCTGGTGAACTCCCTTGTGCCATCCTGGCAAGCTCCTGATATCATTGGCGAGCTTCCGACGCACTCCTGATGATTTCCCAACCGTATCGACTCGATGCACGGACTTTACCTTGGCCAATCCTGATTGTAATAATCATTCTATCATAATTAATCCTACATCAATCAACTCTAACAATCTTGTTAGATCAATAATCCATTAATTAATTTTATTATTAAAATATGAGATTCAACATGTATAAGACATTGCTACCATGCTGACGATTGGGAAAGACCCCTCATACTTGTGTACCAGTCCTTTGTGCACTTTGTGCCTAAAGAACTGGAGTGATACTGGTTGGAGCTTCACCAACACCATGTCACCAACTTTGAACTCATGTGGTCGCCTTCCCAAGTCGGCCCACTTATTCATCTTTTTGGCCGCCTTCTCCGAGAAAGCCCACGTAATATCTGCATTGTAATGTCATTTCTTTACGAAGTAATATGCTGATGGGCTACTCTCTGTATAACCAATAACCAAGGTGTCAGGAGTCGATGGCTGCTGTCCCATAATAATCTCAAAGAGGCTCTTGTTGGATGCAGAACTTCACTGCAAGTTGTAGGAGAATTGGGCTATGTCCAACAGCTTCACCCAATCTCGTTGGTTGGCACTCACGTAGTGCCGGAGATATTGCTCCAAGAGTGAATTGATTCTTTCAGTCTGGCCATCTGTCTGAGGGTGGAGGCTTGTGGAGAAGTATAATTTAGATCCCAATAACTTGAACAACTCGGTCCAGAATCATCCCAAGAATCGAGAATCTCGATCACTAATGATGTTATGTGGGACTCCCCAATACTTCACCACATTCTTCATCATCAACTTGGCTGCCTCCTCTACTGAGCAATGTAGGGTTACCGCTATCAAAGTTGCATACTTTGAAAATCGATCGACTACCACAAGTATCGATCCAAGTCCCCCTAATGCGGGCAAGCTTGATATGAAGTCCAAGGAAATGCTCTACTATGGCCTTTCTGGTATGGGCAGCGATTCCAAAAGTCCCACTGGCTTCTGCTGCTCTACCTTGTTTTTTTTGACAAGTAAGACATGTTCAAACATATTCCTCCACATCTGTCCCTATCTTCGACTAATAGAAGGCCCTCTCCACGAGAGCCATTATTCGGTGGATACTCGGATGTCCAGCCCAAAGGGAATCTTGACACTCTTTCAAGAGTTCATGCCTCACATATTCGTTCGCAGAAAATAAACTCTATTCCCTTTGGTGTAGATGAGTCCCTCCTGGACCCAAAATCATCGTGTCTTGCCCTCTTTGATGAGTTACATCAGGGTTACTGCCTAGGGATCACGGTACAGTTCATCACTGATCCTGAAAAGGAAGTTGGAGTATAATTGACATGCTTGGCCTCCGCCCTCCAACTGTATAGCATTCACTAGTTCCACTTTTCGGCTCAATGCAGCGGCCACGATGTTTGCTTTTCCGAGCTTATACTCCATTACCATGTCAAATTCAGCCAAGAAGTCCTACCATCATGCTTGCTTTGGGGAAAGTTTCATTTGAGTTTGGAAGTAACTTAATATGACATTGTCTGTCCTTAGCACGAATAGTGCTCCCACAAGGTAGTGTCGCCACACTTGTAGACAGTGGACCACTGCTGTCATCTCTTTCTCATGCATAGGATATCGTCGCTCGATCTCGTTGAGCTTGTGACTCTTGTAAGCCACTGGATGATCCTCTTGCATAAGAACTCCCCCAATAGCAAAGTCAGAAGCATATGTATGGACTTCAAAAGACATCTCATAGTCTGATAATCTGAGTACAAGTTCCTCTAACACAGTAGTCTTTAGGTCTTAAAATGTTGTCATACATTTGTTCGACCATCTCCAAGAGCGAATTGATTCTTTCAGTCTAGCCATCCGTCTGAGGGTGGAGGCTTGTGGAGAAGTATAATTTAGATCCCAATAACTTGAGCAACTCAATCCAGAATCATCCTAAGAACCGAAAATCTCGATCACTAATGATGTTGTGTGGGACTCCCTAATACTTCACCACATTCTTCATCATCAACTTGGTCGCCTCCTCTACTGAGCAATGTAGGGTTACAACTATGAACATTGCATGCTTTGAAAATCGATCGACTACCATAAGTATTGATCCAAGTCCCCCTACTGCGGGCAAGCTTAATATGAAGTCCAAGGAAATACTCTCCCATGACCTTTCTGGTACGGGCAGTGGCTCTAGAAGTCCCACTAGCTTCTGCTGCTCTACCTTGTCTTATTGACAAGTAAGGTATGTTCAAACATACCTCCATATATGTCCTCATCTTTGGCCAATAGAAGACCCTCTCCATGAGAGCCATTATTCGGCGGATACCCGGATGTCCAGCCCAAAGGGAATCGTGACACTCTTTCAAGAGTTCATACCTCAAATATTCGTTCGCAGAAAATAAACTCTATTCCCTGTGGTGTCGATGAGTCCCTCCTGGACCCAAAATCGTCGTGTCTTGCCCTCTTTGATGAGTTGCATTAAGATTACTGCCTGAGGATCATGGTACAGTTTATCCTTGATCCTAAAAAGGAAGTTGGAGTATAATTGACATACTTAGCCTCCGCCCTCCAACTATATAGCATTCACTAGTTCCACTTTTCGGCTCAATGAATCGGCCACGACGTTTGCTTTTTTGGGCTTATACACCATTATCATGTCAAACTCAGCCAATAAGTCCTATCATCGTGCTTGCTTCGGGGAAAGTTTCTTTTGAGTTTGGAAGTAACTTAATGTGACGTTGTCCATCCGTAGCATGAATGGTGCTCCTAGAAGGTAGTGTCGTCGCACTCGTAGACAGTGGACTACCGCTGTCATCTCTTACTCATGTACAGGATATCGTCGCTCGGTCTCGTTGAGCTTGCGACTCTTGTAGGCCACTGTATGACCCTCTTGCATAAGAACGCCCCCAATAGCAAAGTCAGAAGTATCTGTATGGACTTCAAAAGACTTCCCATAGTATGGTAATCTAGGTACAGGTTCCTCTAACGCAGCAGTCTTTAGGTTTTGAAATGTTATCTCACATTTGTCCGACCATCTCAAAGACTGCTCCTTCTTTAGCAACTCCATCAATGGAGTTGCACGCTTCGAATATCTAGCTATGAAGCGCTGAGAATAGTTGACGAACCCAAGGAAGGATCTCAACTCAAGCACCTTCTTTGGTGTTCGTCAGTCCACCACATCTTGCACCTTAGATTTATCCATTCGGATGGAACCATTGTCAATTCGATGCTCCAAGAATAATTTTTTTGTCTGAGAAAAATAGCACTTCTCCCTCTTCACGAACAAAGTGTTCTCCCTGAGAACTTTGATGTTTGTCCGATGGTGCTCAACATGCTCCTCAAGTGTTTGGCTATAAATGACTATATCGTCTAAGTAGATGACCACAAACTAATCTAGATACTCTTTAAACAATGGTTTATTAGAGTGCAGAATGTGGTTAGAGCATTGGTTAAGCCGAAAGGCATCACCAAGAACTCAAATGCTCCATACCTGGTCACACAGGTAGTCTTGGTCTCATCACCTTCTGCAATGCGCACCTACCAATACCCCGATCGAGGGTTGAGTTTGGAGAAGTACTTTGCCTTGCCCAATTGATCAAACAAGTCCACAATGAGTGGGATGGGGTACTTGTTCTTCACCGTCACCTTGTTGAGGGCTCGATTATCAACACATAATCAGAGGCTCTCATCTTGTTTCTTTTGGAAGAAGACTGGATCTCTGAAAGGTGCTTTTGAGCTGAGGATAAGACCACCACTTAGCAATTCATCTAACTACTTTCTGAGTTTCGTTAACTTTAGAGGGGCCATACGGTATGGTGGTCTCGCTGGAGGCTTAACTCTCGGCTCCAACTCAATCCGATAATCCACACCTCTGCGTGGTGGTAGAGTTCTCGATAACTCCATTGGCATCACATCTGATAACTCCTTCAGGATGCTCGCCACTAAGGTAGGTTCATGAATGGCCTCTCTGTCAAGTGTCTCTAGCTTTATAGTAGCTACAAAGGTTGATTCACCTTTTGGTACCCCTTTCTTCAATTGTAAAGCCGAGATTTGTTTTAGGTCCTTGGTTCCTCATCGAGAAACTGGCACCACATAGGGATGTCATGGACTTAGCTGAATTTGCCTAAGTCGTGCGGCACCCTCGCGGCACTCTCGAAGACTTAGTTGAAATTACCTAAGTCGGAAAGCCACCTTGCCCACTATTCTAGACTTAGCTGGGATTGCCTAAGTCATAAAATGTCCAAAGCATTATCTGCCCACAAAGGGTCAGTCGCCTTACAACCTCTTAAGGTCCCGTAGGACCTGCAACGAAGAAGTTGATTAGTTTAAAAACGAGCAACGGACAAGTCCCGACGTCTCACAAAGCGGAAAGCTATACAAGCAATTTGTCGAACACCTTGAGGGCATAGAGAAAAGAGAGAAAGAGAGCGAAATAGGACTTTAGAGGGTTGTAAGAACGATCGTAAGTCCACAAACCACGGTTTCTAAGGTATCAGACGCAAGATAAGTTCAATTGTTAATGAACGCCTACGTCCGACATATACCCGAAACCCCATCCAGCCTGGTACCACCTGGGGGGTTCCAAGGTGCTAAAATGGCTGACATTTTGCACCATTCAGAAAGGGTGTTGTGGCACATGAAAAAGACCCAAAAACAGGGCTGTTTTGGGTTGTTTTAGCTCCGCACAGCGAGCGATTGTTCTGCAGCCTTCTACACTACTTCCGCTCACATTTCTTAGATAAAAACACATAAACTCAAGGCAAAATAAGCTACCAAACATATGTATAAACAAGAATAAGTGACGAACGGTTTGCGGAGTGAAGATGTGGTTGAGCGACGACCGTTCGTGACATTCTCCCCCACTTAAACTGTTGACGCTTGTTGGTAGACATTGACGCGAGCTTCTTCATGTCATAGGGCATCTTCTGGCTCCCAACTGGCTTCTGTTCTATGAAGCTTTTGCCACTTCACCAAGTACTCGATTTGCTGCGCTTCGTTGGGTAGCTTTATCTTACGATCTGTCAGAATAGTTTCAAATCGCTTCTCGTTTGAGGCTCTGGTAGGGGGTAGTCGAGTTGGAACATCTCAAGAATCATCTCGCGGATTTGAGTGATAGGCTTTCAAGTCACTCGCATGGAAGACGTTGTGAATTCTGAACCATGCTGGCAGTCGCAACTTGTGTGAGACATTGTCTACCCTGCTGATGATTGGGAAAGACCCTTCATACTTGCATACCAATCCTTTGTGCACTTTGTGTAACATCCCTAGTTTGTGAAGAAATATAGTTTATGTTATTGCTAAGACTTAGTTATAAAAATTTGAGGACCTGTTTGTAAAATCCAAAGGACCTACTCGTAAATATTAATAATAGAAGGACTAAAGTGCAAAATATACTACACAGCAAATCTCCCCCGCCTCTACATAAAAATCTCCACCGCCTCTTCATTCCTTAAGAAGACCAGAGAAGACTTGAGTCGGTGAGGAAAAGAAAACAAAAAAAAAATAAAGAGAGAAGGAAGTCATTTTAGATCAAAGGCAAGTGTTCTATCCTATTTCTTTTCCTTATTCTGACATTTTATCATTGTTGTTTTGCCTTGCATTCCAAAATAAATTGCTGTAAAATCCGAAATCTGTTTTGTGGGTTCCAAAGTTTCCAAAATTTGAATCAGAAAATTGATTACAGTTCTGACCTTTCTGCCTTGTTCTGGCTCTAGATTACTGTACTGATTTCTGATTATGGTGAAACTATGGTTGTAGAAATCTAGACTGAATGATCTTTCTTTTAACACTAGACTTGAAATATTTGGAGTTCGATAGCCTGATTAAACATTTGTTTCAAGTGGTACTAGGAAATCTGTAAAACAGAGTTTATAGTTTTTAACCTTTTGTCACTAAATTAGGTAGAACTCCCTGTTGAAGTCTATGATTTATATAAAACTTACTTTTTAAGAATTTAGACTGAGAAACCTTTGTTTTGACACTATACTTGAAATATTTGGAGTTCGATAGCCTGATTAAACATTTGTTTCAAGTGGTACTAGGAAATCTGTAAAACAGAGTTTGCAGTTTTTAACCTTTTGTCACTAAATTAGGTAGAATTCCCTGTTGAAGTCTATGATTTATATAAAACTTACTTTTTGAGAATTTAGACTGAGAAACCTTTCTTTTGACACTAGACTTGAAATATTTGGAGTTCGATAGGCTGGTTAGACACTTGTTTCAAGTAGTACGATGTAAGCCGTAAAACAGAGTTTTTTTGTCTATTCTCACTTCATTCATGTGAAAGTTCAATTCATGCTAGAGTTCCCTCTTGAAGTGAGTTTTATATGATTGCTCTCACTTATTTCATGCTCTTAAGCGTTAGTTTATGTCCCACTGTATGATTCTGTATAGGCGCATGCATGTTTCGTTGTTTCGCATGTGCTTCCAATGCATACCAATTTCATTGTTCACATATCCTTTTGTACTCCGGTGTTTATGGGATAATATGAACCTTTGCCAGTAATGGTAAAGGGAGTTATGCTTTGAGCCCGCGATGCTCTGCCGGCCCCTTCTGACTTCACCCAGACGTGGGTGGATGGAGCTCCTAGACGTGGGAGACTTCTGTTCTGGTGGTCATTCAGAAATAGATGAATCATATTCTGTCTGTATCCCACTTCACCCTTTGTATTTTTGATATGATATCCAAAGTATTGCTTGTGAGTTAATTTATGTGCTTTGGATAAAACCAAGGATGGAATGTTCGTCATGTTTGTTCTGATTTATGAATCTACTATTCCTTGTTTGTTTTCTGATACACTCTAAAACTTACACCTTTGACATGTTGATACTTGCTGAGCTTTGTAGCTCATTCCGTTGATGCTAATTTTTCAGATTAGCTTATCATACTGAAGCATTTGAAACTAGGCGGAGGCAGTGGAGAGCTAGAAGGTTTTGGGCAAATCGTATAGCAGTTGATATGTTTTGATTGTAGAAGAAATTCCTAATGTTTCATGAAATGTTGTTGGTAGATGTTGAAGTGTGGATTTAAATACCTCTCATGTTTAGCATTTTGGAACGTCAAGTTAAACTTGTATAACAATATGGACATTGTGGTAGTTGTTACTTTTGTGATCAGATAGATTTCCACTCGTGTGGATTATGTTGTGGTTAGTGTTCAGTTGAGTTAGTTATAACTCACCAAGTGATGTGATGTATGATTATAAACTGCCCAAGTTTTTTTTGTATCCTCAAATGTTTGATTGGATCCTGGATAAATTATGTTGTGTCTAAAATTATCAATTTATGACATGGTCACACCTCTCGACGGAGGGGGGGGCGTGATAGAGGTGGTATCAGAGCTTATAATTTGAGGATCATTACGATAGTTGTATTGTGTTGATAAGCTAAATGTGTAAGATATTTTGAGGTTTGGTAACTTTATAGAATGATTGACAAAAAAAAAAAAAAAAATTCGCTCTTGATGTTTTTAGGAAGCAAGTATGACGAGGTCATCGGATTCTCCCGGTACATCGACTTCTACTCAGTTGAGTGGGATTATGAGTACCCTTGAGACTATGACACATGTTATGCAACAACAAGTCCAACAAGGAGGAAATGCTAAAGCAGGGACATCAACTCAGATTGAATTGGGAATAGAACAGTTCAAAAAGCTTAATCCTCCAAGTTTCAGCGGTGAACCTGATCCAATGGTGGCGGAACAATGGGTGATGCGGATAGAGAAAATATTTGACGTCTTAAATTGCCCTGATGATCAGAAGGTTTCTTTTGCCACCTTTATGTTAGATGGGGAAGCTGAACATTGGTGGAGAACAATAAAGAGAATTTCCGAAATCAGACATGAGCTCATTACTTGGAAGGTATTCATGGAAAAGTTCAATGATAAATATTTTCCAGATTGTATCAGAGAGCAGAAAGAATTGGAGTTCTTAAATCTTATTCAGGGAAATTTGACAGTAGCAAAATATGAAGCTAAATTCACTGAACTCTCGAGATTTGCCACTCATATGACCGATGATGAATCTAGAAAGGCTAAAAGATTTGAGAGAGGTCTAAGGCTGGCAATAAGGAGTCGGATTTCAGCTTTAAAACTTTTAACATATGCTGATATGGTATAAAGGGCTTTGATAATCGAAAGAGACTTAGGGGAGATTCAGGAAATCAGGGGTAAGAGTGGTAAAGATAGGTTTATCAGCAAAAGTAAGAGCGGAAATGAACTCGAGAGCAGTAACAAGAGGATCAAAATGTCTAATTCTGGAAAAGAAAAGTCGCCGCAGAGGACTCAATCATGTACAAAGTGTGGGTTAAATCATGAAATAAGCCAGTGTCGTTGGGTGACTGGAGCCTGTTTTGCTTGCGGGAAGTTAGATCATCAAATAAAAGCTTGCCCATTGAAAAAGAA
The DNA here is from genome assembly GCA_029747655.1 of Ensete ventricosum. Classification (NCBI taxonomy): domain Eukaryota; kingdom Viridiplantae; phylum Streptophyta; class Magnoliopsida; order Zingiberales; family Musaceae; genus Ensete; species Ensete ventricosum. The sequence goes on from JAQQAF010000007.1 coordinate 34,657,123, forward strand.
GAAAGAACCACTGCCTCTGAGATCATCAGCCCATGCTAGAGTATATGCCATCACGGAACAGGATTCTCGAGCATCTAAGTCAGTGGTTGAAGGTATTATTCACGTTTCTAATAGAAATGCAAGAGTTTTATTTGATCCTGGCTCCAACCTGTCTTTTGTTTCACAATATTTTGCTTGTCACTTGGGCATTCAACCTAGACCACTGGATTCTGTAGTATATGTAACTACAGCAGTTGGGGAGTCTTTGACAACAAACTTGTTCTATCCATCATGTTTAATTTCTATCGGAGAACATGAACTCCTTGTTGATCTAATTCTCCTAGAGATTCAAGGTTTTGATATTATACTTGGCATGGATTGGTTATCTTCTTATCATGCTAGTATTGATTGCTATACAAAACTAATCACCTTTTGCATACCCAATCATCCCATCTTTTATTTCAAGGGTATTAGGCATGATTCACCTCCTTGCTTGATATCGGCACTTTAAGCTCATCGGCTTATGCAGAAGGGTTGTTCTTATTATAGTATAAGTGTAAAGGAGTGTTCAAATCAAGAAGCTCATCTACATGAGATTCCTGTGATCAGAGATTTCCCTGATGTATTTCCAGATGACTTGCCTGGACTACCACCAGACAGAGAGGGTGAATTTGCTATTGATTTGGTTCTTGGGACTACCCCAATATCCAAGCCTCCCTACCGAATGGCACCACTCGAGCTAGAGGAATTGAAGAAGCAACTCCAAGAACTATTGGATAAGGGTTTTATTCGACCCAGTGTTTCACCGTGGGGTGCTCCGGTTCTGTTAGTTAAGAAGAAGGATGGAACATTTCGGCTTTGTATCGATTATAGACAATTGAATCAGGTGACTATAAAAAACAAGTATCCCCTACCTAGAATTGATGATTTGTTTGATCAATTACAGGGTGCACAAGTATTTTCTAAGATTGATTTGAGGTCGGGTTACTATCAATTGAATATCAAGAAGGACGATATCCCTAAAACAGCTTTTAGAACTCGATATGGTCACTATGAATTCGTAGTAATGCCTTTTGGCTTGACTAATGCCCCTGCAGTTTTCATGGAATTGATGAATAGAATATTTCAGCCACTCTTGGATACATACATAATCGTATTCATTGATGACATATTAGTGTATTCAAAGAATAATCCAGAGCATGAAGAACACTTGAGGAATGTATTGTCCATCCTAAGAGAAAAGAAGTTGTATGCAAAGTTCAGTAAATGTGAGTTTTGGTTAAATGAAGTTACTTTCTTAGGCCACGTGATTTCAGGCCAAGGCATCTCTGTCGATCCAAAGAAAGTTGAAGCCATAGTAAAGTGGGAAGTACCAACAAATGTAATAGAAGTTAGAAGTTTCTTGGGTATGGCAGGTTATTACAGGAGATTTATGGAGGGATTTTCTCAAATTGCTAATCCCCTCACCAAGCTAACTCAAAAGAATATAAAATTTAAATGGAGTGATGATTGTGAACAATGTTTTCAGGAGTTAAAAAGAAGATTGACTAGTGCCCCTATTCTCACAATTCCCTATGGCGATGAGGGATTTGTAGTTTACACCGATGCTTCAAGGAAGGGCCTTGGATGTGTTCTAATGCAAGAAGGGAAAGTGATTGCTTATGCTTCTAGACAACTGAAAAGTTATGAATTAAATTATCCAACGCATGATTTAGAGTTAGCAGCAATTATTTTTGCACTGAAGATCTGGAGACATTACTTATATGGGCGAACATTTGAAATCTTTACTGATCACAAGAGTTTAAAGTATATCTTTACTCAAAAAGAGTTAAATATGAGGCAGCGAAGATGGATAGAACTATTAAAGGATTATGATTGTACCATCAGATATCATCCAGGTAAAGCCAATGTTGTAGCCGATGCACTTAGTCGAAAATCTGCAAACTTTATGGCGAGTTTGGTTGTGAAGCAGTGGGGGTTATTGAAAGAAAATTGTGATGCGAATACTATCAGAAATAAGCAAGACTCGATGATATTGATGGCCTCTATACATGTTCAATCTGATCTCATTCAAGAAATTAAAGAAAGATAACTACAAGATCCACGTTTAATCTCTTTGAGGAAGGAAGTAGAAAGAGGATCAAAACCGGGATTTCGAGTTTCAGAGGATAGCCTATTGAGACTGGGGAATAGAGTATGTGTCCCCGATGATCCAAATCTTAAGGATCAAATTTTGAAGGAAGGTCATAATTCCAAGTTCACCCTACATCCTGGTAGCACTAAAATGTATAAAGACCTTAAAAGTCACTACTGGTGGGAAGGCATGAAGAAAGAAATTGCGATATATGTTTCAAAGTGTTTAACTTGCCAACAAATCAAGATTGAACACCAGAGACCTGGAGGGTTATTACAACCTTTAAATATTCCAGAATGGAAATGGGAAGGTATCACCATGGATTTTGTTTCAGGTTTACCTAGAACCTCTAGGAAGCATGATGCTATATGGGTGATCGTTGATAGGTTAACCAAATCTGCACATTTCCTACCAATCAATATGACATATTCTCTAGACAGGCTGGTTGATTTATATATTGGTGAAATAGTAAGACTTCATGGAGTTCCAAAGGAGATCATTTCTGATAGAGACCCCAGGTTTCTTTTTAGATTATGGAGAAGATTACAGGAATCTATGGGCACAAAAGTCAAGTTTAGCACTGCTTATCACCCTCAAACTGATGGCCAATCAGAAAGAACAATTCAAACACTAGAGGATTTACTTAGAGCCTACATTATTGATTGGAAAGGTGAGTGGGATAAAGATATTTCTCTTGTTGAGTTCACCTATAATAATAGTTATCATTCGAGTATTCAGATGGCTCCTTATGAAGCTTTATATGGGCGAAAGTGCAAAACGCCTATTTGTTGGGAGGAAGTTGGCGATAGAAAGTTGTTAGTACCCGACAAGGTACAGGAGACTACTGAAAAGATTTGGAGTATAAGAGAAAGGCTAAAGACTGTTCAGAGTCGTCAAAAGAGTTATGCTGCTAACAGACGACGAGAAATTGAGTTTCAAGTAGCAGATTTTATTTTCTTGAAGGTTTCTCCTTCCAAGGGCGTGATAAGATTTGGAAAGAAGGGAAAGTTAAGCCCCAGGTATATTGGACCTTTTGAGATTCTTGAGAGGATTGGTTATGTCGCTTACAGGATCGCCTTACCACCATCTTTATGTCATGTTCATGATATATTCCATATTTCAATGCTCAGAAAGTATATTCATGACCCTTCTCATATCATTCAGTATGAGCCGCTGATAATCGATGAAGACTTATCTTATGTGGAAGAGCCCCTACAAATTATTGATAAGAAAGAAAAAATCTTAAGGAATCGGATCATTCCCTTAGTCAAAGTGAATTGGAGGCATCATTCTATGAATGAAACTACTTGGGAGCTAGAGGAGGAAATGAAGAAAACATTTCCTCATCTTTTCGCCGATAGAGGTATGATAAATTTAGAGGACTAAATTTTTATTTAAGGGGGGAAGAGTGTACCATCCCTCGTTTGTGAAGAAATATAGTTTATGTTATTGCTAAGACTTAGTTACAAAATTTGAGGACCTGTTTGTAAAATCCAAAGGACCTACTCATAAATATTAATAATAGAAGGACTAAAGTGCAAAATACACTACACAGCAAATCTCCACCACCTCTACATAAAAATCTCCACTACCTCTGCATCTCCACCGCCTCTTCATTCCTTAAGAAGACCTGAGAAGACTTGAGTCGGTGAGGAAAAGAAAATAAAAAAAAAATAAAGAGAGAAGGAAGTCATTTTAGATCAAAGGCAAGTGTTCTATCCTATTTCTTTTCCTTATTCTGACATTTTATCATTGTTGTTTTGTCTTGCATTCCAAAATAAATTACTGTAAAATCCGAAATCTGTTTTGTGGGTTCCAAAGTTTCCAAAACTTGAATCGGAAAATTGATTACAATTCTGACCTTTCTACCTTGTTCTGGCTCTAGATTACTGTATTGATTTCTGATTGTGGTGAAACTATGGTTGTCGGAATCTAAACTGAATGATCTTTCTTTTGACACTAGATTTGAAATATTTGGAGTTCGATAGCCTGATTAAACATTTGTTTCAAGTGGTACTAGGAAATCTGTAAAATAGAGTTTGTAGTTTTTAATCTTTTGTCACTAAATTAGGTAGAACTCCCTGTTGAAGTCTATGATTTATATAAAACTTACTTTTTAAGAATTTAGACTGAGAAACCTTTGTTTTGACACTATACTTGAAATAGTTGGAGTTCGATAGCCTGATTAAACATTTGTTTCAAGTGGTACTAGGAAATCTGTAAAACAGAGTTTACAGTTTTTAACCTTTTGTCACTAAATTAGGTAGAACTCCTTGTTGAAGTCTATGATTTATTAAAACTTACTTTTTGAGAATTTAGACTGAGAAACCTTTCTTTTGACACTAGACTTGAAATATTTGGAGTTCGATAGGCTGGTTAGACACTTGTTTCAAGTAGTACTATGTAAGCCGTAAAACAGAGTTTTTTTGTCTATTCTCACTTCATTCATGTGAAAGTTCAATTCATGCTAGAGTTCCCTCTTGAAGTGAGTTTTATATGATTGCTCTCACTTATTTCATGCTCTTCAGCGTTAGTTTATGTCCCACTGTATGATTCTGTATAGGCCCATGCATGTTTCGTTGTTTCGCATATGCTTCCAATGCATACCAATTTCATTGTTCACACATCCTTTTGTACTCCGGTGTTTGTGGGATAATATGAACATTTGCCAGTAATGGTAAAGGGAGTTATGCTTTGAGCCCGCGATGCTCTGCAGGCCCCTTCTGACTTCACCCAGACGTGGGTGGATGGAGCTCCTAGACGTGGGAGACTTCTGTTCTGGTGGTCATTCAGAAATGGATGAATCATATTCTGTCTGTATCCCACTTCACCCTCTGTATTTTTGATATGATATCCAAGGTATTGCTTGTGAGTTAATTTATGTGCTTTGGATAAAACCAAGGATGGAATGTCCGTCATGTTTGTTCTGATTTATGAATCTACTGTTCCTTGTTTGTTTTCTGATACACTCTAAAACTTACACCTTTGACATGTTGATACTTGCTGAGCTTTGTAGCTCATTCCGTTGATGCTAATTTTTCATACTGAAGCGTTTGAAACTAGGCAGAGGCAGTGGAGAGCTAGAAGGTTTTGGGCAAATCGTATAGCAGTTGATATGTTTTGATTGTAGAAGAAATTCCTAATGTTTCATGAAATGTTGTTGGTAGATGTTGAAGTGTGGATTTAAATACCTCTCATGTTTAGCATTTTGGAACGTCAAGTTAAACTTGTATAACAATATGGACATTGTGGTAGTTGTTACTTTTGTGATCGGATAGATTTCCACTCGTGTGGATTATGTTGTGGTTAGTGTTCAGTTGAGTTAGTTATAACTCACCAAGTGATGTGATGTATGATTATAAACTGCCCAAGTTTTTTTTTGTATCCTCAAATGTTTGATTGGATCCTGGATAAATTATGCTGTGTCTAAAATTATCAATTTATGACATGGTCACACCTCTCGAATGGGGGGGCTTGACACTTTGTGTCTAAAGAACTAGAGTGATGCTAGTTGGAGCTTCGCTAACACCATGTCACTAACTTTAAATTATTGTGGTCACATTCCCAAGTCTGCCTACTTCTTCATCTTTTTGAAGTCATTCCTTTACAAAGTGATAGGCTGATGGGCTACTCCCTGTATAACCAATAACCAGGGTGTGAGGAGTTGATGGTTGTTGTCCCGTAACAATCTCAAAGGGGCTCTTGTTGGATGTAGAGCTCTGCTGCAAGTTGTAGGAGCATTGGGCTATGTCCAACAACTTCACCCAATCTCGTTGGTTGGCACTCATGTAGTGCCAGAGATATTGCTCCAAGAGCGAGTTAATTCCTTCTGTTTGGCCATCCGTTTGAGGGTGGAGGCTTGTGGTGAAGTATAATTTAGACCCCAACAACTTGAACAACTCGGTCTAGAATCGTCCCAAAAATCAAGAATTATGTTGTGTGGGACTCCCTAATACTTAACCACATTGTTCATCATCAACTTAGCCGCCTCCTCCGCTGAGCAATGTAGGGGTGCAGCAATGAATGTTGCATATTTCAAAAACCAATCAACTAACACGAGTATCGATCCAAGTCCCCCTACTGCGGGCAAGCTTGATATGAAGTCTAAGGAAATGCTCTCCCATGGCCTCTCTGGTACGGGCAGCGGCTCCAAAAGTCCCATTGGCTTCTACTACTCTACCTTGTCCTACTGACAAGTAAGGCAAGTTCGAATATATTCCTCCACATCTATCCCCATTTACGACCAATAGAAGGCCCTCTCCACGAGAGCCATTGTTCGGTGGATACTTGGATGTCCATCCCAAAGGGAATCGTGACACTATTTCAGGAGTTCACGCCTCAAGTTATCCTCTCGTGGAACATAAACTCTATTCCCCTTGGTGTAAATGAGTCCCTCCTGGACCCAAAATCGTCGTGTCTTGCCTTCTTTGATGAGTTGCATCAAAGTTACTGCCTGAGGATCTCGGTGCAGTCCATCCCTGATCCTGGAAAGGAAGTTGGAGTGTAATTGACTTGCTTGGCCTCCGCCCTCCAACATCCACTAGCTCCACTTTCCAACTCAATGCATCAGCCATGACGTTTGCTTTTCCGGGTTTATACTCCATTACAATGTCGAACTTAGCCAAGAAGTCCTGCCATCGTGCTTGCTTTGCGGAGAGTTTCTTTTGAGTTTGGAAGTAACTCAATGCGACATTGTCTGTCCTTAGCACAAAATATGCTTCCAAAAGGTAATGTCGCCACACTCGTAGACAATGGATCACCGCTGTCATCTCCTTCTCATGCACAGGATATCATCGCTCGGTCTCGTTGAGCTTGCGACTCTCATAGACCACTGGATGACCCTCCTGCATAAGAACTCCCCCAATAGCAAAGTCAGAAGCATCTGTATAGACTTCAAAAGACTTTCCATAGTCTAGTAATCTGAGTACAGGTTCTCCAACACAATAGTCTTTAGGTCTTGAAATGCCACCTCACATTTATCTGACCATCTCCAGGATTACTCCTTCTTTAGCAACTCCGTCAATGGAGCTGCGCGCTTCGAATATCCAGCTATGAAGCGACGATAATAGTTGATGAACCAAGGAAGGATCTCAACTCTGGCACCTTCTTTGGTGTTCGCCAGTCTGCCACAGCTTGCACCTTAGACTTGTCCATTCGAATGGAACCATTACCGATTCGATGCCCCAAGAATAAAATCTCTGTTTAGGCGAAGTAGCACTTTTCCCTGTTCACGAACAAGGTGTTCTCCCTGAGAACTTTAAAAATTGTTCGGAGGTGTCTAACATGCTCCTTAAGTGTTTGGCTATAGATAACGATATCGTCTAAGTAGACAACCATAAACTTGTCCAGATACTCCTTGAATAGTTGGTTCATGAGAGTGCAGAATGTGGCCGAAGCATTGGTTAAGCCGAAAGGCATCACCAAGAACTCGAATTCTCCATACCTGGCACACAAGTAGTCTTCGCCTCATCACCTTCTGCAGTGTACACCTGTTAATACCCTGACCGAAGGTCGAGTTTGGAGAAGTACTTTACCTTGCTTAATTAATCGAACAAGTCCGCGATAAGCGGGATAGGGTACTTATTCTTCACCATCATCTTGTTGAGTGCTTGATAATCAATGCATAATCGGAGACTCTCATCTTGTTTCTTCTGGAAGAGGATTGGAGCTTCGAAAGGTGCTTTTGAACTGTGGATGAGACCACCGCTTAGCAGTTCATCTAACTGCTTCCTCAGTTCTGTCAACTCTGGAGGGGCCATGCGGTATGGTGGTCTCGCTGGAGGCTTAACTCCCGGCTCCAGCTCAATCCGATGATCCACGCCTCTGCGTGGTGGTAGAGTTCTCGGTAACTCTATTGGCATCACATCTGAGAACTCCTTCAGGATGTTCGCTACAACAGCAGATTCCTGAATGGCCTCCCTGTCAAGTGTCTCTAGCTTCATAGCAGCTATAAAAGTTGATTTATCTTTTCATACCCCTTTCTTCAATTATAAAGCCGATATTTATTGTAGATCCTTGGTTCCTCCTCGAGAAACTGGAACCACACTGGGATTGTCGACTCCCATTAGACACGGGAAGTTTAGGAATGGCATTGGCACCAACTTCGCCGTATGCATGAACTCCATTCCGAGAATCCTTTGGAAGTCGTCCAGTGGCACTGTCATCAAGTTTGTGCTCCCGCTCCATGTTCCGATCTTGATGGGGACCCCCTTTGCTCGTCTTAAGATCCGCTTGGCCTCCAAGTTCACCGCCTTCTTACGACTTGGGCTCTTCTCCAAGATTAATCCCAGTCACTTAGCTTCGCGATCGGCAATAAAATTGTGGGTAGCGCTCCTGTCCACCATTGCACGGGTTGTTCGGCCATTAAGCTTTGTGTCCACATACATCAACTCGCTGGTTCCTGCCTTCGGTGGATTTGCCTTTGTGTTCTCCCCCACTTGACTCTACAACACATTCAATAAACGCATTGCTCCCATCCTGGGTCTTTCCGACGCCTCACTGTCGCTACTAGATTCAGAATTGCTCGAACTAAGGGTGAAAGCTTTACCCTTGTCTGCCTTACATGGCTGTATTGATGTAGTTAAAGCATTGAGTGCCTGTTTTTGTGGGCACTCCCTCACCATGTGTGGTCCTCCACACAAGAAGCATCCACTAGACTTTGAGACTTTACCTTTTGAACTCAGTCCCTTATGAGAATTCTTCTTCTTTTGTTTGCCCCCAAACTCCTTCGCTCGAGAGTATTTAGTTGGGCGATTTTCCGAAGATTGTTTCTTCTTTCTTGAATCCTCTGAAGAAACAAAGTCAGTTAGCCTTTCCGCGGCTGCAATTGCCCCGACTACGTCGATGACATTCCTCCGATGTAGTTCTTGTTGTGCCCATAGCTTTAAGCCATCGAGGAAGCTGAATAGCTTATCTTTCTCAAACATATCCTGTATATTCAGCATCAGTGCTAAAAATTATTTCACATAGTCTCGGATTGTTGTTCTTTGGCGGAGTTGTCTCAGTTTCCTTCTTGTAATAAACTCTGTATTCTCAGGTAAGAATGAGTTCTTAACTCTCGCTTCAAGTCTCCCCATGTATCCACTCGGTATCGGCCTTGCTGGATCTCTTCCCAACAGGTTCGCCACCAAAGTTTTGCATCCCCATTCAGATACATTGTTGCTATAGCACGAAAATACTGTTCCATGTCGAACAAGAAATTTTCAAGCTCTTTGGCATCCCTATCACCTCCGTAGCACTACGACTCCGGTGTCCTGAAGTTTTGTGGTGGCGCAGCGCGGGCGTTGTTCCCTCCCGCATCAGGAGTCCTTGTTCACACCATCACCTTAGCCGTGAGTTTCGCCACAACTTTGTGTAGATGTCGTACGGAATCTTTGGTGTCCTCTGTTAGTTGATCAATCAGGGATTCAACTTTCTCAATCCGAGATTCAGCTTCTTCTTACGAGCTCTCTACCCCAAGTAGCCTTTGCTGGCCTTGGTAGAGTTCCGCCATGCTTACTTCAAGAATATCAAGGCGGGTCTCGCCCCGTTATAATTCTCTCCTTGTGGCTCTTTTTTCTGGTTGGCGCTCCAGATAGCGCCTCCTCCACTCGTGGAGAATATCCAAATTCACGCTCGTCTTGTTCACTATCATGCTCCTCATAAGCTGCTCCAATAGTTTACGAGCGAGTTTGCACTTGCAGCCCACCTGCGGCTGCTTGGAGCAAGGGTCCGGCTTGCCCCATCTTGCTCGATTCACCATGATGTTTCACCATGGCGAGATTGCGAATCTTCTTCGTTGTTCGTATGAATTGCTTGCCTGCTCTGATACCACACTGTCATGGACTTAGCTGAATTTGCCTAAGCCGTGCGACACCCTCGTGGCACTCTCGAAGACTTAGCTGAAATTGCCTTAAGTTAGGAAGCCACCTTGCCCACTGTTCCGGACTTAGTTGGGATTGCCTAAGTCATGAAACGCCTAAAGCGTTATCTGTCCACAAAGGGTCAGCCCTCTTACAACCTCTTAAGGTCCCGTAGGACCTGCAACGAAGAAGTTGATTAGCTTAGAAATGAGCGACGGACAAGTCCCGACGTCTCGCAAAGCGAAAAGCTATACAAGCAATTTGTCAAACACCTTGAGGGCACAGAGAAAAGAGAGAAAGAGAGCGAAATAAGACTTTAGAGGGTTGTAAGAATGATCGTAAGTCCATAAATGATGGTTCCCAAGGTATCAGACGCAAGACAAGTTCAATTGTTTATAAACGCCTATGCCCGACATATACCCGGAAGCCCATCCAGCCCGGTGCCACCTAGGGGGTTCCAAGATGCTGAAATGGCTGACATTTTGTACCGCTCAGAAAGGGTGCCATGGCACACGAAAAAGACCCCCAAACATGGCTATTTTGGCTCCGTGCAGCGAGCGATCATTCTGCAGCCTTCTACACTACTTTCCCTCGTATTTCTTAGGTAAAAACACATAAACTCAAGGCAAAATAAGCTGCCAAACATATGCACAAACAAGAACAACTGATGAATGGTTCGTGGAGCGAAGATGTTGCAGTTGAGTGTTGACCGTTCGTGACAGCGTGCATGAACTCCATTCCGAGAATCACTTGGAAGTCATCTAATGGCACCACCATCAAGTTTGTGCTCCCGCTCTATGTTCCGATCTTGATGGGGACCCCCTTTGCTCATCGAGAGATTTGTTTGGCCTCTGAGTTCACAGCCTTCATACGACTTGGGCTCTTCTCCAAGATTAATCCAAGTCACTTAGCTTCACTATCGGCAATAAAATTGTGGGTAGCGCCCATGTCCACCATTACACGGGTTGTTCGGCCATTAAGCTTGATGTCCACATACATCAACTCGCTGCTTCCTGCCTTCGGTGGCTTTGCCTTTATGTTTTCCCTACTTGACCCTCAAATGCATTACTCCCATCCTGGGTCCTTGCGATGCCTCACTGTCGCTACTGGATTCAGAACTGCTCAAACTAAGGGCGACAACATTGCCATTGTCCGAGTTATGGGGATGTATTGATGTAGTTAAAGCATTTAGTGCCTGCTTTTGCAGGCACTCGCTCACCATGTGCGATCCTCCATACAAGAAGCATCCACCAAATTTTGGGACTTTACCTTTTGAGCTTGGTCCCTTGTGGAAATTCTTCTTCTTTTGTTCACCCCTAGACTCCTTCACTCGAGAGTATTTTGTTGGGTGATTTCCCTAGGATTGTTTCTTCTTTCTCAAATCCTCTGAAGAAACAAAGTTAGTTAGCCTTTCTGCGGTTGCAATTGCCTCGATTACGTTGGTGACATTCCTCCGTAGTTCTTGTTGTGCCTATGGCTTCAAGCCATCGAGGAAGCTGAATAGCTTGTCCTTCTCGGATATGTCCTGTATATCCAGCATCAGTGCTGAAAATTGTTTCACATAGTCTCTGATTGATGTACTTTGATGGAATTGTCTCAGTTTCTTCTTGTGACAAACTCTATATTCTCGAGCAAGAACTGAGTTTTCAACTCTCATTTCAAGTCTTCCCATGTATCCACTCGACATTAACCTTGTTGGATCTACTCCCAACGAGTTTGCCACCAAAGTTTTGCATCTTCATTCAGATATATTGTTGCTATAGCAACTTTGGTCTCTTTAGAATCAAGCCTCGTAGCACGAAAATATTGTTCCATGTCAAATAGGAAATATTCAAGCTCTTTGGCATCCCTAGCACCCCCGTAGCAATGTGGTTCCAGTGCCCTGAAGTTTTGTGGTGACGCAGCACGGGTATTGTTCCCTCCTGCATCAAGAGTCCTTGTTAATACCATCACCTTAGCAATGAGTTCTGCCACAACTTCGTGTAGATATCGTTCGGAATCTTTAGTGTCCTTCGTTAGTCGATCGACCAGGGATTCAACTTTTTCAATCCGAGATTAAGTTTCTTCTTGTGAGCTCCCTACCCCAAGGAGCCTTCGTTAACCTTAGTAGAGTTCCTCTAAGCTCGCTTCAACAACATCGAGGTGGGTTTCTGCCATTGTAAGTCTCTCCTTGTGGCTCTTTTTCCTGATTAGCACTCCAGATGGTGCCTCCTCTGTTCATGGAGAATATTGGACTTCACGCTCGTCTTGTTCACTACCGCACTTCTCATGAGTGACTCCAACAGTTTGCGAGCGAGTTTGCACTTGCAGCCCACCTGTGGCTGCTTGGAGCAAGGGTCCAGCTTGCCCCATCTTACTCGAATCACCATGATGTTTCACCGTGATAAGATTGTGAATCTTCTTCGCTATTCATTTGAATTGCTTGTCTGCTCTGATACCACACTGTCATGGACTTAGCTGAAATTGCCTAAGTTATGAAGCAACCCTGTCCACTATTCCGAACTTAGCTGGGATTGCCTAAGTCATGAAATACCCAAAGTATTATCTGTCCGCAAAGGGTCAGCCCACTTGCAACCTCATGCTGGTCCCATACTAGCAAAGAAGAAGTTGATTAGCTTAGAAACGAGCGACGGACAAATCTCAACGTCTTGCTAAGAGGGAAGTTGTACAAGCAATTTGTCGAACACCTTGAGGGCACAGAGAAAAAAGAGAAAAAGAGCGAAATAGGACTTTAGAGGGTTGTAAGAACGGTCGCAAGTCCACAAACGACGGTTCAAGGTATCGGACGCAAGACAAGTTCAATTATTAATGAAAGCCTACGCCCGACATGTACCCGAAGCTCCATCCAGCCTAGTGGCACCCGAGGGGTTCCAATGTGCTAAGATGGCTGACATTTTACGCCACTCAGAGTGATCATCATAGCACACGAAAAATGCCAAAACGAAGCTGTTTTGGGTAGTTTTGGCTCTGCGTAGTGAGTGATTGTTCTGCAGTATTCTAGACTATTTTCCCTCCCATTTCTTATTACAAAACACATAAAATCAAGGCAAAATAAGCTACCAAACACCTATATAAACAAGAAAAAGCAATTAGCAATTCGTTGAGAGAAGATGTCTTACCTGAAGCCCAAGTTGGGATAACACAAGTCAGCCCAGACTCAACTGTCGAACACCACTAGTGATGGAGATATTCAAGCCCACCCACAAGCCATCCTTGACTGAAGAATTATGATGCATCACTGACGTCCCTCTACTGAAGTACTAACGCATAGGAATAATATACCACCTGAAGATGTCATTTGAGAATCATATAAGGAGCTGAAACCTGGTTCCCTGAGTTCATGGAACCTCAGCCTCGAGGACAGGACTAATTTGAAGAGGACGGGCTTGATAGGACCCCAGTAGGGTTGGGTCCTACTCAACCAAGTAGCAGTAATAAAAACCCTATGAGATTATAATAAACCCCACCGAGCCACCTCTATCCTATAAAGAAAAGTGGCTAGGGTTTATGTTTGGGGCCTTAAGGCTTCCTAGCTTCCGCCCCCATTACTGGGCTGCTCGGCTAGGGTTTCTAGCAAGGGGCGCATGGCTTGTGCAGCCGCTTAGGCCGTCACCCCCCTTAACAGGGCAAGTCGGCTAGATGGAGGGTAAAAGCGGGAATTCACTTAGGAAGCACCCCCCCCCATAGGGTTAGGGTTTGGAGCCCTATATAAGCTTGTAGCATCAACCTCTATTGAATAAGAATAGATCAGTTTTCATTCAGCCATCTGGGTGACTACAAGGAGAGAGGAACCCTTATAGCATTCCAAGGGTTAATCCTCCTGAAAGATCAATCTACATAGAATTCCTTTGGGGTTCTATCAATCCCATGCAATTTTACAATATTTTTCATGAAGATTCGAGCAATGCTAGTGGCGGTGTAAGAGTTACGGACGACGCAAAAGTGGGCATATTTTATGAGACGATCGACCACGATGAAGATTATACCTTTTCCTTGGGATGGGAACAACCCTTTAATGAAGTCTATCGAGAGATCGGTCCATACTAAGTTCGGGATGGGTAGAGGTTGCAGCTTCCCAGGGCTTGCCACTATTTCACTTTTATGTCGTTGACACGTTTTGCATCGCGCTACAAAATTAGCAATGGAGTTCTTCATCCCTTTCTAATAAAAATTTTGTTTAATCCTCTTATAGGTTCAAAGGAATTCAGAGTGTCCAACCGCTGGTGAAGAATGTATCTCCTGTAGGATGGTATTTATGCATGGAGAATTTGGTACTAGCACTATACGTCCTTTATATCATAAGTTCTTCGAGTCCCGGTTGTAATGTGCTACTGAGCCTAGTTCTTCCTCCACTTTTTTTATGGTCTCCCTAATCTCTGGATCATCTCACCATTCTTTCCTAATGCCTTTAAGGAAGTTGTTGATTGGAAGAGAGATGGCTGCAACCTAGATGGATATTTTTAGGTGGGAAGGAGATAATGTCTTGCTGGTGTAGGCAAGGGGTCGACCTTCTTGCTTCAGGATGGCACCAATCCCAACTCCCGATGCATTCGCTTCAATGGTAAAAGTTTTGTCGAAGTCAGTGGAGGCTTTGTCCGACCACTAAAAAGCATCCTTTTTTAGCAATGATATGGAGGGGGCACTATCTTTCCATAATCCTTGATGAACTTGTGGTAGTAGCTCGTTAGTCAGAGAAAATAACACAACACCTTTATGTTCTTAGGTGTCAGTCAGCTTTGCATTGCCTTGATTTTTGAATGATCCACTACTACACCTTCCTCCAAGATGATGTGCCCAAGATACTCCACCTTTTCTTGTACAAAGTTGCATTTCAATTGTTTGACAAAAAGAGTACGCTCCCAAAGAATTGTCAAAACAAGTCGTAAGTGGTGAAGGTGACTTTTAAGGGAAGGGCTATAAATAAGGATGTCATCGAAGAAAACCAGTACGAACTTACAAAGATAACTCCAGAATATATTGTTCATGAGGCTCTGAAAGGTGGAGGGAGCATTGGTGAGACCAAAGGGCATTACAAAAAATTCATAGTGGCCATTGTGTGTTCGAAAGGCAGTCTTCGGTATGTCTTCTTCAATTATCCGAATTTGATGATATCCGGACTGCATATCCAGCTTTGTGAAGACTTGTGCTCCCTTTAATTCATCAAGTAATACATCTACCATAGGAATATGATACTTATCCTCGATCGTTATGCCATTGAGAGCTCGATAGTCTACGCATATTCGCCATGTTCCATCTTTCTTTCGTACAAGGAGTACCGGCGAAGAATAGGGGCTACACATGGCCAAATGACTCCTGTTTCAAGCATCTAATATATAATTTTCTCTATTTTGGCCTTCTAGAGATGAGGATAATGATATGGCCGAGTGTTTGCCGGTGGTTTGCTTGGTAGGATCAGAATCTGATGGTCGTGCAGTCGGGTAGGAGGTAGACTGTATGGTTCGACGAAGACATCTGAAAATTCAGCAAGCAATTGGAGAAGGTTTGGGTCTTCAATTTTTGTTGGCTCCCTCATATGTTATTGTTGGAGTTGCATTAAGAAACTGTTGTTCACTTTTTGTAAAACTTTCTCCATTTGCTGCGTTGAAATCATTGTCACGTCACTCCCGTATTTTCCACATAGGATCACCTGCTTCCCCTTGCTGAAAAATTTCATAATTAATTTCAAAAAAATTTAGGAAATTTCACCTAGTATAGTCAGCCATTTGATGCCTAGCATGACCTCATAATCATCAAGTGGGAGGAGGAAGAAGTCAGCAACTATTTCTTGGTCCTATAGCATCAACTTCACGTGTGGGCATCTTCGATCGCACTTCAAAATTCGGCCATCGGTGACCTTGACATCAAACCTGCTGCAATCTTAAATATGAAGTGTCATCCGAGCGGCAACCTTATTGTTCATGAAGTTATTGGTGCTTCCAGTATCAATGGGGACAGTGATTGGCTGTTGCTTAAGTAATCCTCTAACTCTCATCGTATACGGGTTTGCGTAGCTGGCAAGGGCATGCACCATACAATCAATCGGTTGTGATTCTTCCTCTATGGCCTCCTCCTCATGCTCGTGACCCTCCTTTTTATGTTCTGAATCTTTAATAGGTTCTATCAGAAGAAGTCATCCCCTCTTGCAGTGACGGTCGTGGCTCCACAGTTTGTCGCAATGCCAACATAGGTCCTTTGTCGATCTGTCACAGAGTTCTTCTCTTGTCAATTTTTTTGGCTAAGAGGGTTGACAAGAAGTGGACAGTGCTAGAGGTTTGTGTGCTGCTGGTCTAGGTGTGGTTCTCATCCATTGCACATCTTGGTGGAGTCACTCTTCTTGGATTCAGGTGAAGAAGATTGTCGCCGTCAAGGTGTAGGGCTATCACACTTTTACTTCTCCTCTTATCTCCGACTTGAGTCCTTCGATAAATGTCCATAATAATTACTTCTCAAACCAATTACATGCTTGTTTAGATAATCTCTCAAACCTGGTTTGGTATTCATGGATTGTGGAGGTTTGTCAGATCTTCGCGAGTAGACCACTCTTGAATTGTCTCCACGTTGGGACTCCTTAGGTGTGCTCAAGCCAATTGTACCAACTGTATTGCATCTCCCCCGAGATGGATGGTAGCGATGTCCACCATGGAAGCCTTCGATGTCCGGTAGAGCGGAAGTAGCATTCTACACGCGAAAGCCATCCCATCGGGTCTTCCTCTTCCCATTGAGGGAAGTTCACTCTCATGCATGGTTGCGCTAAATTCGTGGCTTGTTTTTCCTTCTCGAGGGCCTCTCTAAACTTTCACCTTGCTACAATTTTATCAGACTTGGAGATCAACCAATTCTAACTTCTGCGAACAAGGCTCGTAGTTTGTCCTCCATGTGCAATTCGAACGCCCCCAACTTTGCATCGATCAAATCCTCTGATGTCGTTGCGTACATCTCCAGATCTGAGATGTTACAATCCTTCTTCTATTGACGAGTTAAGGGCATAGGTTGGTGGAGAGATTGATAGCTGCGGAGGATAAGGGTGGGAGATGAAAAGTTGTGGTTGCGGTAGGTTACGTTTTGGGCTGCAATTTACACTGCAATTTGGGTCAGTTGTAAAGATTGAAAGTAGGCTTATGATGGTTGCATCATAAGATTAGAAGGGTGCCTTAAAGGTGATGTGGGTGGCAGTAACAGATTTGATAGGATTTTGTAGTGTATGCGGGGAAGAATGACAAAAGGTATAACGATAGAATTTTTCATCGAAATTTTAGTAGTTTGATGACGAAAATTCCAACGATGTTTTGGAGTATTACGACAGTAAAAAACCCATGAGGATAGTAGCAAGATAGATAAGAGTAGTGGCAGCAACAAATTTGGCATAGATCGACGGAGTATGCAGCAAGAAACACCAAAAAGATATAGCGTCAAAATTATACGTCGAAGAAAAGTAGTCCGACGAAAAGTTTTCAGTGGTTCTGATAGGACCCCAGCAGGGTTGGGTCCTACTCACCTTAATAGTGTTAATAAAACTCTGTAAAATTATAATAAAAACCTCACATAATCACATCTATGTTATAAAGAAGTGTGGCTATGGTTTAGTATGGGGCTTTAGGGCTTAGTAGTCGCCGCCCCCTTTGTTGGGCTGATCGGCTAGGGTTTCTATCTACTAGAGTCAGTTATATAGCCAACTAAGTTGCCGCCTACCTATATTAAGGTAGGTCGGATATAGGAGGGGCAAGGGAGTCAATTCACTTAGGAAGCACCCCCCTGGGGTTAGGGTTTTGAGCCCTATATAAGTTGTAGCCTCCACCTCTTTTCCAGCAAGCAAGAATAATCTTTTATTCAGCCTTGTGTCGAGTTCTAGGAGGGAGGAATCCCTATAGTGTTCCAATGGCTAATCCCTTCAGAGATCAAAATCTATAGGGCTCCTTCTGGAGTTCTATCATCTGGTGTTAGAGCAGTGTTCTTGCTGCCCCTGCTGCCATCTCTACCACTTCCACCCTTCCAAGCAATTCCCACAATTGCTGCAACACGTGCCTCCACCTTCCACCCAAGCCGTAGATCAAATCAATCTGATGTTGCCCCCTACGTTTGAAATTGGAGATCTAGCATATTTTCATCACCCACACCTATTTGCTACTACTATTCCTTTGCCTTATACGTTAGAGAAGTTTTTCCATATTTTTCTTGCTGTAAAATTCTACTGCCGCAAATGTGATCATCATTGCGAAAGGGAAACACTGCAGAAAATTTCAACCGATTATTGCTTCTTGAAATCAAACTATTGCTCATCCTTTTTGGCTGAAACGTTTATACAAATTCATATATCATCTTAGCTTTCATCTAAAATTAATTTCTAGAAAAAACTATTTCTGAAATCGGACTTACAGTGCTGCAATTCCTCATCGCGCATTGTTGGAATTTTATGATAAAGAATCTGTCTTCCTGCTTTTCACCTATTTTCCTACCATTACGCTGGTGAAATTTTGTCAAATCTTTTGCTGATATTAGCCACATCTGAACCAAGGTTTGGCTGTCAAAATACTGTATATTTTTCTCAAATTCTCTTTTGGAATTTACGTTGAGAACTTACTACTTCTTTGATGCAAATTCTGTTCGACGGAACCGCACATACGCACCGATCTTTCGTCTAATCTTATCAAATTTTTGCTGCTATTTCTCTATATTTGAAACTCACTTTTTCTCATCTTCATCCCCTACCACCACAACCTTAAATTTCATAATTTTTTGTTAGGATTTTTGTTGAGAAACTGTTGTTTCTTCGACGATGATTCTACTTCTGCAAGACAGCATACGCTGCAGCGAACTTCATCGAATTCTATTAAACCTTTGCTTGCCATCTCTTCCAGATCTAAAACCATCTTTCCCTAACCTTCACCCTCTACCATCACAACCCTAAAACCCTACCAAACTGCAGCCAAAATCATACCTAAATTAGCCATAAAATAGTCTAAAACCGCAGCCTTCTACAATCAACACCTATTCGCAGCATACCCCTACCAATCCCTATCAAACCTTTGTTGTCATCTATCCCAGATCCAAAATCTCTTTTCTTAACCTTTATCAACTATTATCATAGCCCTAAAACCACACCAAATCATAGCCAAAACTCCACAAAATTGTAGCCCCAAACCGATATCAGCCAACTATTGTAGCCACAAAATAGTCTTCTTCATCATTACTACTACTTTCCAACTCAGATCTCTTGGCTGCCATCTTCCAACAGATATCAGCCACTTAAAAAATTACAACCACGACAACCTTACGGAATCACCGCAGGACCACAGCCGATGTTGCTATTGTTGTCTTCTTCCTCCACCATTGCTGCTACCCATGGCCGCCATCCTCTATCAATGCAACACCCACTTGGAGACTTCACCACCGTAGCCCGAACAATTCTACAGCAACATCACAACAACACTTTCTCATCCTTTTGCTGCCATTATTGCCTTTAACCTGAAAATTGTAGCTACACTCTTCAACCGGTTTATTTGACAGGTTAGAGATCCTTACGTCATGACATGGGTGGGCCTATTCGAAGCCAAATTAGAGGCTCTCGAGATGTGTATGGATGCTAGACTATGTGTTCTCTGAGGAGTTTAGATTGGGCCGATCGCAAAGCCTAAGAAGATCACAACATGGGACAAATTCTGATTGCAAAAAGAACCCACCGTAGATAAGAAGCAAAATTAAGACATGACAGCCCTACACCTCGGTGACATCGATCTCCTTTACACAACTTCAAGAAGGATACCTCAATCAAGATACTCAGAGCATGAGAGCCACATCCCAACCATAAGCATATAAACCTTCAACACCAATCAATTATAAGAACCTTGACGAAAAACTAGCGATGATCCGTCAAACCGCCACCATACAAGAGTACCAAAATAGGTTTCAAAGGTTATCTGATCAAACTTATAGTTGGTCTGAAAAGTAGATATTGAGGACTTTTATTAAGGGCTTGAAGCCTAAGATTCAGGAAGAAGTTAAAGCGCGATAGTCGTACACACAACCGGTCACCCCACAGTCCCTACCATAGCCGGCTATACAAACTTGCAAAAATTGAAGATCGAAGGGTTTCTCGAGCAGTAGTCCGTCATCTTCCTCATCGACAATGGGAGCACACACAACTTCATGAGCGGCAAGGTTGTTGCCTATTTAATGCTGTAAAAAGAAGATTACAATGGGTTCGAAGCCAAGGTAGCTAACGGCCAAATTCTGAAGTGTAACCAGAAGTGCCCGTGGGTTAAACCGATCCTATAGGAGCAAGATGTAGTTGCTGATTTTTTTCTCCTCCCTCCCGATGATTTGGATATAGTGCTCGGCATTGATTGGTTGCCACTATTGGAGATATTTTTTGAAATTTTTTGAAGCTAACTATGAAATTCTTCGGCAAAGGAAAATAGGTGGTTCTATGAGAGAGTCAAGCGACTACGACCACAACATAACACTTGGAGAAGGTACCAAAAGAAGAATCCAACGACTTCTCAATTCAAATTTAAGAGTTTCAGGAGAAGAAGCCAAAAAAGATTGAAGATAAAAACTCTCTCCCACAGCTTGCTAAAATTTTGGGAGTCTCCACCAAACTAAGCCTACTACCTCCTATCAAGATGCTCGACTCCCTTATGCTAAAGTGGCTGAAATTACCACCATCAGATGCTCGGCCAGATTGCTACCCACCAAAGATCAAAGATAAAAGGGTTGCCCAAGAGATGATAGAGATATGAATTATTCGACTGTGCTTATTTTTCGCTACAACATATCCCTACATCCTTTTCCCCAAGGACATGCTACTTCTAAAGTGTTACATCTCACCGAACTCACCATAATTGTTGATGCAGTACTTCTAGATCTCAGGTGACTTCCACGACTTCTCCCAGGATCCGATCATGATACTTAAAGACTTCCTTGATGATGACCTTTGATCTACGGCCCAAGACTGTGAGAAAATTGAGCCCCTCCAGTGGCGAAATTAGAATAAGAGAAGGATTATTTACAGATCTCAACAAAACATCATCCCTCTCACTGTGAAGAAAGATGCACTACCTTGGTCGAGTGGAACTATAGCCCTCACGGCCATGATGTTGTCTACACCAAGTCATGGCCAGATGTTTATGATTGGAGCAGACACATCCAGAATTGGAATCAATGTCACCCTTATGCAAGATGATCCATGGCACGAAAGAGGAGTAAGCCTAGAAGAATTGCAATCCATGCTCACGCCAGATTGGGCTCTCATTATTCTGAACCATACCAGAGAGCAGTCACCATTCTAGAAAAAAGATTGGCTATTACTAAATACTAATCATATGGCAGCACATGCAAAGAAGAAATGACCTCCTAGCAAACTTCAAAATGGATGAAAAATTGAAGATCAAGTTTTCCTACACCTCGAGCATGATTAGTAGGAAACTCAAGCCTTAAGGAAGTGGTCTCCCTATTTCTTTGGGCCTTACAAAATTGGGGATCACATTAGGGCCCTAACTTGGAGATCAGATTCGTGCACCAGATCAAGATTACAGTTGATCCTCCAAGTATCCCACCTCAAATGGAAATTTAAAGAATACGCCAATATAGAGAACTGGCTTCTCTTTTCTTGATGGCACTCTCAGCTTCCCTCAACATATTAAGGAGCTCAGGGAGAGTCACCTCAATCTTGCTCATGTTAAAATTCATGATGAAGTGAGAAAAGGAATCCGGTAGGGACTGAAGTATAAGATCAACGCACAGGTTATCCTCTAGGACTATTCCTAGACCTGTGAGTTTCTCGATCCACTCTATCATCTTTAGGACATGGTCCTCAACCGATGTTCCTTCTGTCATCCTGGCTTGGAAGAGTTTCTTAGATATCTCATATCTTTGAGTTCTTTCCTGTTTCTCAAACAGCTGGCGGAGATGAGAATGATAGAATCTGCATCTATGCTCTCATGTTGCCTTTGTAACTCAAGAGTCATAGAGGCCAACATGTAACATTTTGCCAACGTGGAATCATCTATATACTTTATATAACGAACGATCTCATCCTCGCTTGCCCCTTCTTCCGGCATGGGCAGAATTGTATTAAGGACATATGTGATTTTCTCTGCCGTGAGAACAATTCTCAAATTACGGAGCCAATCTGTATAGTTTGGACCAGTGAGGCAGTTGGCATCAAGTATGCTACGTAGGGGGTTTATGAGCCATATATTTCTGACAAAACAAGATATAGCAAAAATAAATAACATGCAAATTTTTCATAAAATACTAATTAAGATATGGACTTCTATCTTAATGTACTCCTACTATTTTCTTAACGAATCACACGATACCCTCGACACTTGAGACGGAAGTCTCCGGCAGACTCCTAGTTGGGATCAGGATTCAATTGGCGTCTTAGTGCAATCTCGAGGGACTCGACCAATTACACTAAGCCCAAAAGGTAGGCAACTCTTGCCAATCATAACTCCTTGTGATTCTCGTCATGTTTGACCTCTGGATCATCATAGTCTCGAGGGATTCAACCAACCATGACGTTCAGTTAAGTCATCACCATCGTTACAAGATGAGTCTGATTCGATGATATGCCCTCAAGGGACTCGACCAAGCATACCATGTCCTCAGGTCACCGATGACATCTCTATGTCATAGGTAAGATCTCGAACACGTAGATAGGTGAGCCTCGAGGGACTCGATCAACTCAACCTATGTCATGATTCAATTTCTTCCTATAACGATGGAAGGCCACGTGAGTCGATCTTATTTCCTCACGCTTACCGACTTAATATTATCATAGGAGGGGTTTTTGTTTCCTATTGGTCTCCTAGTCTGTCGTATCACACATATATATATTAAATATATATCTACATCACATGCGAATATATATATACATATATCAAGTAGGTGTATAACACATCACATATGCAAGCCACACCGGATGATCATGAGCCATCACCTAATATGATTAAGCCCGAGCCAATGGGCCTAATCACTCACAATAGGATCTATCTGTGTATTAGAGCATCTCCATGCCCTGTGATTGTTGATCTCGTCATTATCGGTTCCGTCAGATCATCGCATCACCATGCGTCGTGATCTCCCGCTATGGCATCGTGGGTCCCGTTGTAACCTCCACACTCCCGCTGCGCCTCTCTATGTAATTACAAATAATCACAAGCACGCAGGCCCAACAATAAACGAGAAAAACATAGGCTCGTAGGCCCCAATAATAATAATAATCATAATTACACACATTATAACACATGGCTCATGATCATCCATCCACATCATACATCACACCATATGTAGGATTACTAGATATATATAATAATTAATTAAACTATTTAATTAATTATTATTTTTAAAATTAGGATATGCTTGGAATTTCTAGAATTATCAAGGGTATTTTTGCAATTTTGGATGAGAGGATGGTCCTTGAAATTTCCAGAATTGTCAAGGGTATTTTTAGAATTATGTACATGAGGACGGTCCTTGGAATTTCTAGAATTATTGAGGGTGTTTTCGGTATTCTGAATAAGAGGACAGTCCTCAAAATTTCCAAAAATATTGAGGGCATTTAAGGAATTCTGTGTAAAAGGGATAGAGTTGGAATTTCTCAAATTCTGAGTAGCATAATCATCTTTTTCTCAAAATGATGTCCTAGCCCTCCTTCACCCTCACTACGTCGCCGCCACCGCTGCCCCTACGTAGGCGACAGGGCTGGCCGCGGGGGCAGCCCCTTGCGGGTTCGTCGCTGGCGGTCGCCCCTTGCAGGCGCGTCGCGGGCAGCCGCCCCTTGCGGCCTGGTCCCGGGCGATAGCCCCTTGTGGGTTGGTCGCCACTTGCACACGTCGCCCTGCAGCCTGCCCCTTTGCGAGCGCCGCGCTGCGGGCGGCTGCCGCCCTTGCAGGCTGGCCGCAGCCTGCAGCTCGCAAGCACCGCCCCTGCGGGCGGCCGTCCCTTTCGCCCTGCATGGGGGCTAGCTGTGGCTAGCCACCCCTCCTCCTCACTGCCATCACTGCGAAAATGCAGCAAGAATGCATAGAATGATTCTACGCAATACAATCTCATCACATGCAGTTTAAAACCAATCTTTCATACGAAAACCTTGGCTCTGATACCACTATTGGGAAACATCAGCGAGTGCATCACATGCGCAGTGAAAATCAAAACAAAAATCGATTTCCCACACAGATCAAATTGTCGTGCAAAAGATTGGGGTCGCGAGAAAAATCATAAAAATCAAAAAAATCACGATATGTGAGAGAGATCGTATATCCTTGTATTCCTGATCCGGATGGAGAACATGAAGGAGGTCAAGCGTCCTCCCCCTCTAGCGGTATCCACACGATGGATCTCTACAGCGAAACTCCTCTAATCTGATCTTACAACTCTTGCTCAGAGGGAGGGAGGAGAATAGGAGGTGGTGGCTAAAGCTGCAGTCTATCAACCATGAGTCTCCCCTCCTATTTATAGAGAGCTACCAAAACCATAGGGCTACTTCCTTAGTGGGTATTGGTTCTCCATCCAATAACTCATAACCTTGCATTATTGGATCTATGTCCAATAATCTCCTTAGGCCTATAATTGGGCCTTAATCAAGGAGCCCATCAACATAGGGCCTCATCTAAGGAGAATAGGGGCTAATTGGATCTTCATCCAATCCTCTATTCGCTGAAGCATCCATCATATGTGTGTGATCCTCTAGGCCCGATACCGAGTTGGTCGTGAGTCACTCCCATCAAAACTCCTTCTGATATAGTGAATCATAATAATTCACTTAACTCATCGACTATGGACATACTAGGCCACTACGCCATAGTCCCCAGACAGTATAGGAGGGATCAAATCCATCTGACCTGTCTATCTATAGTTACCATGTATCTATAATCCCTCATCCAAATAATATCCCAGAGATCGTATATTGGACATGGTAATGTCAGGTCACATACGGAATCAATTTGTCTTGCTCTATTCGGATTCCACCGGAGAACTCCTTCTCTCTCAATCCGAATGACCCTGGCCAGAGATTTGTCTGAGCAAGCACATATGGGATATTCCTCTCGTGATACCGAGAGTGGATGATCATCTATTGACACTCAATTGCCTTCGTACGGTTGGCTACCGATCCCGATAACCAACTATACCATATCTAAAACTTTCCAAACCTGTAAGTCTGACGTCAAAGAAGGGAGTACTCATGCAAGGCATCCTTGGTGTCTCAAGTCTAAGGACCAGATACACAACTGGGACTATGGAATCGTTGTCTGACATTATGTATCATTAACCATATAATATTCCATAAGCGGATCAATCAGTGAACTCATTCTCTAATAAGCACATGTACTATATCATTAGTTTCTCCACACAAGTGGCTATGAGACCAGATGCCTCCATCATATGGACAGGTATATAGTACATCGATCTATCCGGTTATTTCAATATCCCTCTTGAGTAACCTATGATCGGGATTATTTAGGATCTGTGTTTAAAGGTGAATCGATCTTATTATCGTGATCTCATCACGATCCGATTCCCATTGCACAGAACCACGAACATCATAATATATATGTAACAAATAATATAATGTGAGAATATACCAATATTAATCATAAGCAAAAATATCACACAGCATGTCACACGTGTCATCACTCTTGTGATTGGCTTGCAGGGCACCTGTAACCAGCACTTCCAAGGGCATGGTAGGATTTAGAAAGAAAGGAAAGTTAAGCCCTAGATTTATTGGACCATTTGAGGTCCTTGAGAGGATTGATTCTGTCACTTACAGAATTGCCTTGCCACCATCCTTGGGTCGTATCCATGACATATTTCATATTTCAATGCTCAGAAAGTATATACATGACCCTTCTCACATCATTCAGTATTAGCCGATTGTAATCGATCACAACTTATCTTATGTGGAAGAACCTATACAGATTATTGATAAGAAAGAAAAGATACTAAGGAATTGGGTCATTTCTCTAGTAAAAGTAATATGGAGGCATCATTCTATGGATGAAACAACTTGGGAACTAGAGGAAGAAATGAAGAAAATCTATCATATCTTTTTATCGATGAAGGTATGATAAATTAGAGGACTAAATTTTTATTTTAAGGGGGGGAGAGTGCAATATCCCTCATTTATGAAATATTTATAATGATATATTTTAAATTATTTATGAGGACTCATTTGTAAAATTTAAGAATTTATTTATTAATTCTCTTGATTAAATAATTTTATATTAAAAGTTGATTACTAGGGACCTAGGTGTAAATCTTAAAAAAATATGAAATGAATTATAAAATATTCATATTAAGTTTTAAAAAAAGGAAAAAGAAACATGGTGAGGCATGTGTCACTACCTTGTTTAAAGTAGTACCACTTGTGCATGTGCATGTGCATGGGTGACACATAACCACATAGCATGCATGTTTGTCACCTATCAACACATATGTTAGCTTAAACAATTAACAATTAAAGAAAAAAAAAGGGTGTTTTGGTTGCAACATGAACTGGAGGAGAAGAAGAAGAAGAAGAAGAAAGAAGAAGAAGAAGAAGAAGAAGAAGAAGAAGAAGAGAAGGAAAGAAGAAGAAATTTCGGGATTTTGAGATTATGATCTAGTCCACACCTTTGGGACTAAAATATTCAAAAGTAAGTGTTCTATCTTTCTCCTACTGATATTTATCTTTGGTTTTGCCTTGATTTATGAAGAAAATTCTGAACTAATCTGAAATCTTTTGTTGGCTGCCTAAGTATGAATCTGTAATATTATTAAGATTATAACTTATCTGTCTTATTCTTACTATAACATTTAGTACACACCTCTGATTTAGAGAAAACTTAGTTTTTTCAAAAATAGATTCAAATATCTTTCTTTTGAACCTAAGTTTGAAGAATTTGAATTTCATTTTCTAGCTCAAACGTTTACTTCAATTGAGTATACGAAATCTATAAAATAGAATCTGTAGCTCATGACCTTTCATCACTATATTACTTATATCTTCCTGGTTGAGTTCCTGATTTATGTAAAACTTAGTTTGTCAAAAAATAGGCTTTCAGACCTTTCTGTTGAACCTATGATTAAAAGATTTGGAGTCCAAATGACTATCAAAACCCCCATGTTGATGGACTATAAGAATTCTGCAAAACATAGACTGTGATTCTGGACATTTGGTTGTTAAATTATCAATAACTCTTTGTAGAGACCTTCAATTTGTATGAAACTTATTTTGTTTGAAACTAGATTGATTTATCTTCTCAACAACACCTTTCTTGAATAATTTTAAGTATGTTTGATCGTCTAAATAACTTTATATTTTGCTTTCAGAATTCAGTCAAAATAGGGATTGTATCAATTCTGCCTATACTTGCTTCTTCCATTTCAAAACTGAAATCTCTAATGCTCTTGTCCTCGACTTCCTTACATATCAGAATATGTTATGTATTAATCGATGTTATATTCTATTATTTTATTTAGGTGCATGTATGATTTATTATTTTGCATGTGCTTCCAATATATGCCAAATTTATTGCTCATGTCCTTTTGTACTTCGGTGTTTATGGGATAATGTGAACCTTTGCCAGAAATGGTAAAGGGAGTTATGCTTAGAGCCCACATGCTCTACCGACCCCCTATAACTTCACTCAGACGTGGGTGGATGGAGCTCCTAGACATAGGAGACTTATGTTTGGTGGTCATTCAGCAATTGATGTTCCACATCATGTTTATGGTCCCACTTCGCCCTCTATATTTTTTATATGATATCCAAAGTATTTCTTTTGAGTTATTTGTGCACTTTGGATAAGAATGAAACGAATACTATGTCTGAATGATAATTGTGCTTCTGTTTATTACTTGTTCATTTGATATATTTTTGAGAATATTCATACACCATTGATATACTTTCAAAAAATGTCATATACCTCCTTGATATGCTCCGAAATATTTTATATTCTCATTGATAGGCTCCAGAATATTTCGTTTGTCATTGATATGCCACTTGACATACTTATGCCTATGATATTCATCCAACTTCAAATGTGACATACGAGCTTAAGTTTGATATTTGTTCCTTTGACATGTTTCGAACTATTTCATGTATTATTGATATGCTCCTAAAACTTTAAATGCCATTGATATGTACCAAAATGCTTTTGATTGCCATATATGCTCCAATTACCTTCCCAAATCGCTATGGATTTAAGTATGCTTCGAACGAGACGAACCTTGTGGTTGTGAATCTGATTTGATGTTATATGTTAAAACTTTTGTATTCCCTACCTTGCACTCTTATATCAGGTTCAATTTGAAAACACATTTCCTTGCTTTGAACCTGTTTGATACTTGATGTACTTCTTAGCTCACTTTGTTGCTATCTAATCTTCTTTAGGTTAGTTTAGCATTTATTAAAATACTTGATACAGAGCTAAAGCAATGGGAAAGCAAGAAGTTCTTGGGCTAAATGTTCATTTGACAATATGTTCTCATTGTATATGTACACCTTGGGTCAAAAGTAAAGTTGTAGACATATTTTGAAGAGGGATAACTATGTAATGGTTTTAAAACTACCCTCTTGTTTGGGATCTTGAATGTTAAACTTGCTGTATAATATATGAAGTGGTGGTGTATGGTTGTTTTCCAAAGTCATATGGATTTTATGACATTAGTGACCTTAAGAATGTGGATTATATTTAGCTGCATTGGTTTTGGATCGGTTTTGTGATTGATTAAGAGAATGTGAAGAGATTATAATCTGCACAGGTTTCTATGAAAGTGATTGAATGACTGCATATTATTCTTAGTATCCTCAAATGATTGTTTCGATCCTAGATGGATTAGTTGTTGATAATATTATCAATCTTTTTAGATTAGAGTCACACCTCTTGAATATGATATAATTCGGGGGGCATGACACCCTAGGGTTTTTTATGGCACTCTATAAATTGGAGGGGAGACTCATGGTTGATAGGCTGCAGCTTTGGTTGCGCCTTCTTATTCTCCTCCCTCCCTCTGCGCAAGAGTTGTGAGATCAGATTTGAGGAGTTTCGTTGCAGAGATCCATCGTGTGGATACCGCTAGAGAGGAAGACGCTTAACTTTCTTCATCCTCTCCATCCGGATCTAGAATACAGGGATATACAATCTCATTAGGTAAAATAATATCTCACATGATGTAGTTTTTTTTAGTTTTTATGGCTTTCTTGTGACCTAATCTTTTGCACGATGATTTGATCTGTATGGGAAATCTATTTTGTTTTAATTTCTATTGTGCATGTGATGCTCCCGTCGAGGTTTTCCAACAGTGTATCAGAGACAAGGTTTTCCAACAATGTATCAGAGACTACATGTGATGAGATTGAATCATGTAGAACCATTCTACGCGTTTATTACAGCGATGGGCAACGATGATAGCACTGTCTGCCGGTTGAGGGGTGACCACCTGTATGCTGTCTGCTTGCAAAGGCAGCCGGCCACAGCCAGGCCACCTGCAGGGGCAACCACCCATAGCCAGGTTGCATGTAGGAGCAATATGCTACAGCCAAGGCTCCTTCAGGGCCGGCCGCATGCGACCCCTGGCCGCCTACAAAGTTCGCTAGTAGGCGTGATCGCCCCGTAGGCATCGCCCACGGAGATGCTTGAAACAGGGGTCATCCGACCAATTTAATTACAAAATAAATAGAGAGGATTGAAAAGAAAATGCTTGAAACAGGAGTCATCTGACCAAGGGGCAGTCCCTACTCTTCGTCGGTGCTAACTTTGTGATTAAAGCATCGGGAGCTAGAATTTATGTTATCCACATGCAAGATAGCCAACCCCTAAAATGCACTGAGACTCTCCCTACACTTCACACGATGCTTCTGATCTATAAAGGGATACTAATTGCTACTGAATTTGAAGT
Source organism: Ensete ventricosum (assembly GCA_029747655.1). Lineage (NCBI taxonomy): Eukaryota > Viridiplantae > Streptophyta > Magnoliopsida > Zingiberales > Musaceae > Ensete > Ensete ventricosum. The sequence goes on from JAQQAF010000007.1 coordinate 34,686,961, forward strand.
TTGGCATGATACAGGTCAACAACATGAAGGAGAGATGAAAACAAGCTCAATAAAATTACAGCCCCTATCCACCTCAGACTCAGAATGGGTTCACACCACCGGGGACCTTATCAAAGGGCAGTCATTATTCCAAAAGAAGACTCAATTACTATTAAAGAACAATCAAGTGGCAGCCCGTGTAAGAAAGAAACAGCCCCCCAACAAATACTAGAGTAGAAGAAAGTTTGATGTTTAACATCAAGTTTCCCTTCATCTCTAGCCCTACCAGCAGGAAATTTGAGCCTCAAGGAACTGGCCCCCCTGCTACTTTGGCCTTTCCAAAATTGGAGATCACAATGGAGCTGTGACTTATAGATCAGATCGGTGCACCAAAATTCAATTGATCATCCAAGTATCTTACTGCAAATGAAAGTTTAGAGAGTATGACTCAGCCTGGATCCATCCACCTAACATCCCGACTGATAAGGAGGTTCAAGCTCAGGTAATGATCGTGTGGGATTGCATAATCATGATGCACCACCATCCAGATACTACTACCCCTGATAGAGAGATACAAGATAATGCTGGACTGTTGGACCATGGTGCGCCTACTGTAGAAACCACGAGGAAGCTTCAAGAAGAATTACAAACAGGTCCCAAAGATCATGGAGCCTCAGCCTCGGAGACAATGCAGAATTGAAGAGGGCTGGTCTGTTAAGACCCTAGCAGAGTTGGGCCATAGTCGATTGAGTCAAGTCCTTAGATTGGGCCTTGTTGACCAACCTAGACCTAACATTAGGTCGGCTATAAAAAGATTTGAGTCTATTGTAATAAATTTGTCCAAATCCTAGTAGGGTTAGGGTTCGACTGAACTAGAGTCTGATTACGAGTTAGAGTTGGATATGGGTCAGAGTCAATTAAGTCATGAATCTAATAAACCCTAATCTAGCCATCACCCCTAGTAAAGAAGTGGTTGGCTAGGGTTAGGGAGGAGTTCTTATGGGATGGGAATCTCCTAGCTGTCTCCTCCTCTTAAGAGAGGCCAACTAGGGCAAGAGGGGGAAAGATCTACTTAGCGTGGACTCTCTCTAGGGTGGAATAAGAATAGAATTAGGAGTTGAAGACCCCTATAGCCACCAACCACATCATGGTTAGGAGTTGGTTAGGGGTTAGGAGTTGAGGGGAAGAGGAGTCTTGGTTTAGTAGGAGTCTTGGTTTACTTTGAGTAGAAGTTGATTAGAAGTTGGAGTAGGAGTCCTATTAGGAGTTAGGGATTAGAAGCCCTATAAATAGCTTATATTCTCCCCTCTTTTCATCATCAATAGATCAATATTATTTTCAACATTTGTGTAGAAAACCAAGGAGGGAGGAACCCCTATAGAGTTCCAAGGAGGTTGATCCCCTATAGAAATCACCCCACGCTTAGAATCCGCAAGGGTTCTAACAAAGACCCCTATAGCCACCAGCCACCCCTATAGCAAGGGTTATAGAGTCATTTCATAGATGAATGATATGTCGTATTATACTATCATTCGACCCAAGGAAGCCATCTTATCAATTCTTTCAGCCTATCACTGGTGAAGCATCTAAGGTAATTCTCCAAGCACCTGTTCACCACTTCTATTTGGCCATCGGTTTGACGATGGTACGTAGTGCTCATCTTCAATTTAGTGCCCTGCGACTGAAAAAGTTTTATCAAAAATTTGCTGGTGAAGATCTTGTCATGGTCACTTACAATAGATTGAGGCACCCCATATAATTTAATAATATTTTCTATAAAAATTCGAGTAATGCCGACAGCAGTATAAGGATTCGAATAGTACAAAAATGGGCGTATTTTGTGAGGCAATCAACCACAACATGTAATATCCCTCCTTTCTTAAATTGTTTATGAGGACCCATTTATAAATTTGAGGATTTATTTAACAATTCTTTTGATTAAATAATTTTATATTGAAAGTTGATTGCTAGGGACCTTAATGTGAATCTTAAAAATATGAAATAAATTATAAAAGATTCATATTAAGTTAAAAATAAAAATAACAATAATAATAATAAATAAAACATGGTGAGGACATGTGTCACTACCTTATTTAAAGTGGTGTCACTTATGCATGTGCATAGATGACACATAAGCATATTACATGCATGCTTATCACCTAACAACCCATAGGTTAGCTTAAACAATTAACAATTAGAGAAGAAAGGGATTTGGCTGCAACGTAAACTTGAGAAGAAGAAGAAGAAGAAGAAGAAGGAGAAGAAGAAGAAGAAGAAGAAGAGAAGGAAAGAAGAAGAAAAGAATTGGGGGTTTTAAGATTTTGATCTAATCCATACCTTTGGGACAAAATCTTCAAAGGCAAGTATTCTATCTTCCTCCTACTAAAATTTATCTTTGTTTTGGCCTTAATTTATGAAGAAAATTCTGAACAAATCCGAAATTTTTTGTTGGCTGCCTAAGTGTGAATCTGTAATAATTTTAAGATTATGACCTATCTGCCTTGTTCTTACTGTAACTTTTAGTACAGACCTCTGATTTAAACAAACCATAGTTTCTTCAAATATAGATTCACATATCTTTCTATGAAACCTGAGTTTGAAGAATTTGAAGTTCATTTGCTAGCCCAAACATTTATTTTAATTTAGTATATAAAATCTGTAAAACAAAGTCTGTAGCTCCTGACCTTTCATCACTGTATTGCTTATATCTTTCTGTAGGAGTTCCTGATTTATGTAAAACTTGATTTGTTAGCAACTAGGCTCATTTGATACTAGGATTGAAAGATTTAGAGTCTAAATGACTATCAAAATTTCTATTTTGTTAGACCTTATGGATTCTATAAAACAGGGATTATAATTCCTAATCTTCGGTTAGGAAATTATCAATAACTCTTTGTAGAGACCTTCAATTTATATGAAACTTATTTTATTTGAAACTAGATTTATTTAGCTTTTTCATAAACACCTTTTTGAGTAATTTAGAGTATGTTTAATCATCTAAATAACTTTATAATTTGCCTTCTGAATTCTATCGGAATAGGGATCGTATTGATTTCGCCTCTATTTGCTTATTTCATTTCAAACCAGAATCCTATGATCTTGTCCTTAATTCCTTTACCCATCGATATATGTTAAGTATTAATCAATTTTTACCTCATATTATTTCATATAATGCATGCATGATTCATTATTCCGCATGTGCTTCAATTATATGCCAAATTCATTGCTCATGTCCCTTTGTACTCTAGTGTTTATGGGATAATGTGAACCTTTGCCAGAAATGATAAAGGAAGTTATGTTTAGAGCCCATGATGCACTGTCAACCCCCTATGATTTCACTCAGACATGGGTGGATGAAGCTCTCATATGTGGGAGACTTATGTTTGGTGGTCATTCAGCGATGGATGATCCACATTATGTTTATGGTTCCACTTCACCCTCAATATCTTTGATGTGATATCCAAAGTATTGTTTAAGAGTTTGTTTATACACTTTGGATAAAAATAACATGAATGTTTTGTCTAATGTGATACTCGAGCCTCTGTTCCTTACTTGTTTATTTGATAAGCTTTAAGATTATTCATACACCATTGATATGCTTCAAAAATATGTCATATGCATCTTTGATACGTTCCGAAATATTTTCATTTATTATTTGTATATTTCAAAATATTTCATATATCTTTGACATGATCCTAAATATTTTGAATGTCATTGTTATGTTCTGAAATATTTCATTTTCTATTGTTATATACTGAAACATTTCACACACCATCGATATGTTTCGAAATGTCCTATACCTCATTGATATGCTCTGAAATTTTTCATATTCTCATTGATACGCTTCGAAAGATTTCGTTTACTATTGATATGCTGCTTGACATTCTTACGCCTATGATATGCATCCAACTTCAAATATGACAAATGAGCTTAAGTTTGATATTTGTTCACTTGACATGTCTAGAAGTATTTGATGTGTTATTGATGTGCTCCTAAAACTTCATATGTCATTGATATATACCAAAAGACTTCTTATTGCCATATATGCTCTAATTACCTTCCCAAATTATTATGGATTTAAGTATGCTTCGAAAAAGATGAACCTTGTGGTTTTAAAACTGATTTGATGCTATATGTGAAAACTTTTGTACTCCCTACCTTGCATTCTTATATCAGGTTCAATTTGTAAATATCTTTCCTTTTCTTGAACCTGTTTGATACTTGCTGGGCATTTTAGCTCACTCTGTTGCTATCTAATCTTCTCCAGGTTAGCTTGACATTTATTGAAATACATGATACAGGGCTAAAGTAGTGGGAAAGCAAGAAGTTCTTTGGCTAAATCTTTATTAGATAATATGTTATCCTTGTATGTGTATACCTGGTGTCTAAAGTAAATTTGTAGACATATTTTGAAGTGGGGTAACTATGTTATGGTCTTAAGAGTACCCGCTTCTTTGGGATATCGAATGTTAAACTTGCTATATAACATATGAAGTGGTGGTATATAGTTATTTTCAAAGTCATATAGATTCTATCGTAATGGTGGGCTTTATGAATATAAATTATATATAGTTGTGTTGGTTTTGGATCGATTTTCTGATTCATTATGAGAATACAAAGATATTATAATCTATAAAAGTTATTATGAAAGTGATCGAATGACTCTGCATATTTTTCTTAGTATCCTCAAATGTTTATTTGGATCCTGGATAGATTATGTTGTTAATAATATTATCAATGTTTATATTAGAGTCACACCTCTAGAATGTGATTTAATTCATGGGGCGTGACATAGATGGTATCAAAGCATGATTTGAGGATTATCGAGATTTGATATGTTGATATACAGAATATATTGAGGTTTAGTAAATTTTATGGTGATTGGTGAAATTTTTTTCATGTCTTTTAGGAATCTATGATGACAAGGATTTATAGTCCTCTTACTTCATCTTCTTTTGAGTGATTGAATAGGATAAATGGACTAGGAATTGAACAACTTAAGGAGCTTAGTCTCCTTTCTTGTTTCGGTGGTGAACCTGATATAATGGTGACATATTAATGAATGACGTGAATGATGAAAATAATTGATGTCATAAATTGCCCAGATGTCAAAAGATTTCTTTTGTTACCTTTATGTTGGAAGGAGAAGTTGAGTACTAATGGAAAACAATATAGAGAATCTCTAGAGATCAAGAGCAAGAATAACAAAGACAAAATTACCAACCAAAATAAGAGAGGAAATGGATCAGAAAGTAATTACAAGAAAGTCAATATATCTAGATTTGGAAAATGAAAGCTACCACTGAGAACTCAGTCATGCAAATTATGGATATAATCATGAAACAAGTAGGTGTTTTCGGGTGACTGGAGCCTGTTTTGATTGTGGGAAACTAGATCACAAAGTAAATGATTGCCCACTGAATAAGAAGAAGGAGCCACCACCACCCAAAACAACAGCTCATACTAGAGTTTATGCCATCACTGAACATGATTCTTGGGCTTCTAAATCAGTAGTCGAAGGTATTATTCATGTTTCTAATAAAAATGCAATATTTTTGTTTGATCCCAGGTCCAATCTATCTTTTGTTTCATAACCCTTTGGTTGTCATTTAGGCATTCAACCTAAACCATTGGATTATAAGTTGTATGTCACTACTGTAGTCGGGGATATTTTGACAACAAACTTGCTTTATCCGTCTTGTTTGATTTTTATCGGAGAACATGAACTCCTTGTTGATTTAATTCTCCTAGAGATTCAGGGCTTTGATATTATACTTTGCATGGATTGGCTATCTTCCTATCATGCTTGTATTGATTGCTGTACAAAAATAATCACTTTTTGTATACTAGATCAGCCCATCTTTTATTTTGTGGGCATTAGGCATGACTCACTTCCTTACCTGATATCGGCATTTCAAGCTCCACGATTTATACATAAGGGTTGTTCTTGCTATATTATATGTGTAAAAGAGAATTTAAATCAAGCAGCTCATCTAAATGAAATTCTGGTAGTTAGATAATTCCCTAATGTTTTTCCAGATGACTTGCCTGGATTACCTCCAAATAGAGAGAGTGAATTGCTATTGATATTGTCCCTGGAATAACACCAATATCCAAGCCTCCCTATAGAATGGCACCACTCAAGCTAGAAGAATTGAGAAATCAACTACAAGAATTATTAGACAAAAGTTTTATTCGACCCAGCGTTTCACCATGGGGTGCTCCAGTACTATTAGTTAAGAAGAAGGATGGGTCATGGAGGCTTTGTATTGATTATAGACAATTGAACTAAGTGACAAAAAAAATAAGTATCCTCTACCCAGAATTGATGATTTGTTTGATCAATTTCAGGGTGCACAAGTATTTTCCAAGATTGACTTGAGATTAGGTTATTATCAATTGAATATCAAGAAAGAAGATATCCCTAAAACTACTTTCAGAACTCGGTATGGTCGCTACAAATTCAAAGTAATACCTTTTGGTTTGACTAATGCCCCTGTAACTTTTCATGGAATTAATGAATAGGATATTTTATCCACTCTTGGATAACTATGTTATCGCATTCATTGATGATATATTAGTGTATTCAAGGAATGAATTAGAGCATGAGAAGCACTTGAGAAATGTATTATCCATAATGAGAGAAAAGAAGTTGTATACAAAGTTCAATAAATGTGAGTTTTAGTTAAATTAAGTTACCTTCTTAGGCTATGTGATTTTAAGCAAGGGCATCTCTGTTGATCCAAAGAAAGTTGAAGCAGTAGTTAAGTAGGAAGTACCAACAAATGTAACTGAAGTTAGAAGTTTCTTGGGCATGGTAGGTTATTATAGGAGATTTATGGAGGGATTTTCTCGAATTACTAACCCCCTCACCAAGCTAACTAAAAAGAATGTGAGATTTGAATAGGTCGATGAATGTGAACAAAGCTTTCAGGAGTTAAAAAGAAGATTAACTAGTGCTCCTATTCTCACAACTCCTAGTGGTAACGAAGGATTTGTAGTTTACACTAATGCTTCAAGGAAGGGCCTTGGATGTGTTTTCATGACCCTTCTCATATCATTCAGTATCAGAAAGAACCTATACAAATTATTGATAAGAAATCGAGGACAACTTATCTTATGTGAAAGAACCTATACGAATTATTGATAAGAAAGAAACGATACTAAGGAATCGGGTTATTCCTTTAGTTAAAGTGATTTGAAGGCATCATTCTATGGATGAAATGACTTGGGAGCTAGAGAAAGAAATGAAGAAAATATATCCTCATTTTCTCGTCGATGGAGGTACGATAAATTTAGAGAACTAAATTTTTATTTTGGGGGGGGGGGGGTGTAATATTCTTCATTTATGAAATATTTGTAATGATATATTTATTTAATTTATTTATGAGGACCCATTTATAAATTTGAGGATTTGTTTAATAATTCTTTTGATTAAATAATTTCATATCGGAAGTTGATTGCTAGGGACCTAAATGTGAATCTTAAAAATATGAAATAAATTATGAAAGATTCATATTAAGTTAAATAATAATAATAATAATAAAGAAAATATGGTGAGAACATGTGTCACTACCTTATTTAAAGTGGTGCCACTTATGCATTTGCATAGGTGACACATAAGCACAATGCATGCATTCTTGCCACCTAATAACTCATAGGTTAGCTTAAACAATTAACAATTAGAGAAGAAAGGGATTTGGGTGCAACGTAAACTTGAGAAGAAGAAGAAAAGAAAAGAAGAAGAAAAGAATTTGGGGTTTTAAGATTTTGATCCAATCCATACCTTTGGGATAAAATCTTCAAAGGCAAGTGTTTTATCTTCCTCCTACTGAAATTTATCTTTGTTTTTGCCTTGATTTATGAAGAAAATTCTGAACAAATCCGAAATCTTTTTGTTGGCTGCCTAAGTGTGAATCTGTAATAATTTCAAGATTATGGCCGATCTATCTTGTTCTTACTGTAACTTTTAGTACAGATCTCTGATTTAAACAAAACTTAGATTTTTTGAAAAGAGATTCATATATCTTTTTGTTGAACCTGAGTTTGAAGAATTTGGAGTTCATTTGCTAACCCAAACATTTATTTCAATTGAGTATATAAAATATGTAAAATATAGTTTATAGCTCTTGATCTTTCACTATATTGCTTATATCTTCCTGTTTGTTGTTGATATATTCTGAAATATTTCACACATCATTGATATGTTCCAAAATGTCCTATACCTCTTTGATATGCTCCGAAATATTTTGTATTCTCATTGATATGTTTCAAAAGATTTCATTTGTCATTGAAATGCTACTTGACATTCTTACGCCTATGATATGCATCCAACTTCAAATGTGACAAACGAGCTTAAGTTTGATATTTGTTCACTTGACATATCCAGAAGTATTTGATGTGTTATTGATATGCTCCTAAAACTTTATATGTCATTGATATATACCAAAATATTTCTGATTGCCATATAGACTCTAATTACCTTTTTAAATTATTATGGATTTAAGTATGCTTCGAAGGAGATGAACCTTGTGGTTTTAAAACTGATTTGATGTTATATGTGAAAACTTTTGTACTCTCTACTTTACATTCTTATATCAAGTTCAATTTGTAAACACATTTCCTTGTCTTGAACCTGTTTGATACTTGCTGGCTTTTTATCTCGCTCTATTGCTATCTAATCTTCTCTAGGTTAGCTTGACATTTATTAAAATACTTGATACGGGGCTAAAGAAGTGGGAAAGCAAGAAGTTCTTTAGCTAAATCTTTATTAGATAATATGTTATCCTTATATGTGTATACCTGGTGTATAAAGTAAAGTTGTAGACATATTTTGAAGTGGGGTAACTATGTAATGGTCTTAAGAGTGCCCCCTTGTTTGGGATCTCAAATGTTAATCTTATTGTATAACATATGAAGTGGTGGTATATGGTTGTTTGCAAAGTCATATAGATTATATCGTATTGGTGGGCTTTATGAATGTAAATTATATATAGTTACGTTGGTTTTGAATCGGTTTTGTGATTCATTACGAGAATGCGAAGAGATTATAATATACACAGATTTCTGTGAAAGTGATCGAATGACTCTGCATGTTTTTCTTAGTATCCTTAAATATTTGTTTGGATCCTGGATAGATTATGTTGTTGATAATATTATCGATATTTAGATTAGAGTCACGCTTCTTGAATGTGATTTAATTCGTGGGGCATGACATAGGTGGTATTAGAGCATGATTTGAGGATTACCGAAATTTGATATGTTGTATACAGAATATATTGAGGTTTAGTAAATTTTATGGTGATTGGTGAAAATTTTCTTAATGTCTTTTAGGAATCTAGGATGACAAGGACATATAGTCTTCTTGCTTCATCTTCTACTGAGTGATTATGTGGGATAAAAAGGTTGATCAGGGATATCAGGTTAGAATGGACTGGGAATTGAATAACTTAAGGAGCTTGTTTCCTTTCTTGTTTCGATGGTGAACCTGATATAATAGGAGCAGATTAATGAATGATGTGAAAGATGAAAATAATTGATGTCATAAATTACTCATATGTCAAAAGATTTTTTTGTGTTAGCTTTATGTTGGAAGGAGAGGTTGAGCACTAATGGAAAATAATATAAAGAATATCTGGAGATCAAGGGCAGGAATAACAAAGACAAATTTACCAAAAAAAATAAGAGAGGAAATGAATCAAAAAGTGATTACAAGAAAGTCAATATATCTAGATTTGGGAAATGAAAGCCACCACTGAGAACTCAGTCATGAAAATATAGATATAATCATGAAACAAGTAAGTATTTTTGGGTGACTAGAGCCTGTTTTGTTTGTGGGAAACTAGATTACAAAGTAAATGATTACCCACTGAATAAGAAGAAGGAGCCACTGCCACCCAAAATGACAACCCATACTAGAGTTTATGCCATCATTGAACAAGATTCCCGAGCTTCTAAATCAATAGTCAAAGGTATTATTCATGTTTCTAATAAGAATGCAAAGGTTTTGTATGATCCCAAGTTTAATCTATCGTTTGTTTCACAAATCTTTGCTTGTCATTTGGGCATTCAACCTAAACCATTGGATTATGAGTTGTATGTAACTATTGTAGTTGGAGATACTTTGACAACAAACTTGCTTTATCCGTCTTGTTTGATTTTTATCGGAGAACATGAACTCCTTACTGATTTAATTCTCCTAGAGATTCAGGGCTTTGATATTATACTTGGCATGGATTGGCTATCTTCCTATCATGCTAGTATTGATTGCTATACAAAAATAATCATTTTTTGCATACCAGCTCAGCCATCTTTTATTTTGTGGGCATTAGGCATGACTCACTTTCTTGCCCGATGTCGACGTTTCAAGCTCATCGATTTATGCATAATGGTTGTTCTTGCTATATTATATATGTAAAGGAGAATTTAAATCAAGTAGCTCATCTAAATAAAATTCTGGTAGTCAGAGAGTTTCCTGATGTTTTTCCATATGATTTGCCTAGATTACCTCCAGATAGAGTTAGTGAATTTGCTATTGATATTGTTCCTGGAATAATACCAATATCCAAGCTGTTGGAAACCTCAACGAGAGCATCACATGTGTTGCAAAAATCAAAACAAAAATCGATTTCACACGTAGATCAAATCATCGTGCAAAAGATTGGGGTCACGAGAAAAACATAAAAACTAAAAAATTACGATATGTGATAGATTAATTTTACCTAGGGAGATTGTGTATCTCTGTGTTTTTAGATCCGGATGGATAGGATGAAGGAGGTCAAGCATCCTCCTCTCTAGCGGTATCCACACGATGGATCTCTGCAATGAAGCTCCTCCAATCTGATCTCGCAACTCTTGCGTAAAGGGAAAGAGGAGAATAGGAGGCGGTGGCTAAAGCTGCAGCTTATCAACCATGAGTCTTCCCTCCTATTTATAGAGAGCCACCAAAAACCCTTGGGATCCTGCCTTAGTGGGTATTGAATCTTTATCTAATTACCCACTAACATTGTATTATTGGATATCTATCTAATAAACTCCTTAGGCCTCTAATTGGACCTTAAGCAAGGAGCCCATCAGCATAGGGTCTTATCTAATGAGAATATAGACTAATTGGATCTTCATCCAATCCTCTATTCACTGAAGTATCCACCATATATGTGTGGCCCTCTGTGCCCGATACCGAGCTGGCCGTGAGTCACTCCCATCAGAACTCCTTCTGATATAGTGAATTATTATCTCCATAATAATTAACTCGACTCATCGACTATGGATGTACTAGGCTACTACGCCATAGTCCCCAAACGGTATAGGGGGATCAAATCCATCGGACCTGTTTGTCCACAGTTACCGTATATCTATAATCCCTTGTTCAACTAATATCCCAGAGACTATATATTGGACATGGTACTGTCAGGTCACATACGGAATTAGTTTGTCTTGCTCTAATCAAATTCTACCGGAGAACTCTTTCTCTCTCAATCTGAATAACCCTGGCCAGGGATTTGTCTAAGCAAGCACATATAGGATATTCCTATCATGATACTGAGAGTGGATGATCCTCTATTGACACTCAATTATCATCGTAAGGTTGGCTACCAATCCCGATAATCAGCTATACTAGATCTGGAACTTCCAAACTTGTAAGTCTGGCATCAAAGAAAGGAGTACTTATACAAGGCATCATTAGTGTCTAACATTAGATATCATTAACCATACATCATTCCATAAGCGGATCAATTAGTGAACTCATTCTCTAATGAGCACATGTACTATGTCATGAGTGTCTCTACACAAGTGGCTATGAGACCAACCGCCTCCATCATATGGATGGGTATATAGTACACTGATCTATCCTGTTATCTCGATGTCCCTCTCGAGTAACCTATGACCGGGATTATTTAGGATCTGTGTTTAAAGGTAAATCGATCTCATTATCATAATCTCATCATGATCCGATTCCCATTGCACAGAACCAAGGACATCACAATATATATGTTACAAATAATATAATGTGAGAATATGTCAATATTAATCATAAGCAAAAAGATCGCATAGCGTGTCACACGATCCATCGCTCACATGATTGGCTTGCAGAGCACCTATGACCAGTAATCTCCCACTTGACCTAAAACCAATTACCAATGTGTCTGATCCCCATCGGACCATTGTGACGCTCAAATATAATCTGAGCCAGCGGCTTCGTCAATGGATTTGTAATGTTATCTTCGAATGGAACTCTTTTTGCTGCTATATCTTTATGGGTCATAATCGCTCTAATAAGATGGAACATCCTCAGAACAATTCTAATGAGACCTGGGTTTCCTTGCTAGAGCTATCGCCCTATCGCTGTCGTAATATATAGGAATCATCTCTATGCTGCTTGGTACGGCTCCCATATCATGATGAACTTCTTCATCCATACCCCTTCTTTTGCTACAGCAATGTATTCCGCCTCTGTGGTCGAGTCTGCAATAGTATCTTGCTTGGAACTCTTCCAGCTTACTGCTCCTCCATTCAGGGTGAAAATATACCCTGAGTTTGACTTGCTATCATTAATGTCAAATTGAAAAGTTGAGTCCACGCAGCCCTCAGCCTGGAGGCGACATCCTCCATATACCCGTAAAAGATCCTTAATCATTCTTAAGTACGTAATGACACGAACAAAAAAGCAAAGAAGGTGTTCGATGAAATGCACATGTTTGTCTGTGTCCTTCGGTTTGTGTACATACCTTGTACAGCAAGTAGCGGGCTTGCAGTAGGCTTAGCAGCCCTAGTTTGGTTTGGTTTGTGACCAATTTTGGCTTGTAAATACGAGTGTGTCTTATAAGCACTTATGGAGACTTCGGTCTGTAATGGACCATTATCCTTTGTGTGCAACCTCTCTGAGTTTGTAATGTCTATGGGTGTAATTTTTATCTAGCTTTATAAATATGCTTGAGCAGTTGCTTGTGGATCTCGTTGGACTTGCTTCTTCTGGCCCATTTTCTCTTTTGTAAGGGACTCTAGGAGATCTCGGGGAATGCTAACCTTTGCGGATGGACACGCATGGGTGCCACACGGCTTAGGCAAATTCAGCTAAGCCCGTGAAAATGTGGTATCAGAGTAGGATAAGCACACACAAAAATACTTACCATACAAAAGTGGGGGACCTAGCTGGGCTGTGTGGAGGACAGCCAGCACACGCAACCGTTTGGGGGACTACGGATATTGAGATGTAGGGAAAGGAGTCACTCAGAGGAGCGGACATCCAAGTTTGGCATTCAGATGAATGGCCAACCCTTTGCGCGAGAGGCACCTCAAGGACAAGCAAACGAAGAAGAATGCGTAGCACATAAAGATTGGGATGGTTGAGTTCGAGTGATAGTTTGACGTTGGCAACCAAACATGATGGTGCTCAAGGCAAATCAGGGTGCTTGGTGAAAGATGAGACCGTGCAAAGTGGGAGGTGTTGCGTAACGACCGAAAGAGTTGTGCAAAGCTCACAGAAGTGAGGGGAATTGCTAACTCGAAGGATTCGATACTCATGCAAGGGTTGTACACGGATGACGGAGTGTTCGTGGTCATCCTAAGGAGCAATCGGAACTCAGTGCCATGGAGCATCAGAACTTTCTCTTCGACATGGAAAGGATACGTCTGTAGGCGACTGAAATGTACAACAAGTTCAGCATATTACTAGACCCTGAAGTGTGTAGTGGGGACTGTATTGGCAAAGGGTCGCAATCTAGCAAGTGCATTTACGGGGGCAGAACAAGACACAAGTTGTTCAGCAAGATGGAGTAGTCCAAAGGGGATTGTGGTCTCCGAAACTTCCAGTTGGAAGAATGTAAAGAGGAAAGTTGCTCCAACAGGACAGATATCGAGGAGGGATAAGTCCTAGTTCTCTAGAGGGAGAATCATGTGCAACAAATCGCCAATATTGAGGAAGAGTTTCTCAAGGTAATATCTTCACAAAGCTCAACGGACCGAGCGAGTGATGAGGAATCATCGTATGATCTCGAATGAGGTAATGCATTGGTGGATGCATTTCGAGATCAAGTGGGGGAGCAATCCAAGGCAACATCATATGAAGGCACACATAGAGTCGATGCAGAAATCGAACTCAACGGAGGGCTAACCCGTGGAATGGTGGACGCGAGGGCCACTATAAACTCAATGCAAATCGAGGAGCGGAGCGACTTGGGTGGAATTCAGTGAAGTATCCAAGCCGCATGAAGGGAGTCGACATAAAAAATGGAACATGGAGCGGAGGCACACAGCTTTCCTTGGACTGAGGTCAAGGGCATGAACTCTTGTAGAGGTAAGAGTAGGATCATGTTGTTCCATGGGTTCTTCATTCTGATGGGGCAGACTTATCTTGCATGATGTCAAAGATGTAGGGAGCTTCAAGGCACATGGACCTTACCTCTAAGATGCATTGGACGAAGTAACCAAGGTGATTCAACTTGCAGTGGTAAAGTTGGGATCAAGAGACCTTAGCACGGGGCAAGAGGGAGTAGAGGCGGGTACTATTGAAGAATATGCTACAGTGTTGCCATTTGAGTTGTCAGGAACAAGTGGTGCATAGCAGAGATTGTGCTGGTAGGGGATAGAGGCCCAGGATCCAGACAATGGTGCATCAATTCTAGCGAAGTCAGCGGGACTTCATGAGCTACTAGGCGACGGACTGTCCTAAAGCTATGCTTCGTCCAGGTGTGACCCAAGAATGGGTGGACGAAGGTGAATTACTAAGGGAGCGAACCAAAAATCAGAGATGGTGAAGGCCCAACGATGTGTTAGCAGAGGCCACATATGAAGAAGTCGTAGTCCGAGTTCATCACACGAAAATCTATATGCAATGGAGATGTCACAAGGAGGCGACATGATGCAGCGGATCGTGGAGGAATAGTTCGTAGCAATGCAACACAGGCGATCATGTCCCGTGAGGCATAGGATCATGCGGAGAAATGATCATGAGTTACTGGGAGCTCCACTTTGGTGTACGACACAACAAGAAGAAGGGCTATGGATTCAAGGAGTGAATGTCATGGTACCGCAGAGGTGAGTCTTCGTGTGTGCATCAGAGCTTGCATTGGATGAAAGCCTTAGTCATTAGCATATGGGGGCTGTATACCACCGAGGAAGTAGTCCAAGTGTAAGTACCAGTGAGTCCCATGGAGGGGGACGTGATCTTGTGAATGATCAGGAGCTGCTGGAGCTCCACTTAGGTGACCAATGCAATGGCAAGAAGGGCTGTGGATTCAAGGGGTGAATGCCATGATACCGCAGAGGTGGGTCTTCCGTGTGTGCGCATCGAAGCTTGCATCAGATGAAAACCTTGGTCATCAGCATATGGGGGCAGTGTACCACCAAGGGGGAAGTCAGATTGTAAGTACCAGTGAGTCCCATGGAGGGGATTTGATTATACAAAAGTATGATCGGAGCAGCTAGAGAGTTGGACTGCTTCAGTGCTCACATTCGCTTAAGGGAACCCGACAAGTCAAAGGACAAGGCCGAGTAAGCGAACGCTGCTACCAAGGAAGCTAAGGAGAACAGAATCGACGCGAGCCCTGTAACAAGATGGCGGAGGCCATGCATGAGAGTTGTAGTCTGTCATTCCATCGACCAAGAAGAACTGCTAGGAGGACACAGTGGTGTTGAAGCAGGTGGTCGAAAGGGGTGAGGAAGTGACGACAAGTCCAGCGAACTCAGCTACCCAAAAGCAAAGCGTTGGTTAGAAAGGAGGTGGATTCAAAGGAGCACCACAGTACCGCAGAGGCAGATCTATCGATCGTGAAGGAAGGGATAAAGATGCAAGGTAACGGATAGTAGGGCCATGGGCATGGCAACACCATGGTACGTAGAGGCAGGACTTCCGTGGAGTCATCGATCCCTTGCTCTCATGGAGGGAGAGCATTGGTCATAAAAGGGGCCGAGGAGGTGGAGAATGCAAGGGCAAACTCTAAGTACCAAGATAGGGTGGAAGGGCAGAGGCCAAGGAACTTCATAAGACCGGTGTCGATGGGCTTCTCATCAAACTAGCCGAAAGTGAGAGACTTTTGGTTGATGCAGGAGTGCTTGACCAAGGAACAAAGTAGGTAATACCTTTTCTACTCAGAGGAGTAGGCGGCAAAGGTGATGGAGAAGACGGTACAATCCCAGAGGCGACCAGATCTATCAAAGACTTACTCCAAGTTGGGGGACTCCAAGTTGGGGTAAACTTTTTGCTCTTTTCGGGCAAAACTTCTTGCATTCCAGAAGTTCAATGACAGTGGGAAGGTGAATCACAGTAGCTAACTCGATGCAAGGAGTACAAACACTTCTAGTGCTTCAGAAGTGTGAGCAGAGAGCGGACGAATGTTAGTAACCAGCTCAATGCATGAAGTACAAACTTGAGAAAGTAGGCGAAATCGAGTAACATTTGCCTTCTCAACTCAAGATAATGGGAGAAACTGAGTACCCCAATTCTCTTAACTCGAGGAGGTGAGCGAAGCCAAGTAACCTTGCCTTCTCAACTACTAAGAGAATGGGTAAAGTCGAGTATCCCAATTCTCGTACCTATCCTGCAAAGGAGCTCTGCATAAGTTCAGTGACCCTTCAAAGAAAGCTTATGGAAGATAATAGTTGTCAAATTCTCACCATTGGTGATCAGTACTACTGAGAGTAGATTGTCCGTTTCATTTCTCAATTGACCAATCGAAAGCGGGAGTGATACGAACCTACTTGGAAGTGACAACTAAACATGGAAGATGGATCAATGGGCAAACATTATGGAGGAAAGACCTCAAAAACCTTAATGTCTATGAGGTGATGCTCGTCAATGTTCCAACAAGCATCCATCCAGTTCAAGCAATATGAGTATACTGTGATATTGGCGCATAATAAGGTCAGTCTTTTCCTTCATCAGAAGGATCCGCGAGAACCGACAAGGATCAGCACAACTCAGCCAACCCCACACCAGATTCAATCATTGGTGAGTTGAAGCAGCATGGCGGATCAGAGTTTGACTACTCAACAACAGCGGCGGAGAGCGGTTGGGAGCCAAAGGGGCTTGTTGCAGCCAAAGTAGAAGATTGAAGATTCAGCAAAATACGAGGAGATGCAGCGTCTATAGTGGCTTCGACGAGGACGTCAAAGGAATAAGTGGGGGAGAATGTCACGGACAAAAATATAAACATGGTGTTCGATGAAATGCTCATATTTGTCTGTGTCCTTCGGTTTTTGTACATACCTTGTACAGCAAGTAGCGGACTTGCAGTAGGCTTAGCTACCCTAGTTGGCTTGATTTGTGGCCAATTTTGGCTTATAAATATGAGTGTGTCTTATAAGCACTTGTGGGGACTTCGGTCTGTAATGGACTATTATCCTTTGTGTGCAACCTCTTTGAGTTTGTAATGTCCATGAGTATAATTTATATATAGCTTTATAAAGTGTTTGCTTGAGTAGTTGTTTGTGGATCTTGTTGGAATTGCTTCCTTTGGCCCATTTTCTCTTTTGTAAGTCTAAGGGACTCTAGGAGATCTCAGGAAAGGCTGACCTTTGCGGATGGACACACATGGGTGCCGCACGGCTTAGGCAAATTCAGCTAAGCCCATGACAGTAAGGATACACTTTACTACTTTCTAGTGCTCTAAACCTGGATCTACTTGATACCTGCTCGTGACACTCAGAGCATGTGCTGTATCGGGCCTGGTACATAGCAGAGAATACATGATAGGCCCTATCGCTGAGGCATAAGATATTTTATCTATGTCTGCATTTTCTTCAAGAGTCTTTGGGGACATACTCTTAAAAAGTGATATTATATGTCTCATCGGTATGAGACCTCTCTTAGAATTCTTCATGCCAAACCTTTTGACAATGGAGTCTATGTACCTGGACTAGGATAAGCCAAGCATACTCTTAAATCTATCTCTGTAGATCCGGATCCCTGAAATATAGGATGCTTCCCCTAAATCCTTTATGGAGAAGTTTCTGGATAGCCAAGTCTTTACTATGGAGAGCATTCCTACATTATTCCCAATGATTAGGATATCATTCGTGCTGGATATAGGTGCCCTGCAAGCCAATCACGTGAGTGATGGCACGTGTGATATACTGTGTGATATTTTTGCTTATGATTAATATTGGTATATTCTCACATTATATTATCTGTTGCATATATATTATGATGTCCTTGGTTCTATTCAATGGGAATCAGATCTTAATGAGATCACGATAATGAGATCGATTTACCTTTAAACACAGATCCTAAATAATCCCAATCATAGGTTACTCGAGAGGGACATCGAGATAACCGGACAGATCGGTGTATTATATACCCGTCCATATAATGGAGGCAGTTGGTCTCATATACACTTATGTGGAGACACTAAGGATATAGTATAGGTGCTTATTGGAGAATGAGTTTACTGATTGATCTGCTTATGGAATGTTGTATGGTTAATGATACTTAATGTCAGACAATGATTTCATAGTCTCAATTGTGTATCTGGTCCTTAGACTTGAGACACCAAGGATGCCTTGTATGAGTATTCCTATTTTTTATTACTCTTAATTAGTTCATAGAAAGATACGATCATCATTCTCACGACTTTTTCTCTTAAATCACTTAATTGTTTCTAATAAAATATAAAAGATGCTTCCGAATTTATTTCTTTACTTTTTGTAAGCAAGGTTTTTGAATCGAGCACTTCCACTTTTTGTAAGCACTTCCATTTTTGTGCTAATTGATCCTAACAAACCTCTCCTACTTCAAATAACTAAATAAAGACTGCAATTCTTAATCTAACTCCTAACCAACCCTAGAGAGAGTCTCATCTAAGTGAAACTCCACCTCTCTCTAACCCTAGTCGTGTTCTCTCAACCTAGTCGACTTTCCTATTGGGAAACCTCAGCAGGTGCAACACATGCGTAGCGAAAATCAAAACAAAAATTAGTTTTTCACGCAGATCAAATCATTGTGCAAACGATTGGGGTCGCAAGAAAAGCACAAAAATAAAAAAATCACTATGTGTGAGAGATTGATTTTACCTAGGGAGATGGTATATCCTTGTATTTCCAAATTCAGATGGAGAGGATGAAGGAGGTCAAGCGTCCTCCTCTCTAGCGGTATCCACACGATGAATCTTTACAGCGAAACTCCTTCAATATGATCTCGCAACTCTTATACAGAGGGAGGGAGGAGAATAGAAGGTGATGGCTAAAGCTGCAGCCTATCAACCATGAGTCTCCCCTCCTATTAATAGAGAGCCACCAAAAAACCCTAAGGCTCCTTCCTTATTGGGTATTAGATCTCTATCCAATTACCCACTAATCTTGCATTATTAGATCTCTATCCAATAATCTCCTTAGGCCTCTAATTGGGCCTTAATCAAGGAGCCCATCAACATAGGATCTCATCGAATGAGAATAGGGGCTAATTGGATCTCCATCCAATCCTCTATTCGTTGAAGCATCCACCATATGTGTGTGACCCTCTAGGCCCAATACCGAGCTGGCCGGGAGTCACTCCCATTAGAACTCCTTCTGATATAGTGAATTATTATCCTCATAATAATTCAATCGACTCATCGACTATGGACGTACTAGGCCACTATGCCATAGTTCCCAGAAGATACATGGGGATCGAATCCATCGGACCTGTCTGTCCACAGTTGCCGTGTATCTATAATCCCTCATCCAACTAATATTCTAGAGACCGTATATTTGACATGGTATTATCAGGTTACATACGGAATCAGTTTATCTTGCTCTAATCGGATTCTACCGGGGAATTCTTTCTCTCTTAATCCGAATGACCCGGGTCAGGGATTTGTCTGAGCAAGCACATATGGGATATTCCTCTCATAATATCGAGAGTGGATGATCCTCTATTGATACTCAATTACCTTCATAAGGTTGGCTACCAATCCCGATAACTAGTTGTACTAGATCTGGAACTTTCCAAACTTGTAAGTCTGGCGTCAAATAAAGGAGTACTCATACAAGGCATCCTTGGTGTCTCAAGTCTAAGGACCAGATATACAACTGGGACTATGGAATCGCTGTCTGACATTAGGTATCATTAACTATACTACATTCCTTAAGCGGATCAATCAGTGAACTCATTCTCCAATGAGCACCTGTACTATATCCTTAGTGTCTCCACACAAGTGGCAATGAGACCAGCCGCCTCTATCATATGAACGAGCATATAATACACCGGTCTGTCCAGTTATCTCGATGTCCCTTTCAAGTAACCTATGATCGGGATTATTGAGGATCTGTATTTAAAGGTGAATCGATCTCATTATCATAATCTCATCACGATCTGATTCCCATTACACAGAACTAAGGACATCACAATATATATGGAACAGATAATATAATGTGAGAATATGCCAATATTAATCATAAACAAAAAGATCACACAGCGTGTCACACGTGCCATCACTCACGTGCTTGGCTTGCAGGGCACCTAAAACGAGCAATCTCCCACTTGACCAAAAGCCAATCACCTATATGTTTGATCCCCATCAGACCCCTGTGATGCTTAAATACAATCTAAGCCAGTTGCTTTGTCTATAGATCTACAATGTTATCTTCGGATAGAACTCTTTCCATTGCTATATCTTTTCGGGTCATGATGGCTCTAATCAGATGGAACCTCCTCAGAATAATTCTGATGAGACCTGGATTCCCTTGTTAGAGTTATTGCCCTGTTGCTATCATAATATATGAGAGTCAGCTCCACGCTGCTTGGTATGACTTCCAAATCCTTGATGAACTTCTTCATCCAGACCCCTTCCTTTGCTGCTTCTGCTGTAGCAATGTATTCCGCCTATGTGGTCGAGTCAATAGTAGTATCTTTTCTAGCTTACTGCTCCTCCATTCAGGGTGAAAACATATCCTAAATTTGACTTATTATCATCAATGTCAGACTGAAAACTCGAGTCCATGTAGCCCTCAACTTGGAAGCTATCTCCCCCATATACCAGTAGAAGATCCTTGATCATTCTCAAGTACTTAAGGAAATACTTTACTGTCTTCCAGTGTTCTAAACCTGGACATCGGAATGCATTTTCGAGTTTGGGTTCTTCAATGGGTTCAATCATCAGAGGTCTCTCATTTTTACAATGGTAGTCTTGGCTCCATAGTTTATCGCAATGCCAACATAGGCCCTTTGTCGATTTGTCGCGGAGTTCTTCTTGGGTAAGTTCCTTAGGCTGAGAGGTTCGGTTGGCAACAAGGGAGGCCGAAGGCTTGATGGTTGTTAGTCGATTCATGATCTTGGTCCTTCAGGCATCATTGTTCAGCCGTGTATACGATTGTCGCGCCTTGACTTCGCATCTGATCTCTGATTTTAATCCTTCAATGAATGTCCCTAGCAATTGTTTTTTAGACCAATCTTCAGTTTGATTTGAAAGATGCTTAAACCTAGTTTGATATTCTTGCATGGTTGAGGTTTGGCGAATCTTCATGAGTTGGTCGTTCGTGTTCTTGTACTTCATCGATCTAAAGCGGATCAGTTCATTTTTGAATTCCCTCTATGTTTGGACTCTATAGGTGTGCTCAAAACAATTATATCACTGTATAGAGTCTCCTTCAAGGTGGATGTCAGCGATGTCCACCATAGAAGCCTCCGATGTCCGGTGATAACGGAAGTAGCATTCCGCATGTGAAAGCCATCCCATCGGGTCTCCATCTTCCCATCGAGGGAAGTCCAGTCTCATATGTGTAGGTGCTGGATCTGTCATGCGTTCTTCCTCCTCTAGAGGGTTCTCTTTATTATCTGGTCTCTCACCTTGCTGTGATCTCGTTGGGCTCGATGATTGTCCCAATCTAAATTTTATGAAGAGAACATGTAGTATGTCCTCCATACGCGTCTCGAAGGTCTCTAATTTGGCACTAATCAAATCTACCGATGCCATGGCATAAGACTCCAAATATGTAATGTTAAGATCCTTCTCTTGATATTGGGTCAATGGTATGAACTGGTTGGGTGGATTGGTGGCCGAAAGATATGGTGGATCAATGGTAGATGGTTGCGATTTGGAGCTGATAGGTTGTTGTTTTAAGTTATTGTTAGGGCTATGGTTTAGAGCTATTGTAGGGGTTATATAGGGGGTATGATGGCTGAGGGCTAAGGTTAGAGGGATGGTTTAGGATTGTTATTGATGACAGCAATGAATTTGGTAGGGATCGGGTGTGGATACAGCAAGTAGTACCAAAGGTAGTACAACAGAATCTTTTCATCAAAGGGATGCTGTTGATGCTGATGTTTAGGGCTATTGTAGAGGTTGTAAGGGGGGTTTGGTGATAGAGGTTTAGGGCTGGAGGGGTGGCTTAGGGTTGCTGTTGATGGCAGCAATCGGTTTAGTAGGGATTGGTGGCCAAAAGGGTGATGGATCAAGGTTGTGGTTTAGGGTTGATAGTTTACGGTTTAGGTTGCTATTGGTGCTATAGTTTGAGGGTGTTGTAGAGGTTGCATAGGATTTTTATGGCAGTGGTTTGAGGATAGGAATATGAGTTAGGGTTGCTGCGGGTGGCAGTAATCGGTTTGGTAAGGATGCGATAAAAAGTATCGAAAGGTGTTGTTGCAGAATTTTATATAGAGAATAGCAGTTTTGCGATGAAAGAATTCCAGCAATATTCTAAAGGTTTTAGGATCATTTTGGCAGCAAGAAGTAGATGAGGATGATAGCAAGTAAATGAAAATATCGATGGCTGTCACATTGGCAAGGATGGGTTAGATGGCTGCGGAAGATAAGGATCGATGGTGGAAGATTATGATTGCGGTAGATCGCTGTTTGGGCTGCGGTTTTGGCTATGTTTGGGTTGGCTATGAATTCTAGAAATAGGTTACGATGGCTGCATCTTAAAGACGATGTGGTTGGTGGCAGCAAGTTTGGTAGGATTTAATGGTTTATGAGAAGAACAACAAAAGGTATAGCGGTATAATTTTTTGTCAAAAAGAATTTAGTAATATAGATGTAATTTTTTCTAGCAGATCATAACAAAGATTTGAGTAGAACTCAATGGGAATCCATTGGTAAGGAAAATCTAATGCTGTCAAAAAATTCAAGGGAGAACACGACAACAAAATTTTTGGCAAAACCAAGGAATACGAGAAGATGCTGCTGAAGATTTTTATGTCTAAAGTGCAGCAGTATGGATGTAAAAGATCAGCGATTTGTATCAGTAATTTTTGCATAAGACCCAAAGGAAATCTACTGATAGAGAGTGCTAAAGATGTCATAAAAAACTCGTCAAAGATAGGGCAGCAAAATAGTAGCAGCAAGATCAAAACAGGGAAGTAGTATGCAGCTGAATTCTATAGCGTAACTTTCATCATAAAGATGTCAAGTTTGCAACAAAAAGTTTATGTAGCGAAATAGGAACACTTTTTTTGGTTTTTTGGGTTTAAGATAACTAGATTGCAACAGCAGTATGGTAGAATACTAGAACCTGATGCAATATGCAGCGAGATTGAAGAGGTAATCTGCGATTGTGGTGATGACGGTGGAGTCGGCGATAATCACAGCAATTGTAGGAATTGCTTGTGAGATGGATGAAGATGATGGGCAGCTATAGAAGGGCAATGAAGCTCTGAGGAATGTTGCTCTAATACCAAGTATTAGAACCCTTACGGATTCTAAGCTTGGGGTTTGATCTCTACAGGGGATCGGCCTCCTGGAACTCTATAGAGGTTCCCTCCTTCAAGATATTCAACATAATGGCTGAAGAAAGATTGATCTTATTCATGATAAAATAGTGGTGGCTACATGAGTTTATATAAGGACTCAAAATCCTAATCCTAATAGGACTCCTACTTTACTAAACCTCTCCTACTTCAACTAACTCAACCAAGAATCCAATTCCTAATCTAACTTCTAACCAACCCTAGAGAGAGTCTTACCTAAGTGAAACTCCTCTCTCTAACCCTAGCTGCCTCCTCTAAACCTAGCTGACTTTCCCTCATCAAGATGAGCGACCCATTGGGTTGATTACAAGCTTGACTTGGTTGACTTCAACCCAAATATGACTTCGACTCCAATTCAGCCGAATCATAACCCTGTTAGTATTTTGGCTAATTTATTACAGTTGACTCAAATCTCCTCCTAGCCGACCTAATGTCAGGTCTAGGCTGGCCAACAAGGCCCAATCTAAGGACTCAACTCAATCGACTATGACCCGACTTAGCTAGGGTCCTAACACTTATCCCTCACATGTCCAGATATCTCATTTGTAGTCAACAAATTATAATATCATGCATTAACCCTCCATTATGCATTTGTATGGAGTAAAACGAGTCCTACAATATCTAAAATGGACTCTCCACCATGAACTTCTTCTTCGTAAACACTTGTCACTTCATCTTCATACTTTCATTAATGTTGATTGGTCATGCAACATTGATGATAGAACATCCAGGGTATATTGTCTTTCTTGGAGCAAATCCAATTAGTTGGAGTTCCAATAAACAAAACATAGTCGCAAGGTCTACAACTAAAATGAATACTAAGCCATCGCCATCACTGTTGCAAAACTCAATTGGATCACCAATCTGCTATAGAAACTTGACATCAGGTCCAAATTAACTCCTATAATATATTGTGATAATGTCGGTGCCACCTATCTATATGTGTCAATCCAATATTTCACTCATACATGAAACACATTATCATCAACTTTCACTTCATCAGAGATTAATATATCAACTACTTATTTCTTACGTACATACTACTGATCAACTAGCATACTCCTTCACAAAGCCTCTCGCTTGTAAAATAGTTCAATTATATCAATCCAATATTAACATCCTTGAAAGAAGCTCAATCTTGCGGGAGCATGATAAAAGATCATGATAATAGAATATTATTATAGAAGCAATCTCTTCCTGGAAACCTATATAAATATTTATCATCTCTTTCACAACATCTAAATTCTTCAACATCAACATAAATGTTAAGTTAATCTATCCACGCATCTAGTATCTCATCATTAATTGTATGTATTTAGGCGATTTTCTTAGAAAATACTCATCTTTTGCATATTTTCCAAACAATATGCTCTCTTTTAATTTTTCTCAAATAGTACCCCTAATTCAAAAACTATCCAAACTATCCCTCCATCATGGTCGCCGACGCGGCAACCCACACCTCTCCCTTCCCTCTCCTCCTCCTCCTCCTCGTCCTCCTTTCACCTCCTTCCCCATTGCCCATCCTAGCCATGAACCTCCTTTGAATTTTGGATCAACTTAACTTTTCTATTTTCAATCCAAGCTGAAGAAGAAGAAAAGAACAAAAAAATAAAAAAAATCGATATTCGTTCGTTTCAATATGAATAATTCAAGCGATTCGATTTTTTATTTATTTAGAACTTCTAATTCTAAAATTTTTTATTTTTTTAAAATTCTAAGTGTTTATTATTGGTGAACCATAATAATCGATTAGATTGATTGGGTACCAAAAAAATGGATTCAGGATGAAATTTGATCTTTATGAATGAAATAAAGAAAGACATCGTTTTTCTATAATTTGGACTTTATCAATTCATTTGTAAAAGGTGGTCCTAAAAGAATTCTTTTGGACCAAATAAAAAATGGGATATACAATTGGTCATATAATCGAGATGAAATGAATGTGAAGATAGAAAAATTAGAAGAAGAAAAGATTTTTTGGTTAAACACATGCAATTAGCTAAACATTTTATTCGAACAAATGTAGAACCATAATGGATGGTTTTGTTCTCCTCCACCTCCCCCCTCTTTTCCCATCTCTCTCCCTCTTCTCCTCCTCTCCCCTCCTTCTGCTGGTTACAGGTGCCCTACAAGCCAATCACATGAGTGATGACATGTGTGACATGCTGCACAATCTCTTTGTATTATTATTATTGACATATTCTCACATTATATTATCTGTTGAATATATATATAGTAATATCTTTGGTTTTGTGTAATTGAAATCAGATCATCATGAGATCATAATAATGAGACCGATTCACCGTTAAACACAGATCCTAAATAATCCCGATCATAGGTTGCTCGAGAGGTACATCGAGACAACCGGACATATTGGTGTACTGTATATTCATCCGTATGATAGAGGTGACAGGTCTCAAAGCCACTTGTGTGGAGACACTAAGGATACAATACAGGTGCTCATTGGAGAATGAGTTCACTATTGACTCGCTTACTAAATGCTATATGGTTAATGATAGCTAACGTTAGACAGTGATTCTATAGTCCCAATTATGTATCTGGTCCTTAGACTTAAGACACCAAGGATGTCTTGTTTGAGTACTTCTTTCTTTGACGCCAGACTTATAGGTTTGGAAAATTTTAGATCTGGTACAATCGGTTATTAGGATTGGTAGCCAACCTTATGAAGGCTATTGAGTATCAATAGAGGATCATCCACTCTCGGTATCATTAGAGGAATATCTCGTATGCTCTCTCTCAAGTAAATTCGTAATCAAGTTGGTCAAATTGAGAGAGATGAAATTCTTCGGGAGAATCCAATTAGAGCGAGAGTTAAACGGATTTTGTTTGTGGCTTAACAGTACCATGCCTGATATATGATCTTTGGGATATTATATGGATGAGGGACTATAGATATATAGTAACTGAGGACAGATAGGTCCAATAGATAAGTTACCCTGTATCGTTTGGGGACTATAGCGTAGTGGCCTAGTATATCCATAATCGATGATTCAAGTGAATTATTATGAGATAATAATTCACTGAATTAGAATAAGTTCTGATAGGGAGGATTATGGCCAACTTGGTATTGGGCTTAGAAGATCACACACATATGATGGATGATTCAGCGAATAGAAGATTGGATATAGATCCAATTAGCCACTATTCTTATTAGATGAGACCTGACATTGATGAGCTCCCTGCATGAGGCCCAATTAGAGGCCAAAGGAGATTATTGGATAGAGATCCAATAATCCAAGGTTAGTGGGTAAGTGGATGGATATCTAGTACCCACTAAGACAGGATTCCCTAGGGTTTTTGGCAGCTCTCTATAAATAGGAGGCAAGGGCGGCTCTTATGTGATAGGCTGCACCTTTAGTCATCCCCTCCTATTCTCCTCTCTCCCTCTACACAAGAGTTATGAGATTTGTGGCTGCGATTGGAGGAGTATCACTGCACTCGATCAATTGTGTGGATACCGCTAGAGAGGAGGACATTTAACCTCTTTCATCCTCTCTATTTGGATATGTAAAAACAGGGATATACGATCTTTCTATGCACTAATCTTTGCACGATGATTTTGATATACATGGGAAACCATTTTTGTTTTGATCTTCCGTTGCGCATGTGATACTCCCACTAAGGTTTCCCAATAGTGGTATTAAAGCCAAGGTTGTTCGTGCAAAAGATTGGTTTTAAACTATGTGTGATGAGTTTGAATCGCGTAAAACTATTCTACGCATTCTTCCAACGAACACAGTGCCCGCAAGCAAGTTGCCTATGGCCGAAGGGGGCGACTACCTGCAAGCAAGTTGCTTGTAGAGATGGTTGCCCATGGCCAAGCCGTCTATGGCCAGCCCGCTACAGGGGTGGCCATGCCCCGTGGGTAGGCCCCTAGGGGCGAGGCCCGTACACAGGGGTGATCGCCCGAGGGTAGCGGCGCCCGCCCACCCATTGGAGCAACAGCGCCCGCCCTCGGGGACGGTCGCCCATGGGCAGAGACAGTCGGTGGCGGCCCGTAGCGTTGCCACCTACGCAGGGGTGACGACAGCAGCTGTTGGAAGGGGCAAAGGGTTAGGGTTTTCTTTTCCATGATAAAAGGACTATTCTACCCCTCAGAATTTATGAAATTATGAGGTATATCATTTTTTACAGAATTTAATAATATACTCTCGACCAAACATACAATATCCTCATGTCAATGGTGACATCTCTATATCATAAGCATGATCTCGATCACGTAGATAGGTGAGCCTCGAGTGACTCGATCAACTCAACCTATGTCATGATTCAATTTCTTTCTATAACGATGGAAGGCCATGTTGGTCAATCTTATTGTCTCACGCTCTTCGAATTAATATTATCATAGGAGAGGTTTTTATTTTGTATCGATCTTCTAATATATCGTGTCACACATATATATATTTAATATATATCTACACTACATGTAAATATATATATATATATATATATATCTAGTAGGTGTATAACACATATCATATATGCAAACCACACCCGATGATCATGAGCTATCACCTAATATGATTAAGCCCGAGCCAATGGGGTCTAACCACTCACAATAGGATCTTTGTGTGCATCGACGCATCTCCATGTCTTGTGATCGTTGATCTCGTCATCATTAGTTCTGTCATATCATCACTACATCACCATTTGTTGTGATCTCCCGCCACAGCATCATGGGTCCCGTTGTCACATCCACGCTCTCATCGTACCTCTCTATGTAATTATAAAATAATCACAGACACGCAGACCCGATAATAAACGAGAAAAATAAAAGGCTCGAAGACCCTAAAAATAATAATAATTATATATACACACATCACATGGCTCATGATCATCCATCCACATCATACATCACATGTACACATCACCATGTAGGATTACTATATATTAATTAATTAAACTATTTAATTAATTATTTTTAGAAATCAGGATATTCTAGAAATTTCTAGAATTGTCAAGGGTATTTTACCCATCGGGTGCAAATGGATCTTTAAGAAGAAGATCGAAGTAGATAAAAATGTAGAGACCTATAAGGCAAGGCTAGTGGCGAAAGGATATCGTCAAAGGCAATGAGTTGACTATGACGAAACCTTCTCACTTGTAGTCATGCTTAAATCCATCAGAATTCTTCTGGCTATTGCAGTACACTATGACTATGAGATCTAGCAGATGGATATGAAAACCACATTCTTCAATAGCAACCTCAAGGATGAGATATATATAATACAACTAGAGGGATTCACATCCATAGAGAGTCTAGATAAAGTATACACATTGCTTAGGTCCATTTATGGATTGAAGTAAGCTTCCGAAGTTGGAATATAAGATTTGATAACACGATCAGATCTTATGACTATATTCAGAATGAAGATGAACCTTGTGTATATAGGAAGGTAAGTGGGAGTGCTATCACCTTCTTGGTGTTGTATGCGGATGATATCATAATCATTGGTAATGGTGTAGGAATGTTTTCCATAATAAATGCTTGACCATCTAGAAACTTTTCTATGAAGGACTTAAGGGAAGCATCTTATATTTTGGGATTCAGATTTATAGAGATAGATCCAAAATGATACTTGGCTTGTCCTCGTCTAGGTACATAGACTTCATTGTCAAAAAGTTTAGCATGGAGAATTCCAAGAGATGCCTCATACCGATGAGACATGAAATATCACTTTCTAGGAGTATGTCCCCAAATACTCCTAAAGAAAGGGCAGACATGGATATGATACTCTATGCCTCAGTGATAGGGCCTATCATGTATGCTATTGTATGTACCAGGATTGACATAGCGCATGCACTGAAACTCATGAGCAAGTATCAGGCAGATCCAGATTTAGAACACTAGAAGACAGTAAAGTGTATCCTTAAGTACTTGAGAAGGACTAATGATCTTTTAATGGTATATGGAGGAGGTAGCCTATAGGTTGAGGGCTACAGAAACTCAAGTTTCCAGTCCAACATTGATAATAGCAAGTTGAATTCAAGATATGTTTTCACCCTGAATGGAAGAGCAATAAGCTGGAAGAGTTTCGAGTAAGATACTATTGCTGACACAACCACAAAAGCATAATACATTACTACAGCGGAGGCAACAAAGGAAGGGGTGTGGGTGAAGAAGTTCATCAAGGATTTGGGAGTCGTACGAAGTAGCGTAGAGTTGATTCCTATGTATAGCGTGCTGGTTAAAGGTGCCCTGTAAGTCAATCACGCGAGTGATGGAACGTGTGACACACTGCGTAATCTTTTTGCTTATGATTAATATTGGTATATTCTCACATTATATTATATGTAGCATATATATTATGATATCCTTAGTTCTGTGTAATGGGAATCAGATTGTGATGAGATCACGATAATGAGATCGATTCATCTTTAAACATAGATCCTAAATAATCTCGGTCATATGTTACTCAAGAGGGACATCGAGATAACCGGACAAACCGGTGTACTATAAACTCGTCCATATGATGGAGGCGGCTGGTCTCATAGCCACTTGTGTGGAGACACTAAGGATATAGTACAGGTGCTCATTGGAGAATGAGTTCACTGATTGATCCGCTTATGGAATATTGTATGGTTAATGATACCTAATATTAGACAGTGATTCCATAGTCCCAGTTATGTATCTTGTCCTTAGACTTGAGACACCAAGGATGCCTTGTATGAGTACTCATTTCTTTGACGCCAGACTTACAGGTTTGGAAAGCTCCAGATCTGGTACAACTGGTTATCAGGATTGGTAGCCAACCTTACGAAGGCAATTGAGTGTCAATAGAGGATTATCCACTCTCGGTATCACAAGAGGAATATCTCATATGTGCTTGCTTAGACAAATCTCTAGCCAACGTCATTCGGATTGAGAGAGAAGGAGTTCTCCAGTAGAATCCGATTAGAGTAAGACAAACTGATTCCGTATGTGACCTGACAATACCATATCCAATATACGATCTTTGGGATATTATTTGGATGAGGGATTATAGATATATGGTAACTATGGATAGACAGGTCCGATGGATTTGATCCCCCCTGTACCGTTTGGGGACTATGGCGTAGTGGCCTAGTACGTCCATAGTCGATGAGTCGAGTGAATTATTATGGGGATAATAATTCACTATATCATAAGGAGTTCTGATGGGAGTGACTCACGGCCAGCTCGGTATCGAGCCTAGAGTGTCACACACATATGGTGGATGCTTCAGCGAATAGAGGATTAGATGAAGATCCAATTAGCCCCTATTCTTATTAGATGAGACCCTATGTTGATGGGCTCCTTGATTAAGGCTCAATTATAGGCCTAAGGAGATTATTGGATAGAGATCCAATAACGCAAGGTTAGTGGGTTATTGGATGGAGATCCAATACCCACTAAGGAAGGAGCCCTAGGGTTTTGGTGGCTCTCTATAAATAGGAGGGGAGACTTAGGGTTGATAGGCTACAGCCTTAGCCACCACCTCCTATTCTCCTCTTTCTATCTGAGCAAAAGTTACAAGTTCATATTAGAGGAGTTTCGCTGTAGAGATCCATCGTGTGGATACCGCTAGAGAGGAGGACACTTAACCTCCTTCATCTTCTCCATCCGGATATGGAATACAAGGATATACGATCTCCCTAGGTAAAATCAATCTCTCACACATCGTAATTTTTTTGGTTTTTGCGGTTTTTCTCGCGACCCCAATCTTTTGCACGACGATTTGATCTGCGTGGGAAACTGATTTTTGTTTTGATTTTCGCTGCACATGTGATGCACCCGCTATAGGTTTCCCAACATAGCAACACCAACAGAGCGATAACTCTAGTAAGGGAACCCAGGTCTCATCAGAATTATTTTGAGGAGGTTCCAACTGCTTAGAGATATCATAACCCATAAAGATATAGCAATGGAAAGAGTTACATCCAAAAATAACATTGTAGATCCATTGATAAAGTTGTTGGCTCAATTGTCTTTGAGTGTGATAGGGGTCTAATAGGGATCAGATACATAGGTGATTAACTGTAGGTCAAGTGGGCGATTGTTGGTTACAGGTGCCCTGTAAGCCAATCACGTAAGTGATGGCACATGTGACACGCTACATAATCTCTTTACATTATTATCATTAATATATTTTCATATTATATTATCTATTGAATATATATATTATGATATTCTTGGTTCTGTGCAATGGGAATCAGATCATAATAAGATCATGATAATGGGACCGATTCGCTTTTAAAAATAGATCCTAAATAATCCCTATCATAGGTTGCTTGAGAGGGACATCGAGACAACTGGACAGAGCAATGTACTATATACCCATCCATATGATAGAGGTTGCTGGTCTCAAAGCCACTTGTATGGAGACACTAAGGATACAATACATGTGCTCATTGGAGAATGAGTTCACTGATTGATCCGCTTATGGAACATTGTATGGTTAATGATATCTGACGTCAAACAACGATTCTGCAGTCCTATTTGTGTATCTGATCCTTAGACTTGAGACACTAATAATGTCTTATTTGAGTACTCATTTCTTTGATGCCAGACTTATAGGTTTAAAAAGTTACAGATCTGGTACAAATAGTTATCGACATTGGTGGCCAACCTTATGAAGAATATTGAGTGTCAATAGATGATCATCCGCCCTCGGTATCATGAGAGGAATATCATGTATGCTCTCGCTCAAGTAAATATATGATCATGTTAGACAGATTGAGAGAGGAGTTCTTCGAGAGAATCTGATTAGAGCGAGACTAGACAGATTCCATTTGTGGCCTGATAGTACCATACCCGATATGCAATCTCTAGGATATTAGATTGATGAGAGACTATAGATACATGGTAACTAAGGACAAACATGTCCAATAGATAAGATCTCTTGTATCGTTTAGGGACTATGACATAGTGACTTAGTACATCCAAGTCGATAAGTCGAGTGAATTATTATGAGATAATAATTCATTGAATCAGAAGGAGTTATGACATAGAGGACTCATGTCCAACTTGGTATTGGGCTTAGAAGGTCACATATATATGATGGATGCTTCAGCAAATAGAGGATTGAATATAAATCTAATTAGCTTTTATTCTCATTAGATAAGACCGAACATTGATGAGCTCCTTACATGAGGCCCAATTAGAGGCCAAAAGAGATTATTGGATAGAGATCTAATAATCCAAAGTTAGTGGATAAATGGATGAAGATCTAATACCCACTAAGTAGGATATCCTAGGATTTTTGGTGGCTCTCTATAAATAAAAGGTAGCGGCAGCTCTTATGTGATATGCTACACCTTTGGCCGCCCCCTCCTATTCTTCTCCCTCCCGCTATGGCGATCCATCATGTGGATACCGTTAGAGAGGAGGATGTTTGACATTCTTCATTTTTTTTATTCGGATCTGAAAAAATAAGAATATACAATCTCTTACATGATATGATTTTTGGTTTTGTGACTTTTTACACATCAATCTTTGAACGATAATTTTGATCTATATGGGAAATCGATTTTGTTTTGAGCTTTCGTTGTGCACTCTCCTCCTCTTCTAGTTACTTGCCCTCTCCTCCTTCTCTCCCCTCCATCTTGGTTGCTTGCCATCTCCTCTCCTTCCCCATTGCCCACCCTTCTCCCTCCTCCCATTTTCTTCCTCATTGTCTCCTCCCTTCCCCATTTCCCCTTCCTTTCTACCTCCTCCGGTATCCACCACCAATGGCGCCTTGCGATGAGAACAAAAGGTGATGGTGGTGGGTGGATGACGAAAAATAATAAGAGATGGGGATAATAAAGGAGCGATAGTTTAAGGACTGTTTTAATCATTCCCTTATTTTGAGAAAAACCAAGTGGTACAATTTGAAAAAAATCCAAAATATGAGTATTTTTTTTAAAAAATCAACCTATATATATTAGTATTATTTATTATTCTTTTTATATATAATATAAAATTATAATATATATTTTAAAATAGTTTCATAAAAAACCTATAGTTTGACCATTTGACGCGTGATCCACCAGTCCATGCATGGATAACAAAATTTGATTGAATGGCTCGATTTACCTTACCCATCCCTAGAGCATGCGTACGCACAAAGCAGCCGTTATAAATCTACGACCAGTCTTTTTTTGGTGTCGAGCTACAAAATATGGGCATATTTGGATCAAAACGGCCCAACCCATCAACAGCCTATATTGACGCCCCCCTCGATCACCACCGTCCGTGGGAATCGTACCACAACGAGCCCTCGGAGTTCTGCTGCTCCGTTCGGGCCTCCTCGCCCTATTCCGCTCGATCGGATTTAAGAACGAAGGAGATGAGATCCTTCCATCCAGGCGCCTCCAAAGCCCCCATGAAATTTAGAATGTGAGTTCCCTCTCGATTTCCTCATTTTATTTCTTGTCTTTACTTGTCCTTTTTTCAGTTTTCATCTTTTTTTCCCTTCATTCCTTCGATTTCTAGATGGTTGAGGCCGGTTTGTTATCTACTCTCGATTTTTAAGAGGAATTCCTTCTATTTGTGTTAATTTTGAGATTGTGTTGCGCTTGTGGGCTTCTTTTTTCCCTTGTTGTTGGTCGCTTGTATTCACTCACTCGTGAGATGTGTTTGTTTCTGATTGCTGATGGCAGGCCAACAGCGGAGAATTTCGTGCCCATTCGCTTGGATTTGGATATCGATGGTCAGCGCTTCAAAGATGCCTTCACTTGGAATCCTAGTGGTATTTTTTCTTCTGCTCTCATTACGATCTGCCCTGAATGTTCATCTATAATTTGTTTGATGTGCGCTTGATATAAATCATCTGTATCTATTATTAATTGGATAATCCAACTCTAATTCATGTGTTATTATTTCAGTATTTGTTATCTAGAACTGCTGAGACCTTATTGACTCAGTGACCAACTTGGAAGTAACTTCCTTAATATTGTGCAATTCTTAAGAGTATACCTCATAATAACCTGTTAATTCTGTTTTTATTCAAACAAAAATATTTCTATGACACCGGCTTAAAATGTCTCAACCCTTTTGGTTACAAAAAATTACTATTTGATGTGTGCTTTATAGGGCACAATTATTTTGTAATTTCTTTGGTAATCTGATACACTGTAGTTTTAAAGTTGTCAATGGGCTCCACTATAGACCTCATGCTTCTTTATCACCATGCAGGTAAAGGGTTATGCAAAAACAACCACAGAAAAAGAGATCTCTCATGGGATATGATCAATCATATGACATCCCTAGTTCTTTAAGATTAAGGGGTTAAGGACTGTTTGAATCATTCCCTTATTTTTTTCTTTATATCATTGTCTATGGGTTAAGGACTGTTTTAATCATTCCCTTATTTTTTTCCTTAATCATTGTCTATGTCTAATGCTGTGGTGGATGATGAACATTGCAAAAATGGTGCCAATTTGGCCAAATTTGGTGGTTATAGTCAATAGCAATTACATTTTCTCTTATTTTTCAAGGTTATGGTCTTAGGCTTTTTTTTTTGCTTCTCCTCTATCTTGGATTCACTATTGTCTTCTTCTATTGCTTTTGCTCCTTCTGCTCTCTTTTGTTTCTTCTTTTAAGGCTGTCAAATTGGCCTGAACTGGTCAAAATCAGTCAGCTTCTGTTGAGTTTGAACGATTCTATTCTATTCTGGTTAAATTTTAGCTATTAGGATGAGAAATTAGGATGACCTAGAATAATACTAGTACTGATTGGGTGTATCTATTGGAATGTGCACTATAGACTGATATTGATGTAATATATAGTATTATCATATTGATATTTGTTTATCATTCACTAACAATTGTATAATCAAAACACAACTTACAATCTGTTTTTTTACTTTGGTCAAAGCATTTCAGTTGCAGTTGAATGTCAGTTGATAAGTAAATCCATGGGTTTTGGAGACCTTTACTTTTTGCTCCTATATAAGGTATTCTAGGGAACCTTTAACATATATTTAAACCATGTAAGAGTATAGGACTTTTTACATTGCTGTTTATGCTGACTGAATTGTTCTTGTCCACTCAATTATAAGAAAGTCCTGTTAATTACTTCTGTATTCGCTAAGGAATTTTGCTTTGAATAAGGTCGACTGCTTTAGCTGATGATGTCTTATGTTCAGTTGTAGTATTGTGTGATACATGCTGTGTGTGTTGAAAATAGATCACTTTCAGTTTCTACTAGTATGTAGACATGAAGTCATAATTAACATTGCAGTGATGGATTCGTTGTTTACCAAGTATCATCTACTTATCTGCTTACCAACGTTGAAATTGTTCATGAGTTATATGTAGTTGTATTTACTCATTCCTTTTTGGTTTTACACTTAAAGATCCTGACTCGGAAGTGATCAATTTTGCTAAAAGGACAGCGAAGGATCTCAAACTACCTCCAACATTTGTTATCCAGATTGCTCAATCCATTCAAGTAACTTTATTGTAAATTATTTACTTGCTTTTGACCTTGTCTTCAATTGCATAAGAAAAAGGTGGTGAATTTCTTTTCTCAGGAAATAGGTTGCAACGTAAGCTGCAGACACAGGATAGAAAAGATCATTTACCCCTCAGAAATGTATTCCTTAGTTTAACTCTCTGTTTTTCTCTACTGTTTGACTAGTATCCTGACTATTTTTATTCAACTTCACTTACAATCACTCCAGATCTTATCAAGCTCGGCACATGGGATAGAAAATATCATTTATCCCCTAGAAATAGGAAATTTTTCTTGGTTTCTTTTTCTCTCTATTGTTATTGTTTGTGTAGTATCTTGATTATCTTCAATTTAATCACTCCAGAGCTTATCATTTAGCTTCCTTTAATTTATTTGCAACACTGCATATTGATATAGGACAATTTAAAAGGTGATAAGCTTAGGGGTCTTGTGGCAAAAGAGTTGGTAATAAGATGAAAAGAAAAAAAGTGACAAAGCAAGGGGGGAACAACAAAGCACATTGTGAGAGAAACATTGTTTCACCCTCCTAATTTGTTTGACTTGATTGTGAAGTTGATCACAAGTCTACATTTTAGGGTAGCTCTAACAATGTTAGACTTTCTGCTGTTTGGGATTTAGAAATTCTAGGAATGGTGGAAGTTACACAGTAGTATATTTAGGAGAAGAGAGGAGAGAAAGATAAAGATACAAATAGAATACTTTTGGACTTGCTCCAAGCCTTCTGAATTGACATCGGTGTGAAGATTGTACCTTTGCGCCACTCACACGTGTGAAAAGAAACTCTTACATTCATTTAGTAACTTAAGATCCCATTATAATCTCTTTGCGCTTTTTTTATAGGTTTCAAGTACAAGAAAAAATAATAAAATTCATTCACACAAAGCTAATCAAGCATGCCAAGGTCCCAAAATGCTTGAGGCACTAAGCGCTCACCCAAGCGAAGCGAAACAATGTTTTACAATTGATATTAAAATTTAAAAATATATAATACAATTGATAAATATGATTATATAAATAAAAATATGATATTAAATTAAAAAGATCTAAAGTACCAAGGCACATTATTCATCTTCTAGTGACAAAAATGTCAAGAGGCTCAAAATAATAAAGTTTTACATCAAATTTGATTATCACTATAATCAATATCGTCATGCTCAAACATATCATCTTTCTCTTCCCCTCATCCATCTTCATCAAAATAGGTTTTCTCATCTTCGACAATGGCAAGAGATGAACATGAGGCTTTTGTACTCATTTTTGCCTTTATTATTTGTTTTATATATGTCTATAATTTTTCAACACTTGAGGCTTTTGCTATATCTCTCCATATGAAGCTGTCATATTCAAATACAAGCTCATCTTCAGCATCTTGCAAGTTCGCGCCCATTTCCTTTGCTAATCATTCATTTGAATCATCAATGTTTTGTAATGAGATTGGATCAATATTATTTTGCAAATCATGACGAGCCTTAAATTCTTGATTATACTTTATATAAACCAGATTATGCAATTATTGATGTTCTAATCGATTTTTTCTCTTTGTGTGAATCTGTTATGCTATATAATTTAAAATATATTAATACATCTATCTAGAAAAGAATATATTTATTAAAATAAAAAAATTTTGTGATCCTTACATGCTTAATGACACTCTAGTTTTGCTCAGCACTACAAGTCAAACTAAGAATTTTGATAGCCACTTGCTATAAGTTTAAGGCGGAATTTCCAAATAGACTCCACTATTCAACTGTAAAATTTATTTTATTATTAATAATAACATACTATATATGAAATTAATTATATAAATTTATAAATGTTCGAGGATGTAGTTGCCATAAATCGAACTACAATTGGAATTTCAAAAAAACCATTGGTTTTCTTATAAAGAAAATTCACATATGATTTTATCTTGTATCTCAAGGCTTGGAACCAATCTTGCAATGTACTTGTATAACTCATTTATAACTTATGCATCGAACTTAATAGAGGTGTTTATATAAAAGAATTCATAGTTGCAATAATATCATGCTACATATAATTAGTGATGTTGACAATTTCATGTTTTGTCAATGATTGTAAATATTTTCTTATACTTTTCTTCATTTCCATACAAAAGACTTTTGAATCATTTCATTTGCTCTATCCATAGCCTCATAAATATATCCCATTGTAGTCTTCTTTTCATTATCTGTTAATAGAATGAATTGAACAAGAGGGTCTATTACCTTTAATATATAAACTATGAGATTCCAAAAGGACGACATTAAGATGATATCATTGGCCCACTTGCCCTTCACTTCGTTTGCTTATTTGCGTATCACCTATTTCTCCGAGGTAAACATGCTTCTCAAGTTATGTTTTTGACGATAAATGCTTTGTAATTTCAAGAAGGAAGTAGCAAATCGCGTGATATTATATCTCGCCAATTCCTTGTTACTTGTGAATTCTCTTATCATATTTAAAGTTCCAATATGATTATAAAGAAATCCAACAACAAAGATTTCCCTTTCTAAAGTCTTCTTGATGCTAGGAATCTTTCAAATATCTTCCAACATTAAATCAATGCAATATACAACACATGGAGTCGAATATAAGTGTTTTCTTTTTTGCTTCAAGCAAGGTCTGCAATATCGGGTCGTACTGTCTGCTACCAGAGCGATACCGTCGATTGGGGCTATTTTTGCCCCGTTATCACCCGAAATCTACCGTCAGCGATCGATTTTGAGCGATAGCAGTCGAGGGAGAAAGAAGAAGAGGAACACATACTTGGAGTTCGTCGATTCGTCGCCCGTGGCGCCCGCGCGATCCGTTGCTCGCGGGTGATTTCTTCTCCCACTGTCACAAACGGTCGTCGCTCAACCGCAACTCTTCGCTCAGCGAACCGTTCGTTTGTTTGCTTGTACATATGTTTGGCAGCGTGTTTTGCCTTGTTTTTATGTGATTTTGCCTCAGAAATGCTAGCAGAAACAATCTGTAAGGCTGCAGAACGATCGCTCGTTGTGCGAAGCCAAAATAGGCCAAAACAACCAAGTTTTGGGTCGTTTTTGTATGCTGCGGCGACCTGGCTGAGCGACGCAAAACGTCAGCCATCTCAGCCCACTGGAACCCCCCGAGTGGCACAGGGCTGGATGGGACTTTGGGATAGTAGTCGGGCGCGAGCATTCAAACGAAATTGAAGTGTTTTGCGCCCGACACCCTTGGGAACCGTCGTTTGTGGACTTGCGACCGTTCTTACAACCCTCTAAAGTCCTGTTTTGCTCTTTTTCTCTCTTTTTCTGTTGCACTTAAGGTGTTCGACGAATTGCTTGTAAGAGTTGCCCTCTTTGCGAGACGTCGGGACTTGTGCGTCGCTTGTCTTCAAAACTAATCAATCTCTCATTTTGCAGGTCCTTTGGACCGACACGAGGTTGCAAGTGGGCTGACCCTTTGCGGGCAAATACGCCTCGACATTTTCATGACTTAGGAAATTTTAACTAAGTCTGAAACTGTTGGCAAAGGTTGCTTTGTGACTAAGACAATTCCAGCTAAGTCTTCAAAGTTGCTGCTAGGGTGCCGTACGGCTTAGGCAAATTCAGCCAAGTCCGTGACATTGTGGTGTCAGAGCAGGCAAGCAATTCGAACAAGCAAGCGAAGAAGATTCGCAAGCTCGCTATGACGAAGCACCGTGGTGAATCGAGCAAGATGGGGCAAGTCAGACCTTTGCCTTAAGCAGCCGCAGGTGGGCTGCGAGTGCAAACTCGCTTGCAAATTGCTGGAGCCGCTCATGAGGAGCGCGACAGTGAACAAGACGAGCGTGAAGTTGGGTACTCTCCGCGAGCGGAGGAGGCACAATCTGATGCGCCAACTGGGAAAAGGAGCCACAAAGAGAGACTTTCAACGGTGGAAACCGCCTCGATGTTCTTGAAGCGACCTTGGAGGAACTCTACCAAGGCCAAGGAAGGCTCCTTGGGGTAGAGAGCTCACAAGAAGAAGCTGAATCTCCGATCGACAGGGTTGAGTCCCTGGTCGATCGACTAACGGAGGACACTAAATACTCCGTACAACATCTACATGAAGTTGTAGCGGAACTCACGGCCAAAGTGACGTTGCTTACTAGAACTCTTAATGCGGGAGGGAACAACACCTGTGCTACACCGCCACAAAACTTCAGGGCACCAGAGCCGCATTGCTACGGGGGCGCCATAGATGCCAAATAGCTCGAGAATTTTTCTGTTCGACATGGAACAATATTTTCGTGCTACGAGACTCAATTCGCAGATGTAAAACTTTGATGGCGAACCCGTTGGGAAGAGATCCAGCAAGGTCGATGTCGAGTGGATACATGGGAAGACTTGAAGTGTGAGTTGAGGACTCAGTTTTTGCTCGAGAACACAGAGTTCGTCACAAGGAAACTGAGACAACTCCGCCAAAGTACTTCCATCCGAGACTATGTGAAGCAATTTTCGACACTGATGTTAGATATACAAGACATGTCCGAAAAGGATAAACTATTCAGCTTCCTCGATGGCTTAAAGCCATGGGCACAACAAGAACTAAATCGGAGGAATATCACCGATGTGGTCAGGGCAATTGCAGTCGTAGAAAGGCTAACTGATTTCGTTTCTTCGGAGGACTTGGGAAAGAAGAAATAATCCCGGGGAAATCACCCAACAAAATACTCTCGTGCAAAGGAGTCTGAGGGCGAACAAAAAAAAAAGAGCTTCTACAAGGGATCAAGCTCGAAAGGCAAAGCCCCGAAATCTGGCGGATGCTTCTTGTGCGAAGGACTGCACATGGTGAGGGAGTGCTTGCAAAAGTAGAAACTCAACGCTTTAACGACATCAATACACCCCCACAAGTCGGACAAGGGCAAAGCTGTCGCCCTTAGTTCGAGCAGTTCTGAATCCAGCAGCGACGATGAGGAGTCGCAAGGACCCCGAATGGGAGCGATGCGCTTGTTGAATGCATTGTGGGGTCAAGTGGGGGAGAATGTAAAGGCAAAGCCATTAAAGGCAGTGAGCAGCAAGCTGATGTATGTGGACATCAAACTAAATAGCCGAACAACCCGAGCAATGGTGGACACAGACGTTACCCACAATTTTATTGTCGATTCGTGAAGCAAAGTGACTTGGACTTATCTTGGAGAAGAACCCAAGTCGTATGAAGGTTGTGAACTCGGAGGCTCGCGGATCTCCGGACTAGCAAGCAAGGGGGGGTCCCTATCAAGATTGGAACGTGGAGTGGATGCACAAAAATGATGGCGGTGCCATTGGATGACTTCCAAGTGATTCTTGGAATGGAGTTCATGCACGCGGTGAAGTTGGTGCCGATGTCGTTCCTAAACTCTCTATGTCTAATGGGAGGCGACGACCCCTGTGTGGTTCCAGTCTCTCGAGGAGGAAACAAGGACCCACAGCAAATATCGGCACTATAATTAAAGAAAGGGGTACAAAAAGGCGAATTGATTTTCGTGGCTGCTGTGAAGTTAGAACCACTTGACGGGGAGGCAATTCACGAACCTGCTTCGGTGGCGAACGTTCTGAAGGAGTTCACAGACGTCATGCCACATGAGTTGCCGAAGACTCTACCTTCACGCAGAGGCGTGGGTCATAATATTGAGTTGGAGCCGGGAGTTAAGCCTCCAGCGAGACCACCATACCGCATGGCCCCTCCAGAGTTGGCAGAATTGAGGAAGCAGTTAGATGAACTGCGAACGGTGGTCTCATCCGCAGTTCAAAGGCACCATTTGGAGCTCCAGTTCTCTTCCAAAAGAAACAAGATAAGAGCCTCCGATTATGTATCGACTATCGAACCCTGAATAAAGTGATAATGAATAATAAATATCCTATTTCGCTCATCGCGGATTTATTCGATCAATTGGGCAAGGCAAAGTATTTCTCCAAACTCGACCTTCGGTGGGGGTACTGACAAGTGCGCATTGCAGAAGGGGAGGAGGCGAAGACTACCTGTCTGACCAGGTATGGAGTGTTTGAGTTCTTGGTGATGCCTTTCGGCTTAATCAACGCTTTAGCCATATTCTGTACTCTAATGAACCAACTATTCAAGGAATATTTGGACAAGTTTGTAGTCGTCTATCTAGACGATATAGTCGTCTATCTAGACGATATAGTCGTCTATCTAGACGATATAGTTGTCTATAGCCAAACACTTGAGGAGCATATTGAGCACCTTCGGACAATCTTCAAAGTTCTCAGGGAGAACACTTTGTTCGTAAAGAGGGAGAAGTGCTATTTTGCTCAGACGGAGATTCTGTTCTTGGGGCATCAAATCAGCAATGGTTCTATCCGAATGGACAAGTCCAAGGTGCAAGCTGTGGTAGACTGGTGAACACCAAAGAAGGTGCTAGAGTTAAGATCCTTCCTTGGGTTCGTCAACTATTATCAGCGCTTCATAGCTGGATATTCGAAGCGCGTCGCTCCACTGACAAAGTTGCTAAAGAAAGAGCAGTCATGGAGATGGTCAGACAAATGTGAAGCGATATTCCAGGACCTAAAGACTGCTATATTGGAGGAACCAATACTCAGATTACCAGACCATGGGAAGTCTTTCGAAGTCTATACATATGCTTCTGATTTTGCTATTGGGGGAGTACTTATGCAAGAGGGTCATCTAGTGGCCTACGAGAGTCGCAAGCTCAACGAGACCGAGCAGCGATACCCAGTGCATGAAAAAGAGATGACAGCGGTGGTCCACTGTCTACGAGTCTGACGACACTACCTTTTGGGAGTAGCATTTGTACTAAGGACGGACAATGTCGCATTGAGTTACTTCCAGACTCAAAAGAAGTTATCCCCGAAACAAGCACGGTGGCAGGACTTCTTGGCCGAGTTCGACATGGTAATGGAGTACAAACCTGGAAAGGCAAATGTCGTGGCCGATGCATTGAGTCGGAAAGTTGAATTGGTAAATGCTATACAGTTGGAAGACAAGGCAAGGCACGGGGATGGTAAATGCTATACAATTGGTAAAATGCACTCCAACTTTCTTTCCAGGATCGGGGATGGACTGTACAGTGATCCTCAGGCAGTAACCCTGATGCAACTCATTAAAGAAGGCAAGGCACGACGATTTTGGGTCTAGGAGGGACCCATCTATACTAAAGTGAATAGAGTTTATGTTTCGCGAACGGACAATTTGAGGCGTGAACTCTTGAAAGAGTGCCATGATTCCCTTTGGGCTAGACATCCGGGCATTCACCGAACAATGGCTCTCGTGGAGAGGGCCTTCTATTGGCTAAAGATGGAGACCGATGTGGAGGATTATGTTCGAACATGCCTTGCCAACAAGACAAGGTAGAGCAGCGGAAGCCGGTGGGACTTTTGGAGCCGCTGCCCGTACGTGAAAGGCTATGGGAGAGCATCTCTTTAGACTTCATATCAAGCTTGCCGGCAGTAGGGGGACTCGGATCGATACTCGTGGTGGTCGATCGATTTTCAAAATATGCAGCATTCATTGCTGCACCCCTACATTGTTCAGCAGAAGAAGTGGCCAAGTTGATGATGAAGCATGTGGTGAAGTATTGAGGAGTCCCGCACAACATCATTAGTGATCGAGATTCGCGGTTCTTGGGAAGATTTTGGACTCAACTCTTCAAATTGCTAGGGTCCAAGTTATACTTCTCCACAAGCCTCCACCACCAGACGGATGGCCAGGTTGAAAGAGTTAACTCACTCTTGGAGCAGAATCTCCGGCACTACGTGAGTGCCAACCAACGAGATTGGGTGAAGCTATTGGACATAGCCAAATTCTCTTACAACTTGCAGTGGAGCTTTGCGTCCAATAAGAGCCCCTTCGAGATTATCACAGGACAACAATCGTCGACTCCTCACACATTGGCTATTTGTTATATATGGGGAGTAGTAGCATATCACTTTACAAAGGAATGACATCTAAATGCAGATATTACTCGGGCCTACTTGGAGAAGGCGACCAAAAAGATGAAGAAGTGGGCAGACTTGGGAAGGCGACCACAAGAGTTTAAAGTTGGTGACTTGGTGTTGGTGAAGCTCCAATTAGCATCACTTAAGTTCTTTAGGCACAGAGTGCACAAAGGATTGGTGCGCAAGTATGAAGGCCCTTTTCCAATTATCAGCAGGGTAGGCAACGTCTCCT
The DNA here is from genome assembly GCA_029747655.1 of Ensete ventricosum. Classification (NCBI taxonomy): domain Eukaryota; kingdom Viridiplantae; phylum Streptophyta; class Magnoliopsida; order Zingiberales; family Musaceae; genus Ensete; species Ensete ventricosum. The sequence continues at coordinate 34,731,150 of JAQQAF010000007.1, forward strand.
ACAAGTTGCAACTGCCGGCATGGTTCAAAATTCACAATGTCTTCCATGCAAGCAACTTGAAAGCCTACCGTTCAAATCTGCAAGATGCTTCGCGAAATATTTTAACTCGACCTTCAATCAGAGCCTCCTACGAGAAGCAAGTTGAGACTATTCTGGCGGATCGCAAGACTAAGCAACCCAGCGGAGCAGGACAAACTGAGTACTTGGTGAAGTGACAAAAGCTTCCCCAAACAGAAGCCAGTTGAGAGCCATAAGATGCCCTACGACATGAAGAAGCCTGCGTAAAAGCCTACCAACAAGCGTCGATAGTTTAAGTGGGGGAGAATGTCACGAACGGTCGTCACTCAACTGCAACTCTTTGCTCAACGAACTGTTCGTCGCTTTTGTTTGCTTGTATAAATGTTTGGCATCGTGTTTTGCCTTGTTTTTATGTGATTTTGCCTAAGAAATGCAAGCAGAAACAGTCTGTAAAGCTGCAGAACGATTGCTTGTTGTGCGGAGCCAAAACAACCCAGTTTTGGGTCGTTTTCGCGTGCTACGGTGACCTGGCCGAGCGACGTAAAACGTCAGCCATCTCAGCCCTCTGGAACCCCCCGGGTGGCACAGGGCTGGATGGGGCTTTGGGATAGTAGTCGGGCGTGAGCATTCAAAAGAAATTGAAGTGTTTTGCGTCTGACACCCTTGGGAACCGTCGTTTGTGGACTTGCGACCGTTCTTACAGCCCTCTAAAGTCCTGTTTCGCTCTCTTTATCTCTTTTTTTGCTACACTCAAGGTGTTCGACGAATTGCTTGTAAGAGCTGCCCTCTTTGCCAGACGTCGGGCCTTGTCCGTCGCTCGTCTTCAAAACTAATCAATCTCTCATTTTACAGGTCCTTCGGGACCGATACAAAGTTGCAAGTGGGCTGATCATTTGCGGGCAAATACGCTTCGACGTTTTTATGACTTAGGAAATTTTAACTAAGTCTGGAACTGTGGGCAAATGTTGCTTCGTGACTTAGGCAATTCCAGCCAAGTCTTCAAAGTTGCCGCTAGGGTGCAGCATGACTTAGGCAAATTCAGCTAAGTCCGTGACACCACGTAGGTAGAAGGAACGAGGCGACGTTCGGGTATCGTACCGAGCTGAGCTTGGTATGCCAGTACGGATCGGTATGACAATCCTTGGCTTCAAGTAATTTACCTAAGATAAAGGATAACAAAATTGATAAGACTTAGGAGTCACATAGTTCTTCTATTCAAAGTAGAGACATATAGTAATTAAAAGATTAAAAAATTCAAAAGATAAATCTTACTTGGATGATATTTTATTCATCAAATTCTTTCACAAACTTATTAAACAACTCATGTATCTTCTCCAAATTTCATAAAAGATGATGTATTTATTGACTTCATAAACATGGTTCATAAAGTATAGTTGACCATAAAATTAATTATACTTCCGTGTCTCCTATCGATCCAAGTATTTGACATAATAGAGCAACCATGCTATACCCATGATTCTTTATGACCCTTTAATAAGTCATTTGTATAAACCAACTCTTTTTTTGGTAATAGAACTTGCAATCAAGGTTCGCCGTACCGGTCCGTACCGGTATACCGAGTTTTGGTCGATACGGTACACGGTACCGAGCGGTACATACAGTGTGTATCGCTTGGTACAGAAAAAATAATATTTTAATCCCCTAAATACCTGAAAAATAGAAAAAAAAGATAGGTTAAAGTTTTTAAGATAAAAATAGATGTATATTTAGATAGGTTTAGCAAAACTAATGTTACATATCTTTTTCAAGCTTTAAAGAACAATCTTGTATAAGGTTTGTAATTTTGATCCATTACAGAGCGTCCATTTGTTAATATTGAATTATCTACATAAAAAATATTTAAATTGTTAAATTATTTCTTTACAACATAAACTTTATGATTTAAATGAATTAAATAATCATATACGTAGATATATCTGATTACTGATTCTACCACCAAAACGAACGACGAGCCTCCACGGGTGATGGATCGGGATCATCGATCCTGTGTATCTGCATATCTATATGATATGTTTGTCGAACCCAATCCTGAAATTGATCCCATGACATATTGTATTGATACACCGTATGCCATTGGTGCATCAATGTGGTGATGATTGTAGGTTGATCGTCATGAATTATATTTGTCTGAGGCGGCTCCTGAGGCATGTATTGGTGAATGTTGGAGCTTCTACTTTCGCTACTGACCTGTTGCTCCATATCATGTTGTTAATCGGAGAAGAATGACCAACTATCACTGTACTGTTGTTGGCCATAAGATTCTTCATAATACGACGGTTGTGAATATGATGAGCTTCGTTCTGTATCGACATCCTGTAGGCTCTGTCGCATCTGCTCAAATTCATCTACTGCCTTCCCCTTCCCCTTCCCCTTCCCTTTTCCCTTTCGTGCATAAACTTGACCAGTATCTTGTCGAGCTCCGTGATCTACGTCTTGGGTGGCAGTAAAATACGGCTCCTCTGTCCACGCACCACCCTCAACTTGTGTAGATGATACGTACGACTGTCCGGTGTCACCACCATTATCGGTTGACGAACTGCTATCTGTGTTTGTATTATGTCTCTGGACCGAGCGAGTTGCTGAATGCGATTGTGAAGGTATTTCGTCACCTGACTCTATTCTTTCCAACGCTGATGGTACTGCCTACCCCTTTTCTTTTGCCTTTGCACGCTGGGCGGTTGACTGCGACAATTGGGTGTCTGATGTTGTTTGACTCCTTCCGCCATGTTCTGACTGAGGGGGATTTTCCATTTGCTGGGGATTGGCTTCCTCTTCTTCTATTGCCTCGGTGATAAAACGCGAAGGACGTTGAGGATCTCCTGCCTCATCAAGTAGAGGATCATCTTGGTTCTCCGTAGCTTAGACCCACTCTAACATTGGCTCTGAATCTTCGTTGTATAATTGGATGTCAATGGGTTCAATCTCTGGTTCCTCTGGCTCCTTATCCAGCTCGGCACACCGTACCCTTGGCTGCATGTTATAATGAACATATACTAGTTTCTCCAATCGTCTATACGAGAGTCTGTTGTGGACCTTCGTGTGAATCAATGCGAATGTTGACCAATTACGTTTGCAACCACTATATGTCGTCGTTTGTGAAAGTACATGAATGACAACCTTCCTTAGATGTCATGCATCCCCTCCAAATTGTATCCACCACTCGATTGTAAAAAGATATAAATAAGATTGTATTAGCATAACAAATAATTAACATCAAAGATAATTGGTAAGCAATATGTGTAATTTGTTCTCACCAAGATCCATAGTGTAACGACACGATACAGCTATAACGTTGGAGAATGAACCAATTGTTTCTCGGAAATATCGACTCTCCGCAAGAGCCTCGGCTGCATCAATAGAGTTTGGCAAGATTCGATGTACAACATTTCTTAGTGCCATTAGTGAATCATGTTGCGTTCCGAGGGCATACCGATATTGAATTGCTGGGTTTAGATAATACGCTACAAGACATAATTTTGTTAATATAATTTTTTTATTATAAAAATATAAATTAAATTATTTTGAACACGAATTTACCTGTATTATAGATATCTTTATCCATATGAGCTTCAGTGCGACGATCAATGATTCGTACATACTGGTCAGTCTTAAAATCATCTCTGAATGCTTTCTTGACCTCCTCTCTTACTGAAATCAGCATATATTTAAGATACGACATCTGTGGACGCTTTTCTGAATCAACCTTATGGAGAATAATATAAAGTGGTTCAATACCTTTTATGATTTCAGCCACAGTCTCCCAAAATCTAGAGGAAAGAATGACTTTTTCCATCTTCTTTCCATCGCTCGATTTCGGATATTTGGAATCGAACCACTCTTGTGAGGTGACCATGACCTTCAAGCCATTCCTCTTTTGCTGCAATGACTTTAATGCAATGAAATTAGTAGCAAACCGAGTGACTCCAGGTCAGAGTATCTCGCTGTTTACGTACTTTTGCATTAAACTGTGGACCCAGTGATGATTATATATAAACTTTGTTATTGACTGTGCTCGAGCTATACACTTCTTGACTATGTCCAACTCGCCAATATCTTTCAGCATTAGATCTATGCAATGAGCTGCACATGGAGTCCAAAATAATGTTGGTCTTTTTTTCATTAATTGTAAACCAGCTCTTTTGAAATTTGCTCCGTTGTCAGTTACAATTTGTACAATATACTGTGGTCCAATCTCCTCTACAGCAGAATCCATCAAACTCTCAATATAGTTTGCATCTTGGATCTTGTCGGAAGCATTAACTGACTTGTGAAATACTACCCTTCTGTTGCAATAAATGAAAAAATTGATGATATTCATTCTTGTTGGCTCTGTCCAATTATCGCCCCATATTCGTTCCATTGCCTCTTGAAGGATTTGATCCAATCTTTTAATTCTGCCACCTCTTCATCTAAGTATACGTCGTGAATCTCCTTCGATATTGGAGATTGGATCCTCGTGCCAGACTTTTGAATGAAGGAGACCATAGTCTTATAATATGGACCTTGGGTAGTGTTTGCTGGAATCCTGTAGAAGTTGAACCATTTCGAAATTGTCTTCCCAATATCTCGTTTTTTTCTTTTGTATATGCATTATCAATCCATGTTTGTTTCGCTGTTTGTGGAGGATAGGCTTGCGGATCAATATCAACAATATCTGGTGCAGGCCTCCTGTTAAGACCTCCACCATGTCGCATGCTACTAGTTCGGTCTAACTGAGAAGGAGCAGTTGGCTGCCTCATGCTAGCCGACCTTTGCACTCCACTGCCATCGCCATGCTCCCATTGTGAGTCAGGTCGTCGATGCCTCATTCCTTCATCGGTTATATATTGATGCTCTAATGATGCACGAATGCCAACTGTGAAATCTGGATTGACATCATCACCACGACCCTCATACTGATCATAAACTTGTTCATGCATAGTCCTACAACATTCTTCCTCGGCTAGTGTCTTCTTTTTTAGTGTTTCTTCCTTTGCTTGTTGAAGCTTATTTTGAAATAATTTACGGATCTCCGTCGGAACCTTTTTGCATTTTGCAACATCAGGATACCCGCCGACCAAATGCATCTTCACCCGAGTTATTTCTCCACCCTTGCCATTGTAGTCAGAATAAATACATTACCAATGATGACTGTTCCATTTAACTTTCGGGCATAAAACCATGCATTATCTTGTGGTACTTCCTTTGATGTCATATTCCTATCATATTTAAATCAAATAAGATATAAACATGTAGAATTGACCTAACATAGATAAAAAAACTACTAATTACAACATTAAATAATTTTAGTTATATATTAATTATATTTTTCAACATTATAAACATGTCAAACACCTTAATATCTATTAAAGACATTGAATTGACCCAAAATAGATCATATTTTGAATAAATCATAATTAAATTTACTAATTAAAGTATTAATTAACTCTAGTAAAATCTAATTGAGCTTATTTTACCATTATAAATATGTAAAACAAATTAAATAAATAATTTTAATATAATAAATATTATATTATGATGAAATCATCAATAAATACACTAATCATGTAATTAATATAGTTAATTATATATTAACTATGTTTTTCAATATTATAAACATGTTAAACAACCTAATACGTATAAAAAATTATTAATTGACCTAAAATAAATCGTATTTTGATTAAATCATAATTAAATTCACTATTTACAGCATTAATTAACTCTAACAAAATCTAATTAAACCTATTTTACCATCATAAATATGTAAAACAAATTAAATAATTAATTTTGAGATAATAAATATTATATTATGATGAAATCATAAATTAATACACTAATCATGTAATTAATATAGTTAATTATATATTAGTTATGTTTTTTAATATTATAAATATGTTAAAAAACTATAAAAAAACTATTAATTGACATAAAATAGATCATATTTTGATTAAATAATCATTAAATTCACTAATTACAGCATTAAATAATGATAATAAAACCTAATTAAATGTATTTTGCCATCATATTTATTTTTTGATATTTAATATACATAAAATATAACCATCTTATATATTAAGAATCTAATTTTGAATAAATTAACGTTTAACATACTAGTCATAATATTAAGAAGGATAATTACTCTAATTAAAGAAATTAAATACATACCTCTTGATGAAAAATCCTTCATTCTTCCTAGATTAGCCTTGATTAAATCCACAAATCTTGTCTTGTAGAGTTTTGAAGAGTGAAAATATTGAGAATGAGAAAGAGATGTAAGAGAGTGAGTGAAATGAAGTGAAATAGGAGAATGAGTTTAAATAGGCGTAGGAAGGGTATATGACCGTTTGAGGGTTTGTAACGGTCGAAAATTTGACCGTTACCAACTTGTAATGTCTAAAATTCGACCGTTACGATGTTACAGGGTATGTAACGGTCGATTTTGATCGTTACTGGGCGTTGCCGCCCGAAATGGGTCATATGAAGCGGTATCGCTTGGTAGCGAGCGGTCCGGGTACCGGTAACCTTACGGACCGGTATGTACCGTCCGTACCGGGCGGTACACCTCGAAATTTCAAACCTTGCTTGCAACTCATAATGACTTGGATGTTTTAATCTCCCACTATATCTTCCAATAGCGTCAATCATCTCTTTAAAACTATCTAACCCCAAGTACTAAGGGGAAGACCAGCCTGATAGAAGAAGCGAGCAATATCTTGAATTATTCTTTCCCTTATTCTCTTATCACAAGCATCACTTATATTTGTTTATCTTAATTTTATTCCTGCTTGCCCTTGTTGCTTCTATGATCCTTAATACATATAAAGTCCATCAGTGTCTTTTTATCTTTTTTAACAACCATGGCTCTTTTCCTTTTTTGTCGTATACTTTCTTCTCACTTAAATTGACACTTTTGAATAATCTTCTTCATCATCTTTAATTTGTTCAACATTATCCTTGGGTAAAATCCCATAAGATTCATTCCTTTATTTTTTTTTCATATATTTAAGCCAACAACTTTTCTTTTACATCAGGTAGACACTTCTTGCATACTGATGCATTCTTGAAGTTCCTTACTTGATGCTGCTTTACACGGAATATACCACCTCTAATAGTCTTATCACAAAAGATGCAAGTAACTACTTTATGATCTTTAGGATCCTTAAGATAATTGTATTGCCATTAATCCTGAAACCCTAATAATAATTCTAAACCAATAGAGATTAGTAGTGTTAAAATCTAAATAGTGATTATTATATGATAATAGTAGTTGACAATCTATTGCTAACAGTAAATTATCTATAGTTAACAATAGTTAGAGGGGGAGAAAAGAGTTATCTATTGTTAACAATGGTTAGAGGGAGGGAAAAGAATCATCGACAGTGGAAAGTGGGAAAGGAGAGGGTTGCGGTGACGGTAACTTTTAGATGATGATTGTGGTGGCGGAGGAAGTTACGAACAGCAGTAGAAGTGGTGGAGGAAGCTTCGGACGACAATGGCTATGGTGGAGGAAGCTATAGACGACAATAGCGATGGGGCGAAAGCTGCAAATGGTGACGTCGTGGGTGGAGGAAGCTTCAAAGGTGTCCGTCTATGTTGGAGGAAGTTACAGTCCTCTCCCTCGATGGTGGAAGGAGCTGTATATGGAAGCAATGGCGGTGAAGGGAACTGTGCATAAAAGCTAGGCTGTCGGACCCATCCGTCGACAATAGAGGAAACATTGGTCCTTTGCGTTAATAGTGGAGGTAGTGGCAGAGGAAGCAACAATGGTGGAGGCAGTAACTGTGTTAGGTTTTATGGCTCGGGGTTGTGCAACTGTGCTAGGTTTTATGGCTTGGGTTTGTGCGAGGGGGGCGGGGGGTTTGGGGGGCGAGGGGGTAGGTTTTGTAGGTATAGTAATAGTATGTACTATGTAGCTTAGTTGGTTCAATTGAACGAAACTAGCTATTGTTCAACCGAACCAGACTTAATAGTTTGGTTCGGTTGCTTCGTTTGAACCGGGCGATCGCTCGATGCGCCTAATGCCTATGTTCAGGCAAGCGCCTAAGCGGTGCTTCACTGTAGCGTGCCGCTTGGTCCAGGCTTGAGGTGCTCTATCATGAACGGTCGTCGTGCACCCGCAACATGTTCGCTTAACGAATCGTTCGTCGCTTTTTCATGCTTGTACAGATGTTTTGCAGCCTGTTTTGCTTGAGTAAGCAAAAACAATTTGTAATGTTGCAGTGCAGTCGCTCACCACGCTGGGCCAAAACTACCCCAAATAGCTTCGTTTTCGTGTGTCGTGGCCTAATTTTTGCAGACCGCGGTACCGTGCGAAACATCAGCCATCTTAGACCCCTAAAACCCCATAGGTGGCACAGTGCTGGATGGGGCTTCGATATATTGTCGGGCGTTAAACATTCTTCACAAGTTGAGCTTGTTTTCATGCCTGACACCTGGTGAATCGTCGATTGTGGACTTACGACTGTTCGTTCAACCTTGTAAAGTCCTTGTTCGCTTCTTTCTCTTATTTTTCGCTTGCACTCAAGGTGTTTGTTGAATTGCTTATAAAAGCTTCCCTTTTCGCGAGACGTCGGGACTTGTCCGTCGTTCGCTTTTAAACTAATCAACCCTCTATTTTACAGGTCCTTTGGGACCTGTGCGAGGTTGCATTTAGGTTGACCCGTTGCAGACGAATTACGCATGGGCGTTTCATGACTTAGGCAATCCCACCTAAGTCCAAGACATTGGCACAAGGGTGCTTCACGACTTAGGCAATTTCAGCTAAGTTCGTAACTTTATTGCATGGGTACCGTACGACTTAGGCAAATTCAGCTAAGCCCGTGACATTGTGGTATCAGAGGGGGTAAGCAATTCGAACAAACAACGAAGAAGTTTCATAATCTCACCATGGCGAAGCATCGTGGCGAATTGAGCAAGATGGGGCAAGCTGGACCTTTGCCTTAAGCAGTCGCAGATGGGCTGCAAGTACAAACTCGCAGTTTGACATGGAACAATACTTTCGTGCTAAAGAGCTCGAAAATTTTTTGTTTGACATGGAACAATACTTTCGTGCTACGATGGCCGACTCTGAAGAAACCAAAGTTTCGATAGCAATAATGTATCTGAATGGAGATGCAAAACTTTGGTGGCGAACCCGTTGGGAAGAGATCCAGCAAGGCCAGTGTCGAGTTGACATATGGGAGGACTTGAAGCGAGAGTTGATAACTTAGTTCGTGCCTAAGAACATAGAGTTCGTTGCAAAAAGGAAGCTGAGACAACTCTGCCAAAGTACTTATTCGGGACTATGTGAAGCAATTTTCTGCACTAATGCTGGACATCCAGGACATGTCCGAAAAGGATAAACTATTTAGCTTCCTCGATGGTCAGAAGTCGTGGGCACAACAGGAATTGCATCGGAGGAATGTCATCGACGTGGTTGGAGCAATTGTAGCTATAGAAAGGCTCACTGACTTTGTTTCTTTGGAGGACTCGGGGAAAAATAGACAATCCTCGGGAAATCGCCCACTCAAATATTCCTGAGCGAAGGGGTCCGGGGGTGAACAAAGGAAGAACTTCCACAAAGGACCAAGCTCAAAAGGCAAGGCCTCGAAACTTGGTGGATGCTTCTTCTCAGAGGACTGCATATGGTGTGGGAGTACCCCCAAAAACAGACACTCAATGCCTTAATTGCATCAATCCACCCCCACAAATCGGATAAGGGCAAGGTCGTCGCCCTTAATTCGAGCAGTTTAAAATCTAGCAACGATGATGTGTCGCAAGGGCCTCGAATGGGAGCAATGCGTTTGTTGAATGCATTGCAGGGTTAAGTGGGGGAGAATACGAAGGCAAAGCCACAGAAGGAAGAGAGTAGCGAGTTGATGTACGTGAACATCAAGCTTAATGGTCGAACAACCTGTGCAATGGTGGACACGGGCACTACCCACAATTTCATTGCTGATCGAGAAGCAAGACGACTTGGGCTTAACTTTGGAGAAGAACCCAAGTCGTATGAAGGTTGTAAACTCGGAGGCTCAATGGATTTTTGGGTTGACAAAGGGGGTCCTTGTCAAGATTGGAAGGTGGAGCGGGAGCATAAACATGATGGCGGTGCCATTGGACGACTTTCAAGTGATTCTCAGAATGAAGTTCATGCATACGACGAAGTTGGTGCCAATGACATTCCTAAACTCCCTATGCTTAATGGGAGGTGATGACCCTACGTGGTTGACAAAGGGGGTCCTTGTCAAGATTGGAAGGTGGAGCGGGAGCATAAACATGATGGCGGTGCCATTGGACGACTTTCAAGTGATTCTCGGAATGAAGTTCATGCATACGACGAAGTTGGTGCCAATGGCATTCCTAAACTCCCTATGCCTAATGGGAGGTGATGACCCTACGTGGTTCCAATTTCTCAGGGAGTAACCGTGGACCCACAATAAATATTGGCATTGTAATTGAAGAAAGGGGTACGAAAGGGTAAATTAATTTTAATGGTTGATGTAAACCTAGATCCACTAGATGGGGAGGCCATTCATGAACCTACTGTGGCGGCAAACGTTCTAAAGGAGTTCACAGACGTCAGGCCACTCGAGTTGCCAAAAACTTTGCAACCACGAAGAGACGTGGATCATCATATTAAGCTGGAGCCAAGAGTTAAGCCTTCAGCAAGACCACCATACCACATGACCCCTCCAGAGTTAGCAAAACTCAGGAAGCAGTTAGATGAATTTTCAAGCGATGGTCTCATCCACAGCTCAAAAGCATCATTCGGAGCTCCAATCCTCTTCTAAAAGAAACAAGATTGGAGCCTTCGATTATACGTCGATTTTCAGGCCCTTAACAAAGTGACGGTGAAGAACAAGTATCCCATCTCGCTCATCGTGGACTTGTTCGATCAACTGGGCAAAAGGCAAAGTACTTCTCCAAACTCGACCTTCGGTTGGGGTACAGGCAGGTGTGCATTGCAGAAGTTGACAAAGCGAAGACTACTTGTGTGACTAGGTATGGAGCTTTCGAGTTTCTGGTGATGCCTTTCGGCTTAACCAACGCTTAGGCCACATTTTGCACTATAATGAACCAACTATTCAAGGAGTATTTGGATAAGTTTATAGTAATCTGCTTAGACGATATCATCGTCTATAGTCAAATACCCAAGGAGCATATCGAGCACCTTCGAACAATTTTCTAAGTTCTTAGGGAGAACACTTTGTTCGTAAAGAGGGAGAAGTGCTACTTTGCTCAGACAGAGATTCTGTTCTTGGGGCATCGAATCAGTGATGATTCCATTCGAATGGACGAATCTAAGGTGCAAGCTGTGGTAAAATGACGAACATCAAAGAAGGTACGAGAGCTGAGATCCTTCCTTAGTTTCATCAACTATTATCGACGCTTCATAGCTGGATATTCGAAGCACACAGCTCCACTGACGGAGTTGCTGAAGGAGCAGTCTTGGAGATGGCCGGATAAATGCGAAGCAGCATTCCAAGACCTAAAGATTGTTGTGTTGGAAGAATCAGTACTTAAATTGTCGGATTATGGGAAGTCCTTGAAATCCATACGGATGCTTCAGACTTCACTATTGGGGGAGTACTTATACAAGAGGGTCACCTGGTGGCCTATGAGAGTCGTAAGCTCAACGAGACTGAGTGACAATCTCTAGTGCACGAGAAGGAGATAACAACGGTGATCCACTATCTACGAGTTTGGCGACACTACCTTCTTAGAGCATGATGTGTTAAGGACAGACAACATCGCGTTGAGTTACTTTCAAACTCATAAGAAACTCTCCCCAAAGCAAGCCCGATGATAAGACTTCCTGGTTGAGTTCGATATGGCAATGGAGTACAAGCCCGTAAGAGCAAATGTCGTGGCCAATGCGTTGAGCCAGAAAATGGAGCTGGTAAACACCATACAGTTGGAAGGCGAAGGCCAAGCAAGTCATTTGCACTCTAACTTCCTTTCCAAGATCAGGGATGGACTATACAGTGATCCTCAGGTAGTAACCCTGATGCAACTCATCAAAGAGGGCAAGGCACGACGATTTTGGGTTCAGGAGGGACTCATCTACACCAAAGGGAACATAATTTATGTTCCGCAGGCGGACAATTTGAGGCGTGAACATTTGAGAGAGTGTCACGATTCCCTTTGGACTGGACATCTGGATATTCATCGAACAATGTGTTAGGATCGTAATGGCACTAAGAGGGGGGTGAATTAGTGCTATAACAAATTTAACCGATTTTAAAAGTTCGATCAGTAAATTCGTATCGGAAATGCGATTAGCAAAAATAGCGAGTAAGGGTTGTAAGTAAATTAGTATGCATCAACATATCAAGGCAAGAGAAAGAATGCAAACCAATTTATAGTGGTTCGGTTGTCCCGACGTACGTCCACTCCTGCATCCTCTTTCCTCGAGGCCATCGGCTTTTACTACTGATTTTTTCAACTGGTAAAGATCAACCACCCTTGTTATAACTCTTCTCCTTTTAACAGGCTCAGAAAAGAACCTCCACACTCTTTTACAACAGACTCACACCTCTTACAACTGAGAATCACTTCTAAACTCGAGGAGGAAGAGACACAATACTCAAAGAGGGAGCTACAACACTTACAAATTTCACAACTTGTTTCTTGCTTCAATCTAAGTCTTGATGGGGGTATTTATAGCCCCAAATGGTTTCAGAATGGAGCCAAGAAATTTAATTCATCGAAAATTTCAGGATTTGGATGATTCTACAGTCGTAACTTTTGACGTCGTAATTTCGGACATTCGGGCGGTACTACCATCGTAAAATTTGAATTCCGGGTGGTACTATCATCACCCTAGGTGGTGCCATCATCGGCTGCGCTGATAGGTACAAAACGATGCTTGTCGGCTATCTGGGCGGTACCATTGTTTTGGCCTCTTAACGAGCCCAACTCCGTCCTAGTTCAAGCCCAATAGATTTCTCGGCAAGTTGGCATGGTTTCGACGCAATACCAACCAAGGTTTTCCTTACCGAGCGGTAAGACCCATACCGCCCGATACATATCGGTCCGGCAGCTGACTGGTACATGGACCGACCGCTACCGGGCGGTATCGCTAAGATCGACGGTCGACAATCGATTTTGGCTGTCGACGGTCGAGGAAGAAAAAGGAAAAAAGAAGAAGAGGAAAAGAAGAAGAGGAGGAGAAGTACCTCGCGCCGCCCGGGGGTCGCCCGCGTGCCGTCGCCGCTCGCGCTGCTCTAGCGTCGTCGCCACCTACGGGTTTTTTTCTCCCCATACCGTCACGGACAACAATGTAAACAAGGTGTTCGATGAAATGCTCATGTTTGTCTGTGTCCTTCGGTTTGTGTATATACCTTGTACAGCAAGTAGCGGGCTTGCAGTAGGCTTAGCAGCCCTAGTTTGGTTTGCTTTGTGGTCGATTTTGGCTTGTAAATATGAGTGTGTCTTGTAAGCACTTGTGAGGACTTCGGTCTGTAATGGACCATTATCCTTTGTGTGCAACCTCTCTGAGTTTGTAATGTCCATTGGTGTAATTTGTATCTGGCTTTATAAAGTGTTTGCTTGAGCAGTTGCTTGTGGATCCCGTTGGAATTGCTTCTTCTGACCCGTTTTCTCTTTTGTAAGTCTAAGGGACCTTAGGAGATCTCGGGGAATGCTGACCTTTGCAGACGGATATGCATGGGTGCCGCACGGCTTAGGCAAAATCAGCTAAGCCCGTGACAGTGTGGTATCAGAGTGGGACAAGCATACGCAGAAACACTCGCCATACAAACATGGGGGACCTAGCTGGGCTGTATGGAGGACAGCCAACACGCGCAATCGTTTGGGGGAAACGGACATTGAGATATAGGGAAAGGAGTCGCTCAGAGGAGCGGGCATCCAGGTTTGGCATTCAGAGGAATGGCCAACCCTTTGCGCGAGAGGCACCACGAGGACAAGCAAACGAAGAAGAATATATAGCGCACAAAGATTGGGATAGCTGAGTTCGAGCTACGGCTCGACGTTGGCAATCAAACTTGACGGTGCTCAAGGCAAAGTGGGGCGCTTGGTGAAAGATGGGACTGTGCAAAGTGGGAGGTGTTGCGTAACGATCGAAAAAGTTATGCAAAGCTCACAGAGGTGAGGGGAATTGCTAACTCGAAGGATTCGATACTCATGCAAGGGTTTGTACACGGACGACGGAGTGTTCGTGGCTATCCTAAGGTGCGATCGGAACTCGACGCCATAGGGCATCAGAACTTTCTCTTCGTCATGGAAATGATACGTCCGTAGGCCGTTGAAGTGTGCAACAAGTTCAACACGTTGCTAGACCTTGAAGGGTGCAGTGGGGATTGTATTGGCGAGGACTCGCAATCTAGCAAGTGCATTTGCGGGAGCAGAACAAGGCCAAGTTGTTCAGCAAGACGGAGTAGTCTAAAGGGGATGGTGGTCTCCGAAACTTCCAGTGGGAAGAATGTAAAGAGGAAAGTTGCTCCAACAGGATAGATATCCAGGAGGGATAAGTCTTAGTTCTCCAGAGGGAGAATCATGTGCAACAGATCGCACATATTGAGGAAGAGTTTCTCAAGATAATATCTCCACAATGCTCAACGGACCGAGCGAGCGACGAAGAGTCGTCGTATGATCTCGAATGAGGTAATGCATTGGTGGATGCATTCCGAGATCAAGTGGGGGAGCAATCCAAGGCAACATCTTATGAAGGCACACTTAGAGTCGATGTGGAAATCGAACTCATCGAAGGACTGACCCGTGGAATGGTGGACACGAGGGCCACTATCAATTCAATACAAATCGAGGAGCGGAGCGACTTAGGTGGAACTTGGTGAAGTATCCAAGCCGCATGAAGAGAGTCGACATAGAAGATGAAACATGGAGCGGAGGCACGGAGCTTTCCATGGACAAAGGTCTTGGGCATGAACTCTTGTAGAGGCAAGAGTGCGATCAATGCCGTTCCATGGGTTCTTCATTTTGATGGGGCGGACTTATATTCAATAGTGCCAAAGATGAAGGGTGCTTCGAGGCACATGCACCTTACCTCAGAGATGCATTTGACAGACTAACTAAGGTGATTCAACTTGCGGAGGCAAAGTTGGGTTTGGAAGACCTTAGCACGGGGCAAGAGGACGCAGAGGCGGGTACTCTTGAAGAATATGTCACAGTGTTGCCATTCGAGTTGTCAGGAACAAGTGATCCATAGCAGAGATTGTGTTGGTAGGGGATAGAGGCCCAGGATCCAGACAATGGTGCATCAATTCTAGCGAAGTCAGGGGGACTTCATGAGCTATTATGCGACTGATTGTCCTAGAGCTATGCTTCGTCCGGGTGTGACCCAAGAGTGGGTGGGCGAAGGTGAATTGCCAAGGGAGCGAACTCCAAATCGGAGATGGCGGAGGCCCTACGAGGTGTTGGCAGAGGCCACACATGGAGAAGTCGTAGTTCGAGTTCATCACACAAGAATCTGTATGTAATGGAGATGTCACCAGGAGGCGACATGGTGTAGCGGATCGTGGTGGAATAGTTCGTGGCAATATAACACATGCGGTCGTGTCCCGTAAAGGACAGGATCATGCGGAGGTATGATCAGGGGTAAATTGGGAGCTCCACTTTGGTGTACGACACAACAAGAAGAAGGGCTATGGATTCAAGGAGTGAATGTCATGGTACCGTAGAGGCGGGTCTTCGTGTGTACATCGGAGCTTGCATTGGATGAAAGCCTTAGTCATCAGCATATAGGGGCTGTATACCACCGAGGAAGATGTCCAAGTTTAAGTAACAGTGAGTCCCATGGAGGGGGACGTGATCATGTGAATGATCAGGAGCTACTGGGAGCTCCACTTCGGTGAACAATGCAACGGCAAGAAGGGCAGTGGATTCAAAAGGTAAACTTGGAGTGAATGCCATGGTACCGCATAGGCGGGTCTTCCGTGTGTGCGCATCGAAGCTTGCATCAGATGAAAGTCTTGGTCATCAGCATATGAGGGCTGTGTACCACCCAGGGAGAAGTTAGATTGCAAGTACCAGTGAGTCCCATGGAGGGGACTTGATTATACAAAGGTATGATCGGAGCGGCTCGAGAGTTAGACTGCTTCAGTGCTCACATTCGCTTAAGGGAGCCCGGCAAGTCAGAGGACAAGGCCGAGTAAGCGAACGTTGCTACCAAGGAAGCTAAGGAGAACAGAATCGGCGCGAGCCCTGCAACAAGATGGTGGAGGCCATGCATGAGAGTTGCAGTCTGTCTTTCCATCGACCAAGGAGAACTGCTCGGAGGACACAGTGGTGTTGAAGTAGGTGGTCGAAAGGGGCGAGGAAGCGACAACGAGTCCAGTGGGGCTCAGCTACCCAAAAGCAAAGCGTCGGTTAGAAAGGAGGTGGACTCGGAGGAGCACCATAGTGCCGTAGAGGCGGATCTACCGATCGTGAAGGAAGGGATGAGGATGCAAGGTAACGGATAGTAGAACTATGGGCTTGGCAGCACCATGGTACCGCAGAGGCAGGACTTCCGTGGAGTCATCGATCCCTCGCTCTCATGGAGGGAGAACATTGGTTGTAAAAGGGGCTGAGGAGGCGAAGAATGCAAAGGCAAAATCCAAGTATCAAGACAGGGCGGAAGGGCAGAGGCCAAGGAACTTCATAAGACCGGTGTCGATGGGCTTCTCATCAAACTAGCAGAAAGTGAGGGACTTTGGGTTGATGCAGGAGTGCTCGACCAAGGAACAAAGTAGGCAGTACCTTTTCTACTCAGAGGAGTAGGCGGCAAAGGTGATAGAGAAGATGGTATAATCCCAGAGGCGACCAGATCTATCAAAGACACTCCAAGTTGGGGTAAACTTTTTGCTCTTTTCGAGCGGAACTTCTTGCATTCCAGAAGTTCAATGGCAGTGGGAAGGCGAATCACAGTAGCTAACTCAACGCAAGGAGTGCAAACACTTCTAGTGCTTCAGAAGTGTGAGCAAAGAGCGGACGAATGTTGGTAACCAGCTCAATGCATGAAGTACAAACTCGAGGAGGCAGGCGAAATCGAGTAACCTTTGCCTTCTCAACTCAAGAGAATGGGCCAAACTGAGTATCCCAATTCTCTTAACTCGAGGAGCTGAGTGAAGCCAAGTAACCTTGCCTTCTTAACTACTAAGAGATTAGGTGAAGTCGAGTATCTCAGTTCTCTTACCTATCCAACAGAGGAGCTCTGCATAAGTTCAGTGACCCTTTAAAGAAAGCTTATGGAAGACAATAGTTGTCAAATCCTCACCATTAGTGATCAGTACTACTGTGAGTAGATTTTTTGCTTCATTTTTCAATTGAATGTCAATCGAAAGCGGGAGTGATGCGAACCACTTGGAAGTGACAACTAAACGTAGAAAAAAGATCAATGGGCAAACATTATGGAGGAAGGACCTCAAAAACCTTAAAGTCTACAAGGCGATGCTCGTCAAAGTTCCAACAAGCATCCACGCAGTTCAAGCAATATGAGTATACTGCGATACTGGTGCATAATAAGGCAAGTCTTTTCCTTCATTAGAAGGATCCGCGAGAGCCAACAAGGATCAACACAACTCAGCTAACCCCACACCAGATTCAGTCATTAGTGAGTTGAAGCAGCATGGCGGATCAGAGTTTTACTACTCAACAATAACGGCGGAGAGCGGCTGGGAGCCAAAGGGGCGTGTTGCAGCCAAAGCAGAAGATTGAAGATTCAGCAAAATGCGAGGAGATGCAGCGTCTACAGTGGCTTCGACGAGGACGTCGAAGGAATAAGTGGGGGAGAATGTCACGGACAACAATGTAAACAAGGTGTTCGATGAAATGCTCATGGTTGTCTGTGTCCTTCGGTTTGTGTATATACCTTGTACAGTAAGTAGCGGGCTTGCAGTAGGCTTAGCAACCCTAGTTTGATTTGCTTTGTGGCTGATTTTGGCTTGTAAATATGAGTGTCTTATAAGCACTTGTGGGGACTTCGGTCTGTAATGGACCATTATCCTTTGTGTGCAACCTCTCTGAGTTTGTAATGTCCATTGGTGTAATTTGTATCTGGCTTTATGAAGTGTTTGCTTGAGCAGTTGCTTGTGGATCCTATTGGAATTGCTTCTTTTGGCTCGTTTTCTCTTTTGTAAGTCTAAGGGACCCTAGGAGATCTCGAGGAAGGCTGACCTTTGCAGATGGACACACATGGGTGCCGCACAGCTTAGGCAAAATCAGCTAAGCCCGTGACAACGCGAGGAGACGTTCCGTCTCCCCACGCGGGAGAGAGTTCGAGGCGACGTCGCCCCTTTTATTTTTTAATATATTTTAATATAATATAATATAATATTATATTATATTATAAAAATATTATAATATATTTAATATATCGGGTGATACGCACTGTGCGTACCCCCCGGTATCGGTATCGACAAAATGTTGGCACACCGGTACGGACCGGTATGCCAATCCTTGATACCAACTCAATTTGACCCCAGAAGACCTCAATCAAGACAAACAATCAAACCACATTTTGGACACAATCACCAGCATGTTCAGCATTCCGTCATGTTATTCGATCATCTGATATTTCGTCTGAACCTCCGATCCATCGTCCATTCCTTTGGCATATCGCCCGATCTATTGACATGTTGATTTTCCCACAACATCCGATCTTTTAGTGCAATACTCAATCCTTCCAGCATGATGCTCGAACTCATGGCATGAAGGCCAATCTTCGACATGTCGACCAATCTTTCGTCTCGACGTCAAATTTTCGACATGATATTCATCCGACCCAACGTCTGATTCTCTTGTTTCGAGAATTTGCTCTTTGATGGTTTGAGTCCGTGATTGAAGTTTTTTCTACGTCACTAATCTCAAGAACATATTAGTCCATGAACTTATCAATTGATTTCATCATCAAAATCCGAGATTCAACAATCTCCTTTTTTTTTATGATGACGACCAATTGATGACGGAGCTTTAATAAGACTCCCCTTGTCTATATGCCATTTTAAAATATTATAAACTCAAATTCAAAAATTAATAATCTTCCGGTGCTAGTCTTTGAATTCAAGTCGAAACAATTTTAATCATAAATCTTAGTGACTTTCAATGGTAATCATTGCAAACATCATATGCATAATTTCAGATAAAATATCAAAATAACCATTGCACACATCATATGCATAGTGAAAATATCAAAATAATTATTGCACACATCATATGCATAATTTCAATTAAATTCTCAAACATTATTGTCTTGATAAGTTAAAATGAACATCATCATCATAAGTTAAAACATCATCATAACACTTCCACATCATCAAAGAGTAGTCTACTTCTCCTTGATTAATATACATAGTTACCATGCCGTCAAATGGTTACCATTACTTCTCCCCCTTTATTATCAACAAAAAAGAAAAATGTGCAAGTTACTACTTTTTCTCCCCCGTTGTAATATAAAAAAAGAAGAAAAGAAGGATATCATATTATCATGGTGCTCCTTCTCTTCGGTTACATAATATGTCAATTGTAAAACTACTTTGATATCACATGAAGGATATTAATTTCGAAGGTAAGTTTAAGTCATGAGAGGTTAATTAATGATGGGGTATATAAGTCATGAATACAAAGGAGTCATATGAAATAAATCTCATAATTAACATTAGGATGAATCTCCTCTTTATTTAAAAGAAAGAATATAGGAGAGCAAATAGTAAACGATCTTGATTTATATAAAATAAATCTTATGTTATAAATATCGAGAAGTTAAGTGAAAGATCATGATTTGTTTGGATAAATCTTTTTCTTGGTCATTGACGAAAACAAAGAGTGATACGAGAACGAATAGCAAGAGTTCTTAATTTATACAAGATAAATCTCAAGTTGTAAATATCGAGAGGTCAAGTGAAAGATCATGATTCGTTTGAAAAATCTCTTTTTTAGTAAAAGGAAGAATCATATGAGAAGAATTAGTAAGATATTATGACTCATGTATTGAAAGATTCAACATGCCTAATTTTCTTCTAATAAAATCAAATTATTCCTTAGTAGTTTAGTAAAGATATCCGCTAGCTGATGTTTTGTATCAATGAACTCTAAGGATATATCATGATTGCTTATATGGTCCCTAATAAAATGATGTCTAATATCAATATGCTTGATTCATGAATGTTGAATAGGATTTTTTGACAAGCATATTGCACTGGTGTTGTCACACTTTATAGGGATATTTTTCAAGCAAAGTCCATAATATTCTGAAGTATTTTCATCCATATTACCTGTGCACAATATGCACCTGCCGCAACATATTTAGCTTCGGCTGTGGATAAAGCGACATAGTTTTACTTCTTGGAAGACCAAGAAACAAGTGCATGACCTAAGAACTGATAGGTTTCAGAGGTACTTTTTCTATCTATTCTACATCCTGCAAAGTCGGCATCAGTATAAGCAATCAAAGAAAAATTTTCAGACTTTGGATACCATAATCCTAGATTAGGGGTTCCTTTTAAGCATCTAATTTTTTTAATTGTTTTATAATGAGATTGTTTAGAATTGGACTGAAACCTTGCACAAAGCCTAACACTAAACATTATATCAGGTCTAGTTGCAGTGAGATATAATAAACTACCTATCATACCTCTATAAGTCTTCTTCTTCATTGTCCATATTTAATTTTGTAGAGATGCTCATTTGTGTGTTAATAGCAAGGTTTGACAAACCGGTCCATACCAGTTGTACGAGATTATCTCGGTATCGGGCGCTACGCATAGTGCATATTGCCCGGTACATTGATATATATGATAATATTTTATAATATAATATTATATAATATAATATTAAAATATTAATATATTAAGAAAAAGAAAAAAAGGGTGACGCTTCTCCCTGCGCGGGGAGACGTTTAATAAAAAAGGGCGACGCTTCTCCCCATGCGGGGAGACGTTCCGTCTCCATGCGCGAGAGAAATATCTCCCGCGGGCGAAGGCAGCGACGGCGTGCCGGCAAGGATGGCGTAGGGAAAGGAGGTACTTCTTTCTTCTCCTCTTCTTCTTTCTTCTTTTCCTCTTCTTTCTTCTTTTCCCTCAATCGACTGTCGATGGTCGGTTTTGGCGGTACCGCCTAGTAGCGGGCGGTTCGCGTGCCGATAACCTGGCGGACCGGTACATATCGTTTGTACCGGGTAGTACAGATTGAAATTGCATTCCCTGGTTAATAGCCTTAGCACTGTCCATGTGAAACCATCTTAATAGATCCAAAATATATTTAGTCTAACTAATAAAAATTATATCATGTAGTTGCTTAATTTGTAAACCTAATAAAATGTTAATTCACCCATTAAACTAATTTTAAATTCTTGGCTCATACTCTTGACAAATGATTCACATAAAGATTCATTTGTAGAACCAAAAATAATATCATCAACATAAATTTGAACAATAAGAAAATCATTTTTGAAATATTTAATAAAAAGTTAGTGTCGACCTTGACTTTTGAAAAATCATTCTGAATAAGAAAGGAACTAAGTCTCATACCAAGCCCTAGGGGCTTTTGCTTCAATCCATAGAGAGCCTTAGATAATTTATAAACATAGTTCAGAAAAAGATTATTTTCAAATTTGGGTGGTTGCTCACCAAAAACTTCGTAAATAAAACAATTAAGAAAAGCACTTTTGACATCCATTTGAAATAATTTAAAATTTTTAAAATATGCATAGGCAAGGAGTATCCTTATGGCTTTATAATTTATACCTTATTCTTGGTTGAAATCTTTAGCCATTAATCTAGTCTTGTTTCGAACTACGACACCTTATTCATCTTGCTTATTCCTAAAGACACATTTTGTGTCAATCATAAGATGATCACTAGGTCTTGGAACAAGTATTCAAATTTATTTCTTTTGAATTAATTTAATTCTTCATGCGTTGTCGAGACCCATGAGTCATCTTTGAGAGCTTCATCAATGCATTTAGGTTCAATTTGAGATAAAAAGACAACATTTGTACAAATATCTTTTAATGAAGAATGAGTTTAAATGCCTTCTGATGTATCTCTAATAATTAGCTCCTTAGGATGTGCATCAACATACTTTCATTCTTTATCATCACAAAATTGACTAATGCTTCTTATGTTTCAAACCATCGATTAAAAAAAATATCTTCAATGAAAAGATTCGATTTGTTACCAATATTTTCAATGCCAATGATCTTTCCTTTATTGTTGTCTCTAAAAGATTCGAATGTGTTGGATCTCCGGTCATGTGCCTCTAGTACTACTATCAAGATATCATCTTTTGCTTCTATCTCTTATTTGGAGACACCTATAAGATAGAGGGATTTACTTTAGGTACCTATTTAACTTTGGGTCCTTCATGGCAAGGTTTGCCATACCGGTTTGTATCGACGTATCGAGTTTATATCGATACGGTATGGTACCCGGTACTGAGCGATACGCACAGTATGTACCACTCGGTATATTATAATATAATATTTTATAATATAATATAATATTGATAGGACTCCAGCAGCGTTGAATCTTAATTACCTTAGAGTAATTAATAAGAACCCTGTGAGATTGTAATAAAACCTCACCTAGTCACTTCTATCCTATAAAGAAGTATGGCTAGGGTTTATTTTGGGGCCTTAGGGCTTCCTAGCCGCCACCTCCTTTATTAGGCTAGTCGGATAGGGTTTCTAGCAGAGTGGTGTGGCTTGTGCAGCCATTTAGGCTGCCGCCCCTTTATTTAGGCATGACAGCTATAGAAGGGGCAAAAGGCGAAAAATTCACTTAAGAAGCACCCCCCTAGGGCTAGGGTTTTGAGCCCTATATAAGCTTGTAGCCTCTACCTCTTTTCATTAAGCAAGATCAATCTACAATTCAGTCATATGGCCGATTACTAGGAGGGAGGAACCCCTATAGCGTTCCAAGGGTTGACCCCCCCTCAAAGATCAAAATCTATAGAGCTCCTTCTGGGGTTCTATCAAATATTAAATAATATAATATATATTAAAGAAAAAAATAAAAAGGGGGGCGACGTCGTCGAGATGATGTAGCCTCGTCCCTTCTCCCCGCACGGGGAGAAGGAATTGCTCGTCGGTGAAGAATCACCCGCGAGTGACGGACCACATGGGTGATTCTTCGCCCTCGGGTGACGGATCGCACGGGGTAATCGGGGAAGAGCAGCACGCGCGATGTATTTTTCTCCCTTTTCTTCTCCCTCTCCTTCTCCCTCTTCTTCTCCTTTCTCCCTCAATCGATCGTCGACGATCGAAATCGACCATCGATGGTTGAAATTGACTGTCGACAGCCAAAATCGATTGCCGATGGCTGATTTCGGCGGTACTGCCCGGTAACGTTCGGTTCGCGCACTGGTTAACTGGCGTACCGGTACGTACCGGGGAGAAGGAATTGCTCGCCGGTGAAGAATCACCCGCGAGTGACGGACCACATGGGTGATTCTTCGCCCTCGGGCGACGGATCACACGGGGTAACCGGGGAAGAGCAGCACGCGCGATGTATTTTTCTCCCTTTTCTTCTCCCTCTTCTTCTCCTTTCTCCCTCAATCGATCGTTGACGACCGAAATCGACCATCGATGGTTGAAATTGACTGTCGACAGCTAAAATCGATTGCCGATGGCTGATTTCGGCGGTACTGCCCGGTAGCGGGCGGTTCGTACACTGGTTAACTGGCGTACCGGTACGTACCGCCCGGTACGGGGCCTTACCGCTCGGTAAGGCAATCATTGCTTCATGGTTAGATCCACCTCTCTTGACTTTTGGTATCAAATCATTAATTGTTCCTTTAGGAACCTAAACTAATTTATGAGAGCTATTTTTTTGTGAATTGAGCAAGTATAAGCATAATGACTAAATCTTCCACAATAATTACATTTATCTTTAGGGGGAATATGTAGTGTGGATCTTTTTATAAATTTTGTTAGCTTTTGATGTGTGTTACTACTTACGAAGCTAATTCTTCTTTTCTTGATACATAACCTTGATTAACAAGAATCATGTTCAGTGATTTGTTTCCAATTTTAAATTTTTCTAAGGTTTGTTGTAGGCAAGGGTTGCCTTAACGAGTTGTAAGGCCTCGTATCGGGTGGTACGTACCGGTCCGCCAGTTGACTAGTACGTGGACCGCCCGCTATCGGGCGATACCATCGTAATCAACCGTCGACGATCGATTTTGGTCGTCGGCGATCGATTTCGATCGTCGATGGTCGATTTCGATCGATATTAGCTGAGGGAGGTAGAAAGAAGCAGAGAGACAAACCTGGTTCCTTCCGCACGTTGCTCTTTCTCGCTACCCCCCGCGCGATCCGTCGCCCACGAGCAAAGAATCGCCCACACGATCCGTCGCCCGCGAGCAATTCCTTCTCCCTATGTTGGGAGATGAAATGAGCGGTATGCCCTGTACGTACCGCTCGGTATCGGGTATCGTACCGTTCCGAGATGAACTCGGTACGTCAGTACAGACCGATATGGAAAACCTTGGTTGTAGGAATATATTTTCCTTTTTAAGTGATTCTAACTCTTCACATTTAGTGTAAGATGTTGACATATAGTTGTCATTACTTATTTTTCATTTCATCAAATTCATTAGAGAGATATATGATCCTTTTTTAGCAATTTATATTTTTTACTAACCTTGTTTAGCTCATCATATAAATCATTAAATGTATCAATTAATTCATCATAAGATAAAGAAATTTTGGGAGAGTCAAATACCTCATCGTTGAAGGCCATCAACGCATAGTTTGCCACTTTATCTTCATTGATTTGTCCTTCGTCTTCTGATGCACTTGAGTCATCCCATGTCTTGCATGCTTTCTTTTCTTTTGAGTTGACAGCTTCTTTTTCAGTTGTAGACACTCATTTTTTAAGTACCCTGGCTTTT
Source organism: Ensete ventricosum (assembly GCA_029747655.1). Classification (NCBI taxonomy): domain Eukaryota; kingdom Viridiplantae; phylum Streptophyta; class Magnoliopsida; order Zingiberales; family Musaceae; genus Ensete; species Ensete ventricosum. The sequence continues at coordinate 34,755,996 of JAQQAF010000007.1, forward strand.
TACATTCATAACATATGATTACATCTTTATTAGGTTCTTTTTTGTTCTTTGTATCTTGTTTTACAAGATTTGTTTTGTTTCTTTTTATGAATTTTAAATTTTTTTGTTAGGAGTGCCAAGTCTTCATCATCACTCGAGTAGTCTTCTTTGGTTCTAAGTGTCATATCCTTCCTGTTCTTTGGAAGGTTGTTCTCAAGTACATCATGTGCCATACAAGTCATCTCATAGGTTATTAATGACCCGATAAGTTCTTCAAGCGAAAAATAGTTCAAATCCTTTGTTTCTTGAATTGTAGTTACTTTTAGATCCCAACTTTTTGGAAGGGATCTTAGAATTTTATTAACAAATTCAAGATTAGTCAAAAATTTACCAAGTGCTTTCAAACCATTGATAACATCCATAAAACGGGTGTACATGCCACCAATGGTTTCGCTTGGCTTCATTCGAAAAAATTCATAATTATGCACCAAAAGATTAATCTTAGACTCTTTAACTCTACTTGCTCCTTCATGAGTAACTTCAAGTATGTGCCAAATATCATTTGCAGTGTCACAAGAACACGATTAAACTCATTTTTGTCTAAAACACAAAATAAAGCGTTCATAGCTTTGGCATTTAAAGAAAACGTTTTCTTTTGCAAATCATTCCATTGACTCATCGGTTTAGAAGATTTTTGAAAACCAACTTCAATGATGTTCCATAGATTAAAATCCATAGAAAGCAAGAAAATCTACATTCGTGTTTTCCAATATGTGTAGTTCGTCCCATTGAACATAAGAGGATGAGTGATAGAGTGACCCTCTTGGTTGCTCGAAAAAGCCATTAGATCTCTCTTCGGTGTTAATCCAACTAAGAATACTAAGCTCTGATACAAATTGCTAGGATCGTAATGACACTAAGAGGGGGGGGGGGGGGGGGGTGAGGTGAATTAGTGTTATAGCAAATTTAATCAATTTTAAAAGTTTGATCAATAAATCCATATCGGAAATGCAATTAGCAAAAATAGCGAGTAAGGGCTGTGAGTAAGTAAATTAGTATGCAACAACAAATCAAGCGAAGAGAAAGAATGCAAATCGATTTATGGTGGTTTGGTCGTCCCAACCTATGTCCACTCCCGATTCCTCTTCCCTCAAGGTCACCGGCTTTCACTACCGATCTTCTTTTCAATGGGTGAAGATCAACCACCCTTGTTACAACTCTTCTTCTTTTAACAGGCTCAGGAGAGAACCTCTACTCACTCTTTTACAAGAGACTCACATCTTCTACAATTGAGAATCACTTCTAAACTCAAGGATGAACAAGAGACACAATGCTCAAAGAGAGAGCTACAACCCTTGCAAATTTCATAACTTATTTTTTGCTTCAATTCAAGCCTTGCATGGGGTATTTATAGCAACAAATGGCTTCATAATGGAGCCAAGAAATTCAAATCATCGAAAATTTCGAGATTTGGATAATCCTGCAGTCGCAACTTTTGACATTGCAATTTCGGAATTTCGGGCGGTACTACCTTTGCAAAATTTGAATTTCGGGCGGTACTACCGTCGCCTCAAGCGGTAATATCGCCTACACAGGCAGTACCACTGTCGGCTGCGCTGACAGGCACAAAATAGTGCCTGTCGGCTGTCTGGGTGATACCACGGCCTAGGCCTAGCGATATCGCCGCCCAGGTCTGCATAAGACCACTGTTTTGGCCTCCTAACGAGCCCACGGTCATGGTTCAAGCCCCATAGGTTTTTCGACAAGTTAGCATCGTTTCGACCAAATACCAACTCAAACCCCGAAAGACCTCGATCAAGACAAACAATCCAACAACATTTTTTACACAATTACGAAGCTTTTAGCACGTTGTCCAGCATTTCGTCAAGTCATTCGATCATCCGACACTTCGTCCGAACCTCTGACGTATCGTCCATTCCTTTGGCATATCGCCTGATCTATTGACATGTTGACTTTCCTACAACATTCGATCTCATGGCATGAAGTTTAATCTTCGGCACGTCGACCAATCCTTCGGCTCGATGTCCAATTTTCAACATGATACTCATCCGACCCAACGTCTGATTCTCCTGCTTTAAGAGTTTTCCCTTCGATGGTGTAAGTCCATGATTAAAGTTTTTCCTGCGTCACTTATCTCAAGAACATATTGGTTATAAATTCATCAATTGATTTCATCATCAAAATCCGGGATTTAATATAATGGCTCTCGTGGAGAGGGCCTTACATTGCTCGAAGATGGGGACCAACGTGGAGGAATATGTTCGAGCATGCCTTACTTGCCAACAAGATAAGATAGAGCAACGAAAATCGGTCAAACTTTTGGAGTCGTTGCCCGTACTAAAAAGGCCATGGGAGCGCATTTCCTTGGACTTTATATCAAGCTTGCTGGCAATAGGGGGACTCGAATCGATACTCGTGGTGGTCGATCGGTTTTCGAAGTATGCAACATTCATTGTTGCACCCCTACACTATTTAGCGGAGGAGGCAACCAAGTTAATGATGAATAATGTGGTGAAGTATTGGGGAGTCCGCACAATATCATTAGTGATCGAGATGCTCGGTTCTTGGGACGATCTTGGATTGAGCTATTCAAGCTGTTGAGATCTAAGTTGTACTTCTCCACAAGCCTCCACCTTTAGATAGATAGCCAAATCGAAATAATCAATTTGTTCTTGGAGCAATATCTTTAGCACTACGTGAGTGCCAACCAATGAGATTAGGTGAAGCTATTGGACATTGCCTAATTCTCCTATAACTTGCAGTGGAGCTCTGCTTCCAACAAGAGCCCCTTCGAAATTATTATAGGACAACAGCCGTCGATTCCTCGTACCTTGGCTATCGGTTATAGGGGGAGTAGTCCGTCAGCAGATCACTTTGCAAAGGAATGACATAGAAATGCAAATATTGCGCTGGCTTACCTAGAGAAGGCGGCCAAAAGAAGTGGGCAGACTTTGGAAGACGACCACAGTAGTTTAAAGTTGACGACTTAGTGTTGGTGAAGCTCCAACTAGCATCACTCCGGTTCTTTAGATATAAAGTATGAAGCGCCCTTTTCAATTATCAGTAGGGTAGGTAATGTCTCCTACAAGTTGCAACTACCGGCATGACTCAAAATTCACAATGTCTTCCATGTAAGCAACTTGAAGGCCTCCCACTCAGATCCGCAAGATGCTTCTCGAAATGTTTCAACTTGACTACCCCCACGAAAGCCGCCTACGAGAAGCGAGTTGAAACCATTCTGGCGGATTGCAAGACAAAGCTACCCAATAGAGTATAGCAAATCGAATACCTGGTGAAGTGGCGAAAGCTTCCTCGAACAGAAGCCAGTTGGGAGCCTGAAGACGCCCTACGATATGAAGTTGTCGTCAAAGCCTACCAATAAGCGTCGACGAGGACGTCTTGTTCGGGGAATGTCACGAACGGTTGTCGCACACCCACAACATCTTCGTTCAACGACGTTCGTCGCTTTTGCATGCTTGTATAGATGTTTGGCAGCTTGTTTTGCCTTAGTTTTATATGGTTTTCCCTGAGAAATGTAAGAGAAAACAGTTTGTAATGCTACAGTGCGATCGCTCAACGCGTCGGGCAAGGTTTGCCATATCAGTCCGTACCGACGTATCGAGATTATATCGGTATGGTACCCGGTATCGAGCAGTACGCATAGTGCATACCGCTCGATTTATTATAATATAATATAATTTATATAATATAATATTATATTATATACTACTACATTATATAATATAATATATTAAACAAATAAAAAGTTGGCGACTTCGCCTCGATCCTACTCCCTGCACAGGGAGACAGAACATCTCCTCGGGCGGGGAGAAGGAATCGCCCACGGGCGATGGACGGCACTGGGAACTGGTGAAGGTATGTTTCTCCTTTTCTTCTCCTTCTCCCTCTTCCTCTCCTTTTTCTTATTTCTCCCTCAATCGACCATCAACGGTCGATTTCGACAGTACCACCTGGTAGCTGGCGGATCGGTACGTACCGCTCGGTAAGGAGAGCCTTGGTGTCGGGCCAAAACTGCCCAAAACAACTCTGTTTTCGTGTGCTTGATTTTTGCAGACCGTGGTGCGGTGCAAAACGTCAGTTATCACAGACCCCTGGAACCCCCCAAGTTGCACAACATTGGATGGAGCTTCGGTATATTGTCGGGCATTGAACATTTTTCACCAGGTGAACCGCCGTTTGTGGACTCGCGACTGTTCATTCAACCTTCAAAAGTCCTTGTTCGCTCCTATCTCTCTTGCACTCAAGGTGTTTGTTGAATTGCTTGTAAAAGCTTATCTCTTCGCGAGACGTCAGGACTTGTCCACCACTTGCTTTCAAACTAATCAACATTCTCTTTTACAAGTCCTTTGGGACCTGCACGAGGTTGCATCTAGGTTAACCCGTTGCGGACGAATAACACATGGGCGTCTCATGACTTACAATCCCAGCTATGTCCAAGACATTGGCACAAGGGTGCTTCACGACTTAGGTAATTCCAACTAAGTCCGTAACTTTGCCGTAAGGGTGCCGCACGACTTAGGCAAATTTAGCCAAGTCCGTGACGGCTCGGGCCTCGCCTCACCCGAGCGACTACACGAGCACCAAAGGGCCTATTTAAACCCTTGATTGATAGTCTTCCATCTTTGCAGCTAGGTGAAATTTTCTTGTAGAGATGAAATATTTAATTAAATCAGATTTTGATTCATTTCATCTTTTTCTTTATTCATTTCCTTTTTCTTTTCCTTCATTAATTTAGAAAACAACTGGGAAAACATAAGAGATGTTGCCATGTGGCAACTTATAAGTTTTACAAAAGACCCCTCTAAATACTAAAAATAAAAAAGCTAGTTGAATTTAAAACATTTTAATTGAACCCGAAACTGATTTCATTACCGATCCAAAGGGATTCAAGTTAATCCTTCTTTTTCCATGCCTAATATCTTCTTAGGTTGCATAATCTTCTTGATTTTGGGAAGAGCTTGTTTTTCTTTCTGCATAATGATTGTCTTTTTATGGCAGCAAATTTTGAGAATATTAGATCTTACAACCAGCTAATCCTAGATTATGTCCTGATTTTATGGCCAAGGATAATGTTAATGAGACAACCTCTCATAATCCTCACTACTTATCAGATGTGCTAATAATTTCTTTGAACTTGTTTGTAACAGACACAATTAGCAGAGTTTCATTCATATGAAGGGCAAGAAATGCATATCAAGGAGAAAATTGTGCCGCTAAAGGTATGCTTACTGATAAATGTTCACAGATTTTTACTCTGGATAGGGTATTTGGGTATCACAACTGCAATGATTTCACAGATTGACCTTCGTGTTAATAACACTGTAATAAGAGATCAATTCTTGTGGGTAAGTTTGACCTATGAAATTTTTGTGCTTTTAGAAGGTTAATATGTTAGTCGTTTTTCAATATTGTTCTTGATGCATTTCTTCTGGTTTTAGGACATCAGCAATTTGGAAAGTGATCCTGAAGAATTTGCACGAACTTTTTGCAAGGACTTGGATATTGGAGATCCTGAAGTTGGAGTAAGTATACTATCTTTTTGACATCTAATTAATGTAATATGTATCTGGGATCTATCCTAATTATTCAAGGCACATGTCATACAAGCTTCTAAAAGACCAGCAAATTTGGAGCTTTTTGTGTCCTATTACTAAAAAGTTTCCATTTTAAAGCTGTGAATTGATGCCATCGACTAGGTAAATTAGAAATGTTGCATAATTCAAATTAGATTCTTGTATTTGTAAATGTTGGAACACTTATATATATAAGCGCAGTTCATCAAGAAACAGACATGCTTCTATATGTTTATATCTTTCTGTTTCTCAAATTGCAGTTCACATTTCTGCTGTGTAATTTAAGGATTTTTGACTGGCACAACCTAGTAAATGTTGACTAGTTTGTGATCAATGTTTACAGCCAGCAATTGCAGTTTCCATAAGAGAGCAGCTTTACGAGGTTAGATATATGTCTTTGCTGTCTCTTTTATACCAATTAATGTATAATGACTTATTTTTATGAGTTGTGTTGTTTTATGCTATCTGGATTTCTTATTTGCCATGATAGTATACCTCAAGGATTGACTTACCGGTCTGTACCGGTGTATCGATATATTATCGGTATCGGTATGGTACCAATACTGGGCGGTACACAGTGCATACCACTCCATATATTAAAATAATATATAATATTTTTATAATATAATATTATATGATATAATATTAATATATTAAAAATATAAAAAAAAAGTGGAAAGGGGCGACGTCGCCTCGATCTTTCTCCTCGCGCAAGAGAAAAAGCGGGCGCGGGCGGTGGCACGCGGGCAAGGACGGCGCGGTATTATTTTCTCTCCTCTTCTTTTCCTCTTCTTTTTCTTCCCTTTTTCTTCCTCAATCGATCATCGACGGTCGATTTCTCCCTCAATCGGCCACCGATTGCCGAAATCAACCGTCGACGGTCGATTTTTGGCAGTGCCGCCTGGTAGCGGGCGGTTTGCGTACCTGTAACCTGGCGGACCGATATGTATCGCTCGTACCGGGCGGTACAGGTCGAAATTGCAAACCTTTACCTGTTGCTAATTTAGCTTTGCTGTGCATTTTTACTTAAATTTGTATATGTGGACATTTCCCTTATGTCTAAACATTAAATTTTGTAGATGCAAATTTCTCTTTGAAATATTACTCATAGAAGCTTAGCCTAGATCAGCAGATTTTGGAGATTCATGCTGATCTAGCCTAGATCTATGTGGAACTAGCCAAAGTGACTTTTCTTGAAGTCATTACTTGGGCTATTTTTTTGGCATCTACAACCATTGAAAGGTCTAGCCTAGGCTTTTTAAAAATCATGGTGGGGTTTCTTATGACATGATGTGGTCACTTTGCCACCTCGTATGCAGCAGCATGAATGACATTTTATTAAGCCTTGAAATTGTATATATATTCTGGAGTCAAGGGAAGTTTGGAATGTTCTTTGTAGAGTCTGTTTCTTTGCATTGCTCTTGGTCTTGGAAAGTCTAGTTGACACTGGTTTGCATGGCTGAAAAAAATATGCAAGTGGTTCATCTCCTTATAAGTAGCTGAATGGTTCATGTGATCACATTAGGTTGGAGCCGTGTCTTTATGAAAATTCTATTTCATTTATACTGCGTTCTCACTAAGACTCGCCTTTTCATGAAGGTGGACGTTGAGTTAGTTGAGTTTAGCAGATCCTGTGCCATGCCTGCATTAAATTAGCTCGAAGATGTCTTTTATCATGAGAAGTGTGTACATTTAAATATAACTAGCACATGGAGTTTTCTCTATGTTGTTCCAAGTGCTGTACAAATGCAGGTTCTTAGCTTGAAATAAACATATGATTCTTATGCCAAAATGTAATTGCTTTCTGTAATGATATATTTGTTACAAACATGCATTTTGGTCTACCACTCCAAGTTTGTATTAGTACAAGCACGTTCGCTTAGGGATGAATTTGCATATAATCAATCAAGATTTCTTTTCCTGCGATAATCTGTTACTAGAAAAATATTTTGTATATATTATTATAACATTTTTAGTGAATTATTGTTTGACAAACTGATGATAATCCTAAATATATTGTCGTTCAGATTGCAACTCAATCTATTTCTTCAGCCAGAGAAACCAGGGTTGGGAAGAAGGGTCGACGAGGAGGAGATATTGTTGCAAACAGGTTTCTCCGATGTTCTTTTGTCATAGTTTCCTCTAGGATTATATGGTTTGTGCAAAGTAGGTCTACCTGTTACCTATCATGTATTACTTGAGATGTATTGTTGGGGTGAAAAAGGACGTGGGAAGTATCAATTCTTTGTTTATCTTTTTGTTGTTGTTAGCACTATGAAATGATTCTTTTATAGTTATGTTTTTTGCAGTAAAGCAGGAAATATGGTGGACTTAGGCAAGTTATTTGGCAGTAAAGGAAGTGTTATCCGGTAAGATGATTCTTCAGTGCTATCTAACTTCTCTATGATTAGACAAAGAGACAGTCGTTTGGACTTTCTGCATGTCCGGACTTTGTCAATATTGCATTTCTCTTTCCTTGTAAGAAATTACCAAAATTGTCTTTTGATTCTATAATGATATCTATCTTCTGAAGGAAAAGGAAAGAATGGTATCTGTATGAGCCCATTGTCGATATTTTGTCAAATGAGGAAGTTGGGGCTCTTGATGCAAGGGAAGAACTAAATGCTCGGTATGTATCTTGTTCCGATGTAGCAGTGATCCAAAGAATTGTAGTATGGGGTTACAGTAGGAGCATCAATTTTGTATACACAATAATTACATTTTATTTCTTCAAAAGCTACCCATCATAAGAGAAGCTTTGTTGAGAAACCTAGGGAGTTCCGCATAGTTTTAATTGTTGTTTTCTTGGAGACATGGGCCTCGATCTAAGGTTTTTCATTTGCAATGAAGGCAACATCAATGTTTAGGATGCCACTTGAAGAAGCTCCAAGCTTTATCAAGCAGGGCACGTCATGGACAGAAAATATGATCTCATGTTATTAGTTTTTTGTTTCGCTCACAGTTATTTATTTTATTCTTTACATGTCTATATCTTGCACAATGCAAAGTCACACCAGCGTGTGGCACTACCACTTGCAAATTGATTTGTCTATCTGAGAAGGACCCTAGTCCTCTATGATTTTCATGAATTCTAGGTACCTGTTCTATTCGTTAATGATAGACATCCATCTTTTGAAACTTGTTTCTCCTGTTTTTTTTATTTTTTTTTCCTTCCAGAGCTTCTATTGCCTGTTTTAATTAGAAATGTGGGAATATCACAAAGGTTGATCCTTAGTAACCAAATATTGATTACTAGTTTTTTTTTTACCTTATGCATGCAGTTTAAAGAGAAAGCTGGATGAAAAAGAAGAGAGCTTCCAGACACGCTATTCTCATGGCTGAATTGTGTCTACCCATGGTCGACTGAAGGGGACTGCTAACTGCTTGACTGAGGCTTGTGTAGCATCGTAGTATCTGCTACAAACATTGCTCATTAGCCATTTTATCATAAACAAGTTTCTGCTGTCTCAACCATTTTCTTTGATGTAATCAAGAATGTGCTTGCTGTCAATTGCATACTTGGATGTAAAAATTACATAACACTTACCTTTCAAGTTTCATGTTGATGCCCGTTCATATTAATAATACTCTGCTGATAATTGATGCAATACCTTCTGCTTGAAATGCATCGGAAGATTGTTAAAACTGGTCTTCAGTAGCGGCGTTAATTATCATATAATATCTGGACTGCAAGACGGGAACCGCCACCTACATTTTGATGATCCCTATTGACCCCAGCTTCTCTCCACTCTCACCGAGTATCTACAAGCATCCTATAGTTCTTGTCGCTGCTCTTCTTGTTCACTGCTTAGGTGACTGTCATGGTTCTGATTTAGGAACCTTCACCAATAATCCTTGCAAGAACAGAAACCATCAGCAAACTGATGAAATCGATTTGCATCCCGTACGATGATCTTTCGTTGGAAGATCTCCGAAACAAGCTTCATGACCGTATGACAGTCCCCACAGGTCCTCAGGTTCTTCTTGATCCGAATGGGTGCATTCACAGGCAGGGTTATCAACCCGAATGAGAGCGCAAGCCTCTCGCTGTGATACCACATGCTCTGCTCCTTGTGCACTGCTACGTCATTAATGGCGAATTGTGTATCAGGCACGTAACCCTTCGCCTTCACCAGCTCCTTGAGCCTCCCCAACATCTCATAAATCTGCTCCGTGGCGTCGTGCGATCGGTCGTGCACTGTGAACACGTACGTCTCGTTCCACACGTCGATCCAGCTGCATCCGGTCTCCTTCCTCAGCCCAGTCGACTCCATCGTTCTCCTCACCTCTTTGGCGTCTTCCAACCGTCCATGGGACGCATACATGTTTGAAAGCAACACGTAGTTGCCAGCGTTGTCCGGTTCGATCTCGAACAGCCTTCGAGCAACTTCGTCGCCGAGCTCCACGTTCCTGCAGTTCCTACAGGCTCCAAGCAGAGCGCCCCACACCGATGAATCAGGCCTGATGGGCATTGTATCGATGAACCGTTTCGCCTCATCCAAGCGGCCGGCTCGGCCCAGCATGTCGACCATGCAAGCGTAGTGCTCGCTCCCCGGTGTCACTTTGTGAGACATGGAATAGAAGTACTTGAATCCCTGATCAACAAGCCCGTTGTGACTGCACGCCGAAAGGACGCTAACAAATGTGATGTAATCCGGTTCGACACCCTCACGAAGCATTTGCTCGAATAGTTGGATGACGTCGTCTCCATGCCCGTGTTGCTGGAATGCTGTGATCATGGCTGTCCAAGAGACCGCGTTCGTGCGGTCCTCTGCCTCCTCGAAGGATCGGTATGCGTCTTCCAAGCTACCGCATTTGGCGTACATGGAGATCCGCGAGCTCTCGACGCATCGGTTGCTAGCGAACCCGGTTTTCACTATCAATGTATGAATTGCTGCCCCCTGGCCCCATGAAGCTAGTCTGGCCAACGCATGGAGGACGGTGGAAAACGAGGCCTCGTCCGGGGAAATCCCCTCCCTTACCATAGCTCGGAAACAGTTGCAAGCATTCTCCATCCGATCACTTCCGATCCAACCCATCATCATAACGTTCCAGGTCACGACATCTCTATCACTGCAGCTGTCGAACAACTTCATGGCTTCTTCCAAGCACCCGCGTTTGCTGTACATGTCGATGAGCGAGTTCCTGACGTAGTCCAACGTGGACGCCATCCCAAGCTTGACCGCATGGCCATGCACCCCTCTACCGAAGTCTAAGCCGCCACCGTTCGCGCACGCACTCAGAACACTAGAAAAGCTGACTTGGTCCGGGCTCAGGGACTGATCCGCAAGCAGCTCACGGAAAGCCTCCGTCGCCCTGCGGTACATCTTGTTGCGCACCAACCCCACGATCAGCGCGTTCCAAGAAACGAGATTTCTCAGGGTCATTTCGTCGAACACTCTTTGAGAATCCCCCATGTCGTCGCATTTGGCGTACATATCGGCCAATGCGCTCGCCACGTAGACATTGGACACGACGCCATGCTTGTGACCGAGAGCGTGTAACTGTCGGCCAGTGGCAGGGGAGCCAGCCTCGGCACAGGCCGGCAGGACGGCGGAGAAGGTGTGGGGATTGGGGCTGGGGCCTGACCTCTTCAGCTGGGCGAACAAGGATAGGGCCTCAAGGGGACGGTGGGAGTGGGAGAGGTGGGTGATGAGGGAGGTCCAGGTGACGACGTTGCTGCAGTGCTGGGTGGTTCTGAAGGTGAGCATGGCTTGTTCGAGTTGGCCACACTTGGCATAGAGATTGATGAGCTGGGTATGGAGGAGGGGGACGGGGAGGGAGTTGGTGGTGATGAGGTGGGAGTGGATCTGCGTGGCATGCCTTGGGTTGGATGTTTGTGTTACGGTGGAATTGGTGAGGAGGGTGGTGAGATGGGTGAAAGTGAGAGGCGAGTAGGTTGTGCAATGGTGGTGGTGATAGAGTGAGTAGATGAAGTACAGTGCAGGGGTTTTTGGGGTTCTCATACTGCCTTGGACAAGTATTGATGATGATGCAAGGGATGAGGCAAAGGGGGGTAGGGTTGTGCGTCCACAGGGAGTGGCGGATGCCAACTGTATCCGCACTACTACTAAGTGCGGGAGAGGATCTGGGCCCAAAAAAAGAAAAATGATCGTTGAAAAAAAATGCCAACTATGATATCAAGAGAGAGAGATTCTTGTATTTTTGTTGCCCATCATTATCTACCGCACGGGTCAGTCACGTGTCTTTCTTTATTTTTTATTTTTATTGAAACTTGTATCGTGATCGATGAATCAGTACGATGCAGTTCGACCTGTACGTACAGGATCAATTCAATGGGATTCAAATCTCGAAAAGCCGGAAGAGATTACTGGATCTGTGATGTCAAGTTATTTGGCAGTAAAGGAAGTGTTATCCGGTAAGATGATTCTTCAGTGCTATCTAACTTCTCTATGATTAGACAAAGAGACAGTCGTTTGGACTTTCTGCGTGTCCGGACTTTGTCAATATTGCATTTCTCTTTCCTTGTAAGAAATTACCAAAATTGTCTTTTGATTCTATAATGATATCTATCTTCTGAAGGAAAAGGAAAGAATGGTATCTGTATGAGCCTATTGTCGATATTTTGTCAAATGAGGAAGTTGGGGCTCTTGATGCTAAGGGAAAAACTAAATGCTCGGTATGTATCTTGTTCCGATGTAGCAGTGATCCAAAGAATTGTAGTATGGGGTTACAGTAGGAGCATCAATTTTGTATACACAATAATTACGTTTTATTTCTTCAAAAGCTAGCTTTGTTGAGAAACCTAGGGAGTTCCGCATAGTTTTAATTGTTGTTTTCTTGGAGACATGGGCCTCGATCTAAGGTTTTTCATTTGCAACGAAGGCTTATAGAAGATAAGATGAAGTTAGGATTTAGATATGATTTCCTTAACTTAACTGAATGAGGAAATCACGTAGGTTAGTTGAGAAAAATCCTCCTATCTTCACCTGTATAAATTAACGATGGCCCAATGAATCAATTGGGCATTTTCATTACTTCTTCATATTTCCGACATGGTATCAGAGCCCCTCTTTCTATAAGAGAGATTACTTTTTTTTCTTCACTGTCAAATGACAGCTTTTATTTCCATTTGTCCGTCGACAACCCCGCTGCAAAACTGCAGATACTCAGGGGTCATCTGTCGCCACTCTCTCGGACATCTTCTGCTCCGAAGATCTCTCCTACCTCATCTGCAGTAGATGACGACTTTTACACCCGCTCGCTGGCATCGTCCCTCCTGCAGCTTTTGTTCTCTTTGCCAAGAGCATCTGTAAGGGCCATTGCCCATCGTCTCTTGGTGCTTTGTAGAGAGGGCACAACAAGTTCCTTCTTGTTATCAAACGACAGCAAATCCCCACCCCGTCGACTGCCCTTTTGCGAAGCCGCAATTGTCGGTCGACTCCTCTTCTGCAAAGCCGCGATCTCTGTTTCCCGACAAAAAAAAAAAAAAAAAAAAAAAAAAACAGAGCATCGCCAGCGCCGTTTTCATTCGAGGATCTGAAGATTCGGGTCCCGCTCTATAATTGATGTCCATGTCGTTGGTCTAGCAGCCCTCTCGCTCAACCTCGCTGGCACTTGCCGTTGCCATCGCTAGCATCAGTGACACTATCAGCCTCATTGTTGCCTACCATCGGCTCACCGTTCGCTCGCTGCTGCTGCCGTCACAACAATAACTCGGTCGCTTCTCTTCGGTGCAGATCCCTCTCTGCATCGTCTCTACACCTTCAAAGAAGGGACCGCAACACTGTGGTCCTGAAGTCAGGGAAGAAAGGGAAGCACACCTTCACTACAACGGCTTCCTCATCTTCTCCTTCGGCAGTTACTATGCTCGCTGCCGACCCCCCTTACTTCAACAATTGCAATTGCAATCGCAACTGCAGCCCTCGCCGGCCACAACTGTTGCCCTCTCCTTAGATCTATCGCTTCTTGTTGTCAAACGACAGTCTCTCGTCGACATCGAAGCTGGAGACTTCTAGTGCGTCGGCTTTCTCAATTCCTCTACCGAGGTGTTCTTCTGCACGAGGCCATCTTCCTTGTGCACCACCACTGTCGCATCAGCACTAACAAGCAGCGACACCTTCCCTACCCCATCAACAATAAGTTCATTCTCGCTGTCAAACGACAGTAAATCTACGACCGCACGCTTCTCCCGCTGCCCTTCAGATCTACCGATCGCCCCAGCCGTAGCAGCATCTCCTCCGCTGAAGTCAACCGTTGTCAGACCTTCACCGCGGTTGACAACACAGCGGTCTCCTTGACATCGGGTAAAGATATGTGTCCTTCACAGGAGCTTGATCTTGCGGGGGCATAATAGTTCGATCTAATCGGATTGTCAAATTTGGATCTAGCAGAATCGTCTGCTCCTTTCTTCGGATTCATTGTCATCGGTTCAAGATCAACGTCCTCAGTTCAAGATCGACGTCCTTACAGGAGCTCGATCTTGCGGGGGCATGATAGAAGATGAAGTTAGGATTTAGATATGATTTCCTTAACTGAATGAGGAAATCACGTAGGTTAGTTGAGGAAAATCCTCCTATCTACACCTGTATAAATTAACGATGGATCAATGAATCAATTGGGCATTTTCATTACTTCTTCTTATTTCCAACAAAGGCAACATCAATGTTTAGGATGCCACTTGAAGAAGCTCCAAGCTTTATCAAGCAGGGCACGTCATGGACAGAAAATATGATCTCATGTTATTAGTTTTTTGTTTCGCTCACAGTTATTTATTTTATTCTTTACATGTCTATATCTTGCACAATGCAAAGTCACACCAGCGTGTCCTCTATGATATGGGAATATCACAAAGGTTGATCCTTGATAACCAAATATTGATTACTAGTTTTTTTTTACACCTTATGCATGCAGTTTAAAGAGAAAGCTGGATGAAAAAGAAGAGACACGCTATTCTCATGGCTGAATTGTGTCTACCCATGGTCGACTGAAGGGGACTGCTAACTGCTTGACTGAGGCTTGTGTAGCATCGTAGTATCTGCTACAAACATTGCTCATTAGCCATTCTTTGATGTAATCAAGAATGTGCTTGCTGTCAATTGCATACTTGGATGTAAAAATTACATAACACTTACCTTTCAAGTTTCTATGTTGATGCCCGTTCATATTAATAATACTCTCTGCTGATAATTGATGCAATGCATTCTACTTGAAATGCATAGGAAGAATGTTAACTTGTCTTCAATATCTGGACTGCAATGTTAGCTGTAACAGATTTTTCTAACTGAACGAAAAGATCTCGTTCATCAGTTGAGAAAAATATATCTTCTATCACTGTATAAATAGATGCTGAAACTAAATAACAAGTGTGCTTTTATTTCTCATGTTCATTTGGTATTAGAGCAAGCTTGCCTAGAGCAAGCTATTGTATCGCTGTCAAATGGCATCAAGTAGCCATCGTGTTCGGTCGCATATCTCCTCCTCTTCTTTCCTGCGGAGCTACAGCTAATTGATCTCTGTTTTATCGACAAAACAGAGCATCCCTTTCCTCGTCTTCTTTCCTGCGGAGCTATAGCCAGTTGATCTCTGTTTTATCGATAAAACAGAGCATCCTTTTCCTCATCACCTTGTCTGAGCCATGTCACCGCAAAGGCCTTGGACATATCGCTGCCAGACCCATCGCCATCTTCTTCCTCTATTGCTCCAGCGCTGCCCTTTCACACCATTGCCTCCCCTATCGCAGCAACCGCTTTCCCCATTAGCACCAGCAGGGGTTCTGGTTCATAGCAAACCCCTTCTCTCTTCTCGCTGTCACACGACAGGATCAGCGAAAAAGATTTTGGAGCGCCATCACTCCTCTCGGTGGATCGTCGCGGTTCGACACTAGAGGTCTCCGTTGGCTGCAGCAGAACACTCTTTGTTGTTGCGTCTGCTGGACTCATCGTCGCTCAGTTCATGGGGATGAATTGCTCCCAGACTGCACCATCAACGCCTTGTTAGTGTGGCATTTTGGCAGTGACATATGCCAGGTGAAACCGTCGACGAGAGCCTGCAGCTGTCTCCTTCCTTCTTCCCATCTTCGGCTGCTCCCTGGTACTCTTCTACATCTTCTTCTGCCCTTCCTATAGCAATGCTCTGTTCCTCCTATAGCAAGTGTTGCCCTGCCCGACGACTCTGTCGCTATGCCCACGACCTCTTCTAGACACTGCGCCTGTCACTGAGGGTCCAGAGCGGAGAACCCGTCGCACCTATTGAGGGTCCGGAGCTGACCACCGTCGCCCTTGTCGTGACTCCAAAACTGAGCAGTGGCACATCTGTTGGAGTCTCTTCACTCCTGCAGCAGCTCCAAAGGGCAGTCCAAGCACGTCTGCAAGGTCGCACAAGGGAAGAAACACCACCCTGGCTGCAACTTCGCTCTCTGTAGCGGACACCTCAGCCGAGTCTCCGAGGACTAGTGCCGCCCCCTCCACTCTACTGCATGCACCCTTTGCCATTGGCGTCCTCCTCCACCTTCCTGTTTTCTACTTCGCGGACGTGCTCTGCTACCTCTATTCCGACGAAAACCTTGAGTTGTCGGACGCTGCGCTCGAGCTGCCCGTCTTTGTCCCCCTCTCCAAGTGTGCTGGCCTCGTCCACTGCGTCGAGCCATAGCTTAGCGTCTCGGAAGCCCTTGATCTGATCCTAGACGGGGTGCAGAACCTTGTGGCCCTCATCGGCTCCGTTGGCTGGAAGAAGCTTGCTGCCGCCGATTTCTACTGGCTGACACAGGAGGACTTCGTCTGTAGCTTCCTCAATTTCTGAACTCATCGTAGCCTAGTTCATGGTGAGCAGAACGTCTCCGCTGGCATTCTTCTCAGTAGCCGAAGACCAATTGCTTGGCACCTCTTGATTTCACTGCCTGGATCCATCCTCTCAGATCAGCAGTGCTACAGCCTATCACTTCAGCTGTAATTTTCTTCTGTCACTAGAACCATCCCTTGGCTCCTTCGTTAGCCTCTCACTCTCTCGTGGTGTCACTTCCGTCTACCCTCATTCGCACTACTACTCTCTGCCGGCAGAACTCCTTAACCCAAGTGACAGAAAGCTCACACTCTGGCATACACCTACATGTGTCCTTGCTACACTGCAGCAGCACTCAGTTGGTTTTGAGACCAGCGTCGGGTGCTTCTCATCTTCCAATAGTGGCAGCCTCTTCCTTCATATCCTTGATCTATGTTTTATCGACAAAACAGAGCATCCCTTTCCTCATCGCCTTGTTTGAGCCACGTCACCACGAAGGCCTTGGACACATCGCTGCCAGACCCATCGCCATCTTCTTCCTCTATTGCTCCAGCGCTGCCTTGTCGGGCCGTTACGTCCCCTGTTGCAGCAGCCGCCTGCCCCATTAGCACCAGCAGGGGTTTTGGTTCATGGCAAACCCCTGCTCTCTTCTCGCTGTCACACGACAGCATCAGTGAAAAAGATTTTGGAGCGCCATCGCTCCTCTCGGTGGATCACTGCGGTTCAACACTAGAGGTCTCCATTGGCTGCAGCAGAACACTCTCTGTTGTTGTGTCGACTGGACTCATCGTCGCTCAGTTCATGGGGATGAATTTCTCCCAGATTGCACCATCAACGCCTTGTTAGTGTGGCATTTTGGCAGTGACATCTGCTAGGTGAAATCGTTGACGAGAGCCTGCAGCTATCTCCTTCCTTCTTCCCATCTTCGGCTGCTACCTGGTACTCTTCTACATCTTCTTCTGCCCTTCCTTTAGCAGTGCTCTATTCCTCCTTTAGCAATTGTTGCCCTGCCCGATGACTGTTGTCTCTGCGCCCACAGGACGCTGCGCCTGTCACTGAGGGTCCAGAGCCGAGAACCCGTCGCACCTATTGAGGGTCTGGAGGTGACCACCGCCACCCCTGTCGTGACTCCAAAACCGAGCAGTGGCACATCTGTTGGAGTCTCTTCACTCTTATAGCAGCTCCAAAGAGCAGTCCAAGCAAGTCTGCAAGGTCGTACAAGGCAAGAAACACCACCTTGGCTGCAGCTTCGCTCTCTATAGCGGACACCTCAGCCGAGTCTCCGAGGACTAGTGCCGCCCCCTCCACTTTGCTGCACGCACCCTCTGCCATTGGTGTTCCCCTCCACCTTCCTATTTTCTACTTCGCGGACGTGCTCTGCTACCTCTGTTCCGACGGAAACCTCGAGTTGTCGGACGCTGCGCTTGAGCTGCCCGTCTTCGTCCCCCTCTCAAATTGTGCTGCCCTCGTCCACTACGTCGAGCTACAGCTTAGCGTCTCGGAAGCTCTTGATCTAATCCTAGACGGGGCGCAGAACCTTGTGGCCCTCATTGGCTCCGTTGGCTGGAAGAAGCTTGTTGCCGTCGATTTCTGCTAGCTGACACAGGAGGACTTCGTCCGCAGCTTCCTCAATTTCTGAACTCATCGTAGCCTAGTTCATGGAGAGCAGAACATCGCTGTTGGCATTCTTCTCAGTAGCCAAAGACCAATTGCTCGGCACCTCTTGATTTCACTGCCTGGATCTAGCCCCTCAGATCAGTAGTGCTACAACATATCACTTCGGCTATAATTTTCTTCTATCGCCAGAACCATCCCTTGGCTCCTTCCTCAGCCTCTCACTCTCTCGTGGTGTCACTTTTGTCTGCCCTCATCCACACTACTACTCTCTGTCGACAGAACTCCTTAACCTAAGTGATAGAAAGCTCACACTCTGGCATACACCTACACGTGTCCTTGCTGCACTGCAGCAGCACTCAGTTGGTTTTGAGACCAACGTCGGGTGCTTCTCATCTTTCAACAGTGGCAGCCTCTTCATTCAGATCCTTGATTTCTCATCTTTCAATAGTGGCAGCCTCATCTCTGATGTTATTCACTGTGTGCCACATTATTCTTCGGAAGGGTTGGTTCTAGCAGGATTGCTGCACTCGATCGCTAGCTCCAATAAGCATTTGCTATCGCAATTTACTTCTTGTCGTATCAGGATGACGGTAGAGTTTCTTTTCCTTTCATTCCTCATCTCTTTCAATCGGCCTACTACTCTCGCTCTTATTGTTTCTCTATCTTTTAACGGTTCTTGAAACTATTTTCTTAGCGAGATTATTACTTTTCTCTCTTGCTTTCCCCTTGACCTGTTATTGATTCCCCGATGTCTTCCTCCTCTACCTCTGATGCTCTAACTCTTTTTCCTGTTGGTAACCTTTCTCCGTATTTCAGACTCATCTCCATCAATGCAGCCTTTCTAATTCCTTTTAAATTATATAAGGGTGGTAATTATGCATCCTAGTGAGCTTAATTCTTTAATCTTTTATTTAGTTATGATTTATTGGGTTACATTGATGGCTCTCTTAATTGTCCACCAGCGATGATACATGTTCTAGGAGAACCCATCCCAATACCAAATTTTGCCTACAAGCTATGTTACGTCAAGATTGGCTAATACTCCAAGCAATTCAAGCCTCTGTCGCGTGATCCATTGCTCCGCTTGTGTCCTCTTGTGTTACTGTTGAGGGAGCTTGGACAAGTTACAAACTACCTTCGTGAATCGCTTACGGACTCGCATGCTTAGACTACTCTCCAGCCTTATTAACCTTAAGCAGGAGGGAAGTACTATGGCCGACTACTTATAGCATATCAAAATGATTATCGATGACCTAGTTTTGATAGGTCATTCCCTAACTGATGAAGAAATTCTCATCCACACGCTTAATGGATTGAGTGCTGAGTTCAAAGAACTGATAGTTGCACTTCGAGCGCGTGACTCTCTGATTTGCTTTGAAGAACTCTATGACAAGCTAACTGACCATGAAGCTTACCTGAAGCATGATGATAGGCTGTCAGGACCCTTGCCAGGATCTCCTATCACAGCTCAGTTCAACCAGAAATCTAAAAGGCAAAATCGTAAATACAACAAGAATGCTTCAAAAGGTGTGACCAACTTTCCTCCCACTTCTATGGGTCCCACTCCATCACTTCCACCTCCACAATCTCTGTACTTCAACACTTGTCAGAATACTACCTTCCAGCCACGTCGTCCTCCTTCTGTGCTTCAACAACCGGTTGTTTGCCAATTATGTGATTAAATCGGTCACTCGGTAAAAGTTTGTCGGTCTCGACCTCGCTTTCCAACTCCGTCAGCCTGGCTTCGGGCAAATGTCATGACGACTCCGTCTGACAATCAATCTAATTGGATTGTAAACTCTGGTACTTCCCACCATATTACTTATGATCTCCAGAACCTGTCGCTCTACAACAACTATGGCGAAAATGAAGATATTATCATCGGTGATAGTAACAGAATTCTTATTACTCATACTGGTTCAATGAAGCTTACATCATATACCACTTCTTTTACACTCGATGATATTTTGTGTGCACCCCACATTAAAAGAAATCTCATTTCTATCTCTCAGTTCTACCAACAAAATCATACTTCTATTAAATTCTTTCCTGATTATTTTCTTGTCAAGGACTTGAGCACGGGGGCATCATTAGTTCGCGGTCTGAATAAAGACAACATCTATGAATAGCCGTCCACCTTATATCTCACTCAACCTACTGCTAACGCTTCCACTGTTGTTCCAATCGACATATGGCATCAACGTTTATTATTGGTCATCCCTCAACCCCTATTCAACAAAAGTTGCTTTCTTGCTACCCTATTCCTGTTTTTAAATCTAGTACTGTTATTACTCACTGTGATGCTTGTCTTAGTAATAGGAGTCATCAGTTACCTTTTGGTACATCTTTTGTTTCCTGCTTTAAACCGTTTGAAGTTATTTATACTGATGTGTGGGGTCCTGCATCAGTTGTCTCTTTTGACAAGTTTAGATTATATGTTGTCTTTGTAGACTATTTTACAAAGTACATATGGTTATCATCTCCATCAAAAATTTGATGTTACTGTTGTCTTCTCTAACTTTAAGAACTTAGTCGAGAATTACTTTTAGACTACTATTAAAATAGTCTATTTTGATAGTGGTGGTGAATATCAAGTCCTTACGTCTTATCTATCTGCTTCTGGTATTCAACATCTCAAGTCCCCTCCATACACCCCTCAACTGGTTGGCTCTATTGAGCGTAAGCATCAACATATTATTGAAACTGGTCTCACAATGCTCCATCAGGCTTTCATGCCTTCTAGCTTTTGGTCCGTAGCTTTTCAAACTGTTATCTATCTTATTAATCGCTTGCATACTCCTCTCCTACAATATCATTCACCATTTGAAAGGCTATTTCAAAAACACCCCAACTTATAAACCTTAAAGGTTTTTGGTTGTTTATGTTATCTATGGTTACGTCCCTACAATTATAATAAAATGTAACTTTGATCTCGACCTTGTATTTCATAGGATACTCTCTTAAACATAATACCTTTCAATGTTATGACCCTCACACTACTAAAGTCTTTGTTTCTAGATATGTTACTTTTGTGGAGTCTGTCTTTCCCTTTCGAGATCACTGGCAATCGGTCGTTCTATTGGATTTCTATGAACCATCTTCCTCCATTTTGTCTTCATTAGATCCACACTCTCTTATTACTTCTTTTCCATAGTTTCCTTCTTCCTCCTCTCCTCCGATTCCTCCTCTTCCCATGCCTTTATCCTCACCTCGCCAAGATACTTTTGTCATCCTTTTGCCTGACTCAACCAGTAATGACCCTTAGCCCTCACCCCCAAATACTACTATCACCTCCTGACATCCAATGCAAACTCATTCCTGGTGTGATATCTTTAAACCACATCAAGTTCTTGATTTACATGCTAGCACCAAACCCTCCCTTGACTCTATCGAACCAACATTATTTTCTCAGGTCCAAAAATATCCACATTGGCGTAAGGCCATGTGTGAGGAGTATGATGCTCTTCTTCACAATGCTACTTGAACCCTTACCCCTTCTCACTCCACACAAAATATTATCGGGTGCAAGTGGGTTTTTTGAATTAAGCGGAATCCCGATCGTTCAATTGCTCGCTATAAGGCATGACTTGTGGCCAAAGAATTTCATCAACGGCCTGGTGTTGACTACACTGAGACATTTAGTCCTGTTGTCAAAGCTACTACCGTTCGGCTTCTTCTAAGTCTGATAATATCAAAAAGCTGGTGCTTACGTCAATTAGATGTTAACAATGTCTTTTTACAAGGGACTCTCACTGAAGATGTCTTTATGGAACATCCTTCATGCTTTATACATCCTCAATATCCATGGCATGTTTGTAAACTTAAAAAGGTCATTTATGGACTTCGTCAGGCCCCACGAGCATGATATACTGAACTTGGTCTATACTTATCTTCAATCGGCTTCATCAACTCTAAGTCTGATATCTCCTTATTTCTACGCCAACTACATGAGTGCACCATCTATCTCCTAGTCTATGTGGACAATATTATTGTCATAGGCGATAACTCTATGGAGGTTCAGGCGTTTATTACGCAATTGGCAGACCAATTCTCTCTTAAAGATCTTGGTACCTTACGTTATTTTCTTGGTGTTAAGACTACATTTACATCTTCTAGTCTTTTTCTTTCACAACGAAAGTATATTCATGATTTACTGTTGAAGACAAATATGCAAGACGCCAAAGAGGTTTCCACTCCTCTATCTCCAAGTGAATCACTAAAACTATGTGATGGTAGTCCTGCTACAGATCCTAATCGGTATCGACAAGTAATTAGCTCCTTACAATATCTAGCTCTTACTCGTCCAAATGTCTCCTTTGTGGTTAATAAATTATCTCAGTTTATGCATCAACCGTCTACTTTGCACTGAACTGCTGTCAAATGCATTTTGCGTTGTCTCAAAGGGACCATTGATCATGACATTTTTCTTCGTAAACATTCTCCTCTTAGCTTCATGCCTTTGCTGCTACGGATTGGGCTAATAATATTGATGATAGAACCTCTATATCAGGGTATATTATTTTTCTTGGTGCTAATCCGATAAGCTAGAGTTCTAAGAAATAAAAGATAGTTGCCAGGTCTACTATGAAGCTGAATATCGAGCTGTTGTCGCTGTTGCTATTGAACTTAATTGGATTAGCAACCTACTTTAGGAACTTCAAATTCACTGTATTTCTATGCTTGTTATTTATTGTGATAACATCGGTGCCACTGACCTTTGTGCAAATCCAATTTTTCACTCCCGCATGAAGCACATTGCTATTGACTTTCACTCTGTACAAGATCAAGTAGCCCGCAAGCAGCTCTATGTTTCTCATGTCCACATGGCTGATCAACTCGTCGACCCCCTCACGAAGTCTCTAGCTTGTAAACTGTTTTCCTTCCATCGATTTAAGATCGGCGTCCTTGACAGGAGCTCGATCTTGTGGGGGCATGTTAGCTGTAACAAATTTTTCTAACTGAACGAGAAGATCTCATTCATCAGTTGAAAAAAATCTGTCTTCTATCACTGTATAAATAGATGTTAAAATTAAATAATAAGTGTGCTTTTATTTCTCACATTCATTCTTAACATGGAAGACGGGAACTACCACCTACATTTTAATGATCCCTATTGACCCCAGCTTCTCTCCACTCTCACCGAGTATCTACAAGCATCGTATGTTTCTTGTCGCTGCTCTTCTTGTTCACTGCTTAGGTGACTGTCATGGTTCTGATTTAAGAACCTTCACCAATAATCCATGCAAGAACCGAAACCATCAACAAACTGATGAAATCGATTTGCATTGCGTACGATGATCTTTCGTTGGAAGATCTCTGAAACAAGCTTCATGACGGTATGACAGTCCCTACAGGTCCTTAGGTTCTTCTTGATCCGAATGGGTGCATTCACAGGCAGGGTTATCAGCCCGAATGAGAGCGCAAGCCTCTCGCTGTGATACCACATGCTCTGCTCCTTGTGCACTGCTACGTCATTAATGGTGAATTGTGTGTCAGGCACGTAACCCTTCGCCTTCATCAGCTCCTTGGGCCTCCCCAACATCTCATAAATCTGCTCCGTGGCATCGTGCGATCGGTCATGCACTATGAACACGTACGTCTTGTTCCACACGTCAATCTAGCTACATCCAGTCTCCTTCCTCAGCCCAGTCGACTCCATCGTTCTCCTCACTTCCTTGGCTTCTTCCAACTGTCCATGGGATGCATACATGTTTGAAAGCAACACGAAGTTGCCAGCATTGTCCGGTTCGATCTCGAACAGCCTTCGAGCAACTTCGTCGCCGAGCTCCAGGTTCCTGCAGTTCCTACAGGCTCTAAGCAGAGTGCCCCACACCGATGAATCAGGCTTGATGGGCATTGTATCGATGAATCGTTTGCCTCATCCAAGCGGCCGGCTTGGCCTAGTATGTCGATCATGCAAGCGTAGTGCACACTCTCCGGTGTCACTTTCTAAGACATGGAATAGATGTACTGTTGAAAATAATCGAATTAGTTAAGATTGATTTAAGGAGTTAGGATTAGATAAAATGAAAGATAAAGATTTAGATCGAATTTAGTTTAGATGATGATGAGATTAGTTTAAATGAGGGTGAGATTTATTAAGATGTGATAGATTTTTTAGTATTTTAAAATATCTGTATTCCATCTTTTAATCAATATAGATATGTGCTTTTGGTTCATTCCAAAGCACTGCAGATAGTGGTATCAGAGCCTGATTCAAAGAAAATCAAAAGGAGTACATTAGTTAAAAGGAAAGAAAGACTAGTAGATCCAGAAAAAAGAAAAAAAAAGAGAAGATGACGGGCGTTACGATAAGTGTACCTAATCAGCTACTTCTTATCTTCAAAGGTGATAATTATCAGTTTTGGGCTATTAAAATGAGAACTCTACTTATTTCATAAGGATTGTGGAATGGTAGAAAATGATTTTATTGAGTATGATCTGCAGGATCCTAAGATTACTAAGGATCAAAAGCATCAGATGAATGAAAATATGCAAAGAGATGCAAAAGCCCTCTATATGTTACAACAAGCAATAGATGATTTATTATTTCCTCGAATCATGATGGCATCAATATCAACAGAAGCATGAAAGATACTAAAAAGTGTATTTGGAGGCACAGAAAATGTAAAAATTTTAAAGCTTCAAATTCTTCGACGTGAATTTGAGATTCTTATAATGAAAGATTCAGAATTGATTGTTGATTTCTTCTCAAAAGTTTCTTCCATTGTGAATCAAATGAGGTCTTGTGGTGAAAATCTAAAAAATCAAACTATAGTAGAAAAAGTTTTACGTAGTTTATCTTCAAAATTTGATATGATCTCTACTACTATAGAAGAAGCTAAAAATACAACTACGTTGTCTATTAATGAATTAATGGGCTCTCTTTTAGTTCATGAACAAAAAGTGAACAGATCTTCTATGAAACTTTGGAACATGTTCTTCAAATGAAGATAGATCAGAAGAAGGATCAAAAAGAGAATTCAGAAATTAGATCTCAATGGAGAGATCAAAAGGACAGAGGACGAGGCCGATCAAATGAAGGTAACAAAGAAACTCGAAAATATTTTTGTTGTAAAAAAATGGGGCATATTGAAAAAGATTGTTGGTACAAAAATAAAAATCCAAATGTTTCTCTATGTTCTTATTGTGGAAAATATGGACATCTTGAAAAAGATTGTCAGAACAAAAATTAAATAAACTATCATGAGGAAAATAATGATAACAAAAGAGATGAAGAGAATATTTTCTTTATAGCATCTAATGAAGAATATTCTAGATTTGTTTGGTTTTTGGATAGTGGATGTAGTACTTATGATATGAGATAAAAGTCTATTTCAGAAGCTTGATGATTTGATCAAATCTACTGTGCAGATGGAAAATGGTAAAAAGGTTCAAGTAAAAGGAAAAATAACAGTTGCTGTGAACACAAATCTGGTAAAAAATTATTGATGATGTGTATTTATTCCTGATTTAAAATAAAATCTCATTAGTATAGGACAACTAATGAGAAAAAGATATTATGTTATTTTTTGTGATAAAAAATACCTGATTTATGATAAGAATAGTAAAAAATTAATAGCAACGACAAGGATGACAAAAAAATGAAGTGTTTGCCTTATTATTTTTAGACTAAAGAATCAATATTATAAAAAAATAGTTATGATCATTTAAAATTTTGTGATATATACAAATTATCTCAAATGGTGCAGGTCATGATAATTTGGAAACTATAGTTGATAAAATACATCCACAGAAAAAGGATGAGATCTTAAAATCTAAGGGCATTAATAAAGGTACATATACAGAGATGGTAGAAGTTTCTGATGATGTGAAGAAAGCCAAGAGAAAGAAAAGAAAAATAAAGCTTTCACATTCAAAGGGATTCGATCCTATAAATACAAAGCCACCATCAGATCATCAGAGATGGATATCAAAGAGAAAAAAGTCAAGTTGTAGACCTAAGCAGAGGCATAAGACAATCGTTACAACATCGAAGATCAGCTCGTTGACGTCTTCACAAAAATTTTGGCGAAGAAAATAAATCTTTGAAAGGAATTTTAAATTATAACTACTTGAATTAAGGGGGTGTGTTAGAAATAATCCAAGTAGTTAAGATTGATTTAAGGAATTAGGATTAGATAAAATGAAAGATAAAGATTTAGATCTAATTTAGTTTAGATGATGATGATATTAGTTTAAACGAGGGTGAGATTTATTAAGATGTGATAGATTTTTTAGTATTTTAAAACATCTGTATTCTATCTTTTAATTAATATAAATAGGTGCTTTTGGTTCATTCCAAAGCACTGCATACTGCTGATTGAAAGTACTCCTAGTATCCTCTACTATTATCTTCTTCTCCTTGAAGTTATGCAGAAAATCCAATAAGTACTTGAATCCCTTATCAACAAGCCCGTTGTGATTGCACGCCGAAAGTATGCTAACAAATGTGATGCAATATGGTTCGACACCCTCACGAATCATTTGCTCGAATAGTTGGATGACGTCGTCTCCATGCCCGTGTTGCTGGAATGCTGTAAACATGGCTGTCCAAGAAACCGCGTTCGTCTCGACACATCGATTGCTAGCGAACCTAGTTTTCACTATCAAGGTATTGTTGGAAATAATCCAAGTAGTTAAGATGATGATGAGATCAGTTTAGATAAGGATAAGATTTATTTAGATGTGATAAATTTTTTATTATTTTAAAATATCTGTATTCTGTCTTTTAATCATTATAAATAGGTGCTCTTGGTTCATTCCAGAGCACTTCAGACTGTTGATTGAAAGTACTCATGGTGTCTTCTACTATTCTCTTCTCCTTCTCCCTGAAATTCTACAGAAAAGCCAACAGTGGTAACAGAGTCTGGTTCAAAGAAAATCAAAAGGAGTACACCAGTCAAAAAAGAAGGGAAGACTAGTAGATCCAAAAAAAAAAAAGCTAATCAACTTCTTCCTATCCTCAAAGGTGATAATTATCAGTTTTGGGCTATTAAAATGAAAACTCTCCTTGTTTCATAAGGATTGTGGAAGTTGGTAGAAAATGGTTTTGTTGAGTATGATCTGCAGGATCCTAAGACTACTAAGGATCAAAAGCATCAGATGAATGAAAATATGTAAAGAGATGCAAAAGCCCTCTACATGTTACATCAAGCAATAGATGATTCCCTATTTCCCAGAATCATGATGGCATCAACATCAACAGAAGCTTGGGAGATATTAAAAAATGTGTTTGGAGGCATAGAGAAGGTAAAAATTTCAAAGCTTCAAATTCTTCATCGTGAATTTGAAACACTTATGATGAAAGATTCGGAATCTGTTGCTGATTTCTTCTCAAAAGTTTCTTCTATTGTGAATCAAATGAGATATTATAGTGAAAATCTAAAAGATCAAATTGCAGTATAAATTTTTTTATGAAGTTTATGTTCAAAATTTGATATGATCTCTATTGTTATAGAAGAAGCTAAAGATACAAGTACATTATCTATTGATGAATTAATGGGATCTCTTTTAGTTCATGAATAAAAAGTGAACATATCTTCAGATGAAACTTTGAAACATGTTCTTCAAATGAAGATAGATCAGAAGAATGATCAAAAAGAGAATTCAGAAATCAGATCTCAAGGGAGAGATCAAAAGGACAGAGGACGAGGCCGACCAAATGAAGGTAACAAAGAAACTCGAAAATATTTTTGTTGCAAAAAAATAGGGCATATTGAAAAGGATTGTTGGTACAAAAATAAAAATCTAAATGTTCCTTTATGTTCTTATTGTGGAAAATATGGACATTTTGAAAAAGATTATTGGAACAAAAATCAAACAAATTATCATGAGGAAAATAATGATGACAAAAGATATGAAGAAAATATTTTGTTTATAGCATCTGTTGAAAAATATTATAGAATTGTTTGGTTTTTGGATAGTGGATATAGTGATCATATGACAGGGGATAAAAATCTGTTTCAGAAACTTGATGATTCGGTCAGATCTACTGTGCAGATGGGAAATGGTAAAAAGGCTCAAGTAAAAGGAAAATGAACAGTTGCTATGAACACAAAGTCTGGTAAAAAAATTATTGATGATGTGTTATTTATTCCTGATTTAAAACAAAATCTCATTAGTATAGGACAACTAATGAGAAAAAGATATTATGTTATTTTTTATGAAGAAAAATGTCTGATTTATGATAAGAAAATTGGTAAATTGATAGCAACTGCAAGGATGACAAAAAATAAAATGTTTGTCTTATTATTTTCAGACTTCGCTACTCCTACCGAAGAATCAACATTATGGAAAAATAGTTATGATCATTTAAAATTCTGTGGATCTATGCAAACTGTCTCAGATGATACAGGTCGTAATGTTGATGACACACATATACAGAAAAGGGGTGAAACTCTAAATTCAAAGGACAACAATGAAAGTACGCATACAGAGTTGGTAGAAGTTTATGATGATGTGAAGAAAGCCAAGAGAACGAAAAAAAAATGAAGCTTTCGCATACAAAGGGATTCAATCCTACAAATGCAGAGTTTCCATCATATCATCAAAGATGGCTAGCAAAGAAAAAAATGTCAAGAGAAACGATAAAATATTTCAGGTAAGAAGTTCTCAAAAATATGTGGACCGAGAAAAAACATAAGACAACCGCTGCAGCAACGAAGATCAGCTTATCGACATTTTCACAAAAATTTTGGAGAGAAAAAAAAAGATTACTTGAAAATAATTTTAAATTATGACTACTTGAATTAAGGGGGTGTGTTGGAAATAATCCAAGTAGTTAAGATGATGATGAGATCAGTTTAGATAAGGATAAGATTTATTTAGATGTGATAAATTTTTTATTATTTTAAAATATCTGTATTATGTCTTTTAATCATTATAAACAGGTGCTCTTGGTTCATTCCAAAGTACTGTAGACTGTTGATTGAAAGTACTCCTAGTATCTTCTATTATTTTCTTCTCCTTCTTTCTGAAGTTCTGCAGAAAAGCTAACATGTATGAATTGTTGCCCCTTCGCACCATGAAGCTAGTTTGGCCAACGCATGGAGGACGATGGAAAACGAGGCCTCGTCCGGGGAAATCCCCTCGTTTACCATAGCTCATAAATAGTTCCAAGCATTCTCCATCCGATCACTTCCGATCCAACCCATCATCATAACGTTCCAGGTCACATCTCTATCACTGCAGCTGTCGAACAACTTGATGGCTTCTTCTAAGCACCCACATTTGTTGTACATGTCGATGAGCGAGTTCCTAACGTAGTCCAACGTGGATGCCATCCCAAGCTTGACCGCATGGCCATGCACCCCTCTACCAAAGTCTAAGCCGCCACCGTTTGCACACGCACTCAAAACACTAGAAAAGCTGACTTGGTCCTGGCTCAGGGACTGATCCGTAAGCAGCTCACGGAAAGCCTCCGTCGCCCTATGGTACATCTTGGTGCGCACCAACCCCACGATCAGCGCGTTCCAAGAAACGAGATTTCTTAGGGTCATTTCGTTGAACACTCTTTGAGAATCCTCCATGTCGTCGCATTTGGTGTACATATCGGCCAATGCGCTTGCCACATAGATGTTGGATGCGATGCCATGATTGTGAGCAAGAGCGTGTAACTAGCGGCCAGTGGCAGGGGAGCCAGCCTCGACACAGGACGGCAGGACGGCGGAGAAGGTGTGGGGGTTGAGGCTGGGGCCTAACCTCTTCAGCTGGAAGAACAAGGATAGGGCATCAAGGGGATGGTGGGAGTGGGAGAGGTGGGTGATGAGGGAGGTCCAAGTGACGACGTTGCTACAGTGCTGGGTGGTTCTGAAGGTGAGCATGGCTTGTTCGAGTTGGCCACACTTGGCAAAGAGGTTGATGAACTTGGTATGGAGGAGGGGGATAGGGAGGGAGTTGGCGGTGATGAGGTGGGAGTGGATCTGCGTGGCATGCCTTGGGTTGGATGTTTGTGTCATGGTGGAATTAGTGAGGAGGGTGGTGAGATGGGTGAAAGTGAGAGGGGAGTAGGTTGTGCAATGGTGGTGATGGAGTGAGTAGATGAAATATAGTGCAAAGGTTTTTGGGGTTTACATACTACCTTGGACAAGTATTGATGATGATGCAAGGGATGAGGCAAAGAGGGTAGGGTTGTGCATCCACAGGGAGTGGCGAATGCCAACTGTATCCGTGCTACTACGAAGTGCGGGAGAGGATCCGGACCCCAAAAGGGAAAATGATCATTGAAAGAAAATGCCAACAATGTTATCAAGAGAGATTCTTGTATTTTGTTGCCCATCATCATCTACTGCACGGGTCATGTGTCTTTCTTTATTCTCTATTGTTATTGGAACTTATGTCGTGACTAGTGAATCAGCACGATGCAGTTTGACCTGCACGTGCAGGATCAACTTAACGGGATTCAAAGCTCGGGAAGCCGGGAGAGGTCATTGGATTTGTGATGTCATGGCCCCCAAAATCGTTGAGTCCCCGCGCTGATTCGAAGGAGACCAACGAGAAACCCGCGTCCGGGGGGGGCATGGTGTCGGCCTGACCCGGACCCTCCGATTGCTAAGTTAACACATTTCTGATGGGAATCCAAGCGGGTCCCTTAAGATCCCGAATGAATTTTTCTCTAGAATGAGAGTTAGAGAGCTAGCCCCATTTTCTTTACTTGGGGGGCTTTTATACATTTCTATCGGGGGGTGATCGTGCGATGGCCTTTAATGTTGCAGGAGTCTTTTGCTGTGTTGTCGTACGACCCCTCATGGTTCCAATGCATTTGCAGGAGTCCTTTAATGCTACGGGTGTCCACCGGTGGCTAGCCGTACTATGTCCTTTAATGTTGCAGGAGTCTTTTGCTACATTGTCATAGAACCCCTCACGGTTCCAAGGCACATGCAGGACCTGCACCAATATTTGATTATGTTGTACATAGGATCCCTACTGTAGTGGCGGCATGTCGATCGTACTTGCGCAGGGCATGGCCTTACTTGCGCCAAAAATGTTGGTTTCGTCTATGCTAAGTGGGCAGGAAACATGGTGGTGACAAGGTAGCCCATTATTAGCCCTATTATTCTCCCCAAACTTTTTGCGGGGTCCCTCGAAGAAAGGCGGGGGAAAGGGCTTTTCCCATTCGGAGTTGTTGTTAGGGGACTCTCTTGTGTCATATAGAGTCCTGCTGGATGGCCGCCGGTGTGGCCTAGTCGACCTAAAGTAGTCATGTATGGTCGAGATTGAGAGTCCTTGGTCGGGAAGGAGAGCTCGCTGAAAACTGGTCGGGACCGAAAGCCCTTAGGCGAGGCTGAGATCGCTGGAAACTGATCGAGACTAAAAGCCCTCGGGCGAGGCTGAGAGCTCACTGGAAACTAGTCGGGACTGAAAGCCCTCGGGCGAGGTCGAAAGCTCGTAGGAAACTGGTCGGGGCTGAAAGCCCTTGGGCGAGGCTGAGCTCACTAGAAACTGGTCAGGACTGAAAGCCCTCAGGCGAGCCTGAAAGCTCACAGAAAATTGGTCGGGACTGAAAGCCCTTGGGTGAGGCTAAAAGCTTGCCAAAAATTGGTCTGGACTGAATGCCCTCGGGCAAGGCTAAGAGCTCACTGGAACTGGTTGGGGCTGAAAGCCCTTGGGTGAGGTTGAGCTCGCCGGAAACTGATAAGGACTGAAAGCCCTCGGGCGAGGCTGAAAGCTCGCAGGAAACTGATCGAGATTGAAAGCCCTCGGGCAAGGCTGAGAGCTCGCTGGAAATTGGTCGGGGCTGAAAGCCCTTGGGTAAGGCTGAGCTCACTGGAAACTTGTCGGGACTGAAAGCCCTCGGGCGAGGCTGAAAGCTCACAAGAAACTGGTCGGGACTGAAAGCCCTTGGGCAAGGCTAAAAGATCACTGAAAACTGATCGAGACTGAAAGCCCTTGGGCGAGGCTGAGAGCATGTCTTCTAGGGGTGCATGAAGTCATGTTGTGGTATCGTCTCCTCGCCGCACTTTCATCTGTCACATCGATCAGTTAGGGGCATTTGGTAGGATCTTTATCCTGACATTGAGATTTCCTCGATGTTGATGGTGATTAGTTTCACCCATTGGGGCACCCCGGTGAGCGCCATGTGTGCCCTAACTAGCATGCATTTTTTCATGATGCATGGTGCCCAAAGCGCCAGGGTGAGCTGTCCCGCATTTTGGGTAGGCGAAGCGCCAAGTTGGCAACGGGGTTTGATTATAAATCCCCCTCTCTGTTGGTGCAGTCACCTCTTGTTGCTGTCTTGCTCCGCTGGCTCTCACTCCTTGCAATCATCTTTTTTGACTTCGATGGTCTTCTCCGACTTCGGATTCCGTCGTGCCCCTGGTCTACGACTTTAGCCCTTCCTTTTCTTCCCCCGGTCATTTCTCGAGCAGGTCGGGATATCTTCCGCCTCCTCCTATTCACCTTCCGAGTCCTCATGTCTAGTCGAAGTCTCAAGTCATAGGTCTCGAGTAGTGAGTCATCCCTCTAGGGAGCGTAGGTCGATTGTCGTTCGTTGGTCACTCGAGGGTGCTGCCTCGGATGATTTCAGGGTTGCAGAAGCCCTGGTGATGATGAGGTCATGTTTTGATGTTGACTCGACCTTGACGGCTCGCCAGCTAACTAAGTGAGGGAATGTTTACATATTCCCCCGGAATATGATCTTTACGTCCCTCTTCTTGGTCAACGTCCTTATAATGCTTTTTCAAATGGTTTTGGTCTATCGACCGATGCCCTCGAAGCAGGCCTTCGGTTCCCGCTGCCCCCCGTGATTGTGGCTTGCCTCGAGGGGTGATGGATATCTCCCTCCCAAATGGCGCCCAACTCGTGGCGTTACTTGGTGGCATTCCTCTGGGAATGCAATGGGTCGGGCATTATGCCAACCCGAGATATGTTTATGGCATGTTTCTGCCTATGTCGGGGACAAGCCGGATATTACCTAATCGCCCGTAGTGGATTTCGGGTGGGTGGTGTGTCATCCTACAACAAAGGCTGGAAGGCATGACAATTTTTTATTTCTTGTAGTCGGGGTTGGAGCTTCCCGGCCGAGTGGATGGCTTGAACGGTGAATAACTTGGCCCTTGCCCTCTCGGGCGATGAGTCCGAATGGTCAAGATCCTCCGGGCGATCCTTTCTTCTTCCAAAGCTGTAAGAGACATAACTGAGGCTTGACTAGCCGAGGCGGGGCTTAGTCCTGCTCCTTGGGGTATGTCTACCTTTTTTGCCTTAAGTGTTATGTTCCATGCTCTAACTTTTTTACTTTATGTTGTAGAAATGTTTAACATGGGAAGGATGAAGTCAACTAGCAATGCTGCGAGCGGGTCTGCGACTCCGATGACGACCGTCACTCCCCCATCGCTAGCTGTGGAACCTTCTCCCTCGGTGGCCGAAAAATGTCGAGGGACTTGGGGGGGGGGGGGGGGGGGGGGGGGGGGGGAAGATGGGGGATGAAGCACTAAAGAAGAGGAGTAGAGTGGCGATGTTTGGGCAGTCGGTGGATGCCACCGGGAGCTCCGCGAAGACTTTGGTTGAAAAAGGGAAGGAGCCAGTAGAAGCCAAGGAGGTTCCAGAGTGTGGCTACTCCATTCGGGAGTTATGTGAAGTTGATGGTAGGGCGGGGGCCGACCGATACTTCATCGCCCACATGCTGAAGCTGCCTCAGGCCAAAGGTGACGAACTGCTGATGCCATGGTGGTCGTCGTTCTTCGAGTCGGCCCGTGTGTGGACCGAGGGCCCATTGGCAACCGAGTACCTACGGGGGCTCTTCACCCCGTCCTGGCGAATCAGTTATATGAATGCTCCTCATAGGAGTTGATGGATCGGGCCACCAAGTTGATCATCTGGGTATGTCAGTTTTTTTTTAGCTTCGGTTTCGCCTTCTTTCTCCTCTTGGTAGGGACTTCACTTTGCAAGCGCCCTCATTGACATAGCCCATAATGTAGGCCAGATGGTTCGCCTATAACATGAGAGGAATATGGTGCTCCGGGTTGCCAACAAAGAGCTAAAGCTTAGGACTGGGCAGGAAGCAATTGCGGTCACCGAATATCGGGCCAAGGAGTTGCAAGTTGACAATGATCGGCTGAGGGCCGAACTGGAGTCCTCCAATCACTGACGCAAGGACCTCGAGCAGGAGGTCAACACTGTGCACACCAG
Source organism: Ensete ventricosum (assembly GCA_029747655.1). Lineage (NCBI taxonomy): Eukaryota > Viridiplantae > Streptophyta > Magnoliopsida > Zingiberales > Musaceae > Ensete > Ensete ventricosum. The sequence goes on from JAQQAF010000007.1 coordinate 34,790,075, forward strand.
CCTACAAGGGGCTCGGGATGATCGGGCCCGCTTAGAGGAAGATGTGTTATCTCTGACCGAGGCAGCGATGCTCCCTAAGGCAAAACTAAAGTTCAAAGGTCTGAAGGTAGTAACCGCCTACAAGGCTTCTTGGGGTTCGAGTCGGGCCTCGAGAAAATGGGGAGAACCAACTATGAGTTCTGGCACTAGGTGACGCTCGAATGCTTCCTGGCCAAGCATCCAGAAGCAGCAGTTGTACGGTCCCTCCCATCTCAGGGCGAGTTTCCCATGGGAGTGCTCGGGATCACTGACTTCAGCTTTTCTGATGACCAAGTCACCATCACCAATTGGTCGGGGTTGGACCTTCTGATTATAAAGTTGGGCAACTGACTTTTGATAATGAAGAGTTCTTAGGTGTGCTTTTGACCCTGAGCTCCTCGATAAGATCCAGGTTCTCCCTGAGGCCTGCTTCGTGGGTGAAGTGTTCGACCCTCAGGGTCGGGAATACCACCTCGGGTGGCAGGACGACCTTGGTGATGAAGGAAAGGCTAAAAGGTGACTCCCTAGTTAGTGCCTTCAGAGTTGTTCATAGGGTCCAGAGGATACTTGGAAGCTCGTCGACCTAGGCGGTTTGGGCATCGGTCACCCTTCTCCTTAATCCCTCGAGTATGCTTTTGTTGGTTACTTCGACCAACCCATTAACCTGAGGGTGGGTGATCGAGCTGAACTTCAGTTGTATCTGATAGCTTTAGCATAAGGTCTTTAACTTTGAATTGTTGAACTACGTTCCGTTGTCTATGACTATGACTCTAGGGATGCTGAACCTTGTGACGATGTTTTTCCAGACGAAACCTTCATCCTATTTTTTGGTGGTCGAGGCTAGGGGCTCAACCTCGACCCATCTGGTAAAATAATATACCCCAACGATTAAAAATCTTCATTGTCCCGAGGTTGGGAGGAATGGGCCGAGAAGGTCCATCCCCCATTGTACGAAGGGCCAGGCACAGTCAGTCGAGGAGAGGGGCAGAGCCAGCTAGTGAGGGATGCATGCATGCCTCTGACATTACACATACTTTTGGACGTAGGCCATCGCATCGACCCGCATGGTCGGCCAGTAGTACCCGAGATGAAGGACCTTGAAGGCCGGGGTGTGTCCTCCAATGTGCTCCTCGCATATTCCCTTGTGGACTTCGGCAAGCACCATGTCAGCTTTAGCTTTCGATAGGCACCATAGTAGGGGCTAGTTGAATGCTCTTCGGTAGAGACATTCGTTGATGATACTGTACCATGCCTCAGTTCTTTGACTCGATGAACGACCACTTTGTCGACCGAGAGGGTCATGTCCTTTTTGTAATCTAGTATTTCTTCTCGCCAATTAGGGTTGGTGCTCGTTGTGGTCACCTTGATCGCGGAGATTGTTGGTTGGTGGAGACTGGAAATTTTCAAGGGGTCGCCACTTGAAGTCCCTATTGAGGCCGACTTCGCTAGCGCATTTGCCAAGGAGTTGTCGGCATGGGGAATTCATAAAATGGTGAAGTACTTAAACATGTCGACAAGGCGACGCGCCTCGGCCAGGTATTTGATCATGTTGGGCTCCTGAGCCTCAAAACCTCCACCAACTTGACCGCCCACTAGTTGGGAGTCGGTAACACTTCAAGGTGCTCCACTTGCACCTCGATCGTCAAGCGTAATCCAAACAACAGCGCTTCATATTTTGCTTTGTTGTTGGTAGTCAAGAACTCGAGCTGAAGTGCATGCTCCCAAGCTTGCTCGGAGGGGTCTTTGAAGACTACCCCGGTCCCTCCTCTCACGGCGTTCGTCGATCCATCGACATGGAGGGTCCAAGCCAGTTCCTTCTGAACGGGCTTGGGGGCCGTTAACTCCGAGGCAAAATCGACAATCACCTGGGCTTTGATCACTGTTCTTAGGTTGTATAGCAGGCCAAACTCACTGAACTCTACCGACCATTTGAGCATCCTTCCTGCAATATCAAACTTGGAGAGGATTTGGCACAGAGGTTGGTCGGTTATTACCTTAACCATGTGGGCCTGGAAGTACGATCGTAACTTTCTAGCTGCTAGAACTCGGGCATATGCAAGCTTCTCGATCGGGGGTATCGCTCCTTGGGATCGCATAGAACATGGTTGGAATAGTACACGGGTCGTTGCTTGTTTCCTTCGAGTTTTATCAGGATGGAGCTAACGGTGTGTTTTGAGGCGATGGTATAGCTCGAGCTGGTCACCGGGGCTGTTAATGGTTGCTCTAACGTTCTCGGGATTTACATCTGTTCCTCGTTGGTTTATGATGAAGCCGAGGAATTTTCCCGATGCCATTCCGAAGACGCGCTTGGGAGGATTGAGCTTCATTCAAAACTTTTTGAGGGTCTGACATGTCTCGGCAAGGTTCGCGAGGTGCACCTGCACATGGCTGCTTTTGATAATCATGTCATCTACGTAGGCCTCCATGTTTCTATCAAGCTGATCCTTGAACAGTCAATTGACCATCCTTTGGTTGGTAGCACCAATGTTTTTCAGTCTGAACAACATTACTTTGTAGCTATATGTGCCTTGATGTGTGATAAACACTATCTTCTCTTGATCTTGGGGGGCCATTCGAATTTGATTGTAGCCCGAGAATGCATCCATGAAGGAGATTAACTCATTTCCCGAGGTGGAGTTCACTAGCTAATCAATTCTTGGCAAGGGATAGCAATCTTTTGGGCAAGCCCTATTAAAATCAGTGTACTCAACACACATTTGCCAGCTTCCATTAGCCTTTTTTACAAGAACTACATTAGACAGCTAGCTCGAGTATCTGATTTCTGTTATGAATCCCGATTTTAATAGCTAGTCAACTTCCTCCTTAATGGCTTTCTATCGGTTGGGGGCAAACTTCTAGGGCCTTTGCTATATCGGATGAGCTCCTAGGATGGTGTTGAGCTATTTTCATATGGATACCCAATATATCGCTTGGTGACCAGGCGAAAGCATCCGCATTTCGCCTGAGGAAGTCTATAAGCTGGATGCATCGAACCTCGGAGAGAGCCGACCCTATCCGGACTACCCTCTCTGGATAATTCTTGTCCAGGGGGACCTCCAGCACTTGTTCGGTCGGCTCGGGCCAAGAGTCTGGTTTGTCGAACTCTCTAGGGTTGAGAATCTGAGCCTCTTTCTTGACCTTCTTGGGGATGGTGGTTGCTGCCAGGTAGCTCTGTCTCGATTCCCAAGGGTCACTCTTGATTTCTCTGACTCCGGCATTGGTCGGAAACTTCATGTTGCGCTGGTATGTAGAGACGGTCACCCTTAATTTGTTGAGGGATGGTCAGCCGATGCTTACGTTGTACGCTAAGGGAAGCTTGACTACCATGAAGGGGATCATCAACGTCTTGGTCCTCAGCTCCTCACCAAAGGTGATGGGCAAGGTCGCGATGCCCATTGGAGTTATCGCATCTCTAGTGAATCCTGCCAAATTTGAAGTCATGGGAGCAAGATCTTTGTTAGTCATACCGAGTTTTTGGAAGACGTCGAACTATAGTATGTCCGTCGAGTTCCTTGTATCTTTCATGATGCGCTTGACTCGAGCATTCGCTATTCGGGCCGAGATCACCAGGGCATCATCATGGTCTAAGTATTATTCGTCCCCCGATTCGAAGGTCATTTCAGGATCGCATTGCATCCTAGGTCTCTTTGGCACCTTAGTTCGGGCTTAAGCCTTTCGAACTGAGGGGTTGTCTCCTCCCGTAGTCGGACCCCCAATTATAACATCGATTTGTTTTTCCACTGGGCCCTTCGGATAGAGGGACGGCTTGTGAGACTTCCTTACATATCGACTAAGGTGGCCGCGGTGAATGAATTCTTCAATTTGATTCTTCAAGTCGTAGCATTCTGTTGTATCGTGACCGTAGTCTCGGTGAAAGCAGCAGTAGTGTCCCTGATCATGTCCCTCAGGTCGAGACTTCATTGGGTTGGGGGCCTTGAGGAGTCCTTTTTCCCGGATTTGGAGGAAAATCTTAGTCCGGGTCGAGTTGAGGGGCGTGTTGGGGAGCCTTGGGGCCGCTTGCTCGGTTCTCTCCGTCCTCCTCTTTTAGGGTCCAGGAGGTGGACCTTTAGAAGATTCAGCCCGTGGGTCTCTTCTGATCTTCATGCTTTTCCGCCATCAGCGCTTCAGCCGCGACGTATTGGTTGGCTCTTTACAGCATCTTCGATCCCGTTGTAGGGGGGCGTTCCACTAGTGACTAGAAGAAACAAGAAGGCCTTAACCCAATTAAAAATGCTTGAATAACTAGTGATGGATGTGTGTTAGGAATAGCCTTGATCCCCGTCATGAACCAAGCAAGGTATTGCCCTAGTGGTTCATCCACCCTCTGCCTCATCCCAAGAAGGGATGTTGCGGTCAGCCTTGGTTACGCGCTAGCGAGAAAGTTTGATTCGAACTCTTTGGCTAGCTGGTCAAAGGAACGTATTGAAGCGGGCTTCAAATGACTGTACCAGATCCGAGCGATCCGGCATAGGGTGGTTGGAAAGGCTTGGTGGCTACATGCTCCATTGGATCAGAGTCACCGTCGTATGCTTCCAGCATTGGGAGCCGAAAGTGTTGCAGGATCGATTTGTCTTGTATCTCAAGGACGAAGGGGGAACCACCGGTAGAACCTTCCCTGAGAATGTCCTTTGACCTGATTACCTCCTTTTGGACATCATCTATCCTTTGGTTCACCAGGCGTAGCTGTTCCCTAAGAGAGTCGATGGAGTCGGATGAGAGAGTGCCGGGATTCAGCATATTCTGGACCGAGGCGTTAGGGGTGGGCATACGCCGCTCAGTTGCATCACCCCCAAGTGTAGGATCGAGTTCTGACTGGAGCCGAATAGGATTGTTAGGAGGTTGTACCGTAAGGAGTTATCGTTCGGGTGATGATACTGCCCCTAGCGGAGGTATGGGAGTTACTTGGGGTTGAAAACTCGGTTGTGGGAGAGCTGTGGGATATAGGGGATAATCATTTGGAGCATCTCGGCTATGGTCTGAACTTGATTAGTGAGCCCTAGGAAGGCTTCCGGGGTTACTACCACACTTCCGAGGTTGGGTGCAAGTGGCATAAGTCCGGGGTCATTGAACAAGCACCAGTAACGTCTCGTGGTGTTAGTAGCTGGGTTCCCATCGCCGAGTAAAGAAAGAGGGGGTGGAGGCTAAGGAGCCACCGTAGGGGTCTGTTGCATTATGGAGGGAATGTCTTCCCCGAGGTTGTTGAGCACTGAGCGTTCCTGAGACATCAGGCCCTTCTTCTAGCGCCAAAATATTACTGAAGCTTGTGTTGTGGCCAGTGAGTCAACACGATGCGGTTCAGCCTGACCCGGACCCTCTGATGGCTAAGTTAGTACCTTTTTGATGGGAATCCAAGCGGGTCCTTGGAGATCCTGAATAGATTTCTCTGGAATGAGAGTTAGAGAACCAGCCCCCTTTCTTATCCAGGGGAGCTTTTATACTTATCTACCAGGGAACGGCCTTACGATGGCCTTTAATATTACATGAGTCTTTTGCTATGTTATCGTACGACCCCTCATGGTTCCAAGGCACTTACAGGAGCCCTTTAATGCTACGGGTGTCAATCGGTGGCTGGATGTACTATGTCCTTTAATGTTGCAGGAGCTTTTGTTGCGTTATCGTACAACCCCTCACGGTTCCAAGACACTTGCAGGACCTGCACCAATATCTGACGATGCTGTGCACAGGATCCCTACTATAGTTAGTGATGGCATGTCGATCGTACTTGCATAAGGCTGGCCTTACCTGTGCCAAAATATTGGTTTTGTCTATGCAAAATGGGCAGGAACATGACATGTGACAGGATTGTAAGATTATATGACCATTTATAATTGAATAAGATATATTATGGATTAATTGAATTCTGATAAAAGATATTAGCCAATATTAAATAAAATCCATATTATATTGGGATATTTTAAGGGATGCCCTTGATGGAAGGAACTCTCATAATAACTTGCCCTAGACCCTCTGCTCTTGCCTATAAAAAGACAGGACCTCTTCTAAACCTAACATCCAAATCTGTGAGGGTGCACCGCAGCGAGCTGCAATACGCTGCATAATAGTTCTTGAGAGAGATTACAGTTATTCTCTCAATCTCCCCAAATATCATCAATAACAATGATCCTGTGAAAGGATAGGAAGAGAGGAGAAGGGGTCTAGATCTATTCTAGTTCTCCTTGCAGATCGACATCTCGGTGATATTTAGATCTGTAGGTAGTGTTCGTGAAGATCTAATTGGATTTATTCATATGGCATCTAAAGGTACGTATCGTAAACAGATCTAGTATTTTTTTTATTTCAAATCCTGACATAAAAGTTTTTTGCATAATAGTTTGCATAATTATAGTTTTTATGCTTACAATTGGTATCAGAGCATAGGTTTTTGATATCAGAAATATTAGATCTATTATTTTAGTTTATAATGCGTAGATCTGAATATTTGATCGATCTGTATTCTTATCTGTTAAGTTTAATTGTTTGCTTGCGAACAATCTTGATGGTTGTTGTGCATCGTGGAAAAGACACAGCAATCTCGCTGTGTTTTGGCCGGATCTATCTTCGGCAACACTGCATTGATTAGCATGTGCGCACAGATCAGCAACGTCGATCATGCTACCAATAGCCCAGACCGTGCGCTGGGTCGGTCGCGCATAGGCGGCAGCCGCATTAAGTGGCGGCCGCACGCGGGTCTGCCACAAGCGGTTGATCGCAACCGCATCAAGTGGCAGTTGCGTGCAGTAGGGGCCGCATCAAGCTGCCACCACTTGCAGTAACGCCCGCGCAAGTGGCGGCCTGCACACCAGCAGTCGTGGCTTCGCACGCCAGCGGCCGCGTCCCGTAGCCGTGCGCTGGCAGCCGCGCAAGTCGCACCCTTGTGCTGGCGGCTGCACAGGCGGCGACGGCGGCAGAAGGGGAAGAAATTAGGGTTGGGGCTTTTTCTTCAACGAAAGAAAAATTATAGTTTTGCCATTCTATTGAAATTATAGTTTTGTCATTCGACTTAAATTATAGTTTTACCCTTTAGTAGAAATCACGGTTTTACCATTCTGCTGAAATTATAGTTTTACCATTTAGTCAAAATTACAGTTTTATCTTTCAGTCGAATAGGATTATTTATAGTTTTACCCTTTCTATGTTTTATTAATTCTATAATATTTCTATCTTTTATAAATTCTGTAATTCTTTTATATCCTTTTAGAATTATAGTTCTGTCATTATAAAATTAAGAAATTATGGTTTATTTTTTTAATTATGAAATTGATCTATATATAATCTAATAAAATTTAATCATGATTATATTTTGATTATTTATTGATTAAATTTTATTTTGATCAAATTAGAATTAATGGATCTTGGTCAGTTTTGTTATTTTGATCAATTTATTTAATTGGACTTGTGGGCTTCTCCAATTAAATAAAATTAATTATTTAAATTTTAAAAAAATTATAAATTATTATTTATAGTTTTCTCATATAAATTATTAATTGTATGTGTTAAATCTAATTATTATTTTTTGGATATTTATTCAGTTATCACATGCATATGTTGGAATTATGAAATAATATTTATTTTTAACATAAAGATATGATTTATGTATTATCATGATTACAGTTATCATATGAGTTTTCTAGCACCGGTTAAGTGTTCAATAATTATTATGGTTGTTATTATATTATTAAACTATTTCAGCATAAATTAGTTCAAATGAACTTGATGAATATTGTTTGTAATTCATCTCCTTAATTTATGTTTGACCGGTAGCTGCCAAAGTAGCCTGAGATAGTAGGCTTATAGAATATGAAATACAATTAAAGTCTTATCATTCATAAGATAATTTAATTTATATTTTATTACTGTATTTGTCTTATAGTCACCAAAGTGGCCTAGATCAATGATTTATAAAATTATTTTTATTAAGGAACAAGTCCTCAATGACATTAAGGAAATAATATTCAAAATTATATGCATAATTAGGAGATTAGATAATCTCAAAAGATAATCTATTTCAAATAATTATGTGATGAGGTAGGATGATACTGTTTTGGATATCCTTGCAGTTTAGAATTGTATACCCAAAGGTAGTAAAACTATTCCACAAGGATGATATCAGTCCTCCATAAATGATCTTGAGTGAACACTAGATATGTCAATATTTTTACCCAAAGGTTAAATATTGATGATATCAGTAGTTCATCATATTTTGGTAAACTCAAAATATTAATATTATTTTAATTCTACAATGGCATTCTTGTCCATACATTCTCAAGCTTCTAGTGTTCCTGTACTATTTGGATCAAATTATTCAAAATGGTTAGAGCATGTGCAATTTACATTGGGTGTATTAGATCTTGATTTGTCATTGCTTGTTAAAAAGCTCGTAGAATTAATTGATAAAAGAACTGTGGAACAAGTTAATGAAATGAAGGCTTAGGAAAGATCTGATAGGCTCAGTTTAATGTTTATAAGGATGACAATTGCAAATAATATAAAGACTTTATTACTAGTTGCAACTAGCGCACATGAATATTTAAAGGTTATTGAAGACAGATGTAAATCTACTGATAAGTCATTGGCTGACACATTAATGAACGAACTGACTACATCTCAGTATGATGGTACTCGAGGAATTCAGTATTATATCCTCAATATGACTGATAAAGCTGCAAAACTTAAGGCGTTAGGAATGAATGTTGATGAATCTTTCCTTGTGCAATTCATTCTTAATTCTCTTCCTTCTCAGTTTGGCACATTCAAGATTCACTACAATACAAATAAGGATAAGTGTGACTTAAATGAGTTAACTAGTATGTATGTTCAGGAAGAATTAAGATTAAGGCTGAAAAGTTCATATAATGTACTAACTACTACTCAAGGAGTTAGTAATAAGAAAAGAAAATCAAAGCATCATCCATCAAAGAAATTTGTCAGGTTTAGAAGAGTTAGACAGACTATTGAAAAGAAAGATATTACAGTAAAATGTTTCTTTTGTGGCAAGAAAGGACATATAAAGGACTGCATTAAACGTAGGACTTGGTTCAAAAAGAAAGGTATAAACTCAACCTATGTATGTTTTGAATCAAACATTACAGAAGTTCCTTCTAATACATGGTGGATTGATTCTGGCACTTCAACTCATGTTACTAATAATATGCAGGGATTTCTTTCAATCCGAAAACCAAAAGAACATGAAAGATTCATAATTATGGGAAATCGTCTCAAAGCAAAAGTGGTATCAATAAGGACTTATCGCTTATGCCTAGAGATGGGTCATCTGATGGATCTTAAAGACACATGTTATGTTCCTACAATTTTTAAAAATTTAATTTCTCTATCTAGAATTGATGAGTTAGGATATTATGTTTCTTTTGGTAATGGTAAACTCAGCATATTTTATGATTCAATAAAAAATATGATTCAATAAAAGTTGGTTCTAGAATTCTATGTGATGGTTTGTATAGAATTAATTTGAATCTTGAGTTTGCAAATACATTATTGACCATACAATCAAGTGTTGGAATGAAACATAATTCAAATAATGAAAGATCTTTTATATTGTGGCATAGACGTTTGGGGCATATCTCCAAGGAAAGAATTGAAAAATTAGTAAAGGATAATATTTTAAAAAATTTAGACTTCACTGATTTTGATGTTTGCATAGATTGTATTAAAGGAAAGTAAACTAAGCATACAAATAAAAATGTCACAAGAAGTAAAGAACTTCTTGAAATTATTCATATTGATATCTACGGACCACTCCATATTTCCTGTTTTAGTGGAGAAAGGTATTTCATCACATTTATAGATGATCTATCTAGATATGCTATGTTTATCTAATATATGAAAAGTCTTAGGCCATTGACATTCTTGAAGTATACATAAATGAGGTCGAAATATAATTAGATAGAAAAGTTAAAATTGTCAGATCTGACAGGGGTGGTGAATTTTATGGCAGATATGATGAATCCGGTCAGAATATTGGTCTTTTTGCTAGATTCCTAGAACAACGGGGTATTTGTGCTCAGTATGCATTACCAGGTGTGCCACAGCAGAAGGGTGCTGCTGAAAGGCGAAATCATACACTTATGGATATGGTTAGGAGCATAATGAGTTATTCCTCTGTACCTGAGTCAATATGGGGTGATACTCTTATGACAACTATGTATATCCTGAACAAGGTTCCTAGTAAGTCAGTTCCATCAACTCCATTTGAGTTATGGACTGGTAGGAAACCTAATTTGAGATATTTACATATTTGGGGGTGTCTTGTAGAGATAAGAGTATTCAATCTACATGAAAAGAAATTGGATCTAAGAATAATTTCTGGATATTTTATTAGTTACCCAGAAAGATCCAAGGGATACGATTTTATTACCCTAATCATAATATGAGGATAGTAGAATCTGGTAATATAAAATTTCTAGAAAATGATAAAATCAGTGAGAGTCAAAAGTCTCGAAGGATTAATTTTGATATTGAGGAGATTCATGCTACTTCTCCTGTATTATCCCTTATTCGAGAAACTATTATTCTTCAAATCAATGAGAGAATTAATGAGGGTGAACAACAAAATAATATTGATGAATTCTCATATGATGTTGATGTCGCCGCTGATAGTCTTGTAGAACAATCATAATTGGCAGATTTGAGATCTCAAAGGAAAAGGAAAATGAAATATGTCATTTCTGATGATTATGTGATATATCTGCAAGAATCAGATTTTGATATAGGAATGAAAAGAGACCCCTTATCGTTTTCATAAGTCATAGAAAGTAATGATTCTGAAAAATGGTATGATGCAATGAAAGAGAAGTTAAAATCAATGGACCAGAATGGTGTTTGGGAACTCGTTAAATTGTCTAATAATTATAAAAGAGTCGGTTGTAAATTGGTCTTTAAGACTAAATGCGACTCGGTGGGCAATATTGAACGATATAAAGCTAGACTTGTGGCTAAAAGTTTTTCTCAGAAAGAAGGCATTAACTACCCTGAGACATTTTCTCCAGTTTCTCGAAAGGACTCATTGAGGATCATCATGGCATTAGTAGCTCATTATGATCTTGAGTTATATCAGATGGATGTGAAAAGAACATTTTTGAATGGGGATCCAGATGAGGAAATCTATATGGAACAACCTGAAGGATTCATAGAAAAGGAAAAGGAAAGTAGGGCTTGCAAACTTAAGAAATCCATTTATGGCCTTAAACAAGCTTCCAAACAATGGTATATAAAGTTTCATGATACCATTACTTCCTTCAGATTTAAGGAAAACACTATTGATCAGTGTATATATCTGAAGGTTAGTGGGAGTAAGTTTATTATATTGGTCCTATATATAGATGATATATTGCTTGCCAGTAGTGATCTTGGTTTGTTGCACGAAATCAAAATATTTCTCAATAAGAACTTTAAGATGGTTGATATGAATGAAGCATCCCATGTTATTGGCATTGAGATATTCAGAAACAGATCTCAGGGGTTGTTAAGATTATCTCAGAAAGGTTATATTAATCGTATCTTGGAGAGGTTTAATATGCAGCTTTGCAAAGCCAATGATATACCTATTACTAGAGGTGAAAAATTCAGCCAAAACCAGTGCCCAAAAAATAACTTAGAAAGGGATCAAATGAAGAATATTCTTTATGAGTACGTAATTGGAAGTCTATTATATGCTTAAACCTGTACAAGGCCAGATATCAGTTTTGTCATTGCAATGTTGGGTAGATACCAGAGTAACCCAAGAATGGAACATTGGAAAGCTGCAAAGAAAGTAATAAGATATCTATCTATAAGGGACAAAAGATTATATGCTCACATATAGAAAATCATATTAGCTTGAAGTAACGAGATATTCAGATGCTGACTTTGCAAATTGCCTCGATAGTAGGAAATCCATTTCAAGATTTGTGTTCATACTAACTGGTGGGATAATTTATTAAAAAACTATAAAATAATTACTTATTGGATCATCTACGATGGAAGCTGAATATGTGGTATGCTTTGAGGCCACAAATCAAGCTTTATGGCTGCGAAATTTTATCTCAAGACTTAGTGTGGTTGACTCAATTGTCAAGCCACTGAAGATATTTTATGATGATACTGCAATAGTTTTCTTCTCTAAGAATGACAAGTACTATAGTGGTTCCAAGCACATTGAGATAAAGTACTTGGTGGTTAGAGAAAAAGTTCAGAAACAACAAGTTTCAATTGAAAATTTGAGCACCACTATGATGATTGTTGATCCATTTACTAAAGCTTTGTAATGCAAAATATTAAAAGAACATGTTCGAGACTTGTGAGCAAGCCATAAAGGATATGGTAATACATGTTTAAGTAGATGCTATTATTAATATTTCTTTTGTATAATTAAAGTTATTTATTTCTACTATCCTGTTTGTGTTTATGATTATGCATATTATAGTTGAATGCAAGAAACATGATTGTCTTGACAAGATAAATTACAGGGTCATTATAGACTATATAAGGAAAGACTAACAGTGTTGTAGTACATAGAAGTGTGACATTGATGACATACACCCGCTATGACTCACATTGATAGTTGGACTGAATATAGTATTATTGTACTTATTGGACTTCTTGGCTTATTTTTAAAATCATGGCCATGTATAAAATGATTTTCAAAATTTTTAGAATCCAATTATATAAAATTATTTTTAAATAAATTTTATTTTATTTATTTTGATTTTGGATATCTTTAATATCTTATCGATCAATGGATCAAGTGGGAGAATGTAAGATTATGTGACCCTTTATAATTGAATAAGATATATAATGGATTAATTAGATTTTGATAAAATATATTAGCTAATATTAAATAAAGTATATATTATATTGGGATATTTTAGAGGATGTCCTTAATGGAAGGAACTCTCCTAATAACTTACCCTATGCCCTCTGCTCTCGCCTATAAAAAGACAGGACCTCTTCTAAACCTAACATCGAAATCTGTGAGGGCGTACCGTAGCGAGCCGTAATACGCTGCATAACAGTTCTTGAGAGAGATTACGGTTATTCTCTCAATCTCCCCAAATACCATCAATAACAATGGTCCTGTGAAAAGATATGAATAGAGGAGAAGGGGTCTAGATCTATTATACTTTTTTTTATTTCAAATTCTGTCATAAAATTTTTTTTACATAATAAGTTACAAAATTATAGTTTTTATGCTTATAAAGATAATTTATTATTTATCAAATCATTTATAAAGACTCTGTCTCGACTCTGAATCGAAAGAAGACAAACATTTCTTTCATTCTATTCTAGCTTTAGATATGCACAGAAGTTGAGATAATCCTTTTCCCCGCTTGGCGTCTTCCTCAAGTTTGGCTGCAAGGTGACTACTGTTGGAACGTGAAGGGAAAAATTCTTCCGCTTCACTGCGTAGGAATTTACCCCCACGTCAAAGGGCTTGTCTCAATTGGAGTCGCACAATATGTCTTTTTTCAGTTTTTATAATATCGTTTAATTAAAATTATCTTTTTTAACTTGATAGAGAAGTACAATGACACATGGTGCTATTTCATTTTTCGAGTTTTTCTATAAATAAATCTATTGATATTTACTTCGGAAAAAAACCAGAAAATTTAGCAGAAAATTCTGAAAAAATATAAAAAATAAGAAAACGAAAAGAAAGAAAATTTTAACTTTTAATTTATTCCTTTTAGTTTTTTCCTCTTTTTCTTTCATTGCTAATATCAAAATATATTTTTTTTCTATGGGTCTTAGAATCATCTCGATTGTGTCTTAGATGGATTCTCAATAACACCTGAATGAGATCGAGAAATACTCACTCTTAAGATAGTATTTGCATTCGTCCGGGTTCCTTCGAAGCTCTGTATTTAGTTCTCAGCATATCTTAAACCTATTTTTTATTTAATCGGATGATATTTTAATAATATTATTCCAACAATCTAAGCTTATTCCACCATAAACTAAACAGGGTGCTAACCTAATAATAAAAAAATTACTATAGTAATATCGCGCCATGTGGTATTATTACTTTCTTTTGTTTTTATACCCAATTTTACATTATGAAATTATCTTTTTATATACCATGTGACACTATTTCATTGGTTGGGGGTTTCTCTATGAATAAGCATCTTTCCCAACCAATATTTGCATTGGAAAAAAAAATCCTAAAACCTTGCCAAAAAAATCTGAATAAAATAAGAAAGAAAAGAGAAATGTTTTCCAATTTTCACTTGATTTCTTTTGGTTCTATTTGATTTACGTTCGTCAATTTTTCGTAATCATGTTTGTAGAAGAATCATGTTGTATCTTGAGTGACTCAATGACACTTGCATGAGGACGAGGAATATGATTAGGATATTGCTAGCAAGCCTCTGAGTTATTTCTTAAAATTTTCTATTTCAATTTCAACACACCTTAAACCTATTTTTGATTTAATCAGAGAATATTTTAATATTATATTCTAGCAATCTAAGCATATTCCACCTACAATTAAAAACTAAACACGGTGCTAATCCGATAATAAAAAAATTTACTATAGTAGTAGGGTGTCACGTGACACTATTTGTTTATTTTATTTTCATACAATAATTTAATTATAAAATTATCTTTTTATTCTTGTTACAGTGGTATAGTGTCACGGGGGGCACTATTTTATTGGTTGGGATTTTTCAACTTTCACATGATTCCTTTTGGTTTTTTTTTTTACTTTTCTTTTTGTTAATGGTGCTCGAATGTCTTATAATTTTTTATGATCATGCTCGTAAAAGAATCAGGATCTTTGGTGACTCCTATAATACTTGCATATGCAAGGCTAAGGAATATGTTTAGAATAATGTTAAGGAATCATCCTAATTGTATCTGGGTTCTTCTCTAAACTTATTTTAATTTCAACACATCTTAAACCTATTTTTGATTTAATCGAATTATATTTTAATATTATTATTCTAACAATTTGAGTATATTTAGCCTTCAATTAAAAACTAAATAGGATGCTAACCCAATGATAAAAATTTGATATAGTTCGGTGCCATGTGGAACTACTTTTTTTTCTTTTTAACTTCATAACACATTTAACATTATAAAATTATCACCTTACTCCTTCTATGTAGTACACTACCACATGGCACTATTTCATTGGTCAGGTTAGACTATAAATAAGCCTATTTCCAAACGAATATTGATATATTGTCAGAAAATTTTGAAAAATTAGAGAAAGAGAGGAAGAAAAAAAGTGAGAAGTTTTTAGACTTTCACTTGATTCCTTTTGGTTTCTTTTGATTTATCTTTAGTTAATGATGTTAGAGCATTTTTAATTCTTAGGGATCATACTTATAGAAAAATTATCCTGATTATATCTTATATGACTCCACAATGATACTTGCACATGGTAGAGGAATACATTTAGAATAATACTTGGATGTTTCCTCGGTTGAACGAAGAGATCTCGTTGATCAGTTGAAGGAAATCTTACTCCTTAACTTGTATAAATAGATAATGAATCAAGAAATCTAGTGTGCTAATAATTACATTCTATTCTTTTAACATAGTATCAGAGCATTATCTCTTTAAGAGAGATTACTCGTTCTAGTCGCTGTCTAACGATAGCCTCTCACAACACACTTAAATCGACGAAGAGAGCCTAAAGTGTCTGCTCCTTCCTCCTCCCTTCTTCCCGTCACCGGCTGCTCCTTCCTTCTTCCCATTGTCAGCTACTCCCTCCTCTTGCCACATTGCTGAACTTGTGGCTCTAGGAGAACTGTGCTACTACCCATTCGTCAACTTCGTCCGCTCCTTAACCAGGTTGACAACGCCGTCGAGGTCAATCGCCATCAGACCATGACCGTCCTCAAGGTCGACAACATCGTAGCCTCCTCCCTGCCCAGCCTCGACTCTAACACCTTCATGCATGCAGTTCCAAAGAATTGGTAGCTTAAGAACAAAATAAATCACCAGGTTCATTGAAGGAGTTGGTCCCCATCAATCTGTCACTAAACCTGCAAGACATTATGAAGCTCTTTTATCGTTTGTCTCTTACTGTCTTGGCGAAAGTTTCATTGATGTCTAGAGTCGCTTCCTCTATCCGTGGCCTCCAACCCTTGAACCGACTCCTCCCAATTTCTCAAACTCAGCCATCTCCAACTGGTTCATCTTCAACACGAGAACATGGTGAAGCAAGGTCTGCCAGAGCAAAACGACATGACGCTCCTACTCTAGTGGAGACATGCTCCCTCTACTCACCCGCACCTCCATTAGAGACGGTAATGGCAGTGTCTCCTTCCTGCTGCAGTTCCCACTCTGATCGCCACCTCCTCGGCGTTCCGCGACATCTTCTTTCGAGATCACTTGGCCTGTAACCAACTTCAGTAACACCATCCCATTCTGTGAAAGTGATAGGTGCCTTGCAGCTGTTGCTTTCTTCACTGTAGTGACTTGCCGCTGTCTACATCGCGCTGGCTCTTAGCATCCTCCTCACTAGCAGCAGCGAACCTCTCCTTCACACCCTGGGCTTCTCATTCTATCTTTGATAGTTTCCACTTCGAATAACATCACCAAGGTGGCCTTTGCCACTAAGACGCCTTTAACTGGAGATTTAAATGCAGCAGAGGTGAATGCTACAGGAGTGGCAGAGGTCCCAACTCACTAGCGAGAGTTGGATCCGCAACTTCTACACGCAAAGAAGGAGATCGCTGGTGCACCTGCGGTTTCGCACGACCTAGATCTTTATGCTCCCTTGTTCCTGAATGTTCTAGTTTTAAGAGGAGCTATAAGGTGTTAGAAAGAATTCTGAAGGTCTACATCTTTGAGGATGGACCCAAACCAATCTGCCTCTGCCCATCTCCAACAATGCTGATTTGAGCCATCGCCTTCTTCCTTGCTAACCTGTTGTAGTTGCTGCAATAATAGCATCTCCGAAAGAAGCACGGCTCGTTGCTCCATGTCACACTCCCATCCTCACCAAGTGGTCATCCTCAATAAAGAACTGTTGTTGTTCTTGATCTACAGCTTTCCCAATGATTGCTGCAGGTCGAAGCTGCAGCACCAACAAAAGATACAGAGCAATATTGTTGACTTTTCTGTAGAACTTTAGGGAGAAGAAGAAGAGAATAGTAGATGACACCAGAAGTACTTTCAATCAACAATCTACAGTACTTTTGAATGAACCAAGAGTACCTATTTATAATGATTAAAAGATAGAATACAGATATTTTAAAATAATAAAAAATCTATCACATCTAAATAAATCTTATCCTTATCTAAACGGATCTCATCACATCTTAACTACTTGGATTATTTCCAACACACCCCCTTAATTCAAGTAGTTATAATTTAAAATTATTTTCAAGTAATCTTTTTTTCTCTTCAAAATTTTTGTGAAAATGTCGGTAAGCTGATCTTTGTTGCTGCAGCAGTTGTCTTATGTTTTTCTCGGTCCACACATTTTTGAGAACTTCTGACCTGAAATATTTTATCGTTTCTCTTGATATTTTTCTCTTTGGTAGCCATCTTTGATGATATGATGGAGACTCTGCATTTGTAGGATTGAATCCCTTTGTATGCGGAAGCTTCATTTTTATTTTCTTTCTCTTGGCTTTCTTCACATCAGAAGAAACTTCTGTCAATTCTGTATACGTACTTTCATTGTTGTCCTTTGAATTTAGAGCTTCACCCCTTTTCTGTATATGTGTGTCATCAACATTACGACCTGCATCATCTGAGACTATTTGCATAGATCCACAGAATTTTAAATGATCATAACTATTTTTTTATAATGTTGATTCTTCGGTAAGAGTAGCGAAGTCCGAAAATAATAAGACAAACATTTTATTTTTTGTCATCCTTGCAGTTGCTATCAATTTACCAATTTTCTTATCATAAATCAGACATTTTTCTTAATAAAAAATAACATAATATCCTTTTCTCATTAGTTGTCCTATATTAATGAGATTTTATTTTAAATAAGGAATAAATAACACATTATCAATAATTTTTTTACCAGACTTTGTGTTCATAGCAACTGTTCCTTTTCCTTTTACTTGAGCCTTTTTACCATTTCCCATCTGCACAGTAGATCTGACCGAATCATCAAGCTTCTGAAACAGACTTTTATCTCCTATCATATGATCACTACATCCACTATCCAAAAACCAAACAAATCTTGAATATTTTTTATCAGATGCTATAAAATAAATATTTTCTTATCTCTTTTGTCATAATTATTTTCCTCATGATAATTTGTTTGATTTTTGTTCCAATAATCTTTTTCAAAATGTCCATATTTTCCACAATAAGAACATAGAGGAACATTTTGATTTTTATTTTTGTACCAACAATCCTTTTCAATAGGCCCTATTTTTTTGCAATAAAAACATTTTCGAATTTCTTTGTTACCTTCATTTGGTCGACCTCGTCCTCTGTCCTTTTGATCTCTCCCTTGAGATCTGATTTCTGAATTCTCTTTTTGATCCTTCTTCTGATCTATCTTCATTTGAAGAACATGTTCCAAAGTTTCATCTGAAGATCTGTTCACTTTTTATTCATGGACTAAAAGAGATCCCATTAATTCATCAATATATAATGTACTTGTATCTTTAGCTTCTTCTATAACAGTAGAGATCATATCAAATTTTGATCATAAACTTCGTAAAAAATTTTCTACTACAGTTTGATCTTTTAGATTTTCACCATAAGATCTCATTTGATTCACAATAGAAGAAACTTTTAAGAAGAAATCAACAACAGATTCCGAATCTTTCATCATAAGTGTTTCAAATTCACGACGAAGAATTTGAAGCTTTGAAATTTTTACCTTCTCTGTGCCTCCAAATATATTTTTTAATATATTCCAAGCTTCTGTTGATGTTGATGCCATCATGAAACACTTATGATGAAAGATTCGGAATCTGTTGTTGATTTCTTCTTAAAAGTTTCTTCTATTGTGAATCAAATGAGATCTTATGGTGAAAATCTAAAAGATCAAACTGTAGTAGAAAATTTTTTACGAAGTTTATGATCAAAATTTGATATGATCTCTACTGTTATAGAAGAAGCTAAAGATACAAGTACATTATATATTGATGAATTAATGGGATCTCTTTTAGTCCATGAATAAAAAGTGAACAGATCTTCAGATGAAACTTTGGAACATGTTCTTCAAATGAAGATAGATCAGAAGAAGGATCAAAAAGAGAATTCAGAAATCAGATCTCAAGGGAGAGATCAAAAGGACAGAGGACGAGGTCGACCAAATGAAGGTAACAAAGAAATTCGAAAATGTTTTTATTGCAAAAAAATAGGGCCTATTGAAAAGGATTGTTGGTACAAAAATAAAAATCAAAATGTTCCTCTATGTTCTTATTGTGGAAAATATGGACATTTTGAAAAAGATTATTGGAACAAAAATCAAACAAATTATCATGAGGAAAATAATTATGACAAAAGAGATAAGAAAATATTTATTTTATAGCATCTGATAAAAAATATTCAAGATTTGTTTGGTTTTTGGATAGTGGATGTAGTGATCATATGATAGGAGATAAAAGTCTGTTTCAGAAGCTTGATGATTCGGTCAGATCTACTGTGCAGATGGGAAATGGTAAAAAGGCTCAAGTAAAAGGAAAAGGAACAGTTGCTATGAACACAAAGTCTGGTAAAAAAATTATTGATAATGTGTTATTTATTCCTTATTTAAAATAAAATCTCATTAATATAGGACAACTAATGAGAAAAGGATATTATGTTATTTTTTATTAAGAAAAATGTCTGATTTATGATAAGAAAATTGGTAAATTGATAGCAACTGCAAGGATGACAAAAAATAAAATGTTTGTCTTATTATTTTCGGACTTCGCTACTCTTACCGAAGAATCAACATTATAAAAAAATAGTTATGATCATTTAAAATTCTGTGGATCTATGCAAATAGTCTCAGATGATGCAGGTCGTAATGTTGATGACACACATATACAGAAAAGGGGTGAAGCTCTAAATTCAAAGGACAACAATGAAAGTACGTATACAGAATTGACAGAAGTTTCTTCTGATGTGAAGAAAGCCAAGAGAAAGAAAATAAAAATGAAGCTTCCGCATACAAAGGGATTCAATCCTACAAATGCAGAGTCTCCATCATATCATCAAAGATGGCTACCAAAGAGAAAAATATCAAGAGAAACGATAAAATATTTCAGGTCAGAAGTTCTCAAAAATGTGTGGACCGAGAAAAACATAAGACAACTGCTGCAGCAACAAAGATCAGCTTACCGACATTTTCACAAAAATTTTGAAGAGAAAAAAAGATTACTTGAAAATAATTTTAAATTATAACTACTTGAATTAAGGGGGTGTGTTGGAAATAATCCAAGTAGTTAAGATGTGATGAGATCCGTTTAGATAAGGATAAGATTTATTTAGATGTGATAGATTTTTTATTATTTTAAAATATCTGTATTCTATCTTTTAATCATTATAAATAGGTACTCTTGGTTCATTCAAAAGTACTGTAGATTGTTGATTGAAAGTACTTCTGGTGTCATCTACTATTCTCTTCTTCTTCTCCCTAAAGTTCTACAGAAAAGTCAACAATATTGCTCTGTATCTTTTGTTGGTGCTGCAGCTTCGACCTGCAGCAATCATTGGGAAAGCTGTAGATCAAGAACAACAACAGTTCTTTATTGAGGATGACCACTTGGTGAGGATGGGAGTGTGACATGGAGCAACGAGCCGTGCTTCTTTCGGAGATGCTATTATTGCAGCAACTACAACAGGTTAGCAAGGAAGAAGGCGATGGCTCAAATCAGCATTGTTGGAGATGGGCAGAGGCAGATTGGTTTGGGTCCATCCTCAAAGATGTAGACCTTCAGAATTCTTTCTAACACCTTATAGCTCCTCTTAAAACTAGAACATTCAGGAACAAGGGAGCATAAAGATCTAGGTCGTGCGAAACCGCAGGTGCACCAGCGATCTCCTTCTTTGCGTGTAGAAGTTGCGGATCCAACTCTCGCTAGTGAGTTGGGACCTCTGCCACTCCTGTAGCATTCACCTCTGCTGCATTTAAATCTCCAGTTAAAGGCGTCTTAGTGGCAAAGGCCACCTTGGTGATGTTATTCGAAGTGGAAACTATCAAAGATAGAATGAGAAGCCCAGGGTGTGAAGGAGAGGTTCGCTGCTGCTAGTGAGGAGGATGCTAAGAGCCAGCGCGATGTAGACAGCGGCAAGTCACTACAGTGAAGAAAGCAACAGCTGCAAGGCACCTATCACTTTCACAGAATGGGATGGTGTTACTGAAGTTGGTTACAGGCCAAGTGATCTCGAAAGAAGATGTCGCGGAACGCCGAGGAGGTGGCGATCAGAGTGGGAACTGCAGCAGGAAGGAGACACTGCCATTACCGTCTCTAATGGAGGTGCGGGTGAGTAGAGGGAGCATGTCTCCACTAGAGTAGGAGCGTCATGTCGTTTTGCTCTGGCAGACCTTGCTTCACCATGTTCTCGTGTTGAAGATGAACCAGTTGGAGATGGCTGAGTTTGAGAAATTGGGAGGAGTCGGTTCAAGGGTTGGAGGCCACGGATAGAGGAAGCGACTCTAGACATCAATGAAACTTTCGCCAAGACAGTAAGAGACAAACGATAAAAGAGCTTCATAATGTCTTGCAGGTTTAGTGACAGATTGATGGGGACCAACTCCTTCAATGAACCTGGTGATTTATTTTGTTCTTAAGCTACCAATTCTTTGGAACTGCATGCATGAAGGTGTTAGAGTCGAGGCTGGGCAGGGAGGAGGCTACGATGTTGTCGACCTTGAGGACGGTCATGGTCTGATGGCGATTGACCTCGACGGCGTTGTCAACCTGGTTAAGGAGCGGACGAAGTTGACGAATGGGTAGTAGCACAGTTCTCCTAGAGCCACAAGTTCAGCAATGTGGCAAGAGGAGGGAGTAGCTGACAATGGGAAGAAGGAAGGAGCAGCCGGTGACGGGAAGAAGGGAGGAGGAAGGAGCAGACACTTTAGGCTCTCTTCGTCGATTTAAGTGTGTTGTGAGAGGCTATCGTTAGACAGCGACTAGAACGAGTAATCTCTCTTAAAGAGATAATGCTCTGATACTATGTTAAAAGAATAGAATGTAATTATTAGCACACTAGATTTCTTGATTCATTATCTATTTATACAAGTTAAGGAGTAAGATTTCCTTCAACTGATCAACGAGATCTCTTCGTTCAACCGAGGAAACATCCAAGTATTATTCTAAATGTATTCCTCTACCATGTGCAAGTATCATTGTGGAGTCATATAAGATATAATCAGGATAATTTTTCTATAAGTATGATCCCTAAGAATTAAAAATGCTCTAACATCATTAACTAAAGATAAATCAAAAGAAACCAAAAGGAATCAAGTGAAAGTCTAAAAACTTCTCACTTTTTTTCTTCCTCTCTTTCTCTAATTTTTCAAAATTTTCTGACAATATATCAATATTCGTTTGGAAATAGGCTTATTTATAGTCTAACCTGACCAATGAAATAGTGCCATGTGGTAGTGTACTACATAGAAGGAGTAAGGTGATAATTTTATAATGTTAAATGTGTTATGAAGTTAAAAAGAAAAAAAAGTAGTTCCACATGGCACCGAACTATATCAAATTTTTATCATTGGGTTAGCATCCTATTTAGTTTTTAATTGAAGGCTAAATATACTCAAATTGTTAGAATAATAATATTAAAATATAATTCGATTAAATCAAAAATAGGTTTAAGATGTGTTGAAATTAAAATAAGTTTAGAGAAGAACCCAGATACAATTAGGATGATTCCTTAACATTATTCTAAACATATTCCTTAGCCTTGCATATGCAAGTATTATAGGAGTCACCAAAGATCCTGATTCTTTTACGAGCATGATCATAAAAAATTATAAGACATTCGAGCACCATTAACAAAAAGAAAAGTTAAAAAAAAAAACAAAAGGAATCATGTGAAAGTTAAAAAATCCCAACCAATAAAATAGTGCCCCCCGTGACACTATACCACTGTAACAAGAATAAAAAGATAATTTTATAATTAAATTATTGTATGAAAATAAAATAAACAAATAGTGTCACGTGACACCCTACTACTATAGTAAATTTTTTTATTATCGGATTAGCACCGTGTTTAGTTTTTAATTGTAGGTGGAATATGCTTAGATTGCTAGAATATAATATTAAAATATTCTCTGATTAAATCAAAAATAGGTTTAAGGTGTGTTGAAATTGAAATAGAAAATTTTAAGAAATAACTCAGAGGCTTGCTAGCAATATCCTAATCATATTCCTCGTCCTCATGCAAGTGTCATTGAGTCACTCAAGATACAACATGATTCTTCTACAAACATGATTACGAAAAATTGACGAACGTAAATCAAATAGAACCAAAAGAAATCAAGTGAAAATTGGAAAACATTTCTCTTTTCTTTCTTATTTTATTCAGATTTTTTTGGCAAGGTTTTAGGATTTTTTTTTCCAATGCAAATATTGGTTGGGAAAGATGCTTATTCATAGAGAAACCCCCGACCAATGAAATAGTGTCACATGGTATATAAAAAGATAATTTCATAATGTAAAATTGGGTATAAAAACAAAAGAAAGTAATAATACCACATGGCGCGATATTACTATAGTAATTTTTTTATTATTAGGTTAGCACCCTGTTTAGTTTATGGTGGAATAAGCTTAGATTGTTGGAATAATATTATTAAAATATCATCCGATTAAATAAAGAATAGGTTTAAGATATGCTGAGAACTAAATACAGAGCTTCGAAGGAACCCGGACGAATGCAAATACTATCTTAAGAGTATTTCTCGATCTCATTCAGGTGTTATTGAGAATCCATCTAAGACACAAACGAGATGATTCTAAGACCCATAGAAAAAAAATATATTTTGATATTAGCAATGAAAGAAAAAGAGGAAAAAACTAAAAGGAATAAATTAAAAGTTCAAATTTTCTTTCTTATCGTTTTCTTATTTTTTATATTTTTTTTCAGAATTTTCTGCTAAATTTTCTGGTTTTTTTCCGAAGTAAATATCAATAGATTTATTTATAGAAAAACTCGAAAAATGAAATAGCACCATGTGTCATTGTACTTCTCTATCAAGTTAAAGAAGATAATTTTAATTAAACGATATTATAAAAACTGAAAAAAGACATATTGTGCGACTCCAACTGAGACAAGCCCTTTGACGTGGGAGTAAATTCCTACGCAGTGAAGCGGAAGAATTTTTCCCTTCACGTTCCAACAGTAGTCAACTCGAGGAAGTCGCCAAGCGGGGAAAAGGATTATCTCAACTTCTGTACATATCTAAAGCTAGAATAGAATGATAGAAATGTTTGTCTTCTTTCGATTCAGAGTCGAGACAGAGTCTTTATAAATGATTTGATAAATAATAAATTATCTTTATAAGCATATAAACTATAATTTTGTAACTTATTATGTAAAAAAATTTTATGACAGAATTTGAAATATAAAAAAATATTAGATCTGTTTACGATGGGTACTTTTAGATATTATCTGAATAGACTAAATTAGATCTTCAAAAACACAGCCTACGGATCTGAATATCACCGAGATATCGATATGCAAGGAGAACTAGAATAGATCTAGACCCCTTCTCCTCTCTTCATATTTTTTCACAGGACCATTGTTATTGATGGTATTTGGGGAGATTGAGAGAATAACCGTAATCTCTCTCAAGAACTGTTATGCAGCGTTTTTCTAGGCAAGAGCAGAGGGCATAAGGTAAGTTATTAGGAAAGTTCCTTCCATTAAGGACATCCTCTAAAATATCCCAATATAATATAAGCTTTATTTAATATTGACTAATATCTTTTATCAGAATCCAATTAATCCATAATATATCTTATTCAATTATAAAGGGCCACATATTTGAAGCATGAAGACACGTTATCAAGACCACCCATCACAGGTCAGTTCAATTAAAAATCCAAAAGAAAAAGCAACAAGTATAATAAGAACACCCATGAAGGTGTGGCCAAACTGTCTCTTGACCCTATGGGCACCAATCTATCCTTCTCTCCTTCACATCCTTAATACTTTAACTATCATCAAGGTGGCATCTTCCAACCACTGTGTCCTACCCACACGAACCAGCAACAAGTCGTTTGCCAGTTATGTGATAAAGTCGACCACTCTACAAATTTTGTCGGTCTCGATCTCGACTTCTTGCTCCATCAAATTGGCCTCAAGCGAATGTCATGACTACTCTGACTACTAGTCAATCAAATTAGATGGTGGACTCTGGTGCCTCTCATCATATTATTTCTGATCTCCAGAACCTATCTATCCACAACAATTATGGTAGAAATGAAGACATTAGTATTAGTGATGATAAAGACATTCCTATTACTCACATTGGTTCCACAATGCTTAAACCACATACCACTACTTTCACACTCGATGATGTTATATACACACCACACAGTAAACAAAATCTCATTTTTGTTTCTCAATTCCATAAATAAAATAATACTTTCATTAAATTTTTTTCTATTTTTTCTTGTTAAGGATTTGAGCACGGTGGCATCCTTGGTCCAAGGCCAGAATAAAGATAACATTTAAGAGTGGTCATCAGCTTTGCGTCTAACCCAACCGATTGCACATTCTTCAACTACTACTCCGGTCGACTTATGGCATTATCTCATCAGCCATCCCTCGCCCTCTGTCCAATAAAAATTACTTTCCCACTATTCTTTTCTTGCTTTTAAATTAAGTAGTGTTATCACTCACTGTAATGCTTATCTTAGCAATGAGAGTCATAAACTACCTTTTGAAAAGTTCTTCATGTCATTCTTTAAACCATTTGAAATTATTTATATCGATGTTTGGGGCCCTACCTCAATCATTTCTTTTGATAAGTTCAGATTTTATTTCATTTTTATGGACTATTTCACCAAGTACATATGGTTATACCCTCTCCATCATAAGTCTGAAGTCCCTGCAGTTTTTTCAACTTTATAAAATTGGTCAAGAACTTCTTTCAGACTACAATTAAAATAGTCTACTCTGATAGTGGGGGTGAATATCAAGCCCTCGCATCCTACTTGTTAGCTTACGACATTCAACACCTCAAGTCACCCTCATATACTCCTCAATTGGTTGGCTTTACCGAATGCAAACATCGACATATCATTGAAACTGGTTTAACACTCCTACATCAAGCCTCCATGCCACAAACTTTTTGGTCAGTAGCTTTTCAAACTACAGTCTACCTCATTAATCCTATGCCCACTCTTGTCCTACAATATTAATCATCATTTAAAAAACTATTTCATAAATATCCAAATCTGTAAACACTGAAAGTACTTGGTTGTTTGCGTTATCCGTAGTTAAAAAAATCTTATGCCCCATATAAGATATAATAGATCTCGACCTTATGTTTTCATTGGGTACTCTTTTGAACATAATACCTTTCGATGCTATGACCTCCATACTAATAAAGTCTTTATTTTATGTCATGTCACTTTTGTGGATTCTATCTTTTCCTTTCACAACCACAAGTCTCCTTTCATATATCCATCTCCAATACCCATGGATCATTGTAATACACCTCCGACCCCATCAACCGAACCTCCAAACACATCTCCTAGTCCTTCTCGTTTGTGTTGAATCTCAAATTTTGATGATGAAATCAATTGATGGGTTATTGATCTAACATGGATTATTAGAAGTTGATTGTTGTAGGATTAACTACGTCAGAGAGATGTGACAATCAAGTTTGACCAGAGTCAAGTCCATGCATTGGGCTAGGGTTCAGATGGTGCGGTTGGGAATTCACAAGGAGTGTGTCGGAAGCTTGTCGAGGGTATCGAGAGCTTGCCTAGATGATGCAAGGGAGTTCGCCAGAATAAGATCGAGACTCGTCGGATGATTGTCGGGGGTAGCCGAAAGACTTGCTGGGAGTTGGGAAGGTCTTGAAGTGAACTTGTGGCTATTACGATTGAAATTAATTAAGTCATAGTTAGTATCATGCAGGTTTAACCATGATAGGAGAAGGAGTTACAGATAAGACATTGACCTAGGATTAAGCTTAGGCATGGGGCCAAGGATTGGACGATGCGGTGGGAGCACGCAGGGAGTTTGCTAGGTGATTCGCCGAAGGGATCGGGAAGCTCGCTAGGAACACGTCGGGAGATCGCTGAAGGAAGACTGCGAGACTTATCGCTGGAGATTTCGAAGATTGTCGGAATGCGGGAGTGAGGTCATTAAGCATGGTGGTCATGTTTGATTATAATCTTTAAGTCATAGGTTAAGAGTGAGTCTGATTTGAGTGTGATTTGGAAACCAACTCAAAGAGACAACCGGGACCACTATGGGGTTTGATTGAGCTCAAGTTGAGCTCAATTAGTTGAGTAAAGAATTGGTCAACATCAGGTTCAAGTGAAAATTCAAAAAGTGGAGGGAACCACTTTTGCGGAGACTCCAGCGGGTAAGCTGCTGGTAAGGGTGGTTGTATCGTCGTACCCAGGATTTCGGGCGGCTATCAGTGGCTGAGCCGCTTAAGCTGGGCGACTGAACCACCTGTACCCAGGAATCTGTGCATTTTCGACGATTGACCCGCCCAGATCGGCAAGTGAACCGCTCGTACTCGGATTTTTAGGATACGGTTAGATTTTGGCTCCAATTTTGAAGCCAATTTAGAGCTTATAAATACCCCAAGTTTTCTTACATTCCACACAATAATTTTTAGGGATTAGATTCTGAGAAAATATTATGTGAGCATCCTAAGAAAAAGAAAAAGGGTAAGGAGTGATCAAAGAGTATAATCTTGTCCCCTTGTAAGTAAAGTGTAAGGGTTTGGTCTTCACCCAAAGAAGATCGGTAGTGAACGTCGATGTGCCTCAAGGAGGACTCGAGAGTGGACGTAGGCCATTGGCACCGAACCACTATAAAAATTGTTAGTGTTTTCTTGCTTTCATTGCTTACATATTTTTGTATTGACGCTTCCAATTTAACTCAACTCTATGAAATTAAAGTTTTCATGATAAGTTCTTTCCGTGAAACGTTACTTATCTTTCTGGTTTGATTATTAACTTAGCAACTTTCTTTTAATCACTTACTCGTTTCACTAAGAACGAAAAGCTTCGGATTTCCTATCTTGGTTTAATCAAAAAGTTTGCATCTAAACTTAAAATTTACACTTGCACTAATTCACATCACCCCGCCTACCCCCTCCCCTTAGTGCCAATTGATCCTAACAATTGGTATCAGAGCAACATTTTTCTCATTTGGTTTAACACCCAAGAGAATGACTCTTTTTGGCTTTTAAGAGGATTTTTCTATCGTTCACCCTCCCATATTCAATGGGACGGACTACACTTATTGGAAAACACGGACGAGAGTTTTCTTACTTTCTTTAAATCTTGATTTATGGACTATTATTAAAAATAGATTCGAAAAGTCTTCTCTTCCAATGAATGATTGGAATGATTTAGAGAAGAAGACTTTCTCTTTAAATACCAAGGCTGTGAATGCCTTGTTTTGTGCCTTAGATAAAAATAAATTTGATCGGGTTTCTTGTTTTGATTCAGCTTTCGATATATGACATGCATTAGAAATAACACATAAAAACACACTAAATCTAAATGAATCATTAAATAAAATATCTTACAAAAATGAACAAGAATAACACCTTCCAAGGAACAGGAAGGAACTTGAACTGAGAACATATGACTCCTCGAGTGAAATCTCGAGTGATGAGGACCTTGAACCCTTGACAAATGAACCGGATAAATTAATAAACATGAACCTTAAAAATGATCTAAAGATGAACAAAACCTCTTGCTATGAACGCAAGAAGCCGATGAGCTCCAAAGACGAAATGTTCAACCAAGAAGTGGAAAACCTCGCTCTTATGGCCATCGATGATGAGGTTAGTGATTCATTAAGTATGTTTTTTCAAAATTATTAAATATGTTCCATGATTTGTTTGATGAGTTTAGAAAACTTAGCAAATCTTTTAAGTTGCTTAAAAATGAACATGATTTGTTAGTTGGTAAAGTTGATGAAATGCATAAGTTATTAGCATCACATAATCTTAGCTCTAAATATAAAATGCTAGATAACATTAAAGAAGAAAATATCATGCTTAAGACAACGTTCAAAAAATTTGAAATTAGAAATAAATCCTTGAATATGATCCTTGCCAATAAGGGTCATATTAATAGAAGAAATGACATAAGCTTTATTGGTAACATTCAACAAAAGTCAATCATTTTTGTTAAATGATCAACCTTAAATGTGCCACCAAGAATCAAGTGTAATTTTTGTAGAAGATTAGGACATATGGCTTACAAATGTCCATTTAAAAATTATTGTCCTCACAAGTTAGTTTGGGTTCCTAAAGGAACCATAAACAATCTTATGCTATTAGAGAATATGAGAAGAACATGTCATAAATGATCTAATATTAAATGGGTACCTAAATAAAAACATCCCTTAATATAAAGTTATCTTCTAACAATGCTAGGAGTAATAAAAATATTTTGAAAGTAGAAGCTCAAGTATTACTTGAGATCCAACACTCCTTCAAGCTTACTAGCCTAAGTAGTAATAAGAAAATTATCAGAATTAAAATTATTGATAATAAATCTTTTAATGGTTCATCATTATATAATTATTATTGATAATGTAGCTAGAGTATACAAGTATGAAACTGTATTATAACCAAATAACCTTAGTTATTAAAAAATATATTTATATTAAAACTATAAAAATGGATTAAAAAACTTTAGCTATTGAAAAACAATCTATGATGCCTTCATCGAACTTTTCGAAAAGTAAATTTTTATTATGATTTTGGATAAGTTTATAAATGATTTTGTTTTAAAATGAGATTGATGAATTTATCCAATGTTATTGATATTTTGATGATTTTATCTTGATAAGTTAAAAAAAATACACTTTGAAATCCCTATATAAATTCGTTCAAAGAAAGTTATATGAATGAACTATAATTTGTTTCTTCGGATCTATTACTTGAAAATCTTCTTATGAATCATATTCTTGAAAACTTGAAGTTTCATATATATAAATCAAGATCTTCTACTTTTTATTCCTTGAAATTAACTCATGATCTTGATATATGATATGATATCTTTATGAATAAAGACTCCTCTTTGATCTCTTAAGATTCTATTTTATCATCTAAGAGGAGATTTATTAAAGTAAATCATGTCTTTAATATTCATGAATGTCTTTTGATATCTATATCTATCTTAACATGATTTATTTTAAAAACTCATGAATGACATAACTTATCATCAAAATTAGTATTTCTTAAATTTATGATAAGTTGAAAATTATATGAGATTTGTTTTATTATGAACAATTTCCTTGATTCCTTGACTTTATCCTTTAGGGAATCAAGTTTAAATCTATACAATTTTCACTTTTTAATAAAAAAGAGATTTATGATCTTAACAATTATAATTAAATTTTTTATCAAGATCATTCTTTTATTTTATTAAAAGATTTATCTTGGATGAATTAAGATAAACCTCTAAGACTCATTGTTATTATTTACAAAAAGGGAGAAAGAAACTTATTAAACAAAATAATATCTTTTGATATTCAAAATTTTGATTTTATCTTTAATGACATGATCTTCTACTTTTTGGCGTAATTTGAATATTGATATTAAGAAGAAATTATGCAATCATATTTTTTTGACATTAACAAAGGGAGAGATAAAATTATCAATATGATTGGAAGCAAATTGGATATGATAACCTTGAATGAGAAACAATATGCTTAGAAGAAAATTTAGAATTTTCTAAATACATGTGAAATGCATATTTCATAATTTGAGCTTGATATATTATCATTTTTTTTGGATTTCTTGGATTTTATAAATTACACTTCTTATCAAAATATGCATGCAAAATTCTTGATTAACAATTTAAGCTATCATGTTTTCTTTTGAAATTTTTTATGCTTATTATCAAAATATAAATGAAAGGTGATCTACAAAAATACATAATTCATATTTATGTTAGAAAATCATGCAATTTAAATGCATAAGTGGCTCTTAATTCTTCTTGGATTTCTTAAATTTTGGAGCTCACTTTCGAAATCACTCTAGTTAAAATGAACATAAGAAGAGGATTCAAATTTTTGTGATAAGATAGTTTTAACATATTATTCTTGTTTCATGAATCTTAATGAAAGTTTACAAAGGGAAATATATATAACATAAACTTATATGATGCTTGAAATAAGTCTTTGATTTTAAATCTTTGATGAATCACTTGATGTGCTACTCTTGATTTAAATGAATTAAATTGCATGGGCAGATATCGATTCTTGGATTTTGGAATTTACATCTAAAAGATTGAGCCCTATTTTTGTGATACAATGTCGCTCACCCCACTCCCTTGTTTCTTATTTATTATTAAAAGAAAGGGAAGGAAATTCTTTCATAAAAAAATTATAGGGGGGAGCAAAACTTATTTGCTTACATGATGTAAATTGCTAGCTTGAATATTACAAAGGAAGTAAAAATTTGCTAGCTTGCACTTCTCAAAAGAGAAGAAAGAACTCACTAGCTTTATTTGCTACGTTTTCTTGAAATTTATATAAGATGGATTTGTTGAGCTCATATTCAAAATTTTTAAAATCTTATATATACAAGATTGTGGTTGAGAGTTAAAAAAGCTAAATTATGAAAATATATAAATTTTTAATCTATATTTCATGATATTAAACCTTTTGTGATAATATTTTAAAAATATTCTCCATGTTTTTATCTTATTGTTTACAAAAAAATGGGAGAAAATTTGCATGATGTTACCTTACAAATTTATTTGCTACCCTTGCTTGAAATTACATGAGATGTTTTTAAATACATGAGTAGTGTTGAGAAACCTCAGCGGGTGCATCACATGCGCAGTGAAAATTAAAACAAAAATCGGTTTCCCACGCAGATCAAATCGTCATGCAAAAGATTGGGGTCGCGAGAAAAATCATAAAAACTGAAAAATCACGATGTGTGAGAGATTGATTTTACCGAGGGAGATCGTATATCCCTGTTTTCCAAATCCGGATGGAGAAGATGAAGGAGGTCAAGTGTCCTCCTCTCTAGCAGTATCCACACGATGGATCTCTACAGTAAAACTCCTCCAATCTGATCTTGCAACTCTTGCTCAGAGGGAAGGAGGAGAATAGGAGGTGATGGCTAAAGCTGTAGCCTATCAACCATGAGTCTCCCCTCCTATTTATAGAGAGCTACCAAAAACCCTAGGGCTCCTGCCTTAGTGGGTATTGGATCTATATCCAATTACCCACTAATCTTGCATTATTGGATCTCTATCGAATAATCTCCTTAGGCCTCTAATTGGGCCTTAATTAAGGAGCCCATCAGCATAGGGTCTCATCTAATGAGAATATGGGCTAATTGGATCTTCATCCAATCATCTATTCGCTGAAGCATCCACCATATGTGTGTGACCCTCTAGGCCCGATATCGAGCTGGTCGTGAGTCACTCCCATCAGAACTCCTTCTGATATAATGAATTATTATCCCTATAATAATTCACTCAACTCATTGACTATAGACGTACTAGGCTACTACGCCATAGTCCCCAGACGGTACAGGAGGGATCAAATCTATTGGACCTGTCTGTCCACAGTTACCATATATCTATAATCCCTCATCCAAATAATATCTCAGAGACCGTATATTGGACATGGTACTATCAGGTCACATACAGAATCAGTTTGTCTTGCTCTATTCGGATTCTACCGGAGAACTCCTTCTCTCTCAATCCGAACGACCCTGGCCAGGGATTTGTCTGAGCAAGCACATATGGGATATTCCTCTCATGATACCGAGAGTGGGTGATCCTCTATTGACACTCAATTACCTTCGAAAGGTTGGCTACCAATCCCGATAACCAGTTGTACCAGATCTGAAACTTTCCAAATCTGTAAATCTGGCATCAAAGAAAGGAGTACTCATACAAGGCATCCTTGGTGTCTCAAGTCTAAGGACCAGATACACAATTGGGATTATGGAATCGCTATCTGACATTAGGTATAGTTAACCATACAACATTCCATAAACGGATCAATCAGTGAACTCATTCTCTAATGAGCACCTGTACTATATCCTTAGTGTCTCCACACAAGTGGCTATGAGACCAGTCGCCTACATCATAAAGACGGGTATTTAGGATCTGTGTTTAAAGGTGAATCGATCTCATTATCGTGATCTCATCACGATTCGATTCCCATTACACAGAACCAAGGACATCACAATATATATGTAACAAATAATATAATGTAAGAATATGCCAATATTAATCATAAGCAAAAGGATCACATAGCGTGTCACACGTGCCATCACTCATGTAATTGGCTTGCAGGGCACCTGTAACCAGCAATCTCGCACTTGACCAAAAGCCAATCATCTATGTGTCTAATTCCCATCAAACCCTTGTGACGCTCAAATATAATCTGAGCTAGTGGCTTCGTCAGTGGATCTGCGATGTTATCTTCGGATGGAACTATTTTCATTGCTATATCTTTTTGGGTCATGTTCGCTCTAATCAGATGGAACCTCTTCAAAATAATTCTGTTGAGACCTGAGTTCCTTTGTTAGAGTTATCGCCATGTCGCTGTCACAAAGGGAGAGAAACATACATTGATGACACATGATATTAATTATATATATTAATATATTATTGATTTAACAGGATTGTTAGAATTGATTGATGCAGGATTAATTATGATAGAATGATTATTACAATCAGGATTGGCTAAGGTCAAGTCCATGCATCGGGTCGATACGGTTGATAACTCATCAGGAGTGCGTTGGGAGCTCGCTGAGGGTATCGGGAGTTTGCTAGGATGACGCAAGGGAGTTTGTCAGAAGAAGACCGAGACTCACCGAAAGATTATCGGGGGTAGCCGAAAAGCTTACCGGGAGTTAGGATGGTCTTGTAATGGATGTTTGACAATTATGATTGTATTTAATTAAGTCATAATTAGCATCATGCAGGACTAACTATGACAGAGGCAATGGAGTTACAACCAGATGATGGGCCAAGATCAAGCTTGAGCATCGGGCCAGGGTTCGGATGATGTAGTGGGATGTCGCCAGAGTTCGCTAGGAGATTCGCTAAAGGGATCGGGAAGCTCACTGGGAATATGTCGGGAGATTGTCGGAAAAAGACCAAAGGATTGGCCGCAAGAATATCAGACGCAGTCGGATTGGCGAGAGTTAGGTCTTTATTTAGCTTGTTGATTATTAAGTGTTATAATCATTGAGTCATAATTAGGAATTGAGTCCTAATTGAGTTGGATTTGGATGAAATCCAAATCAACTCAATAAGACAACCGGGTCCACTACAGGGTTTGGTCGAGCTCAATTAGTTGACCAAGGGAATGGTAAACTGATGGTTCCAGCCGGAATTCGAAAAGTGGAGGGAACCACTTTTACAAAAATTCTGGCGGGTAAACTGCCGATGAGCGATGGGTCTATCGCCATCACCTAGGCTTTTGGGTGGCTGACAGCGATTGACCCGCTCAGACTGGGCGGTTGAACCGCCCATACCTAGGAATCTGGGTACTTTCAACGATTGACCTACCCAGGATCAGCGGGTAAATCGCCCGTACCCTGGTGTTCGATCGACTGAGCCGCCCAGGTCGACAGGTAAATCACTCGTACACGTTTTTTTTTTTTGTGTATGTTTGATCTTTGGCTCAAAAAATTTGAAGCCACTTGGGGCCTATAAATACCCCAAGTTTTCTTGCATTCTACACAATAAATTTTGGGGATTATATTATGAGAAAATATTGTGTGAGAATTATAATAAAAAGAAAAGGGGTAAGGGAGTGATCAAAGAGTGTAATCTTGTCTCCCTTGTAAGTAAAGTGTAAGGGTTTGGTCTTCACCCAAAGAAGATCGGTAGTGGACGCCGGTGTGCCTCAAGTAGGAGGACTCGGGAGTGGACGTAGGCCATTGGTGCCGAACCACTATAAAATTTGTGAGTGCTTCCTTACTTACATATTTTTGTATTAACGCCTCTGATTTAACTCAACTCTTTGAAAGCAAAGTTTTCATGATAAGTTATTTCCTTCAAACGTTACATATCTTTTTGGTTTGCTTATTAACTTAGCACTTTCTTTTAATCACTCACTCATTTCACTAAGAACGAAAAGCTTCGGATTTCCTATCTTGGTTTAATCGAAAAGTTTTCATCTAAACTGAAAATTTACACTTGTACTAATTCACCCCCCCCCGCTCTCTTAATACCAATTGATCCTAATAGTTCGGATCCACACTCTCTTATTACTTTTGTTTTGTAGCTCCTCCCTCTCTCTTCTAGGTCTCTATAGGTTCCTCTTGTTACTGAATCATTGCCCTTGGAAATATAACCATTGTCTTTACCTTCACCTAGACACGGTACCCTTGACGTCCCTCAGCCTAACTCAAACCATGATGATCCACTGCCTTTACCATATAATAATATAATAGCCTCCAGGCATCCCATACAAGCCTGCTCCAAAAGTAGTGTTTTTAAACCACATCATGTTCTTGATTTACATGCTAGCACAAAATCTTTGCCCGAATATATTGAATTGATAGGACTCCATCAGGGTTAAGTCCTAATCTCCCTAAGAAGTAGTCAATAAAATCCTACTAGATTGTAATAAAGCCACTTCTATCTTATAAAAGAGTATGACTAGTATTTAGATTAGCCCTTAGGGCTTAGTGATCGTCACATCCCTTACTAGGTTGGTCAGCCCAAACCAGCCAAATCAGCTCTAACCGCAGCCTACTTCCTTATCGATCCACTTACCTTTTCAGCCAACTTTCCTTACCAATACACCTACCCTTGCTGCCATCTATCCCAGATCTAAAATCTATTTCCCTAACCTTCATCTACTACTATCACGGCCCTAAAACCATACCAATTCACAGCCTAAACTCCATAAAATCGTAGCCCCAAATCACACCCAAAACGACCACAAACCGCACCTAAAAACCGAAGCCTTCGGTCCACTAATCTTTCAACCGCCCAATCTCCCTTATCCCTTCAGTCGTAGAATGCATCTTTCACTGCCCAACACTACCAACAGTGACCTCTTGCTACCATCCTCCTTGATCACAGCCAGCAGCGATCCTTGCGGCAAAAAGCTACCAGCAATGGTCTTTCACTACAATTTGTTTACATTGCAGCCCGCAACAATCGTTCGCTGCCAACTATCTTGATTATGGCTAGCAACAAATTGAACACAACAGCAGTCGTCTCTCACTCCATACCGCTGCTGCCCTCCTTTGCAATAGTCGTGTACATCGCTGCCCCGTCTTCCTACTATTGCAGCCACGCCCTTGCTGCAACCGACGCCACTTGCAGCCACTAAGTCGCAGCGCAGTCACAACCGATGTTACTACTGCCCTCTTCTTCCTCCACCATCGTTGCTACCCTTGGCTTCCATCCTCCACTTGGAGACTTCACCCCCGTAGTCCCGACATTACTGCCATTCACTACCTTCAACCTGAATATTACAGCTACACTTTTCAGTCGGTTTGTTTGACAGGTTGGAGATCCTTACGTCATGACATCACTGAGCTTATTCAAATTCAAATTGGAGGGTTTCGAGATGCGTATGGATGCTAAATTACGTGCTGTCTTTGAGGAGTTTAGATTGGATCGATTACCAAGCCTAAGAAGATCACAACATGGAGCAAATTCTGATTGCAAAAAGAACCTATCAGAGATAAGAAGCAAAGATAAGACATGACAGCCCTACACCTTGACGACATCAATCTCCTTTGTACAACTTCAAGAAGGGCACCTCAATCAAGATGCTCAAAGCATGAGAGCCACATCCAAACCAAAAGCATATAAATCTTTAGCACCAATCAATTATAAGAACCTTAACGAAGAACTAACGAAGATCTGTCAAACCTCTACCATCCAAGAGTACCAAATCAGGTTTGAAAGATTAACTAATCAAACTTGTGATTAGTATGAAAAACAGATATTAAGGACTTTCATTGAAGGCTTGAAGTCGAAGATTCAAGAAGTTAAAGCGCGACAACCGTACATACTTAAGGCATTCATCTCCTTCGCATGACTACACGAAGACAGGCTGAACCAAGATGCTTGGAGGAGACTCTCGGCCCCATCTACCACCAGTCGATCACCTTAGCTGAGAAAGTTAACAAGAGAAGAGTTTCATGATAGATCGGCCAAGGGCCTATGATGGCATTGTAATAAACTGTGGAGTCGAGACCACCATTGTAAAAAAGAGAGACCTCTATTGGTTGAGCCCACTAAAGAACCCAAACTCAAAGATATGGCTCTCAAGTCTGAGGAGAAGGATGTGAAGGAAAAACCACAATCAACCGCCCGCACCTTTCATGCTCCACCATAGATATTGGACATTGAAGGCTTCATCAAGCATCAGCCCGTCACCATCCTTGCCGACACCAGGAGCTCCAACGACCTTATGAATGACAAAAAAAATAGGTGACCTTATGTGGGAAAGGAGAGAACGAAGAAAAGATGATCTCGACACAGTGCTTGGAGAAGCTCGCTGAAATCTCAAGCACGTCCGCTGAACCGAGCCGACTCCTTTCTACCACACTACACGACCCCTGTATGTTGGTCTTACAAGGGGAACCACAAGCACATATTCGACCATATTGCTATCCATATTTTCAGAGGACCGAAGCTAAAAAGATCGTTCAAGAGACGCAAGAGATACGGATCATTCGACCACAACCTTCCCTTGCAATGACACTTTATCTCCAAAAACTTTGCCTCTTTGTCTGCAGGGATAAGCTCTTCCTGAAGTGTCATATTCAGCTGAACCAGCTATGGGTTCTGATGCAGTGCTCCCTCATCTCGGGCTACTTCCATGACTTCACCGAGGAGCGGACCATGATGCTAAGAGTCTTCCCTGATTATGACCTCGGATCCACAGCCCACGATCATAAGAAGGAATAGGAGAAAGGCATCCACATGACCCCCACAGCCATGATGCCATCTATATCGATGCTAGCATTACCTAAACGTGGCAATGTGTTCGTACATGAAGCAGACACATCCAGAGTTGGGATCGGCGTCACCCTTATACAAGATGGTTCATGGCACGAAAGAAGAGTAAGCCCAAAAGAATTACACTCCATGCTCATGGCAGCATATGCAAAGAAGAAATGGCCTCCCGATAAACTTCAGAATGGACAAAAAATTAAATATCGAGTTTTCTTACACCTCCAGCCCGATCAGTGGGAAACTCAAGTCTTAAAGAAGTTGTCTCTCTATTTCTTTGGGCCTTGCAAAATTGGGGACCGCCACCTCCCTTACTGGGTTGGTCGGCCAATGTTTCCCCTGCTTAGGTCGGTTATAGAGCCAATCTAGCCGCCCTTGTTCCTATTAAGGCAGGTCGGCTATAGGAGAGACAAAGGAGTAATTTTACCTAGGCAAGCACCCTCTTAGGTAGGGTTTTGATCCCTATTTAAAGATGTAGCTGCCCCCCCCCCCCCCCTTCTTGAATCAAGCAATTATCAATTTTATTTCAGTCTTGTGCCAAGTCTAAGAGGGAGGAACTCCTATAGCGTTCCAAGGGTTGATCCCCTTCAAGGATCAAAATCTATAGAGCTCCTTCTGGGGTTCTATCATGAACCCACCTCATTTACTCAGGCCTAACAATCTCCACATTGGCGTAAAGTCATGTGCGAGGAATATGATGCTCTCCTCCATACCTCTACATGGACTCTTATTCCCTCTTATCTCACATAAAATATCATCAGGTGTAAGTAGATCTTTTGAATTAAGAGGAACTCTGATGGTTCGATTGCTCAATATAAAGCACACCTCATGGCCAAAGGGTTTCATCAACGACCTGGTGTTGACTTCATGGAGACATTCAGTCTCGTTGTCAAACCTACCACAATCTGACTTATCCAAAGTCCGACCATCTCTAAAGGCTGGTGCTTACGACAGTTAGATGTTAACAATACCTTTTTACAATGGACTTTCACTGAAAACGTTTTTATGGAGCAACCTCCTGACTTTATATATTCTCAGTATCCATGGCATGTCTGTAAACTCAAAAAGCTATTTGTGAACTTCGTTAGGCTCCACGAGCATAGTATACTAAACTTGGCTTATTCTTGACTTCTATTAGCTTAATCAACTCTAAGTTTGATATCTCATTATTTCTATGCCAATAACATAGAGGCACTATCTATCTTTTGATGTATGTGGATAATATTATTATCACAGGTGATGATCCTATAGAGGTCCCAACATTCATCAAGCAATTGATAGATTGATTCTCTCTCAAAGATCTAGGAGACTTGAGCTACTTTCTCGGTGTTGAAGCAACATTTACATCCTTTAGACTCTTTCTCTCAGAGAGAAAGTATATTCAAGATTTATTATCAAAGATAAATATGTACAACGCAAAAGAGGTCACAACACCCCTATCTACTAGTGAATCACTTAAATTTTGTGATGGTAGTCCTGCTACAAACCCTACTAAATACAGGCAAGTAGTTGGCTCCTTATAGTATTTAGCTCTTACCCATTCAGACATCTCATTTGTCGTCAATAAATTATCATAATTCATGCATTAGTCGTTTATCCAAATCAAGTTGGTATAGTTTTGGCCTAATACTAACTCAATTTGACTCAAAATAATAACGATCAAGACTTAATCACTCAATCACATTTATAGCACAATCATGAAGTAATCAACATGTTGTCCAACATTCCGTCATGTCATATGATCATCTGGTACTTTATCCGAACCTCCAACACATCATCCTTTTCTTTAGCGTATCGCCTGATCTATCGGCATGTTGACTTCCCACAACATCTGAACTTTTGGCGCAATACTCGATCCTTCCAACCCGATGCCCGAACTCATAGCACGAAGTCCATCTTTCGACACATCCACCAATCCTCCGGCCCAACGTTCAATCTTTCACATGACGCTTTCCAACCTAATGTATGATTTTCTTGCTTCGATAATTTGCTCTCTGATGGTTTGAATCTATGATCGAAGTTTTTCTTGCATTACTTATCTTCAAAATATATTAGTTCATAAATTCATCAATTTATTTCATCATCAAAATATAAGATTCAACAAATCAAAGAGGAGTATTATACTAAATATTTGAGATACATAAGTGAGACTGAAAGATTAGTTTAGACCAAAAAATTATCTTTGTCAAACCAAACTAAACTCAATTGAAGTTGCTACAATATTAGAATTATACTAGTAAAAGAAAAAAAGAAAAACTTTAAATGAGGCTTAGTAGGATTGAACCCTAGATCTCAAGGCAACCTCTTATGCACCTTTATCTTAATTTGGCCTCATGTTCTTTATCAACCTTATAACCGACTCTTCATTTTTCCTCGGTCTTTTTCTCAGTTTTTCTCGTGGAAGCTAGAAAACCCTAGCTCTAACTAAGATTGAGGTGAGGGAAACCTAGTTCTTCCCTTATTATACCTATGGTTTTAGTTTTACATATTATAAGCTAATCTTTTCAACTACTTTTGAATATCTAGGTTTTAAATTTATCTTTAATTTTTTGATATATTTTGTATGAATCTCTTATCATTTTAAGACCTCTGGTATGGCCTTAATTAAGACCAGTGTATAGAGTTGTGATTGTCTCAATCTGAGGTACTCAAATTTTTTATTTTCTGAGGAGTTCTATTCGAGCTGAATTGATCCCGTAGGGATATAATTAGGCTTTATCCTTTTGATATGTTTTAAAAGGTTCCTTTAAAATTCTGTGAGATTTAGAATTACTTGAATATCACCTTTGTGTACTAAGATATAAGGTTTATAAATTCAAACAATCCCAACCCAATTTCATCTTAACAAAATAGATTATGGTAGTCAAATTAAGAGCGTAGTTTAGCCTCCAAATAATTTTGTTTTAAGCTAAGATTTGGTGTATATTTAGTTTTATATATTTTTTAATTTTTTTATAAAATTTTATGATAATTCAAGGTCAGAATAGTGAAGTAAAATTTCTTCATAAAATTATGCTATGGTTTGATTGATAGTAACTAGTTCATTTGGTCATAGGGTAAATTGTTAGAAAATTAGTGATGAAATTTAGATGAATTTTTAAGTTGAGTATAGTTTATTTTATAAGAGATTTTATCAAACTTTTTCTATAAATTCTTACTATAAATTATTATAAGTCAATAATTCAAGAGATTGAGTCCTTAATTCAAGATATCTTATGACCCTATGTTCTCAATCTAATAGGAGTGTCACTTCCTAGTATACTCGATCATTAAAGAATGTTATCTTTTATCAAAATCTTCATTTTTGAGTTCAATCATGTAAGTATAAGTTTAATTCACTACAAAATAGTGATTGTATAAATTATCATATGAAAAATATATTTTGGAAGACATGTTTCAACTTATATGATTGTGATGAGCTAGTCTAAGTTAAATGCAAATGTATCTATTTTGTAAGTATAAAAATTTATGAATTATGAAAAATATCTTGTATGCATGCATATATGATGATGTATAATGGGAGTGCATGTGTTTTCTATGACCGGTGGGAGTGCATAGATATGTTATGATGTGTAATTAATATATATTCTATGATATATGATATGAGAGTGCATGTATGTATTATGATACATAATATAAGAGTGCACGTATATGTTATGACGTGCGATATGGGATGCACGTATGTATCATGATGTGTGGTATAAGAGTGCATATATATATATTATGGCGTACGGTATGGTAGTACACGTATATATTACAGTAACATGCGGCATGTAGGTGCACGTATATATTATGATGATGCATAGAAGTCCATGAAGTTGCCATACTTCTTACTTGTGCATATAATTAATTTAAATTATTTCAACTTAAAATTTTACCTCTTTATTTTGCATATATTATGTTATATAGTTATGCTTGACTTTAAGGGGTCTATTGTTAAATGTCTATGCCAATGATTTTAAAATATTATATACATGACATGTGTATGCTCACTTGAACAAAGCTATAAAGACTTATATTTATTGAGTGATTACTCACTATAGGCCATATTATACTAGTAAGGATACTGGTACTCTATCTAAGTGATTAGGTATGAAAGTAAGCATATGTATGACCATGCCAGTATAGAGATGGATGATGACCTATCGACATTTTATTTATATAATTTTTATACATATTATATTTATATCTTTTTCTTTTGATTAGAGTACATGTACAAAAAATATTATGTATAGGGGAAAGCCTATCATTTTGTTTAGTAAGTTGACATATTTTAATTTTAGGATTACCTAATTTTTGTTGCACTCTTATTGATAATAATAAGAAAATTTAAAAATGTAACATTTTATTTTAATCATAAGGATTTGAGTGGAACTAGAAATATGGTGTTACAATGTTTTACCCAAGTAGAGTGGGTAAAACATTTTTTATTCAACAAGAATGGATCAGATATTTTTTAACCAACAAAAATGGGTCAGGCATTTTTTAATCCACGAGAGTGGGTTGCATATTTTTGCTTCACAAGAGTGGGTCATATATTTTTTTGTCTAAAGAGATTGGGTCAATTTTTTTTGCTTGCAAGAGTCAATTCGAGTTTTTTTTTTCACTAACGACAGTGGATTTGTACTTTTTGTATAATGAAAGTTAGTCTAACATTTATTGATCGATTAGGATGGATCAAATATTTTTTGCCCAAATATAGTATATATTTCACTTTTTTCTCTGTGAGAGTGGGTGGGACATTGCTTGAAAAGTGTGGATCAGACATCTTTTGCCTTACAATATCTGCTCAACAAAACACTTTCTTTTTTTCCAATAAGAGTAACCAAACAATTTTTGCTTGACGAGAGTGGATCAAATATTTTGTTCTTGAAAAAAGTAGGTCAAACATCTTTTGCATAGAAAGAGTGAATCACACTTTTTTTTTCAAATAAGAGTGGATCAAATATTTTATGTGGATGATATGTTTGGGTGAAGAATTCGGTAATCTCAATCATTCCTCTGAGCAGATTTACACTTTGTGGGACGATTGATAGATTTGCAGGAATATTAGCGAACATGAAAGAGAAAAATGAATCTAAATTGCTTCTTGAAGAAAAGAAATACCCAATCATGCAATTACAAAGAGACTTCTTGAGCAATAAGCTCTGGCATCTTGAGCTATTATAGTTCAAACTTCTTGAGGTTGTAATTTGCTATCGCCTCCCACTTTTTCTTTTTCTCTCTCTAGGGCTAGTTGTTGGTTGCCCTCTCCTCCCCTGGACTCTCAATTGGAGCCTCTCCTTTCAATCTAAGTCCAATTGGGATTTAGTTGAGTTGAGACTTTAAGTTAGTTTAACGTGACCTTTGAGCTTGGGTTTGAGTTGGCCATATCTAAATTAAATGAGAATATGACTCATACTCAGGTTGAGCTGAATTATAATATGACTCGGACTTAGTTTGAACTGAATATGACACCAATTAGGTTTGACGGTCCCTAATCATTTGATGAGAGTGGGTCAATTTTTTTTGCTTGAAGAATGCTAGGTTGGTCAGGCTTTCTTTGCATGAGGAGAGTGGGGCAAAGCATTTTTTTTTTTGCTCGATTAGAGTGATCATATACTTTTAGCCCGATGAGTGTGGGTCATACATTTTTTAACCAAAGAGAGTGGGCCGGACATTTATGAGAGTGAATCAGACATCTTTCGCCTGCTAATATCATGTTAGGAATTTACTTCCTAAAGAGAGTGGACAAGTGGATTCTAGCCTGAATCAGAAATCTTTTGCTCAATGAGAGTTAATTGAGTCTTTGTTATCAAAGAGAGTGGGTTGAGCATTTTGCGCCTGATAAGTGTGGATCAAATATTTTTTGCTTGATAAGAATGGATCAAGTATTTTTAATCCAAAAATAGTGAGTAAAACTTGTTTATTT
Organism: Ensete ventricosum; assembly: GCA_029747655.1. Classification (NCBI taxonomy): domain Eukaryota; kingdom Viridiplantae; phylum Streptophyta; class Magnoliopsida; order Zingiberales; family Musaceae; genus Ensete; species Ensete ventricosum. The sequence continues at coordinate 34,834,043 of JAQQAF010000007.1, forward strand.
CCAAAGAGAGTGGAGCGGAAATTTTCTACTAGATGATAGTGTGTTGGGCATTTTTCACATGATAATTAACAAAATGATAAGAAGAAAATTGGATATGATGAATCTTAATAAGGAACAATTTACTTAGAACAAAATTTAGAATTTTAAATAATCTAAATGCATGCAAAATGCATTATTTATAATTTGAGCTTCATTTACTATCATATTTTGTTTTGAATTTCTTAACCTTCACAAATTGATCTTCTTATCAAAATTTATATGAGATGATTTCAAAATATATTATTTATTATTTTTTGAATTTCTTGATTTCCTATTTATATTTAAAAATTACATAAGATGAATGCATAAGTAGCTCTTAGATTTCTCAAATTTTTGAGCTCATCTTCAAAATAATTCCCGTTAAAATTAACATTTATAAGAAGGGGATTCAAGATTTTTTGATGAGACTTTATCTCGATTCATAGACCTTATATGAATATTTTTTTAATGTACCCTTTTTTCTTACTTAATATCTTTGGGACACTAAATGTTTTGATCTTTGATTTCAAACCCTCCCCCCCATGTCTCTTATCCTTTTTTTACTAGGGGGGAGCAATGAAATAACTTTTTCACACATTTAATGTTTAGGTATATAATCTATATTTAACCTTTTTGATAACAAATGGGGAGAAACTTGAAATATGATGAACATTTATTTTGAAATTATTTGTTGAATATGTCACTTTTTTGTTGATGACAAAGATAAAATGGCATTTCTCCTTTTTGTTGATGATAAAGAGAGAGAAATGGTCCGTGACTTAATGGAGAGAATTAATGATTGATGACTTAAGAGGGAGAATTTAAAATTGATGTATGAATTTGAAATTGATTTGAAATTAATGTTGTTTCACAACGTAGTATTGTATACTTGAAAATCTTTGATGATTTGGTGATTGATGATTTAAGGTTAAAATGCTTAATATTGGTGATATATCATTTCTAAATTTGATAAATAAATATTATGATACTTAAATTCAAGAGTGTGTGGTTCTCTTTAATTTAAGTTTTCCTTATTTGGATAATAGCATGGATAAAGAGGGAGTAAAGGTTAACTCTTATCATCAATTGATTATCATCATAAAAAAGGGAGAGATTGTTAAATCTAAGATTTTGATAATAAAAGCAATTAATGGGTCTATTGATCTAACATATGTGTTAGAGATGTTTGATGCAGGATTAACTATGATAGAAAAAGATAATTATAATCAGATATTGGGCTACAGTAAAGTCTGGGCATCAAACCGAAGTTCAGATGATGCAGTGGGAACTTACTGAAAGACTCGTCGGAAGCTCGCCGAAGGTATCAAAGGCTTGTTGGGAGTTCGTCGGGAGCTCGCCGAAGGTGATTGGGAGCTTGCCAGGAAGGCGTCGGGAGTTCACCGGAAGAAGATCAAGAGACTCCTTGAAAAATCATCGAAAATTATCAAAAAGCTTGACAAAAGTTAGGAGGGTCTTGTTAGACTTGATGATCATAATGATTTAATTAATTAATCATAGATAGCCTTAGTTAGGTTTGAGTCATACTTGAGTTAGATTTGGAATGAATCCAAATTAACAATTAAGGTAAATCGGGTCCACACTTGGGTTTGGATTGAGCTCATGTTGAGCTCAATTGGTTGACCTAGAAAGGGGTCAACTGAAGATACAAGTCGGGATTGAAAAAATGGAAAAAAAGACTTTTTTGAGATTCCTGATAGTTGTACCACATGTGGGCGATGGTTGTACAACCCAAGTGATAGTTATACCATCGCCACCTTATTTTTTGGGTAGCTTTTGACGGTAGTATCGTCGGTGCTGATAATTGTACTGCCCATACCCAGATTTTTTTGATATATTTAAATTTTTAGCTTCAATTTCTGAAGCCAATTGGGGTCTATAAATACCCTAAGTCTTCTTACATTTAACACAATAATTGGGCTAGAAATTCTATGAAAAATTATGTGCTAAAATTGTGTAAGAAAAAGAAAGAGGGCAAGGGAGTGAGCAAAAGTGTTGTAATATTTATAGAGATCTCTCTTGTGAATTATAAGTGTAAAGCTTGTAAGGTTCCTCTCCTAAGCCTGTGAAAAGGAGAGTGGGAAGAGTAAGAGTTTGATCTTCACCAGAAAAAGATTGGTAGTGGACACCGATGGACCTCAATGAAGAGGACTCGGAGAGTGGATGTAGGTCAAGTTGTGGCTGAACCAGTGTAAAGCTTGTAAGGTTCCTCTCCTTAGTGTCTATACTCTTTGCTAGTTACAGGTGCCCTACAAGCCAATCACGTGAGTGATGGCACGTATGACACGCTGTGCGATCTTTTTTTCTTATGATTATTATTGGCATATTCTCACATTATATTATCTGTTGCATATATATTGTGATGTCCTTGGTTCTGTGCAATGAGAGTCAGATCATGATGAGATCATGATAATAAGATCGATTCAACTATAAACACAGATCTTGAATAATCCCGGTCATAGGTTACTCGAGAGGGATATCAAGATAACTAGACAGACCGGTGTACTATATACCCATCCATATGATGAAGGTGACTGGTCTCATAGCCACTTGTGTAGAGACACTATGGATATAGTATAGGTGCTCATTGGAGAATGAGTTTACTGATTGATCTGCTTATGGAATGTTGTATGGTTAATGATACCTAATGTCAGACAGCGATTCCATAGTCCCAGTTGCATATCTAGTTCTTAGACTTGAGACACCAAGGATGCCTTGTATGAGTACTCCTTTCTTTGACGCCAGACTTACAGGTTTGGAAAGTTTCAAATCTGATACAACTGGTTATCGAGATTGGTAGCCAACCTTATGAAGGCAATTGAGTGTCAATAGAGGATCATCCACTCTCGGTATCATGAGAGGAATATCTCATATGTACTTGCTTAGACAAATCCATGGTCAGGGTCATTCGGATTGAGAGAGAAAGAGTTCTCCGAGAGAATCCGATTAGAGCGAGACTATGATGGATTCTGTATGTGGCCTGACAGTACCATGTCCATTATACGATTTCTGGGATATTAGTTGGATGAGGGATTATGGATACATGGTAACTGTGGATAGACAGGTCCGATGGATTTGATCCCTCCTGTACCATCTGGAGACTATGGCGTAGTGGCCTAGTACGTCCATAGTCGATGAGTCGAGTGAATTATTATGAGGATAATAATTTACTATATCAGAACGAGTTTTGATGGGAGTGACTCACGGCCAACTCGGTATCGGGCCTAGAGGGTCACACACATATGGTGGATGCTTCAGCGAATAGAGGATTAGATGAAGATCCAATTAGCCCCTATTCTCATTAGATGAGACTCTATGCAGATGGGCTCCTTGATTAAGGCTCAATTAGAGACCTAAGAAGATTATTGGATAGAGATCCAATAATGCAACGTTAGTGGGTAATTGGATGGAGATCCAATACCTACTAAGGCAGAAGCCCTAGGGTTTTTGGTGGCTCTTTATAAATAGGAGGGGAGACTCATGGTTGATAGACTGCAGCTTTAGCCACCACCTCCTGTTCTTCTCCCTCTCTCCGCTCAAGAGTTACAAGATCAGATTGGAGGAGTTTCGCTGTAGAGATCCATCGTGTGGATACTGCTAGAGAGGAGGACGCTTGACCTCCTTCATCTTCTCCATCCGGATTTGGAATACAGGAATATACAATCTCCCCAGGTAAAATTAATCTCTCATACATCACGATTTTATCAGTTTTTATATTTTTCTCATAATCCTAATCTTTTACACTACGATTTGATCTGCGTGGAAAATCAATTTTTTATTTTGATTTTCGCTACGCATGTGATGCTCCCGCTGAGGTTTCCCAACACTCTTATCTTATTCATTACATTTAATTGTTCTCAATTAGTTTGAAGAAAGACACATGCATCATCTTTTGACATTTCCTTTAAATTATTTGTTTACTCGATTTAAATGAATTCCAAGAAACGATTTCAATTCTCTTCTTTACTTCAATCAAGTTTTTCAAATCGAATCTTTTTATATGTACACTAATTCTATCTCTCCCGCATCCCCCTCCCCCTAGTGTCAATTGATCCTAACACCCTCCTCCTCTCTTCTTTCGAACATCGGCTACTCCTTCCTTTTTCCCGTCGCTGGCTTCTCTTAGACTCAAGAGTGTCAGCAACAGCTTTCGGATGCCATCTCTCCTCCTTTGTGCTCCCTCTACTGTAGCACCCCTGCGGCCAGGAGGAGAAGAACTCCACGGCCCTCTTCAAGTGGCTCTTCAGCGGGAAGGCAGCTTCCGCCCCCCTTGAATCTGACGATGTTTGCCGCCCTACTGTAGTGGGTGGAGCAGGGGTACTAGTTCCTCCTCTGCGTCCTCGACGCGCTACACCGGGACGAGCCATGGTTTGGCGCTCTTGGCCTCGACGTCTTCCTCGCTTTCTTCACCGTCGTCATTCCTCTACTTCAGCCTAGAACAATCCAAAGAGCTCGTGAGCTCAGCACACTTATCATGTCCAACTCACAGCACTATTGTTTCAAGACGATGCTACTTGGAAGACTCTGGATCAATAAGTGCTTTCACATCTTCCAAGAATATTATCAGTCAACACATCTATGCAGAAGACTACGTGGCTTCTGTTCTGACGGCATCTCCCAATTTCGCAACTGTATTCTCCATCTCGTGAATGATGACTTGAGGCTGCCTCTGTTGTTGTTGCTGCTACTGACAAAGAGGTTGTCCGGTGTGCCATCTCTGCACTAGTCGTATCACTCATTCCATAATACCTATTTGCTTCCTTGCAAGAACAGCAGCTACAATTTTCATCTCAACAGCTATCTACTTGCACCTTTCCAAACTAGCTATTTGATGAGGCACTACTGATACAAGCCAGTGCAAGCCAATTCCAACCAGCTGCTAAGCGTTAGCTATCAAAGTTTGGACCTCTCCTCCTCCCCACTGGTCACCAAAACCTCCAATCTGTCAGCAAGGAGCATTCCCCTTCTCTATTTCCTACATAGGCGTAGCATGCCTCTTCAACGACGATCTGCCACCTTCAGTGATGTTGATCAGCTCACTGCTCTCCTCCTCATCGCCCTCAGCAATACTGATCTGCATCGATACTTTATTGTTGTCTCTACTTCCCGTCGACAGTGTCCCGGGAAGAAGCATGACCCGTCACACCTGGGAGCCATAACACATCAGTTGTGTTTTCTCCTCCTCTTGTTGGACCCCGAAGATATCAAACTATTCATCTTGATTTTGCGTCTACACTAACGCACTCATCGCTGTCTACAGCTCGCCTTCTTCCTACTGTGGTCGCTACAACAATAGCATCTCCAAAAGAACCACAGCTTATCGTACTCTTGCTTTAATCCAATTAACAGAATACTACGATCCAATTAACGAAAACGCTTTCAATCAAGAAAACGACGTACTATTAAACAGGAGGTAAAAGAAACAAGAACACTTACAAGATTATCTCCAAATCCACACACTCTCTTCTCTGCACACACGCTCAGCACTCTTGCTTTATTCTCTAAGGTCCTATTTATAGAACATAATAATAACTACCTCACACTACTTCCTTCATCCCACTATCTCACTCTCACTCATGATTAATAACTACCCCCACTAACTCCTAAACTACCTCCACAACTCTTAAACATGAGCCACTACTCCTAAATATGTTAACTACCTATGTAACTACCATGAATCAATTCTCAACACTTCCCCTTGATTCATAGTTATATACACCAATTTGAGATATAAAATAAACATGCTTCTTAATTGTAAGTGACTTGGTGAGAATATCTGTAACTTGTTCATCCGTGCCATAAATACTTCATATTATGGCTCCACTTGCTACAAACCAAACCTTATACTTTTGGATATTTTCATCTGCATTATACTTTATTTTGAACACTCATTTCAATCCAAAAGATTTCTTTTCTTTCGGTTGATTCATTAGCTCCCTGATTTCATTCTTCTTAATTGACTTAATTTTCTCCTTTATTACTTTTCGACATTCCTCAACTGCTTCTTCAAAACTTATAGGATCTGAAATAGATAAAACAAACGTTGAATCATAAATCTCTGTTAGTAATCTAAACCTTCCTGGAGGAGTTTCATCTGAGGAATCATTTGTTGAATTTGAACTGCTACTGGGTGAGGTTGACGTTGAACTTGTTGGAGCAGGATCTATCACTTGATTCGATAGAGTGACTAGTTCTGCCGGAATATGAATTTATGTTTCATCTTCATTGATCTCCCAATTCCAACTTGCCCTTTCAACAAATACAACATTTCTGTTAATAATAACTTTGCCACTTACAAGATTATATAATCGATATGCTTTGGATTATGCATAATATCCAATTAATATATATTTTTCTGATTTTTCATCAAGCTTATGATGATTTTATGAATTTACCAAAGCATAAGCAATACAACCAAAAATTCTTAGATGACTTACACTTGGCTTTATACCATACCAAGCTTCAAAATGAGTTCGATTCATAACAGCCTTTGTCAGTGAAATATTTAACAAATAAACTGCTGTTGCAACTGCTTCTGCCCAAAACTGATTCGGAAGATGCTTTTCTTTAAGCAAACTTCTTGCCATTTCGACAACAGTTCGATTCTTACGTTCAACTACACCATTTTGCTCCGGTGTATATGGTGCTGTCAATTCCCTACGAATACTATTTTCTTCACAAAAGGAATTAAACTCATTAGACATAAATTCACCACCTCTATTTGTCCGAAGTGTATTTATACATCTACCACTTTGCCTTTCTACATGTGCCTTGAATTTTTGAAAGTTATCAAATGTTTCAGATTTTAATTCCAGAAAATATACCCAACTTATGCGGCTATAATCATCAGTAAATAACAAAAAATATTGACTTCCCCCAAATGATTTTGTATTCATAGGTCCACATAAGTCAGCATGAATTAATTCAAGATAATAAGATGCTCTCCATGCTTTTTCAATAAGAAATGGTTTCTTATTTTGTTTGCCATAAATGCATCCTTCACATACATTAAGTGTATTAATTTTAGGCAATCCATAAACCATTTCTTTTTTATTTAACAACCTTAAACCCTTAATGTTAAGGTGTCCATATCTCAAATGTCATAAATTTGTCTCATTCTTTTTATTTGCAATAAGAGCATGTTTCTCAATATTTGAAACATCAATTGGAAACATCTTATTTTGCGTCATGCAAATATTTGCTATAATCAAGCCAAATTTCTTATATTTAATAGTGCATGAGCCATCATCAAATATAACTGAATATCCAATATCTATCAATTGTCAACACTCAACAAGTTATGTGATAAGCTAGGAACATAGAAAACATTATCAATGTGTTTTACCTTCCCTTGATTTGTCTTCACCTCAATTGTTCCTTTTTCTTCTACTTGGATTTGCTTGCTATCTCAAAGTTTAACTTTCAACTTGCGAGTTTCATCAATATCTCTAAATATTGATCTTATGCCTAACATATGATTAGAACATCCACTATCCAAAAACCAAGTGTTATTTGAGATATCATTAACTTGTGAATGAGTCATAAACAACTTACTATTGTCTTCATTTTCTTCCACATAGCTTGCTTGCTTTTCTCTTTTCCAGCAATCTGCCTTCATATGACCAAACTTCTTACAATAGTGACATTGAATTCCACTCTTATAGTTTTTCTGATCATAGTTTGATTGTCTTTCATCATGCCCATCAAAGTGTCATCTTCCTCTTCCATTTCCTCTACCACGAAATCCTCCTCTGCCACATCCTCTTCCTGTTGATTTTTTATCTTCTTTTGAAGTCGAAGACTCCCCCTTAACCTGAAATGTTTTTTCTTCACTTTTTTAAGTGACTTGTTCAACCTTGCTTCATGTGCTTGCAAGGAACCCATTGGTACATTAAATGAATAAGTAGATAAGTCATTTGACTCTTCAATTGTCATAACAACATGATCAAATTTTGGAGTTAAACTTCTCAAAACTTTTGCAACAATTATTTGATCATGAAGATGTTAACTATAGGATTTCATTTGACTAACAATTTCAGTCACTCGAGAAAGATAATCTTGCACTGATTCATTATTTTTCATAAACAAAATTTTAAACTCACGGCAAAGGGTTTGAAGTTTTACCGTAATCACCCTTGATGAGCCTTGAAATTCATTTTGAAGTATCAACCAAGCTTGTCTTAAGGTTGTCGCTGCTGTAATTCTTGAGAATATTATCTCATGCACAGCTTCTTGAATGAAGAACAATGCCTTTGAGTCCTTCTTTCTATTATTCCTCAGCTTGGTTTCTTCATTTGGATCTGTATATCCATTCTCTATCAAGTCCCAAAGATCTTGAGACTTGAACAGAGTCTTCATCTTGATACTCCAAAATTCGTAGGATTTACCCGAGAAGATGTGTATAAGGGGTTGGGATATAGAATTATCATTAAAAACCATAATGCCCAATTCAGATTGAAACAAGGCTCTGATACCATAAATATTGGGGAAGGAGGAGCAAGGAAACGATAAAATAGAATACTATGATCCAATTAACGAAAACGCTTTCAATCAAGAAAACGACGTAGTATTAAACATGAGGTAAAAGAAACAAGAACACTTACAAGATTATCTCCAAATGCACACACTCTCTTCTCTGCACACACTCTCTGCACTCTTGCTTCATTCTCTAAGGTCCTATTTATAGGACATAATAATAACTACCTCACACCACTTCCTTCATCCCACTATCTCACCTATGATTAATAACTACCCCCGCTAACTCCTAAACTACCTCCATAACTCTTAAACATGAGCCACTACTCCTAAACATATTAACTATCTATGTAACTACCATAAATCAATTCTCAACATTATCAGGACTACCCGCAGAGGTGATGCCCACGCTGGTGATGGACCTCTCTACTTCTTCTTTACTCAAGATGCAGCAACAATCTCCCAACACCAACCCCCCAAAACACAACACCTCCGCCCCCCCCCCCCCCCCCCCCCCCCCCCCCCCTCCTCTCCTCCTCCTCTTCGACGGCGGCCAGGGCTACCACATATCATTATCACCCCTTGTGATAATTTTATGCTTGGTCTCCAACTCAGCTTTGGCCTCCCACCTAACACTGAAGTCCTTCATGTCGACATCCTCCTTGTTGTAATCTCTCTTCGTTGCTACGACTGTGGACCCACACCCCACACAAAGACTGCACTACCCGGTGCTCCAACATAGAGCGCTTTCTCCATCTATTTCCCTGCAGTGCTTCCAAAGGGTCGTACCTCCTCTCGATAGTACCCGACGGAATGAGACGAGAAGGAATCTCCGATAGCCCGGCTCCATAGTCTCTTTCCTCCCCAATGTCTTTCTTATCTACCTCTGCTTTAACTCCTTTTCCTGCAAGGAATCCTGATGCTTCTCTGCATATAGGACTTATTTTCATCAATGCTGCCTCCCTCATCCCCCTTTAAGTTATCCAAAGACAGCAACTACGCATCCTAGCATGCTCAATTTTCTAACCTCTTGTCTGGCTATGATTTATTAGATTATATTGATGGCTCAATCAATTGTCCACCAGTACTGGTCCACATTCCAGGGGAACCCAGTCCAGTACCAAATTCAGCCCACAAACTATGGTTACGTCAAGATCGTCTTATTCTCCAAGCAATTCAAGCCTCCGTCGTTGGATCCATCGTCCCACTCCTGTCCTCCTATGCTACTGTTGTGGAAGTTTTGAACAAATTACAAACTACATTGGTGAATTGCTCGCGTACTCGCATACTCAAACTCCTCTCCAATCTCATGAAATCAAAGCAAGAGGGAAGTACTATCGCTGACTATCTACAATATATAAAAATCATTATCGGTGACCTAGCTTTGAAATGTTATTCCCTTAGCAATGAGGAAGTTCTTGTCCACACGCTTAATAGGCTGAGTGAGGAGTTCAAGGAATTGATAATAGCAATTCGAGCTTGTGACACTCCAATCTCCTTTGAAGAACTTTATGACAAACTGATCGACTATAAGGCATACTTGAAGCATGACGAGCGGTTGCTAGGACCTCCCACCATATCTCATTTCAACCATAAATCTAAAAAGCAAAGCAACAAATATAGCAAGAATGCTAAAAAAAGGTGTGGCCAAATTTTCTCCTAACGCTATGGGCACCATTCAGTCCTTTCCTCCCCCACATCCTTCATACTTCAACCATCATCAAAATGGTTATTCCAACTATGTCATCCTACTCCTTTGACTCAGCAATAAGTTGTTAGTCACTTGTGTGACAAAGTCGGTCACTCAGCAAAAATTTGTCGGTCCCGACCTCGACCTCCTGCTCCATCAAGCTAACCTCAGGCAAATGTTATGACTTCTTCAATTGATAGTCAATCAAATTGGATCACGGACTCTTGGTGCTTCCCATCATATCACTTTTGATCTTTAGAACCTGTCGATCCACAACAATTATGGAGAAAATAAGGATATCATTATCGGTGATGGTAAAGGCGTTCCTATCATTCACACTAGTTCTACAACACTTAAATCAAATACCACTTCTTTTACACTCGATGATGTTTTGTGTGCACCCCAAATTAAACGAAACCTTATTTCCATCTCTTAATTCTGTAAGCAAAATCATACTTTCATTGAATTCTTTCCTGATTATTTTCTTGTTAAGGATTTGAGCATGGGGGCATCCTTGGTTCGAGGCCAGAATAAAGACAACATCTACGAATAGTTGTCAGCCTTGTATCTCACTCAGCCTACTACTAACTCTTCAACTGTTGCTCTGGTCGACGTATGGTATCGACATCTTGGTCTTCCCTCGCCTTCTGTCCAACAAAAATTACTTACTCGCTATTCTCTTCCTGCTTTTAAATCAAGTAATGTTATTACCCATTATGATGCTTATCTTAGCAATAAGAATCATCAATTACCTTTTGAAAAATCTTTTATATCATGCTCTAAATCGTCTGAAGTTATTTATACCGATGTTTGGGGCTCTGCCTCAATCATTTCTTTTGATAAGTTTAAAATTTATGTTATATTTGTAGACTATTTTACCAAGTACGTATGGTTATATCCTCTCCATCATAAATCTGAAGTCCCTACAGTCTTCTATAACTTTAGGAACTTAGTCTAGAACTACTTTCAAACTACAATTAAGATAATATATTCTGATAGCGGGGGTGAATATCAGCCCTTGTATCTTGTTTGTCTATTTGTGATATTCAACATCTCAAGTCACCTCTATATACCCTTGACTGGTTGGCTCCATCGAACGTAAACATAGACATATCGTTGAAATTGGTCTAACACACCTCCATCAAGCTTTCATGTCACCAATTTTTTGGTCAGTAGCTTTTCAAACTATAGTTTATCTTATTAATCATATGCCCACTCTCATCCTACAATATCAATCACCATTTGAAAAGCTATTTCATAAATGTCCTAATCTGCAGACATTAAAAGTATTTGGTTGTTTGTGTTATCCATGGTTACGTCCCTATATCTCACATAAAATGTAATATAGATATCGACCCTGTATTTTCATTGGGTACTACTCTCTTGAACATAATATCTTATGGTGCTATGACCCTCATACTACTAAAGGTTTTTGTTTCACGACATATCAGTTTTATGGAGTCTATCTTTCTGTTTCATGATCACAAGCTACCTGACGTATCCTTGGATCACTGCAATACACCTTCATCCACAACACCCGAACCCTCCAACATATCTCCTCCGAATCCACACTCTCTTATTACCTTTACTCCACGGTTTCTTCCTCCCTCTTCCAATGCTCCATAGATTCCTCCTGTTCCTGCACCATTGCCTCTAGCACCACAGCCTTTATTTCGATAAGGAACTTCTGTCATCTCTTAACCTGCCTCAAACTATGATGCCTCTCAACCTTTATCACCTAATACTATTACACTCCCCAGGCATCCCATGCAAACTCGTTCCAAGAGTGGTGTCTTTAAACTATGATATGTTCTTAACCTATATGCTAGCTCTAAATCTTCGCCTGACTCTACTGAACCAACATCATTTACTCAAGCCCAAAAGCAATGTGCGAGGAGTATAATGCTCTCCTTCATAACTCTACTTGGACTCTTATTCCTTTTCAGCCCACACAAAATATTATCGGGTGCAAGTGGGTTTTTTGAATTAAACGAAACCACAATGGTTCGATTGCTCGCTATAAAGCACGTCTAGTGGCCAAAGGATTTCATCAACGATCCACTATTGACTTCATAGAGACATTCAGTCTTGTTGTCAAACCTACCACAATCCAGCTTATCCTATGTCTGGTGTCTCCAAAGGCTAGTGTTTATGATAATTATATGTTAACAATGCCTTTTTACATGTGACTCTCACTAAAAATATCTTTATCGAGCAACCTCATGGCTTTATACATCCTCAGTATCCATGATATATTTGTAAACTCCAAAAAACTATTTATGGACTCCGCCAGGCTCTACGAGCCTGGTATACTGAACTTGGCATATTCTTGTCTTCTATTGGCTTCATCAACTCTAAGTCTGATATCTCACTATTTCTACGCCAATAACATGGGGGCACCATCTACCTTCTAGTCTATATGGATGATATTATTATCACAGGTGATAAACCTATGGAGGTTCAGACATTTATCAAGCAATTGGTCGACCGATTCTCTCTTAAAGATTTTGGCGACCTGAGCTATTTTCTCGATGTTGAAGTATATTTACGTCTTTTGGACTCTTTCTCTCATAGAGTAAGTACATTTAAGATTTGTTATTTAAGACAACTATGCAGGACACAAAAGAGGTTACCACTCCCCTCCAGTGAATCACTCAAGTTATGTGATGGTAGTCCTGCTATAGACCCTATTCAATATCGGTAAGTAGTTGGCTCCTTACAATATCTATCTCTTACCCATCAAGATGTTTCCTTCGCAGTCAATAAATTATCATAGTTCATGCATCAACCATCTACTTTGCATTGGAAAGCTATTAAATGCATTCTGCGTTATCTTAAGGGGACCATCAATCATGACATCTTTCTTTGAAAACACTCTCCCCTTCATTTTCATGCTTTTGCCGATGCTGATTTGGTAGGAAATGTTGATGATATAACTTTCACATCAGGGTATGTTATTTTTCTTGGTGCTAATTCAATTAACTGAAGTTCCAAGAAGCAAAAGATAATAGCCCGGTCTACAATTGAAGTTGAGTATCATGCCTTCGCCACAGCTGCTGTCAAACTCAATTGGATCATGAATTTACTTAAGGAGCTTCACATTACCTCTACTCTTGCAGCTATCATTTATTGTGATAATATCAGTGTTACTTACCTTTGTGTCAGTCTAGTCTTCCGCTCCTGCATGAAGCATGTTGCTATCAATTTTCATTTCGCGTGAGATTAAGTTGTCTGTCAATAGCTCCATGTTTAGCATGTATATACGGCTGATCAACTTGTCGACTCCCTCACGAAGCCTATAGCTCGTAAAATATTTTCCTTGCATCGATCCAAGATCGACGTCCTTGACAAGAGATCGATCTTATGGGGGCATATTAACAAATCAGATTTTTCTAACTGAACGAGAAGATCTTATTAATTAGTTGAGATAAATTTTCCTTCCCAAAAATATATAAATATATGTGAGACTAAGATATCAAGTGTGCCTTTTATCTTCACTTCTAATTTTAATACTCTTTTGGGTGGAGTTGCAATATAATCCAGCAAGCGAAGGTTAAAGTGGGTTGAGCTGTTTTTTGCTTGACCGAAAAACCCTTTTACAAATTTGTGTTTAAAATAGAACTGGTAGTGCTCTTTGGGTGGAGTTGCATTGTAATCGAGCAAGCGAAGTTTAAAGTCTTGGTTAGAGCAGTTTTTTTCATCTTTTTCAGTATCTTATGCTACTGTCACTGCCATCTTGAATACATAATCATCTTGAAGGTGTGATCAAACAAAATATGATATAGACTTGAAGATGTGTTCATCTTCAAATGCTTGAAGATGTGTTCATCTTGAAATGCATTCATCTTGAAGGTGTTGCCTACTTGAGGACACAACTAACTTGGTAATATATTCATATTGCCAATTTGAGAATATGAATATATTTAAGGATGTGACAACTTAAGAATACTATATCTTTATTGACTTGGTCATTAAAGAAGTTATGGATTGACATAGAAGGGTGGGGATCAATTACACACCATGTCTTGTTGTTGACATGATGCAGTTGACTAAAGACTCATCCTTACATTGTTGGATGGCCAAGAAGGTCATTATAGACTTCTTTGGGCATCAGCTCCTAATAAAATGGAGCTCAAACTCTCTTATTAGCTGCTCAAAGGACATTATTAAGGTGAGAGAAAAATGAAAGTACATCTCTTTAGAGTTTACACAGTGTGATAGAAGATAGGATTTAGATATGATTTTTCCAACTGAATGAGGAAATTACGTACGTTAGTTGAAGAAAATCCTTCTATCTTTACCTATATAAATTGATGATAAATCAATAAACTCAATAGACATTTCTTTACTTCTTCCTATTTCCAACATGGTATCAGAGCCCCTTCCTCCTCTACTTTAATCTTTCAGCCGCCAGCACAGCCCCTCGCTACAAGCCGCTGCTACACCCTCCCTGCCGCCGACGTCCGGGCACCTCTTCCTCGTCAGAACCCGCTGCTCGGCAGCATCGACGCCTTCTTCCTCGGTAGTCCACCCCAACTCTATCAGTTCTCCACTCTGCTGTCCAACGACAGCTTATGCTCCATTCTTTTTGCTACGTGTGCCCCATGCCGAACCTCCTCTCAGCATGCTTGTACCCTCCTTCTCAGCCAGGCTTACATGGCCACCAAAGTCAACTGCTGTCAGACCTTCACCGTGGTTGACAATATAGCGGTCTCCTTCCTTCAGGTTCATTGGCATCTGTTCAAGATCTGCGTCCTTCACAGGAGTTTGATCTTACGGGAGCATGATAGTTCAATGATAGTTCGAGCTAATCGGATTTTTGAACTTGGCTCCATTAGAATCGTCTGCTCTTGATCAACCAGGCTGATATCGCTGTCAAAGTCAATCGCCATCAGATCTTCACCGCGGTTGACAACACAACGGCTTCCTTCTCAACTACGTTGACATCGCCATCGAAGTCAACCGCCATCAGATCTTTCGTGGTTGACAACATAACGACTTCCTTCATTCAGATTTATTATCATTGGTTCAAGATCGACATCTTTACAAGAGCTCGATCTTGCGGGGCATGATAGAAGATATGATTTTCTCAACTAAATGAGAAAATTACGTACGTTAGTTGAGGAAAATCCTCCTATCTTCACCTATAAATTGATGATAAATCAATGAACTCAAGGTATTTCTTTAATTCTTCCTATTTCTAATAGAGTGATCATAGAATCCCGTACTTAAAAGTGATAGAAGATAAGATGAAGTTAGGATTTAGATATGATTTCCTTAACTGAATGAGGAAATCACGTAGGTTAGTTGAGGAAAATCCTCCTATCTTCACCTGTATAAATTAACGATGGATCAATGAATCAATTGGGCATTTTCATTACTTCTTCCTATTTCCAACATGGTATCAGAGCCCCTCTCTCTATAAGAGAGATTACTTTTTTTTTCTTCATTGTCAAACGACATCTTTTATTACCGTTTGTTCGTCGACAACCCCGCTGCAAAACTGCAGATACTTAGGGGTCATCTGTCGCCACCCTTCCGGACATTCTCTGCTCCGGAGATCTCTCCTACCTCATCTGCAGTAGATGACGACTTCTACACCCGCTCGCCGGCATCGTCCCTCCTGCAGCCTTTGTTCTCTCTGCCAAGAGCACCTGTAAGGGCCACTGCCCATCGTCTCTCGGTGCTTTGTAGAGAGGGCACAACAAGCTTGCTATCAAACGGTAGCAAATCCCCATCCCGTCGATTGCCCTTTTGCGAAGCCGCAATTGTCGACTCCTCTTCTGTAAAGCCGCGATCTCTGTTTCCTGACAAAAAAAAAAAAAATAGAGCATCGCCAGTGCCGTTTTCATTCGCTGCTGCTGCCGTCATAGCAATAACTCGGTCGCTTCTCTTCGGTGCAGATCCCTCTCTGCATCGTCTCTACAACTCCAAAGAAGGGACCGCAACATTGTGGTCCTGAAGTCAGGGAAGAAAGGAAAGCACACCTTCACTACAGCGGCTTCCTCATCTTCTCCTTCGGTAGTTACTATGCTCGCTGCCGACCCCCCTTACTCCAACAATTGCAATCGCAACTGCAGCCCTCGCCGGCCACAACTGTTGCCCTCTCCTTAGATCTATCGTTTTTTGCTGTCAAACGACAGTCTCTCGTCGACATCGAAGCTGGAGACTTCTAGTGCTTCGGCGTTCTCAATTCCTCTACCGAGGTGTTCTTCTGCACGAGGCCATCTTCCTTGTGCACCACCACTGTCGCATCAACACCAACAAGCAGCGACACCTTCCCTACCCCATCAGCAATAAGTTCATTCTCGTTGTCAAACGACAGTAAATCTACGACCGCACGTTTCTCCCGCTGCCCTTCAGATCTATCGATCGCCCCAGCCGTAGCAGCATCTCCTCCGCTGAAGTCAACCGTTGTCAGACCTTCACCGCGGTTGACAACACAGCGGTCTCCTTGACATCGGGTAAAGATCTGTGTCCTTCACAGGAGCTTGATCTTGCGGGGGCATGATAGTTCGATCTAATCGGATTGTCGAATTTGGCTCTAGCAGAATCGTCTGCTCCTTTCTTCGGATTCATTGTCATCGGTTCAAGATCAACGTCCTCAGTTCAAGATCGACGTCCTTACAGGAGCTCGATCTTGCGGGGGCATGATAGAAGATAAGACGAAGTTAGGATTTAGATATGATTTCCTTAACTGAATGAGGAAATCACGTAGGTTAGTTGAGGAAAATCCTCCTATCTTCACCTGTATAAATTAACGATGGATCAATGAATCAATTGGGCATTTTCATTACTTCTTCCTATTTCCAACAAAAAAGATATCAAAAATGGCATATAGGGACATTTATACTTTTGTTAATAGATACACGGAAGAGTTTTTTCACGTATCATTTGGGTTAAAGGGAACTAGTTCTAGAGATCCACTTAGTGGAGCTTTTTCTTGATTCTAGTTTTCACCTCATGTCATCCAAACGCTTGTTCATTTCTTATAACTTCTTATGCAACTTATTTTAGTAATATGTGTCTTAAGGTTAGGTAAGGTCAATTGGGGTCGAATCATATCATTGCCCCCTTAAGGAAGTGATTATGGTATCAGGTCGATCTTGGCATGACCAACCTAGGGTTTCCTACGGTACGTGAAACTGATTTCATTTGACTTGAAATAGGAACTTAATGTTGTTATTATGAGCTGTTAGGTTTTGTGTTGTGGCTAGCTATGTTAGTTATGAGAAAAGGATGATAATGGTCTATATCATCTCTATCAGAGTTTAGACATACTGAGTGACGCTAAAAAAGGCTACAACAAGTAAGATGATATGAGCCGGGCTGCATGTTGGGAAGGAGATGTGATCATGAAGGAACATTAGTGGTTGTGTGGGTGTGAGATAGACTCAAATGCTCATGTGAAGGAGAAAGTAGGGGTCCTCGACTCTAGATCAATGGTTATAGTGAAGGCTGAAAGAAGGATCCTTCAACGATATATTCTTGTGAGGTTTCTTACATTCAAGTTTTTTATAACATTTTTTTAAAGACCTTTCTACTAATAGTTTTTTGATATAGTCAACTTTGATCATCAATCCCAATATGGTGAATTGATTTAATCGGTCCATATTTCGAGTGTTGCGTCAAGAAGGTGGAAGTTTTCACTTGAGAGCCAAAAAAAGCCCATATATATCTCATCTCCTAAAGCTTCAGTCTAGGGATTATTGATGCCTGTATAACTTATTTTATTCAATCTATTTTTGCAATAGGCTATGTTGTGGTATGTTGAATAAGAATCTTCCATTGGTTAAGCCAATTTCTGTTTATTATGGATGAAAAAGGCTCATACAAAATTTGAGTGTTCATATAAAATTACTGAAGTTTAGAATTGAAACTTAACTAGGAAGATTATTTTATTTATTGTTAGTTGTGTAACCATCATCGATTAGAGAATATTAAGTGGCTTAATAAGACAGTGTTCTCATTTGATGTCATAGTAATGTGGTATCCTCAGTTTATTCTTTTCCATCTCCAAGATATGAGGTGTCATGTTAGTCGACACTTTGTTGACTGGCTTCCTCACATATCAGTTCCTGATTAACCAAAAATAATAATATCATTTACCTAGACAGATTGATGTACTTTCACTGACGAAAATTCTTATTTTTTTTGTGACGAATTTATCGGTAAGTTCAAGATTAGGAAGAGGATATGTTTCAAATGAAGTATTAGTGCTAGTCCTCCTCACCATCCTTGCTTTTACCTTTTGTTCTTCTTCAGTAGATTGTAACACTGCCGTTATGAGTTTGAAGCCAAATCCTTGGAACTTCATATCCATCAATTAGGAGAAGAAATTTGAAAACTAAAAAAAAAATAAAATCGAGACTAGCTAATTTGGATAGAGACACATTTTTACAAACTTCTATGATGCATTTTGAAAGAAAAATGGGATTCTAAGTGAGGTTTCAGATACATGGGGATCCATCCAAGGATTTGAAGGTGTTCCTGCTAATGAGCTTGTAAATTTGATGCCTGTATAACTTATTTTATTCAATCTATTTTTGCAATAGGCTATGTTGTGGTATGTTGAATAAGAATCTTCCATTGGTTAAGCCAATTTCTGTTTATTATGGATGAAAAGGACTCATCAAGAATTTATATATATATATATATATATATATATATATATATACCTTTGTTGGTCAATAAACCAACATTGGTGAATAGGTTTTTTATTTTAAAAAAATGGTAAGTGATAAAATTTGTAAGATGCGGTTCAGAGTCCTCGATCTTTTAGCAAGTAGGTCTATACATCACTATCAGACCAATATTTTAGATGATAAATATGAATTGATAAATAGATTATTTTTTATAAGGAGAATTATAAAGTAAAGGTAAAATTAGTAAGATAATTGGAGAAAGAAATAATACTATAAATTTTAATGCCATGAAGCCGCCAACTCATGTAGCAAGCACCACGATGGAACATAATATTTTTCAATTGAGCTAAAAGCGGTGCGTGACAAGACTTGACGTTCCTCAAGAATTTGAAATCCTCCCTATCAGAATTAGAATTCAAATCTCATTCATAATTATTAAATAAAAAATTTTCAGATGGAAAAAATATACAACAAAATTATTTGTTTACTCATTATCATCATCTTGTTCGTTGTATGTGGAGAGGTCAAGTACAGACGGTAAATGGGTGGCGTGAAAAACGTTGATACAATTGCATAATACTTGTGAGGCCCTAAGGGCTCACGTGGAGTACAAGAATGGCGGCTCAGTTAGGATTGATATTATGAGCTGTTTTAACATACCAAATAAGAAAGTTGGGTACATTTAAAATATGATACACAATTCATCAAGTATTAAAACCATTCATTTAAATCTATAATCACATTGGTAAAACCAGTCCTTGTAGTCGATAAAATCATGATCCTTACAGCTGGAATTGTTTCCTTAATGAATTACCATCACTTAATCCAACGACTTCCTTTTTGACCTTGAACGCACCCCTTCATGACCTTTCCTTTCTCTATATAAGGGCACTGCAGTGGCCACGAGCACGTCTTCACGTTGTCCCCTGGCTACATGGCTCGGAAGAAGGTAAAACTTGCATGGATTGCCAATGACTCCACGAGGAAGGTCACCTTCAAGAAGAGAAAGAGGGGTTTGATAAAGAAGGTCAGCGAGCTCGCCACTCTCTGCGACGTCAAGGCGTGCTTGATCTTGTATGGGACGCAGGACCAGCACCCCTCGGTGTGGCCCTCCTTCCAGGAGGCCGCACGCGTGCTCAATGAATTCAGGAGCATGCCGGAGATGGAGCAGTGCAAGAAGATGATGAACCAGGAAGACTTCCTGTTCCTACGCATCGCCAAGCTGCAGGAGCAGTTCCGCAAGCAAGATCGCGAGAATCGCGAGCTCGAGACGTCGCTGCTCATGTACGAAGGACTCGCCGGGAGGAGCCTGCACGATGTCGGCATCGAGGACGCCACAAGCCTCTCGTGGATGGTGGAAATGAAGACGCAGCTCGTGTACGATAGGATGGAGCATCTTAGGAAGGAGAACTTGGCCTCGCGGGAAGTTGAGCCGAAGATGCACGTCCCGCAAACGGTGGCGACGGAGAAGACTCCGATGCAGGTGGCGATGGAGGAACTTCAAAGGCAGAACTGGTTCATGGAAGTTGGGAGCACAAGTGATCAGAAAGTGAAGTTCGGCAGCGGGGACGAAGTGCTGCCACCCTACAACGGCCACTGCAGCCCGTGGCTTGATCCTTACTTCCCTTTGAATTAAAAGATGACAATCTCATATTGTCTGTACTCGTTTTCTTCTCTCTGTTTTTTTTTTTTTACCTTTGCTTCTAGCTATCATCAGAAAACTGTAGGATAATTAGGTCATGTTGTTTCTGTTCAACCTAGTGTTCTTGTGGATAAGAAAACCTAGCTGATTCTATTCTTCACATGTTGATATGCTGCTGTCTATTATTTAATTCTCTGCATGTTAATAAGATGATTGTTTACTATATATGCACCAAGAAGTAATTTGTCTGCATGCAGCACTCCAAAAACAGTCTTCTTTAGTAACATAATTGGATTCAGTACAGAAAAGTTCCTGTTACATGGGGGTCTACTACCTCGGCCCTGCGATCCAAGCTCTACAATATTTACCAGAGGATTGCTCAACTTGAGACAACCATCACCAGTGAGTGAGTAGCAACAACGGGAAATACTGATTCGTAGTAATAAAAAAACAAAAAAAGAGAGACTGTTTTTAGGTTGCACAGTGATACGGCTAAAGTTTCCGTAGATAGGATGACTAATTCTTGAACAGTGATACAACTAAAGTTCCCGTAGATAGAATGACTAATTCTTGGACCAGTTGATGATCTAAATGAGAAAGAATCTCAAATTTATTACAGAATTTGAGTTTTCGGGAAACACACCTCGCGGAGATGAGATGAAATCAGATCAGCCAAAGCTGGCTGGATACAGTAAAGGATGCATCACAAATTTACTATGAACCGAAAATTGGGTTTAGGTGCTCAAAAAATCTGCGTTTGAATGATATGAATTTAGACAACTAATTAGATGACATCAATCATGATTAAAGCATGAGTCTATCAGTCCTTTCACCTCCACAGCACTACCCATATACAGGCAGCGAACAGTATATTCCAATACCAAATAGTCAGGTTATGTACATGGGGTGGGTGAACAACAGAGAAGGTGATCCTCATAAAATTCATCTCGGATCTGAGATTTATGCATTTAGATAAAGTAGTTATGACTAGTTTGACAACAAGGATAGACAGATAAAAATTGAATGTCATCCTAATTCTCTCTAAAACAAGAATATCTTATATTTCATCCTCGATGTTTTTATGGATCAGCAACAAAAAAGTATTATATGTCTGACGGACAGTAGTTTATAATTTTTGATGATTATATTCTTCCATAATCTGCAAATTTGTTTCTAAATGGAAAGTGATATGATAATATGCTTATGTTCAGACCCCTCAAATTGACAATTGATGTCACAATAACGCTTCGTCTTACCAGTCACCACCAGCCATATAAGTAATTGCAGAAAGTTGTAAACACAGGGATTTATTGTTTAGAGAATAATACTAAAGGCAAGGACTATTTGATTAAGAGTTGGGAGAGAGATAAAACCAGTATGTTTTACAAGTGTGGGAATTAATTACTCTCCTTATAATCAAAACTCTCATGCACTCTTTTAAAAACCAAATGTTCCAACTAATTCATCTCCCCGAATTTTGAATGGAAACTATAGTGTCTCAATGTTTTTGTCATACCCACTTGGTATACCGAAAACAAATAATGTTAATTCTTCGTATAATCATATTTTTTAAACTAATTTTGCCCTTTTTTATAGCCATCGTAATTCTTGGATCTTAAACTAGCTTCTCCATTCAATCCAAAATAATTTGAGAATCCTTGCCTAACTTATACGACAAACATTGTTAATAGTATATATCGCCAATATTATAAATTGGGAATTTTTTCATGATAAACATTGCCGTTTATAATTCATAGTTATGCATACCTTAATAGCTGTAACATATGGGAAAAGGTTCATGTTTAACTTTGTTATTTAATCATGCATTGAACATCATTTGAGAACACTTGATATAGAAGTTACAATAAATATATTTTAGGACGATTTTCCTAGAAAATCTCTCAATATTATTTTTTTGAAAAGAGTGCTCTCATATTGGTTTTTTTTCCCATGGAAAGTATTTTGTAAATGACAAAAGTAACCCCAACTACTCTTCTCGTCCTCTTCAAACTCATTTAATTGATCGTGTTGAACCAACCTAAAACTTGAATCGATTTAAATTAAATAATTTAATAATATATAAATTAATATTAATAAAAATATAAATAATTGTATAAAAATAAAGTAAATTATAAAATTACAAAAATGATATAATATAAATAATAGATTATTAAAATAATGTTATTAGATTTAAAGTAAAGCATAATATAATAATAATATATATATATATATATATTAAAATTTTGGGTAAAAATGTCAAAGTCTCATCTTAAATTGTGCAAAAATTAAAAAAACCAGCTTTTGAGGCCTGATTAACTGAAAAGGGGTCATTTAATTATATGATCATTTTGGACTTCACTGGGCAATTACAAGTTTTATGAAAATTTTAAAATTTTAGTGAAAAAAGTTTTAGTTACACTATTTTTTATTAAAACAAAAAAATAGTATAACTCCATACAAAATTAGTGTAAGTTCTTTTAAAAAAATTATCAAAAATTTATTAAATTATCTCTACTGATATCCAAGTTATTTTTTACCCAAATTAGTTCTAGAATAACTTTAAATTTATCAAAATTGATTAAAAAAAGGGAAGTTTTAACCTTTTTAAGTGTTCAATTAACTGAAAATAGACTCTTTAATGGTCCAAAAATATAAAAAGTTTTCATCACATATTTTGAAGGTTCAATAAACTTTTGGGCAAAAAAAGTTAAATTTCAACATAAATTGGCCAAAAGTTAAAAAATCATAGAATTTCATTTTTAAGGTCCAATTAATTGAAAAAATGTCCTTTTAAGATCCAAAAAATAGAAAAAAAAGATCATTTTGGGCTTCATATGATTTTCTTTAAGATTTTTTAAAACTATAGTCCAAAAAGTTATAATTTCTGCATAAATTAGTAACAAATCAAAAATAAAAAATTAAGCTTTTAAAGTTCAATTAATTGTAAAAAAGATTCTTTAATGTATTGAAAAATATTATAAATAGTTGTTTCTCATCCATCATATGTGGATGCTTCAATGAATAGAGGATTGGATGGAGTTCCAATTAGTCCATATTTTCATTAGATGAGACCCTATGCTTATGGGCTCTTTTGCTTAAGGCCCAATTAGAGGCCTAAGGAGATTATTGGATAGAGATCCAATAATACAAGATTAGTGGGTTATTGGATAGAGATCTAATACCTACTAAAGCAGGAGCCCTAGGATTTTTGGTGGCTCTCTATAAATAGGAGGAGAGACTCATGATTGATAGGTTGCAGCTTTAGCCACCACCTCCTATTCTCCTCCCTTCCTATGTGCAAGAGTTGCGAGATCAGATTGGAGGAGTTTCGCTACAGAGATTCATCATATGGATACCACAAGAGAGGAGGACGCTTGACCTCCTTCATTTTCTCCATCCGGATCTGGAATACAGGGATATACGATCTCCCTAGGTAAAATCAATCTCTCACACATCGTGATTTTATCGGTTTTTGTATTTTTTTCGTGACCCCAATCTTTTGCACGACGATTTGATCTGCGTGGGAAATCGATATTTTGTTTTGATTTCCGCTACGCATGTGATGCACCCGCTGAGGTTTCCCAACAGTGGTATCAAAACTAAGGTTTTCGTACGAAAGATTGGTTTTAAACTGCGTGTGATGAGATTGTATCGCGTAGAATCGTTCTACGTGTTCTTGCTGCGTTTTCGCAGCGAAGGCAGCGAGGAGGAGGAGCAGCCAGCCACGGCCAGCCCCCATGTAGGGCCGGCAACCCACGACAAGGCCGCGCCCTGGCCGCGGCCAGGTCCAGCCCGAAAGGGAGGCCAACAGTGCCCGCAAGGGGTGGCAACCGCCTGTAGGGGCGGCGCCTGCGGGCAAAAGCGTCGCCCGCGGGCACGGCCGACTGCGGCCAGGCCGCAGGGGCGGCAGCCGCTTGTAGCGCAGTGCCCGCAAAGGGGGCTAGCTTGTCACAGACTTAGCTGATTTTGCCTAAGTCGTGCGGTACCCATGCGTGTCCGTCCGCAAAGGTCAGCCCTCCCTGAGATCTCCTAGAGTCCCTTAGACTTACAAAAGAGAAAACGAGTTAGAAGAAGCAATTCCCACGGGATCCACAAGCAACTGCTCAAGCAAACACTTTATAAAGCCAGATACAAATAACACCCACAGACATTACAAACTCAGAGAGGTTGCACACAAAAGATAATGGTCCATTATAGATCGAAGTCCCCACAAGTGCTTATAAGACACACTCGTATTTACAAGTCAAAATTGACCACAAAGCAAACCAAACTAGGGCTGCTAAGCCTACTGCAAGCCTGCTTCTTGATGTATAAGGTATGTACACAAACCGAAGGACACGGACAAACACGAGAATTTCATCAAACACCTTGTTTACATTGTTGTCTGTGACATTCTCCCCCACTTATTCCTTTGATGCCATTGTCGAAGCCATTGTAGATGCTGTATCTCCTTGCATTTTGCTGAATCTTCAATCGTCTGCTTTGGCTGCAACACGCCCCTTTGACTCCCAATCGCTCTCCGTCGCTATTGTTGAGTAGTCGAACTCTGATCCGCCATGCTACTTCAACTCACCAATGACTGAATCTGGTGTGGGGTTCGATGAGTTGTGCTGATCCTTGTCGGTTCTCACGGATCCTTCTAATGAAGGAAAAGATCTAGCTTATTATGTGCCAGTATCGTAGTATACTCATGTTGCTTGAACTGGATGGATGCTTGTTGGAACTTTGACGAGCATCGCCTCGCAGGCATTAAGGTTTTTGAGGTCCTTCCTCCATAATGTTTGCCCATTGATCCTTCTTCCACGTTTAGTTGTCACTTTCAAGTAGGATCGCATCACTCCCGCTTTCGATTGGTCAATTGAGAAATGAAGTGGACAATCTACTCTCAGTAGTACTGATCACCAATGGTGATGATTTGATAACTATTATCTTCTACAAGCTTTCTTTGAAGGGTCACTGAACTTGTGCAGAGCTCCCCTGCTGGATAAGTAAGAGAACTAAGATACTTGACTTCACCCATTCTCTTAGTAGTTGAGAAGACATGGGTATTTGGCTTCGCTTACCTCCTCGAGTTAAGAGAATTGGGGTACTCAGTTTTGCCCATTCTCTTGAGTCGAGAAGGCAAATGTTACTCGATTTCACCTGCCTCGAGTTTGTACTGCATGCATTGAGCTGGTTACTAACATTCGCCCGCTCTTTGCTTACACTTCTAAGCACTAGAAGTGTTTGCACTTCTTGCGTTGAGTTAGCTACTGTGATTCGCCTTCCCACTGCCAGTGAACTTCTGGAATGCAAGAAGTTTTGTCCGAAAAGAGCAAAAAAATTATCCCAACTTGGAGTCCCCCAACTTGGAGTAAGTATTTGATAGTTCTGGTCGCATATGGGATTGTACCGTCTTCTCCGTCACCTTTGCCGCCTACTCCTCTGAGTAGAAAAGGAACAGTACCACGTATTATCTACTTTGTTCCTTGGTCGAGCACTCCTGCATCAACCCAAAGTCCCTCACTTTCGGCTATCTTGATGAGAAGCTCATCGACACCGATCTTATGAAGTTATTTGGCCTATGCCCTTTCGCCCTGTCTTGGTACCTGGAGTTTACGTTTGCATTCTCCACCTCCTTGGCCCCTTTTACGACTAATGCTCTCCCTCCATGAGAGCAAGGGATCGATGACTCCACGAAAATCCCGCCTTTGCGATACCATGGTGCTGCCAAGCCCATAGCCCTACTATCCGTTGCCTTGCATCTGCATCCCTTCCTTCGCGATCAGTGGATCTGCCTCTATGGCACTATGGTGCTCCTCCGAGTCCACCTCCTTTCTAACCGATGCTTTGCTTTTGGGTAGCTGAGCCCCACTGGACTCATCGTTGCTTTCTCGCCTCTTTCGACCACCTGCTTAGACACCACTGTATCCTCCTAGCAGTTCTCCTTGGTCGATGGAAAGACAGACTACAACTATTATGCATGGCCTCCGCCATCTTGTTGCAGGGCTCACGTCAATTCTGTTCTCCTTAGCTTCCTTGGTAGCAACGTTTGCTTACTCGGCCTTGTCCTCTGACTTGCCGGGCTCCCTTAAGCGAATGTGAGCACTGAAGTAGTCCAACTCTCCATCCGCTCTGATTATATCTTTGTATAATCAAGTCCCCTCCATGGGACTCACTGGTACTTGCAATCTGACTTCTCCCTTGGTGATACATAGCTCTCATATACTGATGACCAAGGCTTTCATCTGATGCAAGCTTCGATGCACACACATGGAAGACCCACCTCTGCGGTACCATGGCATTCACCCCTTGAATCCACAGCCCTTCTTGTCGTTGCATTGTTCACCGAAGTGGAGCTCCCAGCAGCTCCTGATCATTCACATGATCATGTCCCCCTCCATGGGCTCAATGGTACTTGCACTTGGACTTCTTTCTCGGTGGTATACAACCCCTATATGCCGATGACTAAGGTTTTCATCCAATGCAAGCTTCGATGCACACACGAAGACCCGCCTCTGTGGTACCACGACATTCACTCCTTGAATCCATAGCCCTTCTTCTTATTGTGTTGTACACCAAAGTGGAGCTCCCAATAACTCCTGATCATACATCCGCATGATCTTGTCCCTCACGAGACATGATCGCCTGCGTTGCATTGCCATAAACTATTCCACCATGATCCACTGCACGATGTCGCCTCTTGGTGACATCTCCAAAGCATACATATTCTCGTGTGATGAACTCGGACTACGACTTCTCCATGTGTGGCCTCTGCCAACACATCGTAGGGCCTCCACCATCTCCGATTTTTAGTTCGCTCCCTTGGCAATTCACTTTCGTCCACCCACTCTTGGGCCACACCTGGACGAAGCATAGCTCTAGGACAGTCCGCCTAGTAGCTCATGAAGTCCCCTTGACTTCGCTAGAATTTATGCACCATTGTCTGGATCCTAGGCCTCTATCCCCTACCAGTACAATATCTGCTATGCACCACTTGTTCCTGACAACTCGAATGACAACACTGTGGCATAGTCTTCCGTGACAAGCTGTAGGGCGCCCGCAAGGGGCTACCGCCCGCGGCCAGCAGGGGCGACGGTGCCAGCCGCAGGGGTGGCCACCCCTTGGCAAGGTGGCTGCCAGCATGCAAGGGCAGCCATCGCCTGCGTAGGGGCAGCGACAGTGGCAGAGGCACAAAGGGGGAAAGAGGAGTTAGGGCATCCTTTGGAGAAAAGGATGAGCTTGCCCCTATGAATTTAAGAAATTTCGAGGACTATCCTCATGTACATAATTTTCATAATACCCTCAACAATTCTAGAAATTTTGAGGATTGTCGTCTCATCTAGAATTATAAAAATGCCCTTGATAATTCTAAAAATTCTGAGCATATCCTGATTTCTAAAAAAATAATTAATTAAATAGTTTAATTAATTATTATATATATCTAGTAATCCTACATATGATGTGATGTACATGTGATGTATAATGTAGATAGATGATCATGAGTCATGAATTGTGATGTGTGTAATTATGATTATTATTATTATTGGGGCCTGCGTGCCTCTATTTTTCTCGTTTATTATCGAGCCTACGTGCCTATGATTATTTGTAATTACATAGAGAGACGTGTCGAGAGCGTGGAGATGACAATGGGACCCACGATGCCGTGGCGGGAGATTACGATGCATGGTGATGCGACGATCCAACGGAATCGATGATGACGAGATCAACAATCACAGGGCATGGAGATGCGTCGATGCACACATAGATCCTATTGTGAGTGATTAGGCCCATTGGCTCGGGCTTAATCATATTAGGTGACGGCTCATGATCATCCATTGTGGCTTGTATATGTGATGTGTTATACACCTACTAGATATATATATATATATATATATATATATATATGTTATAGATATATATTAAATATGTATGTGCGTGACACGACATATTAGGAGACCGATAGAAAATAAAAACCTCTCCTACGATAACATTAAGTCGATAAGCATGAGGCAATAAGATTGACCCATATGGCTTTCCATCGTTATAGGAAGAAATTGAATCCCGACATAGGTTGAGTTG
The DNA here is from genome assembly GCA_029747655.1 of Ensete ventricosum. Lineage (NCBI taxonomy): Eukaryota > Viridiplantae > Streptophyta > Magnoliopsida > Zingiberales > Musaceae > Ensete > Ensete ventricosum. Next base: position 34,862,592 of record JAQQAF010000007.1, read on the forward strand.
GTCGAGTCACTCGAGGCTCACATATCTACGTGATCGAGTTCTTGCCTACGATATATATATGTCACCGGTGACCTGAGGACATGGTATGACTTGGTCGAGCAGTCAAGAGCATATCCATCGAATTAGACTCATCTTGTAACGATGGTGATGATTTAACTAAACTTTATGGTTCGTCGAGCAGTCGAGACCATGATGATTCAGAGGTCGAACATGAAGGGAATCACAAGGAGTTGTGATTGACAAGAGTTGTCTACCTTTTGGGCTTAGTGTAGTTGGTTGAGTCTCTCGAGATTGCACTAAGATACCAATTGGATCCCGATCCCCGCTAGGAGTCTGCCGGAGACTTTCGTCTCACGCGTCGAGGGTGTCGCGTGATTCACTAGGAAAATAGTGGGAGTACATTAAGATAAAAATTCATATCTTAATTAGTATTTTCTACAAAGTCTGCATGTTATTTTCTTTTTTACTACATCTTAATTTTCAGAAATATGTCTCTCACAAACCTCTTATGTGGCATACTTGATGCCAACCGCCTCATTAGTCCAAACTATATAGATTGACTCTGTAATTTAAGAATTATTCTCACAGCTGAGAAAATCACATACGTCCTTGATATAATTGTGCCCACGCCGGAAGAAGGGGTAAGCGAGGATGAATTTTAACGTGAGCAAGTTTGAGGTGACTCCCTTTGAGCTCCTCAATATGTCGAGGGAAGCTAAGAGTGCCATCAAGAAGGAGAAGCCAGTTCTCTATATTGGTGAGACCAAAAGGAAAAGGAAGACTAGTAAGACCCTTAAGAAGGAAGGGCAAGGGCATAGAAAGACCAGGTAAGACAAAGGTTGCCAAGAAAGACCCGACAAAGGACAAAAGACAGTGCTTCTACTACGGCTAATATTGGCATTAGAAGAGGAACTGTAAGGACTACCATGCAGATAAGGCAAAATAGAAGTTTGGAGAAGCTTCAGGTATATTCATGATCAATCTCCACTTGTCAGATTTTTATGATAACACATGAGTATTGGATACCGAGAGTGCTTATCATATCTGCAATTCATTGCAGGTTCTGGCAAGACCTAGGAGATTGGCCAAAGGCAAGATGAATCTCAAGATGGGCAATGGAGCAAGAGTTGCTACAGTTGCTGTTGGATAGGTCACCCTACATCTGCTTGGTGGAGCTATTATTGCATTAGATGCATGCTATTTTGTCCGTTCTATTATCAAAAATATTATTTTCATTTCTTGCTTGACAATTAGTGGATATAAATTAATTTTTAAGAATAATAGTTATTCAATAATTATAGATGATGAGATCATCACTAGAGGGACCCTTATAAATGACTTATATGTGTTAGACACTTCTCCACATATCATGAATATAAATATGTCTAAGAGGAAAAGAGATGAGGTAAAAAATGCATCCTTATGGCATTGTAGGCTAGGTCATATACATGAGGGAAGGATTCCAAAGTTACTAAAAGATGGATACTTAGATCCATTTGACTATGAGTCATATGCAACTTGCGAACCTTGCCTTCGTGGGAAAATGACCAACTCTTCTTTTAGTGAAACTGGAGAGAGAGCCATGAGTTATTGAAACTCATATATAGTGATGTATGTGGTCCCATGTTAACTCAAGCTATAGGTGGTTACTTATACTTCATTACATTCACTGATGATTTCTCTAGGTATAGACATATGTACATGATAAAGTATAAATCTGAGGTCTTTAAGAAATTCAGGGAATATAAGAATGAGGTGGAAAACCAGATTGGAAAGAGTATTAGAACTCTTCGATTAGATCGAGGAGGAGAGTACTTGAGTACAAAGTTCACCCATTTCCTCAGGGACAATGAGATTCTTTCCCAGTGGACACCTCCTTATACATCAGCTCAATGGTGTATCAGAAAGGAGGAATCACACACTGTTAGACATGGTGCAATCCATGATGAGTCCTGCCCACGTTAGAAGACACAACTCCGATAAGTTGGAATCAAGGACAGAATGTTGCATATTCATGGGATGCCCAAAGAAAACTTGTGGGTATTATTTCTATCACCAAAAGGTCTTTGTTGCCAAGAGAGCCATGCTCCTCGAGAAGGAACATATTCTTGGTGAAAACAGTGGGAGCAAGATAGAATTGAGCGAGGTTGGAGAACCTAGCTCAAGCACCATTCCAGAGCCCGAGTTTGTTCAGGTATCTAACACACAATTTCTAATTTTACATAGGTCTAGTAGAGTATCTCACCCTTCTGAAAGATATGTGGGACATATCAGTGGAGATGACTCTCAAGGTGTTGATCCTAAGACCTACGAGAAAGCTATTATAAATATAGACTGTGGGAAGTGGCAATAGGCCATGAATTATGAGATGGATTCTATGTACTCTAATAAGGTTTGAAACCTTATGGATGCACCTGAGGGTATTGTACCCATCGGTTGCAAATGGATCTTCAAGAAGAAGATCAGAGTGGATGGAAAAGTAGATACCTATAAAGCAAGGCTAGTAGCTAAAGGATATCGTCAAAGATAAGGAGTTGACTATGACGAAACCTTTTCACCTGTAGCTATGCTTAAGTCCATTAGAATTATTTTGGCCATTGCAGCACACTATAACTATGAGATCTGGCAGATGGATGTTAAAACGGCATTCCTCAATGGCAACCTCGAGGAAGTGGTGTATATGATACAACTAGAGGGATTTGTATCTAATGAGAGTCCAGATAAAGTGTGCAGGTTGCTTAGATCCATTTATGGATTGAAGCAAACTTTCCGAAATTGGAACATAAGATTTGATGAGGTGATCATATCTTATGACTTTGTTCAGAATGAAGATGAGCCTTGTGTGTATAAGAAGGTAAGTGGAATCACTATCACTTTCTTGGGGCTATATGTGGATGACATCCTAATCATTGAGAATGATATAGGAATGCTCTCCATATAAAGGCTTAACTATCAAGAAATTTCTCTATGAAAGACTTAGGGGAAGCATCCTATATTTTAGGGATCTAGATCTATAGAGATATATCCAAAAGGATGCTTGGCTTGTCCCAGTCTAGGTATATAGACTCCATTGTCAAAAGGTTTGGCATGGAGAATTCCAAGAGAGGTCTCATACCGATGAGACATAGAACGTCACTTTCTAGGATTATGTCCCCAAAGACTCTTGAAGAAAGGGCAGATATGGATAAGATACCTTATGCCTCAGCAATAGGGTCTATCATATATGTAATGCTATGTACTAGGCCTGATATAGCATATGCTCTGAGTGTCACGAGCAGGTATCAGGCAGATCCAGGTTTAGAACACTAGAAGGCAGTAAAGTGTATCCTGAAGTACTTGAGAAGGACTAAGGATCTTTTACTAGTATTGGAGGAGGTAGCCTCCAAGAGAGCTACACTGACTCGAGTTTCCAGTCTGACATTGAAGATAGCAAGTCAAATTCAGGATATGTTTTCACTATGAATGGAGGAGCAGTACATTGGATGAGTTCAAAGCAAGATACTACTGCTGACTCGATCACAGAGGCGAAATACATTGCTGCAGCAGAAGCAGCAAAGGAATGGGTGTGGATGAGGAAGTTCATAAAGGATTTGGGAGTCATACCAAGCAGCGTGAAGCTGACTCTCATATATTATGACAGCGAGAGGGCGATAACTCTAACAAGGGAACCTAGGTCTCATCAGAATTGTTTTGAGGAGGTTCCATCTGATTAGATCGATGATGACCCGAAAAGATATAGCAATGAAAAGAGTTCCATCCGAAGATAACATTGCAGATCCTCCGACCAAGTCGTTGACTCAGATTATATTTGAGCGTCATAGGGGTCTGATCGGGATCAGATACATAGGTGATTGACTTTTGGTCAAGTGGGAGATTGCTGGTTACAGGTGCCCTGCAATCCAATCACGTGAGTGATGGCATGTGTGACATGTTGTGTGATCTTTTTACTTATAATTAATATTGGCATATTCTCACATTATATTATATGTAGCATATATATTGTGATATCCTTGGTTCTGTGCAATGGGAATCGGATCGTGATGAGATCACGATAATGAGATCGATTCACCTTTAAATACAGATCTTAAATAATCCCGGTCATAGGTTACTCGAGAGGGACATTAAGATAACCGGATAGATCGATGTACTATATACCCGTCCATATGATGGAGGCGGCTTGTCTTATAGCCACTTGTGTGGAGCCACTAAGGATATAGTACAAGTGCTCATTGGAGAATGAGTTCACTGATTGATCCGCTTATGGAATGCTGTATGGTTAATGATACCTAATGTCAGACAACGATTCTATAGTCCCAGTTGTGTATCTGGTCCTTTGACTTAAGACACCAAGGATATCTTATATAAGTACTCATTTCTTTGACGCTAGACTTACAGGTTTAAAAAGTTTCAGATCTAGTATAGTTGGTTATCGGGATTGGTAGACAACCTTACGAAGGCAATTGAGTATCAATAGAGGATCATCCACTCTCGGTATCATGAGAGGAATATCCTATATGTGCTTACTCAGATAAATTCCTGGCCAGGATCATTCGGATTGATAGAGAAATAGTTCTTCGAGAGAATCTAATTAGAGCGAGACTATGACGGATTATGTATAAGGCCTGACAGTACCATGTCCAATATATAGTCTCTGGAATATTAGTTGGATGAAGGATTATAGATATACGGTAACTGTGGACAGATAAGTCCGATAGATTTGATCCCCCCTGTACCGTCTGGGGACTATGGCATAGTGGCCTAGTACGTCCATAGTCGATGAGTCGAGTGAATTATTATAGGGATAATAATTCACTATATCTGAAGGAGTTCTGATGAGAGTGACTCATGGCCAACTCGGTATCGGGCCTAGAGGGTCACACACATATGGTGGATGTTTCAACGATAGAGGTTTGAATGTAGATCCAATTAGCCCATCTTCTTATTAGATGAGACTCTATGCTGATGGGCTCCTAGATTAAGGCCCAATTAGAGGCCTAAGAAGATTATTGGATAGACATCTAATAATGTAATGTTAGTGAGTAATTGGATGAAGATCCAATACCCACTAAGGCTGGAGCCCTAGGGTTTTTTGGTGACTCTCTATAAATAGGAGGGGAAACTTATGATTGATAGGCTGCAACTTTAGCCACAATCTCTTATTCTCCTCCCTCCGTCTGTGTAAGAGTTGCGAGATCAGATTGGAGGAGTTTCGCTGTAGAGATCCATCGTGTGGATACCGCTAGAGAGGAGGACTCTTGACCTCCTTCATCTTCTCCATCCGGATCTGGAATACAGGGATATACGATCTCCCTAGGTAAAATTAATCTCTCACACATCGTGGTTTTCTGGTTTTTACGATTTTTCTTGTGACCCCAATCTTTTGCACGACGATTTGATCTACGTGGGAAACCGATTTTTATTTTGATTTTTACTACGCATGTGATGCACCCGCTGAGGTTTCTCAACAATCTCTAAATATACTATATTCTCGAAGTTGTCACTATCAATGATCACCAAACATACCCTATCATGAGAAGTGCATTTGGTGTGAAACACAATAGACAACATTCTTTCTCACCCTTCTTTCATCCTCATCTATATAGGACACTTGTAAGCTATGTTGTAACATAATAGACAAACTATGATCAATATAAGTAACTCTTCCTCCTCATCATCATATTCTAGTTTGTCATTGGCTTAATCTCTTTTTCCATCATTATGATCTTCAACCAAAATAACAATCCTCCTATTTGGATAACCTAAAGTAATATGCCTAAAATCATGATATTTGAAGTATTTTTGGCTACTTGGTGTAGAAGAATTAGGTGTTTGTTTATGCTAGTTGATCCTTCACCTTTGTTTTGCACATTTGACACTACTTTGCTTTGAAGAGTAGGCTTGAAATTTTCTCCTCTCATATGACCATCTTTTGCCCCATATCGAGAATTCTTTTCAAACTTTTATTGCATCTCCACTTTTAAAGTCAGCTTGTTCATATCATTCAAAGACTAATATGGCTAGAGTTAAACTATTTTCGCAATCTCATATTTCAGACCTCCTAAGTATCTTGCATTGGTTTGCTCTTTAAGCTTCACAAGCTCTCCTTTTAACATGATATTATCAAAACTCCTCCAAAAGGATCTTTTTGCTTGAAATCATGGATTTTGAGAAAGATCTCTTATCTATAGTTATTAGGTAAGTATTTCCTCTTCAACTCCCTATTCATTTTCTCCCATGTTTTATCTTCCCCTCACATTCTCTTTGTTTATTCAGGTTTTCCAAATAAAAAGATGCATTTCATCTGAGTTTGAGTGCCATAAGCTTTATCTTCTTTTGTTCTAGTGGCTCAAGAAAATCAAATATTTTTTCCATCATATTAAGCCAATCAATAAAATCATTAATGTTGATTTTACCTTCAAACTCTAGGATATTTAACTTTATGTTGTATTTGTTCTACCACTCATCTTGGTCTCTATACATTGCCTGAAATCTTCCCAACTCCCTCGGGTGAGGAGGTGTAACATCATCAGAACCAAACTCTTGGGCATTATTTTCATACTTGTTGTTTCTTCTCTGATGTTTGTTAATAATTTTATTCTCTTCATGACCACTACCTTCACCAACTACATCTTTTTCATTCTACCTTGCCATGATCTCTAGCATTTAAATATGATACCAAACTGATGCCTAGAAAATGAGGAATATAATTTGAAAGGTTGATAGTTGTATTTGCTAGAATAAATCTTTTAGCTTAAAGAGAAAGAAGCTCACGCTAATACTTACATAAAATCGATAAATAGTTCATCATCGAGTATAAAATCACAAAGAGATATAAAAATTTTATCACCCTAACGATGCTTAACAAGGATATAGAACTGAAAATAAATGACTCACTACTCAAGGAAGTATCCAAGAGATATAGAGTTAAGAGAACTCAAAGAATTACCACCAATACAATTAGATTCTAAACTCCTTTTTAACTATAAAATACTAAAATAAATACTAATGTATGAAATAACCCTCTATGTATAGGGAATTATGAAATTTAGTGCTTTGTATCTAATAACTAACCCCTTTAATGCATTCCTTAGTCGTATAAAGATAAGTATTTTGAAACAACTTTAACTTTCTGCCTACCATACCACAAATTAATGAAGTAACTTTAACTTTCTCTAAGAAAAATACTTATAAGTTATCATATTTAAGAGGTTTGGATCAAAGAATATAAGACAAGCATTGTGAGCTATAAAGAATACCATCGTATCACCAAGATTTAGTAACAAATTAGGCACTCCCATGTCAATCAAAGTGAAAGAAATACATTTCAAATTCTTCACATATCATAAAAGAATACCTAATAGAATTGGATGAACATTTGACATATAAGAAACGAGCTATACAGATTCTTAATAGAATGGAGAAATAATTTCATAATAAGAAGATCACTTTAGTCAAAGTGCTATGGAGGAATTAGACAATGAGAAAGCAACTTAGGGAAGGGAAGAAGAGATGCACAAGAAATATCTAGAGATATTTAGGTAAGGAATTTTGAGGATGAATTTTTTATTAATAGAAAAAGATTGTAGTGTTTGAGTCTCATATACATTGAATTACAACTAGTACATCAAAAGAAGTACAAATAATATGTATATATTATCCTCACTTTATTATATGATTTGTGATGTCTATGCCTAATAAATATGATAAATGATATACTCATATTTTTTACTTTTAAAATTAAAGTACATGCGTTTCAAAAATATCATTCTCAATGTTTTATGAAATATTGGCTAAGCATGCATAAGCATTAATATTTACATTAACCAAAGCATAACAAGATAAGTATACTAGCATACCTAAATATAAGGTTAGGTTGTTATAATAAGCATGCATATAGTAACTAGAAGTACCAATTGAATTTTTATCGACCTTAAGTGAATCTCAAGGCTTGAATGAATTTGACTATGATTAATCTATGAAAGTTTGAGTTTTAAACATTATATAAGTGGAGGATTATAAGCTACTTAGTCATAGATGGAGTAATGAACAATTAAATAGAGATGCATATCAAAGAGGAGTGTTATACTAAATATTGAGATACATAAGTGAGATTGAAGGATGAGTTTAGATAAAAAATTGTAACTTTGTCAAACCAAATTAAACTCAATTGAAAATGCTGCAACATTAAAATTGTACTGGTAAAAAAGAAAAAAAAACTTGAAATGAGTCCTAATTAGATTAAATTCTAGATCACAAGGTAACCTCTTAAGTACTTCTACCTTAATTTTGGCCGCATCCTCTTTACCAACCTAATAAACCATGACTCTTTCTTTTCTTATGAAAGTCACAAAACTTCAACTCTAAGGAAGATTAAGATAAGAAAAACCTAATTCTTCTCTTGCTCTACCTAGGGTTTCAGTTTTCTAGATTATAGGTTGATCTTTTTAGCTGCTTTCAAGTAACCTAGACTTTGAATGTATTTACGATTTTTTGATATGTTTTGTATAATTCTATTATGGTTCTAATACCTCTGGTATATTATTATGTTTCTAATCTAAGATTGGTAACCTAGACTTTAATCTGAGATTAGTGCAAAGAGTTATTATTGCCCAATTTAAGATACTCATAATCTATTATTTTCTAAAAGTGGTTTTGTTTGAGCTGAATTAACCCCCTTAAGGATATGATTAGTCTCTAGTCATTTGATATGTTTTAAAAAATGCTCTTAGGGTTCTGTGAGATTTGGAATTGAGTGAATATCACATCTATAAACTAAGATATGAGGTTTATAAGTTTAGATAGTCCCAATCTAGTTTCAATAGAACATAATAGGTTTTGGTTGTAGGATTAGGAAGGTTATCTAGCCTCCAAATGATTCTATTTTAAACTAAAAATTGGTATAGCGGTTACTTTAGGATCTCAACTCTTAGGAAGAGATCTTAAAATTTTATTAACAAGTTTAAAATTAAAAAAACATTTTCCAAGTGCATTAAGTCCATTGACGACATCCATGAAATGGGTGTACGTGTCTCCAATAGACTTATTTGGTTTTATTCTAAATAACTCATAATTATGAACTAAAATGTTAATCTTAGATTCTTTTATTCTACTAGTCCCCTCGTATATGATTTCTAGTATATGCCAAATATCAAAAGTTGATTCACAAATGGAAACATGATTAAACTCATTTTTGTTAAGAGCACAAAACAAGACATTCATAGCCTTTGCATTCAAAGAAAAAATTTTCATTTCCAAATCATTCATTAGTTTGGAAGATTTTTCAATCCATTCTCTACAATGTTCCACATATCAAGGTCCAAAGAAATGAGAAAAACACACATCCGTGTCTTTCAATACGTGTAATCCATCTCATTAAATATGGGAGGACGTGAAATAGAATGATCCTTATTCATGCCAAACAAAGCCATTTACTCAAGTGAGTGTTTAGTCCAAAGAGTAAAATAAAATTTTGCTCTGATATGAATTGTTAGGATCAATTGGCACTAAGAGGGAGGGAGTGGGGTGTGAATTAGTACAAGTGTAAATAGATCTCTTGACGAAATCTTTTCATTTGAAGTAAGATAAGAAAATCAAAAGATTTTCGTTCAAGTGAGTAATTCAATCTTATAGAGAAATGCTAAGCTTCTTGCTTAAAGATGACTCAAGAAAGAATAAGCAAATCCGAATAAAAAGATAAGCAACATCATAAGAAAAATGCTTGATTTCAAAGCATTGCTTTCAAAAGTAAATAATGTCACAAACGTCTTTTGATATTTTATTAAAAATAATTAAGAATATGATTAAAAAATCATAAGGATGAAGATCATATTTTTTTATGAACTAATTAGAAGCAATATAAAGAAGTAAACAAGATAAACAAAAAGAACTCACAATTTATAGTGGTTCAGCCTCAACGTTGGCCTACGTCCACTTTCCAAGTCTTTCTTCTTGAGGCACACCGTTGTCCATTATCGATCTCCATTGGGTGAGGGCCAAACCCTTACAACCTTTCAACTTACAAAGGAGATAAGATTACAACATTTGGATCACTCCCTTACCTATTTTCTTTTTTTGATAATTTTCACACACAACTTATCACAGAATTTCTAGCCCAAAATTGTTGTATCAAATACAAAAAAACTTGGGATATTTATAGGCCCCAAATGACTTTAGAATTTGGAGCCAAAATTAAAACATATCCAAAAAATTTGGTTACAAGCAGTTCACCTATCGGTGCTAGTGGTGCAGCTGCTGAAAGTAACCCTGAAACCAGGGTATGGGTGGTTCAGCCACCGACCTGGGCAGTTCAACCGTCGTCAATCACCCGAAAACCAATGCGGTGGTGGTACAATTATCGCTCATCGGTGGTTCAATCGCTAGGAATCCTAGAAAAGTGATTCCCTTCACTTTTTTAATCCCAACTTGAACCTTATGTTGACCAATTCTCTGGTCAACCAATTGAGCTCAATCAATCCCCTTTTGTAGACCCGGTTGTCTCTTTGAGTTGATTTGGATTCCTTCTAAATCACACTCAATTCAGACTAAAACTTAACCTACGACTTAAGGATTATAACCATACATGACCACCAAGCTTAATTAACGACCTCACTCCCACAATATAGCAACCTCCGACATTCCCAGCAGCAAGTCTCACGGTCTTCCTCCAGCGATCTCCCAGCGTATTCCTAGCGATCTTCCCAATACCTTCGACGAAGTCATAACAAACTCCTAGCGAGCTCCCACTGCATCATCTAAACCTTGGCCCGATGCCTAAGCTTGATTATAGGTCCATGTCTAGTTTGTAACTCCTTTTCACAATCATGGTTAAACCTTAACGATGCTAACTATAACTTAATTAATTATAATCATGACCAACAAATCCACTTGAAAACCTTCCAAACTCCCGGTAAGCTTTTCAGCTACCCCTAATAATCTTCCGACGAGTCTCAGTCTTTTTCCGACAAACTCCCTTGCGCTATCCTGACAAACTCCCGATACCCTCGGTGAGCTCCCAACTTACTCCAGGCGAGTTCCCAATCGCATCATCTTCACTCCGGTCCAATGCTTGGACTTGACTTTGATCAATCTTCTGATTGGAATATATCGTAGTTAATCCTACATTAATCAACTCTAATAATCTTATTAGATCAACAACTCATAAATTGATTTTATCATCAAAATATGAGATTCACTAGGTAAAAAATATAAATTATTAAAAAAGAATCATGCTTCTTTCTCAAGTAAATTTGAAAATTTTAAAAATGAGCATGACAATTGCATGTTAATATCTCGCACTAAATGTAAAGAATTAGAGCCATTTTAAAAAATTATTATTATAATAAACATTAGAAAATTTTAAAATAGGTAACAAATCATTAAACATGATTCTTGGCAATAAGAGTCATGTACGTAAAAGAGAAGGAATTAGTTTTATGAGTATAACACTCAACAAAAGCCGATTATATTTGTTAAAGGACCCACATGAAACTTCCAATGAGAAGAATGCCAAGAGGAAAGTTGCTCCAACAAGATAGATATCTAGGAGGGATAAGTCCTAGCTCTCCAAAGGAAGAATCATGTGTAATAGACCGCACATATTGAGGAAGAGTTCCTCAAGGTAATATCTCCACAAAGCTTAATGGATCGAGCGAGCGACGAGGAGTTGTCGCATGATCTCAAATGAGGTAATGCATTTCGAGATCAAGTGGGGGAGCAATCCAAGGCAACATCATATGAAGACACACTTAGAGTCGATGTGGAAATTAAACTCAACGGAGGGCTGACCTATGGAATTGTCGATGCGAGGGCTACTATCAACTCAATGCAAATCGAGGAGCAGAGCAACTTAGGTGAAAATTGGTGAAGTATCCAAGCCGCATGAAGGAAGTCGACATAGAAGATGGAACATGGAGTGGAGGCATAGAGCTTTCCTTGGACAGAGGTCAAGGGCATGAACTCTTATACAAGCAAGAGTGGGATCATGTCATTCCATGGGTTCTTCATTCTGTTGGGGTGGACTTATCTTGCATTGTGCCAAAGACGAAGGGAGCTTTGAGGCACATGCACCTTATCTCAGAGATGCATTTGACAGAGTAACTAAGGTGATTCAACTTGCGGAGGCAAATTTGGGTTCGGAAGACCTTAACACGGGGCAAGAAGACACAGAGGCGTGTACTCTTGAAGAATATGCCACAGTGTTGCCATTCAAGTTGTCAGAAACATGTAGTGCATAGCGGAGATTATGCTAGTAGGGGATAGAGGCTCAGGATCCAGATAATGGTGCACCAATTCTAGCGAAGTCAGGGGTCTTCAGGAGCTACTAGGCGATGGGCTTCCTAGAGCTATGCTTCATCCAGGTGTGACCCAAGAGTGGGTGGACGAAAGTGAATTACCAAGGGAGCGAACCAAAAATTGGAGATGGCGGAGGCCCTACGATATGTTGGCAAAGGCCACACATGGAGAAGTCGTAGTCCAAGTTTATCACACAAGAATCTGTATGCAATGGAGATGTCACCAGGAGGCGAGAAAGTGCAGTGGATCATGGTGGAATAGTTTGTAGTAATGCAACACAGGTGATCATGACCCGTGAGTGACAGGATCATGCGCAGGTATGATCAGGAGCTACTGGGAGCTCCACTTTGGTGTACGACACAACAATAAGAAGGGCTATGGATTCAAGGAGTGAATGCCATAGTACCGTAGAGGCGGGTCTTCGTGTATACATCGGAGCTTGCATGGGATGAAAGTCTTAGTCATCAGCATATGGGGGCTATAAACCACTGAGAAAAAAGTCCAAGTGCAAGTACTAGTGAGTCCCATGGAGGGGGACGTGATCATGTGAGTGATCAGGAGTGCTGGGAGCTCCACTTTAGTGAACAATGCAATAGCAAGAAGGGCAATGGATTAAAGGAGTGAATGCCATGGTACTGCAGAGGCTGTGTGCATTGAAGCTTGCATTAGATGAAAGCCTTGGTCATCAGCATAGGGGGGTGTATACCACCGAGGAAGAAGTTCGATTGCAAGTACCAGTGAGTCTAGTGGAGGGGACTTGATTATACAGAGGTATGGTTAGAGTGATTAGAGAGTTGGACTCCTTCAGTGCTCACATTCACTTAAGGGAGCTTGGCAAGTCATTGGACAAGGCTGAGTAAGCGAACGTTGCTACCAAGGAAGCTAAGGAAAATAGAATCGGCGTGAGCCCTGCAACAAGATGGCGGAGGTCATGCATGAGAGTTGCAGTCTGTCTTTCCATAAACTAAGGAGAACTGCTAAGAGGACACAGTGGTGTTAAAGCAGGTGGTCGAAAGGGGCGAGGAAGCGATGATGAATGCGGAGGGGCTCAGCTACCCAAAAAGCAAAGTGTCGATTAGAAATAAGGTGGACTCAGAGGAGCACCACAGTGACGCAGAGGCGGATCTACCAATCACGAAGGAAGGGATGCAGATATAAGGCAACGAATAGTAGGACCATAGTCTTGACAGTGCCATAGTACCGCAGAGGTGGGACTTCCATGGAGTCATTGATCCCTTGCTCTCATGGAGGGAGAGCATTGGTCGTAAAAGGGGCCAAGGAGGTAGAGAATACAGAGGTAAACTCCAAGTACTAAGATAGGGCAGAAGGGTAGAGGCCAAGGAACTTCATAAGACTGGTGTCGAGGGGCTTCTTATCAAGATAGCCAAAAGCGAGGGATTTTGGGTTGATGTAGGAGTGCTCGACCAAGGAACGAAGTAGGCAGTACGTGGTACTATACTTTTTCTACTCAAAGGAGTAGGCAGCAAAGGTGATGGAGAAGATGGTACAATCCCAAAGGCGACCAGATCTATTAAAGACTTACTCCAAGTTAGGGGACTCTGAGTTGAGGTAAACTTTTTACTCTTTTCAAGCAAAACTTCTTGCATTCCAAAAGTTCAATGACAGTTGGAAGGTGAATCATAGTAGCTAACTCAACGTAAGGAGTGCAAACACTTCAAGTGCTTCAGAAGTGTGAGCAAAGAGCGAGTGAATGTTAGTAACCAACTCAATGCATGAAGTACAAACTCGAGGAGGCAAGCGAAATCGAGTAACCTTTGCCTTCTCAACTCAGGAGAATAGACAAAACTGAGTACCCCAAGTCTCTTAACTCGAGAAGGTGAGCGAAACCAAGTAACCTTGCCTTCTCAACTACTAAGAGAATGGGTGAAGTCGAGTATCCCAATTCTCTTACTTATCCAGCGGAGGAGCTTTGCATAAGTTTAGTGACCTTTTGAATAAAAGCTTATGGAAGACAATAGTTATCAAATCCTCAACATTAGTGATCAGTACTACTGAGAGTAGATATCCGCTTTATTTCCCAATTGAATGCCAATCGAAAGTGGGAGTGATGTGAACCTACTTGGAAGTGACAACTAAAAGTGAAAGAAGGTTTAATGGGCAAATATTATGGAGGAAGGACCTCAAAAACTTCAAGGTCTACGAGGCGATGCTCGTTAAAGTTTCAACAAGCATCCATCCAGTTTAAGCAACATGAGTATACTGCAATACTAGCGCATAATAAGGCAGGTCTCTTCCTTCATCAGAAGGATCCGCGAGAGTCAACAAGGATCAGCACCACTCAGCCAACCCCGCACCATTCAGTCATTGGTGAGTTGAAGCAGTATGGCAGATCAGAGTTCGACTACTCAACAACAACGACGGAGAGCGTCTAGGAGCCAAAGGGGTGTGTTGCAGCCAAAGCACAAGATTGAAGATTCAGCAAAATCCGAGGAGATGCAGCGTCTATAGTGGCTTCGACGAGGACGTCGAAGGAATAAGTGGGGGAGAATATCACAAACAAAAATGTAAACAAGGTGTTCGATGAAATGCTCATGTTTGTTCGTGTCCTTTGGTTTATGTACTTACCTTGTACAGTAAATAACGGGTTTGATGTAGGCTTGGCAGCCCTAGTTTGGTTTGCATTGTGGTCGATTTTGGCTTATAAATATGAGTGTGTCTTGTAAGCACTTGTGGGGACTTCAGTCTGTAATGGATCATTATCCTTTGTGTGCAACCTTGCTGAGTTTGTAATGTCCATGGGTGTAATTTGCATCTAGCTTTATAAAGTGCTTGCTTGAGCAGTTATTTGTGGATTGATAGGACTCCAGCAGGGTTGAGTCCTAATCTCTCTAGAAGTAGTTAATAAAACCCTGCTATATTGTAATAAAGTCACTCCTATCTTATAAAGGAGTATGGCTAGAGTTTAAATTAGCCCTTAGGGCTTAGAAGTCGTCGCCTCCCTTACTGGGCAAGTCGGCCAGGGTTTCCTGCTACTTAGGTCGGCTATAGAGCCAACCTAGCTGCCCCTTGTTCCTATTAAGGTATGATGGCTATAGGAGGGGCAAAAGGGTAATTTCATATAGATAAGTGCCCTCTTGGGCTAGGACTTTGATCCCTATTTAAGATGTAGCTGCCTCCCTCTTTGAAAGCAAGAAATTATCATCTTCAATTCAGCCTTTGTGCCGAGTCTAGGAGGGAGGAACCCCTATAGTGTTCCAAGGGTTGATCCCCATCAAGGATCAAAATCTATAGGGCTCCTTCTAGGATCTTATCATCTGGTATCAGAGCAGCGATCTTGCTACCCTTGTAGCCATCATCCATACCTCCACCTTCCCAAGCAATTCCCAAATTGCTACGACACGCGCCTCCACCTTCCACCCCAGTAGCAGATCAAATCACTCTGCCGCTACCCCCTGCGTTTGAATTGGAGATCTGGTATATTTTTATCACCCACGCCTCTTCAATACTACAAAATCCTTTACCTTACACGTTGAAGAAGTTCTTTGAAAAGTTTCCTTGCTGCAAAATTTTATCGTCGCAAACGTTATCATCGTTGCGAAGGCAAAACGCTGCAGAAATTTTCAGCCGATTGTTGCTTCTTGGAACTAAACTTTTAATTATCCTTTTTGGCTGAAACTTTTATACAATTTCATAGATTGTCTTAGCTTTCATCTAAGACTAATCTCATAAAAAAAACTCCTTCGGGATCCAGACTTATAGCGCTATGTATCTTCATCACGCAGTGCTGAAATTTTACGACAGAGAATCTGCCTTCCATCTATTGGCCTCTTGAAACTGAACTTTTGTTCATCCTTTTTGGCCAAAATTTTTATACAATTCCAAAGATCAACCTGGCTTTCATTTGGGATTTATTTCTAAAAAAAAATTCATTCTGGAACCGGTTTTCTTGTGCAATCTTCACCAGCACGCAGTTCTGGAATTTTTACGATGAAGGATCTACCTTTCATCGTTTGCTCTATTTCCCTACTGTTACACAGCCAAAATTTTGCCAAACTTTTTACTGGTATTCCCCACATCTAAATCAAGGGTTTCTACATAATTTTCTTAAACTTTCCTCTGAAAATTACATCGATATGTCATCATTTCTGTGACGTAAAATCTGTTCGGCAGGACTGCACATCACGACACATTTTTTCGTCGAATTCTATCAGATTTGAGTGCTATTTTTTGTGGGATTTTGGACTCTCTTTTTCCCATCACCAAACCCTACCATGCTTACCAAAAACTCTTCAAAACCCTACCCTAAACCGAAACCAAACAGCCCCCTAAATCAGCCACCCAAATCAGCCTACTTCCTTATCGATCCACTTACCTTTTTAACTAACTTCCCTTACCGAGACACCTACCTTTGCTGCCATCTATCCTAGATCTAAAATCTATTTTCCTAACCTTCATCTACTGCTATCACAGCCCTAAAACTATACCAATTCGCAGCCTAAACTCCACAAAACCGCAGCCCCAAATCTGTCCTAAACCGCAGCCTACTTCCATCCAAACCGATTCACCTTCCAACCGGCCACCCCCATCTCCAAAATTCCCATGCCACTAACTCGACAACAGAAAAAAGATCTCAATATTATAGATCTAGAGGCATACACTATGGCATCAGAGGAGGCAATCAATGTAAAGCTTGAAGCATTTGGAAACCGCATGGAAGAGAAGATGCGATCCCTTTTCGCCAAATTCAGCACTGGCTGACTGTCGAACCCGAGGAAATCACAGCACGGAGAAACTTCAGATCGGTGAGACAATCATAAAAAACATGGCCACATCACCTCTGATCTCAATAATCCATGCATGAAGGTTGACTTCCCTATATGGGAAGAAGGAGACCCGATCGGGTGGATCTCGCGCGCGGAGCGCTATTTTCGGTTCTACCGAACCGCCGACGCCACACGAGTCGAGATTGCTTCCACCCACCTTGAGGGAGATGCTAATCAGTGGTATAATTGGTTTAAGCAGACCCATGGAGGCCTCTCTTGGCAGCGATTCAAGGAAGCAGTACTAGACCGCTTCGGACCAACCGATTTCAACAACATCGACGGACAATTGGCAAAGATTCGTCAAACCTCTACAATACAAGAATACCAAACAAGGTTTGAGCATTTATCTAACTAAACTAAGAATTGGTCTGAGAAACAACTTTTAGGTACTTTTATCGAGGGCCTAAAGCCGGAGATCCAAGGAGAAGTAAAGGCACGACAACTGTACACTCTTATGGCGATGATTTCCTTCGCGCGTATCCAGGAAGAACAATTGAACCACGAGGTACGAAGGACAAGAGTCACTCCCCAACCAGCCATGCCAAGGCCTACTACCCCTCTACTGACATCCAAGCCCCTGCACCAAAAAAGTTGACAAGAGATAAGCTTCGCGAACGATCGGCCAAGGAGTTGTGTTGGAATCGTGATGAACTGTGGAGCTGTGAACATCACTGCAAAAAGGGCCGACTCCTTGGCCAGCTATTCCAACTGACCAACTATGTAGTGCATGCATTGGCCGGTTATTCCAACCCACATATGATGAAAGTTGGAGGACTTCTAAAATAGTAACTCATCACCGTTCTCATCGACACGGGCAACACCAATAACTTCCTCAACAATAAGGTTATTGCACGTTTGGTGCTTCAAATTAAAGGTTACAACAAGTTTGACGTAAAGGTCACCGATGGCCGAATCTTTAATTGCAACCAACGATGCCCGCGGGTGAAACTACTCCTCCAAGACCAAAAAGTGGTAGCTGATTTCTTCCTCCTACCCATTGATGAATATGAAGCCATACTCAGGATTGAATGGCTCACAACACTAGGTGATATCTCTTGGATTTTTTTTAAATTAATAATAAAATTTTATTGTAAAGGGAGACAGGTCACGTTACGAGGCAAATGCGGGAGCCAAATTTCCACCATTTCGTTGCAACAAATGGAGAATGTTTTGCACAAAGCACATAGTGGATTCTTGATGCATATTCAGCAGCCATCTATGGGGGATAATGTACACAACTCATATCCTAAGCTTGCCCTTTGCCTAAATGAATTCGCGGTTGTTTTCTTGGAGCCGCACTGGCTACCCCCTAACCGGTCGCATGACCACTGTATTCCTATTTTGCTAGGCAAACCTCTAGAAAATTTGCAATCGTACCATTATCCTCACTTGTAGAAGGATGAGATCGAGAACATTGTTAAAGAGATGCATGACACCCGGGTGAATCGGTCGAGCTGCGGCCGTTACTCCACACCGGTGTTGCTAGTGTGCAAGAAAGATGGTTTGTGGCGGATGTGCGTTGACTACCAGGCTCTAAAAGCCATCATCGTCATGGATAAATATCCTATCCCATTCGTAGATGAAGTCTTAGACGAATTAAAAGGAGCCCGAGCCCTCACTAAATTGGATCTCCGATCCGGATACCATCAGATTCAGGTGTGCACTAATGATATTATGAAAACTGCATTCGGCACGCATAATGGCCACTACGAGTTTCTGGTAATGCCTTTCGAACTTACGAATGCTCCTTTTAATTTCCAAAGCCTGATGAATGACATCTTCTAGAATTTTCTACGCAAGTTGGTATTGGTATTCTTTGATGATATTCTCATTTATAGCCCTACGCTTGATATACATTTTCAGCACTTACGAACTGTTCTAACGATTCTTCGGGAGAATACTCCTTATGTTAAATAGTCAAAGTGCAGCTTCTTACAGCATAAATTGGAGTATCTTGGGCATATTATATTAGAGGATGGAGTGGCGGTGGACCCGACAAAGATCGAGGCAATGCAAGGATGGCCGAGACCTACAAACGTACAATCATTACTACTACCAAACTTTTGTGACAAATTATGGCAAGATTAGTGCCCTACTCACGTCATTACTGAAGAAAGACTCATTCTTGTGGTCGGATAAAGCCTCCGCAGCATTAGAACGACTTAAGGTAGCCATGACGATGACGTCGGTCCTAGCGCTACCCGATTTCGGTCGCACTTTGGTCATTGAGGCCGATGCGTTAGGAGTTAGAATTTGGGCTATTCTTATGCAATATGGTCGACTCCTAATTTACACCGAGGCTTCCCCCACACTTCATACGAGATTTTTACAAGAGATACTAATTACTACTAAATTTAAAATATGGTTGGATACAGGTTCATGGCACAAAAGAGGAGTTAAAGTAGAAGAATTACAATCCATGCTCACGCCAGATTGGGCTCTCTTCATCCTGAATCATACTAGAGGGCAATCACCATTCCAGAAGAAAGATTGGCTATCACTAAAGACTAACCATGTGGTAGCCCATGCAAAGAAGAAACTTCCCCCTGACAAATGCCAGGGCAGAAGAAAGTTTCCTGAGAAATATCAAGTCCCCCTTCATCTCTAGCTCCACCAGCATGAAATTCAAGCCTAAAAAAAGTGGTCACTCTATTTCTTTGGGCCTTGCAAAATTGGGGCCCCAACTTGGAGATCAGATCCGTGCACTAGATTAAAATTACAGTTGATCCTCCAAGTATCCCACCTCAAATGGAATTTAAAAATGACGACTCAGCTCAAGTTCTTCCAATTGACACCCAAGCTGATGAGGAGCTGAAGACCCAGTTCCTTGAGTTCATGGAACTTCATCCTTGAGGACAAGACTGATTTTAAGAGGGCCGGTTTGATAGGACTCCAACTGGGTTGAGTGCTAATCTCCCTAGAAGTAGTCAAGAAAATTCTGCTAGATTGTAATAAAGACACTCCTATCTTATAAAGGGATATGGCTAGGATTTAGATTAGCCCTTAGGGCTTAGTGGCCGTCGCCCCCTTACTGGGTTGGTTGGCCAGAGTTTCCCTCTTCTTAGGTTGGCTATAGAGCCAACCTAGCCGCCCTATGTTTCTATTAAGGCAGGTTGGCTACAAGAGGGGCAAAGGGATAATTTTACTTAAGCAAGCATCCGCTTAGGCTAGGGTTTTGATCCCTATGTAATGATGTAGCCGGCCCCTCTCTTGAATTAAGCAATCTACAATTTTAATTCAGCCATATGCCGAGTCTAGGAGGGAGGAACCCCTACAGCGTTCCAAGGGTTGATCCCCCTCAAGGATCAAAATCTATAGAGCTCCTTCTAGGGTTCTATCAATAAGAGAACTGGGATACTCGACTTCACCCATTCTCTTAGGAGTTGAGAAAACAAGGTTACTTGATTTCGCCTGCCTCCTTAAGTTTGTACTTCATGCATTAATCTGGTTACTAACATTTGCCTGCTCTTTGCTCATACTTCTGAAGCACTTGAAATGTTTGCACTCCTTGCATTGAGTTAGCTACTATGATTCACCTTCCCACTACTATTGAACTTCTAGAATGCAAGAAGTTTTGCTAGAAAAGAGCAAAAAATTTACCCCAACTTAGAGTTCCCTAACTTGGAGTAAGTCTTTGATAGTTTTGGTCGCCTCTAGGATTATACCGTCTACTCCATCACCTTTGCCGCCTACTCTAAGTAGAAAAGGTATAGTACCATGTACTGCCTACTTCGTTCCTTGGTCAAGCACTCCTGCATCAACCCGAAGTCCCTCGGTTTCAGCTATCTTGATGAGAAGCCCATCGACATCGGTCTTATGAAGTTCCTTGGCCTCTACCCTTCCGCCCTATCTTGGTACTTGGATTTTGCCTTTGCATTCTCTACCTCCTCGACCCCTTTTACATCCAATGCTCTCCCTCAATGAAAGCAAGGGATCGATGACTCCATGGAAGCTCACCTCTGTGGTACCATGGCGCTGCCAAGCCCATGGCCTTACTATCTATTCCCTTGCATCTGCATCCCTTCCTTCGCGATCAGTAGATCTGCCTCTGCGGCACTGTGGTGCTCCTCCGAGTCCACCTCCTTTCTAACCAACACTTTGCTTTTTTTTTTTTGTAACTGAGCCCCACTGAACTCGTTGTCGCTTCCTCGCCCCTTTCGACCACTTGCTTCAACACCACTGTGTCACAGACAAAAATATAAACAAGGTGTTCTATGAAATGCTCATATTTGTCCGTGTCCTTCGGTTTGTATATATACCTTGTACAGCAAGTAGCGGGCTTGCAGTAGGCTTGACAGCCCTAGTTTGGTTTACTTTGTGACCGATTTTAGCTTGTAAATACGAGTGTGTCTTGTAAGCACTTGTGGGGACTTAGGTCTGTAATGGATTATTATCCTCTGTTTGCAACCTTTCTGATTTTGTATTGTCCATGGGTGTAATTTGTATCTGACTTTATAAAGTATTTTCTTGAGCAGTTGCTTGTGGATCCCATTGGAATTGATTCTTCTGGCTCGTTTTCTCTTTTGTAAGTCCTAAGGGACCCTAGGAGATCTCGGGGAAGGTTGACCTTTGCGGACGGACACGCATTGGTGCCGCACGGCTTAGGCAGAATCAGCTAAGCCTATGACATTGTGGTATCAGAGCGGGACAAGTATATATAGAAACACTTGCCATACAAACGAGGGGGATCTAGCTGGGTTGTATGGTGGGCAGCTAACACGCGTAACCATTTGGGGAAATAGACATTGAGATGTAGAGAAAGGAGTCACTCAGAGGAGCGGGTATCTTGGCTTGACATTCAAAGAAATGGCCAACCCTTTGCGTGAGAGGCACCACGAGGACAAGCAAGCGAAGTAGAATATGGAGCGCACAAAGATGGGGATGGTTGAGTTTGAGCGATGGCTCGACGTTGGCAACCAAACTTGATGGTGCTCAAGGCAATGCGGGGCGCTTAGTGAAAGATGAGATAGTGTAAAGTAGGATGTGTTGCTCAATGACCATCAGAGTTGTGTAAAGCTCACAGAGGTGAGGGGAATTGCTAACTCAAAGGCTTCAGTATTTCTCCAATGGCTTGTATACGGACGACCGAGTGTTCGTGCCCATCCCAAGGCACGATCGAAACTCGATGCCATAGAGTATCAGAACTTTCTCTTCAGCATGGAAATGATACGTCCGTAGGCGGCTGAAGTGTTCAACAAGTTCAACATATTGCTAGACCTTGAAGGGTGCAGCGGGAACTGTATTGGCGAAGAGTCATAATCTAGCAAGTGCATTTGCGGGGGCAGAATAAGGCATAAGTTGTTCAGCAAGACGAAGTAGTCCAAAGGGGATGGTAGTCTCTGAAACTTCTAGTGGGAAGAATATAAAGAAGAAAGTTGCTCCAATAGGACTGATATCTAGGAGGGATAAGTTCTAGTTCTCTAGAGGGAGAATTATGTGCAACGGCCGCACATATTGAGGAAGAGTTTCTTAAGGTAATATCTCCACAAAGCTCAATGGACCAAGCGAGCGATGAAGAGTCATCGCATGATCTCGAATGAGGTAATGCATTGATGGATGCATTTCGAGATCAAGTGGGGGAGCAATCCAAGGCAACATCATATGAATGCACACTTAGAGTCGATGTGGAAATTGAACTCAACGGATGGCCGACCCGTGGAATGGTGGATGCGAGGGCCACTATCAAATCAATGCAAATCCGAGGAGTAGAGCGACTTGGGTGAAACTTGGTGAAGTATCTAAGCCATATGAAGGGAGTCGACATAGAAGATGAAACATGGAGCGGAGGCACAGAGCTTTCCTTGGATGGAGGTCAAGGGCATAAACTCTTGTAGAGGCAAGAGTGAGATCATGTCGTTCCATAGGTTATTCATTCTGATGGGGCAGACTTATCTTGCATGGTGCTAAAGACAAAGGGAGCTTCGAGGCATATGCAAGTTACCTCAAAGATGCATTTGACAGAGTAACTAAGGTGATTCAACTTGTGGAGGCGAAGTTAAGATCATGAGATCTTAGCATGGGGAAAGAGGATGTAGAGGCGGGTACTTTTGAAGAATATGCCACAATGTTGTCATTCGAGTTGTCAGGGACAAGTGTGCAGAGCAGAGATTATGTTGGTAGAAGATAAAGGTCCAGGATCCAAACAATGGTGCACCAATTCTAGCGAAGTTAGGGGACTTCAGGAGCTACACATCAACGGACTGTCCAGAGCTATGCTTCATCCAGGTGTGATGCAAGAGTGGGTGGACAAAGCTGAATTGCCAAGTGAGCGAACAAAAAATCGGAGATGGCGGAGACCCTATGATGTGTTGGCAAAAGCCACACATGGAGAAGTCGTAGTCCGAGTTCATCACACGAGAATCTGTATGCAATGAAGATGTCCCCAGGAGGTGACATGGTGCAGTGGATCATGGTGGAGTAATTCGTTGTAATGCAACACAGGTGATCATGTCCCGTAAGGGACATGATCATTTCGGAGGTATGATCAGGATTACTGGGAGCTCCACTTTGGTGTACGACACAACAAGAAGTTGGACTATGGATTCAAGGAGTGAATGTCGTGGTACCGTAGAGGTCGGTCTTCGTGTGTGCATCAGAGCTTGCATTGGATGAAATCCTTAGTCATCGGCATATGGGGGCTGTATACCACCAAGGATATGATTGGACTCCAGCAGGGTTGAGTCCTAATCTCCCTAGAAGTAGTCAATAAAACTCTGCTAGATTGTAATAAAGCCACTCCTATCTTATAAAGTAGTATGACTAGGGTTTAGATTAGCCCTTAGGGCTTAGTGGCCGTCGCCCCCTTACTGGGTTGGTTGGCTAAAGTTTCCCCTGCTTAGGTCGGTTATAGAGCCAACCTAGTCACCCCCTATTCCTATTAAGGCAGGTTGGCTATAGGAGGGGCAAAGGGGTTTTTTTACTTAGGCAAGCACCCCCTTAGGCTAGGGTTTTGATTCCTATATAATGATGTAGCCGCCCCCTCTCTTGAATCAAGCAAGTATCAATTTTATTTCGGTCTTGTGCCGAATCTAGGAGGGTGGAACCCCTACAGCGTTCTAAGGGTTGATCCCCCTCAAGGATCAAAATCTATAGAGCTCCATCTGGGGTTCTATCATTTGGTATCAGAGCAATAATCTTGCTGCCCCTGTAGCCATCTCAACTGCCTCCACCTTCCCAAGTAATTCCCATAATTGCTACGACACGCGCCTCGACCTTCCACCTTAGTAGTAAATCAAATCAGTCTACCGCTGCTCCCTACGTTTGATATGGAATTCTAGTATATTTTTATCATCCACGCCTCTTCAATACTACAAGATTCCTTACTTTACACGTTGAAGATTTTTCCCAAATTTTATCTGCTGCAAATTTTGTTCGTCACAAATGTTATCATCGTTGCAAAGGCGAAACGCTGCAGAAATTTTCAGCCGATTGTTGCTTCTTGAAACCAAACTTTTAATCATCCTTTTTGGTTGAAACTTTTATAAAATTTCATAGATCATCTTACTTTCATCTAAGACTGATCTTGTGAAAATATTCCTTCTGGATCTGGACTTATAGCACTGTGATTCTTCATTGCATAGTATTGATTTACAACGTAGAATCTGCCTTACGTATATTGGCGTCTTGAAACTGAACTTTTGTTCATCCTTTTTGGCCAAAATTTTTACACAATTCTCAAGATCAAGTTGGCTTTCAGCTGGATTTGCTTTCATAAAAAAACTCCTTTTGGAACTAGTTTTTTGTCCAATCTTTGACCATCACGCAGTTCTAGGATTTTACGACAAAGGAATCTGCCTTTCATCTTTTGCCCTATTTCCCTACTATTATGCTGTCAAAATTTCGTCAAATGTTTTACTAGTATTAACAACATCTGAACCAAGGGTTTCTGTATAATTTTCTTGAGCTTTCCTCCAGAATTTACGTCGAGAAGTCATCGTTTGTCTGACATAAAATCAGTTCAGCAGGACAGCACATCGCAACACTTCTTTTCACTGAATTCTATCAGATTTGAGTGCTGATTTTTGTGTGATTTTGGACTCTCTTTTCCTCATCTCCAAGCCCTACCATCCTCACCAAAAACCATTCCAAATATTACCCTAAACCATATCCAAACAGCCCCCAAATCAGCCACCAAAATCAGCCTACTTCCTTATCGATCCACTTACCTTTTTAGCCAACTTTCCTTACCGAGACACCTACCTTTGCTGCCATCTATCCCAGATCTAAAATATATTTTCCTAACCTTCATCTATTGCTATCACAGCCCTAAAACCACACCAATTCACACCCTAAACTCCACAAAACCGCAGCCCTAAATCTGCCCTAAACTGCAGCCTACTTCCATCCAAACCGATTCACCTTCCAACCGGCCACCCCCTTCTCCAAAATTTCCATGCCACTAACCTGATAATAGAAAAAAGATCTCAATATTATGGATCTAGAGGTGTATACTATGGCATCAGAGGAGGCTATCGGTGCAAAGCTCGAAGCCTTTGGAAACCGCATGGAAGAGAAGATGCGATCCCTTTTCGTCGAATGTCGAACCCGAGGAAATCACAACATGGAGAAACTTCAGATCAGTGAGACGATCCTCAAGAACATGGCCACATCACCTCTGATCTCAATGCATGAAGGTTGACTTCCCTAGATGAAAAGAGGGAGACCCGATCGGGTGGATCTCGCGCACGTAGCGCTATTTTCGTTTCTACCGAACCGCCGACGCCACACCGGTGGAGATGGCTGCCATTCACCTCGAGGGAGATGCTATTCAGAGGTTTAATTGGTTTAAGCACACCCATAGAGGACTCTCTTGGCAGTGATTCATGGAAGGACTAGTAGATCGCTTCGGACCAACCAATTTCAACAACATTGACGGACAATTGGCAAATATTCGTGAAACCTCTACAATACAAGAATACCAAACAAGGTTTGAGCATTTATCTAACCAAACTGAGAATTGGTCTGAGAAACAAATTTTAGGTACTTTTATCGAGGACCTAAAGTCGGAGATCCGAGGAGAAGTAAAGGCGCGGCAACCGTACACTCTTATGGCGGCGATTTCCTTCGCGTGTATCTAGGAAGAACAATTGAACCACGAGGTACGAAGGACAAGGGTCGCTCCCCGACTAGCCATGCCAAGGCCTACTGCCTCCTCTACTTCCATCCAAGCCCCTGCTCCAAAAAAGTTGACAGGAGACGAGCTTCGCGAACGATCGGCCAAGGAGTTATGTTGGCATTGCGACAAACCGTGGAGCCGCGAACATCACTGCAAAAAGGGCCGGTTCCTCGTGATTAAACCAGCGAACGATAAGGACTAAAACATCAGAAGAAGCCCTTGAACCTAAAGAAGAAGCCTTTGAAGCTAAAGAAGAGGCCATGGAGGAAGAGTCCTAACCGACCAACTACGCAGTGCACGCATTGGCCGGCTATTCTAACCCACAAATGATGAAAGTTTGAGGACTTCTAAAACAACAACTCATCACCGTTCTCATCGAAACAGGCAGCACCAATAACTTCCTCAATAGTAAGGTTGCTACATGTTTGGTGCTTCAAATTGAAGGTTGCAACAAGTTTGATGTAAAGGCCGCTGACGGTCATATCTTTAATTGCAACCAACGGTGTCCACAGGTGAAACTACTCCAAGACCAAGATGTGGTAGCTGATTTCTTCCTCCTACCCATCGATGATTATGAAGCCATACTCAGGATTGAATGGCTCACAACACTAAGCTATATCTCCTGAAATTTTTCTAAATTAATCATGAAATTTTATTGCAAAGGGAGACAGGTCACTTTACGAGGCAAGCGCGGGAGCTAAATTTCCATCATTTCGTCGTAACAAATGGAGAAAGCTTTGCACAAAGCACATGGTGGATTCTTGATGCATATTCAGCAGCCATCTATGAGGGAGAATGTACAAAACTCAGATCCTAAGCTTGCCTTTGCCTGAATGAATTCACGGATGTTTTCTTGGAGCCACGCGGGCTGCCCCCTAACTGACCGCATTACCACTGCATTCCTATTTTGCCAGGCAAACGTCTAGCAAGTTGATGATCGTACCACTATCCTCACTTGCAGGAGGATGAGATCGAGAATATTATGAAAGAGATGCCTGACACTGGGTGATTCGATCGAGCTGCAGCCCTTACTCCTCATAGGTGTTGCTTGTGTGCAAGAAAGATGGTACGTGGCGGATGTGCGTTAACTACCGGGCTCTAAACACCATCATTGTCAAGGATAAATATCCTATCCCATTCTTAGATGAACTCTTGGATGAATTAAAAGGAGCACGAGTCCTCACTAAATTGGATCTCTGATCCGGATACCATCGGATTTGGGTATTCACTAAAGATATTATGACAACTGCATTTCGCACGCATAATGGCCACTACAAGTTTCTGGTAATGCCTTTCGGACTGATGAATGCTCCTTCTAATTTCCAAAGCCTGATGAATGACATCTTCCAGAATTTTCTACGCAAGTTGGTATTGGTATTCTTTGATGATATTATCATTTATAGCCCTACGCTTGATATACATTTTCAGCACTTACAAACTGTTCTAACGATTCTTCGAGAGAATACTCCTTATGTTAAACAGTCAAAGTGCAGCTTCTTACAATGTAAATTGGAGTATCTTGGGCATATTATATTAGAGGATGGAGTGGCGGTGGACCCGACAAAGATCGAGGCAATGCAAGAATGGTCGAGACCTACAAACGTACAATCATTACACGGTTTCCTTGGACTCACGGGCTACTACCAAAATTTTGTGAAAGATTATGGCAAGATCAGTGACCCACTCATGTCCTTACTAAAGAAAGACTCCTTCTCGTGGTCGGATAAAGCCTCCACAGCCTTCAAATGACTCAAGGCAGTCATCACGATGACGTCGGTCCTAGCGCTGCCCGATTTCGACCACACTTTGGTCATTGAGGCCGATGTGTCAGGAGTTAGAATTTGGGCCATTCTTATGCAAGATGGTCGACTCCTAATTTACACCGAGGCTTCCCCCACACTTCATACGAGGTTTTTACAGGAGATACTAATTACTACTAAATTTAAAATACGGTTGGATACACATCCATGGTACGAAAGATGAGTTAAACTAGAAGAATTACAATCCATGCTCACGCCAGATTGGGCTTTTATCATCCTGAATCATACCAGAGGACAGTCACCTAACCATGTGGCAGCCCATGCAAGGCAGAAACTTTCCCCTGATAAATGCCGGAGCAGAAAAAAGTTTCATGAGAAAGATCAAGTCCCCTTTCATCTCCAGCTCCACCAGCATAAAATTCAAGCCTCAAGAAAGTATCCCACCACAAATGAAAAATTTAAAGATGTCGACTCAGCTCAAGTTCTTCCAACTGACGCCCAAGCTGATGAGGAGCTGAAGACCCGATTCCCTGAGTTCATTGAACTTCAGCCTTTAGGACAAGATTGATTTTAAGAAAGCAGGTTTGATAGGACTTTGGTAGGGTTGACTCCTAATCTCCCTAGAAGTAGTCAATAAAACCCTACTAGATTGTAATAAAGTCGCTCCTATCTTATAAAAGAGTATGGCTAGGGTTTAGATTAGCCCTTAGGGCTTAGTGGCCATCGCCCCCTTACTGGGTTGGTTGGCCGGAGTTTCCCCCTGCTTAGGTCGGCTATAGAGCCAACCTAGTCGCCTCTTGTTCCTATTAAGGCAGGTTGGTTATAGGAGGGGCAAAGAGATAATTTAACTTAGGCAAGCACCTCCTTAGGCTAGGGTTTTAATCCCTATATAATGATGTAGCTGCCCCCTCCCTTGAAGGAAGCAATTATCAATTTTATTTCAACCTTGTGCCGAGTCTAGGAGGGAGGAACCTCTATAGTGTTCCAAGGGTTGATCCCCCTTTTTCATGCCTTCTCACCAGTAATGACTTTTAAGATCTTTATACATTTTTGTGCTACTTGGGTGCTAGGTGAATTTTAAACTTTGACCTTCTTTCAGGATTTGATCCTTGATATCTGGGTCATCTAGAACACATACTCTATTCCCCATTCTCAATAGGCCTTCCTCTAAAACACGAAAACCAAGCTTTGATCCTTTTTCTACTTCTTTCCTTAAGTGGATTAAACGTGGATCTCGTAGCTATCTCTCTTTAATTTGTTGAATAAAATCAGATTGAACCTGCATAGAGGCTATCAATATCATTGAGTTTTGCTCATTCATGATAGAATCCTCATCACTATTTTCTTTCAAGAATCCCCATTGTTTCATAATTAAACTAGCCATAAAATTTACATATTTTCTACTAAGTGCATCAGCTACAATATTGGCCTTGCCCCGATGATATCAGATGGTATAGTCATAATTCTTTAAAAGTTCTATCCATCTTTGTTGCCTCATATTTAACTCCTTTTGAGTAAAGATATACTAGACTCTTGTGATCGGTAAATATTTTAAATATCTGCCGATATAAATAATGTCTCCAAATCTTTAGTACAAAAATAATTGCTGCTAACTCCAAATCATGAGTTAGATAATTTAGTTCATAACTCTTCAGTTGTCTAGAAGGATAAGCAATTACTTTCCCTTCTTGCAACAAAACACATCTAAGGCTCTTCCTTGAAGCATCGGTGTAAACTACAAATCCTTCATTACCACTGGGAATTGTGAGAATAGGAGCACTAGTCAATCTTCTTTTTAACTCCTGAAAACTTTGTTCACATTCATCACCCCATTCAAATCTCGCATTCTGTTGAGTTAGCTTGGTGAGGGATTTAGCAATTCGAGAAAATCCCTCCACAGATCTCCTATAATAGCCTGCCATGCCCAACAAACTTCTAACTTCTGTTACATTTGTTGGTACTTCCCACTTAGCTACTACTTCAACTTTCATTGGATCAACAGAGATGCCCTTGCTTAAAATCACATGGCCTAAGAAGGCAACTTCATTTAACCAAAACTTACATTTACTAAACTTTACATACAACTTTTTTAGATTATCGGAATTTCATTTAGATGAGCTACTTGATTTAAATTCTCCTTCACACATATAATATAGCAAGAACAACCCTTCTGTATAAATCAATGAAATGCCGATATCAAACAAGGAAGTGAGTCATGCCTAATGCCTAAATAATAAAAGATTGGTTGATCTAGTATGCAAAAAGTGATTATTTTTGTATAGCAATCAATACTAGCATGATAGGAAGATAGCCAATCCTTGCCAAGTATAATATCAAAGTCCTGAATCTCTAGGAGAATTAAATTGTTAGAACCCTTACAGATTCTAAGCTTGGGTGATCTCTATAGGGGATGGCTTCCCTGGAAATCTATAGGGGTTCCTCCCTCCTAGGTAATCAAGCCATTGGCTAAAGAAAGATTGATCTATTGATGATAAAAAGTGGATTATTACGAGGCTATTTATAGGCCTTCAATCCCTAATTCCTAATAGGACTCCTACTTCAAGACTCTACCCTCAACCAACTCCTAAGCAATTCCTATGCAACTCTAAGTCTAACGACCAACCGACCCATCTAAGGGTGGCCGGATGCTTTATTTTTTTCTAATCCTATTATAATTTAACCCCTCCTCAACCAACATCTCCTTAACTAGGATAAGGGGTGGTTAATTAAGGTAACATGCATATTACTCTCCACTTAAATATCTTCCTCAATTAATCCTAACCAAGCCGACCTCCTTACTTTTCTTAATAGGGGTCGGCTGGATAGGATTTTCATGAATGCCCCTTAGATTTTACACGATTGCCCTCTTCTATGAAACTAAATTACGACTCCTCTAGCTAGAGTCCTAACAGACCCGCCCTCTTCAAATTAGTCTTGTCCTCAAGGCTGAGGCTCCATGAACTTTGGGTCTTGATCTGTAATTCTCATTGAAGCTTCCTTGTGGTATGTACGGTAGGCGCACTATGGTCCAACGGTCCAGCATTATCTTGTATCTCTCCATTAGGGGTAGTAATATTTAGACGGTGGTGCATCATGATCCTACGATCACACACGATCATCAACTGAACTTGAACCTCCTCATTAGTTAAGATGTCAGGTGGATGGATCTGGGCTGAGTCATCCTTTCTAAACTTCCATTTGCGATGAGATACTTAGAGAATCAATTATTTTTTTAAATTGATGTACTGTTATGATCCATAATTTACAGCTTCAATGTGATCTCCAATTTTGTAGTGACTAAAGAAACTGAGAGACCACTTTCGTGAGGCTCGAGTCTTCATAAATTCCTGCTGGTAGGGATGGATATGGAGAAAGACTTTATCTTCAATAATAAACTTCCTTCTACTTTGGTATTTCTCGGGCGGTTGTTTCTTTCTTGTGCAAGATGGCATGTAGTTGTTTTTTAATAATAGCTAGGCATTCCTCTGTGATGGTAGTTGCCTTCTAGTAAAGTCCATGGTAGGGTGAGCTCGATCTGAATTTGGAGGAAGTAGAAGCTGTAATGGTCTGCTCCTTGCGGTCATGGGCCGTGGATCAGTGGTCATCATTAGAGAAGACTTTGAGCATTATGGTCTGCTCCTTGGACAAGTCATGGAAGCAGCTCGAGATCTGGGAGTGTTGCTTCAGAAGCCATAGCTGGTTTGACCGGATATGGCATTTCAAGAAGAGTTTATACTAGTAAACAAAGGGGCAATACTTTTGGAGATAAAGTGTCGTTGCAAGGGGGTCATGTTCGAATGATCTATGTCTCCTGCGTCTCTTGGACGATCCTTTTACTTTCAGCCCTCTGAGGATGTGAATAGCAATATGGCCGAGTATGTGCTAGCGGTTCATTCTACAAGGTTAGTATATGAAGATCGTATAGCCTGGTAGGAAGTAGTCGGCTCGGTTCGACGTAGGCATATAAAATTTCAGTAAGCTTCTGCAAGCATTGTGTCAAGATCGTCATTACTTCACTCCCATATTTCTCGCATAAGGTCACTTGTTCTCCCTTGCCATTCATAAGATTATTGGTGAGGACAGTGATGGGTTGCTGCCTAAAGGATTCTTCAACTTTTGCTGCTTGTGTGTTCGCATGGCCGTCTAAAGCATGAGTCATGCAATCGGCCGACTGCGGGTCCTCCTTTGTGTTCTCCTCCTCAGGTTTCTAAAACTCTTCTTCAGATTCTTTAATAGATTTTATCATGGAAAACTCCCCCTTTTCTGTAGCGATGGTTGCGGCTCTAAAGTTCATTGCAATGCCAACAAAGGCCCTTCACCGATCTATCGTGTAACTCTTCTCTCGTCAATTTTTTTGGTAGTGAAGAATGGCTGGGAGCAGAGGGAGGTTTATATGTTACTGGTCTAAGAGTTGTTCTCAACCTCCAAGCATCTTGGTTTATCAGACCAATCATGAGCAAAGTAAGATAATTCCTCAAACTTGGTCTGGTATTCTTGGATCATGGAGGTTTGTCGGATCTTGTCAAGTTATCTATTGATATTCTCATACTTAGTCGGCCCAAAGCAGTTCAGCAGTGTGTACTTGAATTATTTCCACATTGGAGCCCCATGATTGTATTCATGCCAATTGTACCATCATATAGCATCTCCTTCAAGGTGATGACAGCAGTGTCCACCATGGAATCCTCCAGTGTTTGGTGATGACAGAAATAATGTTCGGCTCACAAAATCCATCTCATTGGGTCTCCTTCTTCCCATCTGGGAAAGTCCACCCTCATGCATGGCTGCCTCATATCAGTGGCTCGTACTTCCTTTTTGAGAGGCCTCTCTGAACTTGCACTTTGTTGGAATTTTATTGGGCTCGGAGATCGGCCCAATCCAAATTCGGCAAAGAAGGCGCGCAATCTATCCTCTACGTGTGATTCAAATGCCTCCAACTTGGCATCGATTGAACCTTGGGATGCCATTGCATGTGCCTCAAGATCTGAGATATCAATTTCCTTCTGCTATTGTTGGGTCAGTGATATGAAATGGTTGGGTGGATTGATGGCCGAAAGAGGTGGTGGATCAAGGGTAGATGACAACGGTTTAAGGCTGAAAGGTTGCTATTTCTGGTTGCTGCTGGGGCTGTGATTTAGGGCTAATGTAGGGGTCGTATAAGGGGTATAATAGCTGAGGTTTAAGGTTAAAGGAATGGGTTAGGGTTTCTGTTGATGACACCAACGGATTTGGTAGGAATTGGGTGTGGATGCAGCAAGTAATACCGAAGGTAGTGCAGCAAAATTTTTCGGCAAAGAGGGTGCTGTTGATGCTGCTATTTAGGGCTGTTGCAGAGGCTATAAGGGAGGTTCAATGACATAGGTTTAGGGTTAAAAGGGTGTCTTAAGGTTGCTTTTAATGGCAGCAACCAGTTTAGTATGGATTGGTGGCCAAAAGGGTAACGAATTAAGGTTGCAGTTTAGGGTTGATAGCTTGCAGTTTAGGTTACTGTTGGTGCTATGGTTTGAGGGTGTTGTGGAGGCTGCAAAGGATTTTTGTGATAGTGGTTTGAGGTTGGGAAGGAAGGTTTAGGGTTGCTATTGGGACAGCAACCAGTTTGGCAAGGTTCGGTGGCTGCGGAAGATAAGGATCGGTGGAAGGTTCGGTGGCTACGGAAGATCGTTGTTTGGGCTACGGTTTGGGTTGGCTATGGAAATAAAAAAAAGGCTATGATGGCTGCATCTTAAGGCTATAGGGGTGCCTAAAGATGACATGGGTGCCAGCAACAATTTCGGTAAGGATCAGATATGGGCGTAGCAAAAAACACCGAAAGGTAGTGCTGTAGAATTCTATGACGATAGGCTGCGATAGTCACTGTTTTGGGTACTGTTAGGGTAAGGAAAATAGGTTATGAGGGTTGTGTCTTAATACTAAAGGGATGCCCTAAAGACATCTTGCATGCTGGCAGCAAGTTAGTTGGGTTTCGGTGGGTTAAGGAAAAGAAGAAAGACAAAGGTGTAGCAGTATATTTTTCATCGAAAAAATTCCAATAGTGAAGACATGATTTTTTCCAGAAATTCTCAATGGAAATTTGATTGAAACTCAAAGGAAATCTACTAGCAAGAAGAGATAATATCATCAAAAATTTTGTGAAAGTAACGACAGCAAAAGGTTCAACAAAATCAAAGATTACAAGAAGGTGTTGCAGCAGAATTTTTTCAACTAAATATTTCAATAGTATAGTCGAAATGTTTTGCAGTTGTGTATAACAAGGAATTGAGTAAAACTTAATGAAAATCCACTGAAAAGGGAAAGATAATGTTGTCAAAAAATTTATGGAAGAAATCGGCAGCAAAAGTTTTGGCAAAATCAAGGAATACGAGAAGGTACTACGACATAATTTTTTCATCGAAAGATTTCTGCAGTATAGGCGAGATTTTTTTCTAGCAGCTCAAAATAAGTATTTGAGTAAAACTCAAAGTGAATCTGTTGGTAAGGGAAAGATAATGCTGACAAAAAATTCATGGAAGAAAATGGCAGCAAAAGGTTTGGAAAAATCGAATATCACGAGAAGGTACTGCAATAGATTTTTACATCTAAACTATAGCAGTTTGGATGTAATAGATGAGTAGGTTATCTTGATGATTTTTTGACAAAACTAAAGGTGATCTGAGAATCGGAAGTTATAAAGCCATGGTAAAAATTTGATCAGTAAAAACGCAGCAACAAATCAAACAGTAAAAGGTGTGTGGCTGGAATTCTACGACGTAACTTTCGTCGTGAAGATAGCAACTTTACGACGAAAAGTTTGTGTAGCAAATAGGAATGAAATTTTTTGTATTTTTTTTAATAGGGATAACTAAATTACAGCAGCAGTAAGGTAGGAAATCAGAACCTGTTGCAATTCACGGGAGATCAAAGGATGATCTACGGTAGTGGAGATGACGGTGAAATTTGGTGACGATCTTCAAGCAATTGTGGGAATTGCTTTGGATGGCTATGGGGTGATAGATGGCTATGGAAGGGCAGCGAGATACCAAGAACGTGGCTCTAATACCAAGTGTCAGAACCCTTATAGATTCTAAGCTTGGGGTGATCTCTATAGGGGATCGGCCTCCTTGGAACTCTATAGGGATTCCTCCCTCCTTAGTACTCAAGCCAATGGCTAAAGAAAGATTGATCTATTGATGATAAAAAATGAATAATTACAAGGCTATTTATAGGCTTTCAATCCCTAATTCCTAAGAGGACTCATACTTTAAGACTCCTACCATCAACCAACTCCTAAGCAACTCCTAATGCAACTCTAAGTCTAACCATCAACCGGTCCATCTAGGGGTGGCTGATTGCTTTATTATTTCCTAATCCTATTCTAATTTAACCCCTCCTCAACCAACCTCTCTTTAACTAGGATAAGGGGTGGTTAATTAAGGTAAAATACATCTTACTCTCCCCTTAAATATCTTACTCAATTAATCCTAGCCTAGCCGGCCTCCTTACTTTCCTTAATAGGGGCCGGCTAGATAGAATTTACATGAATGCCGCTTAGATTTTACATGATTGCCCTCTTTCATGAAACTAAATTAGGACTTCTCTAACTAGAGTGCTAACATAAATCAGCAAGGAGTTCATGTTCTCTAATAAAAATCAAACAAGACGAATAATGCAGGTTTGTTGTCAAAATATCCCCAATTGCAGTAGATATATACAACTCGTAATCTAATGGTCTATGTTGAATGCCCAAATGACAAGCAAAGGTTTGTGAAACAAAAGATAGATTGGACTCGGGATCAAACAAAACCTTTGCATTCCTATTAGAAACATGAATAATACAACCGACTACTAATTTAGAAGCTTGGGAATCTTATTCAGTGATGGCATAAACTCTAGTATGGGCTGTCGTTCGGGTGGCAGTGGCTCCTTCTTATTCAGTGGGCAATCCTTTACTTTATGATCTAGTTTCCCACAAGCAAAACAAGCTCCAGTCACCCGAAAATATTTACTTGTTTCATGATTATATCCATATTTTGCACATGACTAAGTTCTCGGTCGTGGCTTTCCCTTCCCTAATCCCGACATCTTGACCCTCTTATTACTATTTTCATATTCATACACTCTCTTACTTTTGCTTGTAAACTTGTCCTTCTAGTTCTTACCCACAATTTTCTATATCTCCTACAAGTCTCTTTCAATTATTAAGGCCCTTTCTACCACATCAGCATATGAAGGAAGTTTTAAGGCTGATATCTGACTCCTTATCGCCAGTCTTAGACCTCTCTCAGATCTTTTTGTTCATCAATCACTCAAAAAAATCACTAAACCTCAACATATATTCCCAATATGATATATCTATCAATATGTCTTAGTGATCCTCAAACCATGCTCTGATATCATCTTTGTCACATACTCCCGAATTATATCACATTCGATAGGTGTGACCCTTTCATAAAAATTGATAATATTATCAATAACATAATCCATTCATGATCCAAACAATCATTTGAGGATACTAAGAAAAACATGCATAGTCATTCAATCACTTTCATAGAACCCTGTGCAGATTATAATCTCTTCGCATTCTCTTAATGAATCACAAAACTGATCTGAAACCAATGTAGCTAAATATAATTCACATTCATAAAGTCCACCAATACGATAAAATCCATATGACTTTGAAAACAACCATATACCACCACTTTATATATTATACAGCAAGTTTAACATTCAAGATCCCAAACAAGAGGGTACTTTAAAACCATTACATAGTTATCCCTCTTCGAAATATGTCTACAACTTTACTTTAGACACCAAGTATACACATACAACGATAACATATTATCCAATATACATTTAGCCAGGAACTTCTTGCTTTCCCATTGCTTTAACCCCGTATCAAGTATTTCAACAAATGCCAAGCTAAGCTAAACAAGATTAGATAGCAACAGAGTGAGCTAAGAAGCCCGATAAGTATCAAACAGGTTCAAGGCAAGGAAAGGTGTTTACAAATTGAACCTGATATAAGAGTGCAAGGTAGGGAATACAAAAGTTTTCACATATAGCATCAAATTAGATTCACAACCATAGGGTTCATCTCATTCAAAGCATACTTAAATCCATAACAATTTGGAAAGGTAATTGGAGCATATATGGCAATCAGAAGCATTTTGGTATATACCAATGACATATGAAGTTTTCAGAGCATATCAATAACACATGAAATACTTCTGAATATGTCAAGGGAACAAATATCAAACTTAAGTTTGTATGTCACATTTGAAGTTGGATGAATATCATAGGCGTAAGTATGTCAAGCAGCATATCAATGGCGAAAGAAATATTTTGAAGCATATCAATGAGAATACGAAATATTTTGGAGCATATCAAGGAGGTATAGGACATTTTGGAACATATCAATGACGTGCGAAATATTTCAATAGCAAATGAAACATTTCGGAATATATCAAAAATGCATTAGACATTTTGAAAGCATATCAATGGTGTATGAATAATCTCAAAAGCTTATCAAATGAACAAGTAACAAATAGAAGCTCAAATATCATTCAGATATAACATTCATTTCATTCTTATTCAAAGTGCATGAACAAACTCATAAGTAATACTTTGGATATCATATCAAGACATAGAGGATGAAGTGGGACCATAAGCATAATGTGGAACATCCATCGCTGAATGACCACCAAACATAAGTCTTCCACGTTTGGGATTTCCATCCACCCACATCTGAGTGAAGTCATAGGAGCCGACAAAGTATGCAAGCTCTAAGCATAACTCCCTTTACCATTTGTGGCAAAGGTTCACATGGTCCCACAGATACCGGAGTATAAAAGGACATGAGCAATGAATTTGGCATATATTGGAAGCACATGCAGAACAATAAATCATACAAGCACCTAAATAGAATAATATATTATAATATCAATTAATACATAACATATTCTGATATGTAAAGAAGTCAAGGATAATAGCATTAGAGATTTCAGTTTTAAAATGGATGAAGCAAGCATAAGCAAAATTGATACAATCCCTATACTAGCAGAATTATGAAGTCAATTTACAAAGTTATTTAGATAATCAAACATGCTCCAAATTACTCAAAAAGGTGTTGCTGGAAACATAAATCAATCTAAAATAAGTTTCATACAAATTGAAGGTCTCTGCAAAAAGTTATTGATGATTTCGCAACCAAAGGTCAGGAGTTATGATCCCTGTTTTATAGAATCCATAAGGTCTAACAAAATAGAAATTTTGATAGTGATTTAGACTCCAAATCTTTTAATCCTAGCATCAAGTGAAAGATCTATTAGCTTATTTTCTAACAAATCAAGTTTACATAAATCAAGAACTCGAATAGGAAGATATAAGCAATAGAGTGATGAAAGGTCAGGAGCTATGATCCCTGTTTTATAGAATCCATAAGGTCTAACAAAATAGAAATTTTGATAGTGATTCGGAATACAAATCTTTCAATCCTAGTATCAAATGAAAGATCTATGAGCTTATTTTCTAACAAATCAAGTTTTACATAAATCAGGAACTCCAACAGGAAGATATAAGCAATATAGTGATGAAAGGTCAGGAGCTACAAACTCTGCTTTATAGATTTCATATACTCAATTGAAATAAATGTTTGGGCTAGCAAATGAACTCTAAATTCTTCAAATATAGGTTTAAAGAAAGATATATGAATCTATTTTTGAAAAACTATGTTTTGTCCAAATCAGAGGTCTGTACTAAAAGTTACAGCAAGAATAAGGCAGACAGGTCATAATCTTGATAATATTATATATTCATACTCAGCAGCCAGCAAAAGATTTCAGATTTGTTCAGAATTTTCTTCATAAATCAAGGCAAAAATAAAGATAAATTTTAGTAGGAGGATGATACAATACTTACCTTTGAATATTTAGATCCCAAAGGTGTGGATTATATCACAATCTCAAAATCCCCAAATTTCTTCTTCTTCTCTCTTCTTCTTCTTCTTCTTCTTCTTCTTCTTCTTCTTCTTCTTCTTCTTCTTCTTCTTCTTCTTCTTCTTATTTTTCTTCTTCTTCTTCTTCTTCCTCTTCATCTCCTCAAGTTCACGTTACAGACAAAACCCATTTTTTTCTCTAATTGTTAATTGTCGAAGCTAACATATAGGTTGATAGGTGGCAAATATGCATGCAATGTGCTTATGTGTCACCTATGCCATGCACAAGTGGCACTACTTTAAAAAAGGTAGTGACACATGTCCTCACCATATTTTTTTTTAACTTAATATGAATCTTTCAGAATTTATTTCATATTTTTAAGATTCATCTTTAGGTCCATAGCAATCAACTTTTAATATAAAATTATTTAATAAAAAATTAATAAATAAATCCTCAAATTTACAAATAGGTCCTCATAAATAATCTTAAAATATATCATTATAAATATTTCAGAAATGAGGGATATTACACTCTCCCCCCCTTAAAATAAAAATTGAGTCATCTAAATTTATCATACCTCCATCAACGAAAATATGAGGATAGATTTTTTCATTTCTTCCTCTAGCTCCCAAGTTGTTTCATCAATAGAATGATGCTTCCATATCACTTTAACTAGAGAAATGACCTGATTCCTTAGTATCTTTTCTTTCTATCAATAATCTGTATAGGTTCTTCCACATAAGCTAAGTTTTGATCGATTACAATCAGCTTATACTGAATAATATGAGAAGGGTGGAATATACTTTCTGAGCATAAAAATATGAAATATATCATGGATACGACCCAAGGATGATGCTAAGGCAATCTTGTAAGCGATAGAACCAATCCTCTCAAGGACCTCAAATGATCCAATAAATCTAGGGCTTAGCTTTCCAAATCTTACCATGCCCTTGGAAGGAGAGACCTTCAAGAATACAAAATCCCCTATTTAAAACTTAATTTCTCATCTTCTATTGTCAGCATACCTCATTTGACGACTCTGAGTAGTCATTAGTCTTTCTCTTATAATTTGAATCTTTTTGGTAGTCTCCTGCACTTTATCGGGTGCTAACAATTTTTTATCGCTGACT
This sequence comes from Ensete ventricosum, assembly GCA_029747655.1. Classification (NCBI taxonomy): domain Eukaryota; kingdom Viridiplantae; phylum Streptophyta; class Magnoliopsida; order Zingiberales; family Musaceae; genus Ensete; species Ensete ventricosum. Next base: position 34,902,582 of record JAQQAF010000007.1, read on the forward strand.
TCCTCCCAACAAATATGTATTTTACACTTTCGCCCATACAAAGCTTTATAAGGAGTCATCTGAATACTAGACTGGTAACTATTATTGTAGGTGAACTCAACAAGAGAAATATCTTTATCCCACTCACCTTTCGAATCCATGATATATGCTCTAAACAAATCCTCAAGTGTTTGAATTGTTCTTTCTAATTGACCATCGATTTCAGAGTGACTGATAGGACTCCAGCAGGGTTGAGTCCTAATCTCCCTAGAAGTAGTCAATAAAACCTTGCTAGATTGTAATAAAGCCACTCCTATCTTATAAAGGAGTATGTCTAGGGTTTAGATTAGTCCTTAGGGCTTAGTGGTCGTCGCCCCCTTACTGGATTTGTTGGTCAGAGTTTTCCCCTGCTTAGGTCGGCTATAGAGACAACCTAGTCGCCCCCTGTTCCTATTGAGGTAGGTTGGCAATAGGAGGGGCAAAGGGATAATTTTGCTTATGCAAGCACCCCCTTAGGCTAGGGTTTTGATCCCTATATAATGATGTAGCTACCCCCTCTCTTGAAGGAAGTAATTATCAATTTTATTTCAGCTTTGTGCTGAGTCTAGGAGGGAGGAACCCCTATAGTGTTCCAAGGGTTGATCCCTCTCAAAGATCAAAATCTATAGAGCTCCTTTTGGGGTTCTATCATATGATATCAGAGCAGCGATCTTGCTGCCCCTATAGCCATCTCAGCCGCCTCCACCTTCCACCCTAGCAGCAAATTAAATCAGTCTGCCACTGCCCCCTGCGTTTGATCGGGAATTCTGGTATATTTTTATCATCCACACCTCTTCAATACTACAAGATTCCTTACTTTACATGTTGAAGATTTTTTTCAAATTTTATTCGCTGCAATTTTTGTTCGTCGCAAACATTATCATTGTTATAAAGGTGAAACGCTGCAGAAATTTTTAGCCGATTGTTGCTTCTTGAAACTAAACTTTTAATCATCCTTTTTGGCTGAAACTTTTATACAATTTCATAGATTATCTTAGCTTTCATCTAAGACTTATCTCGTGAAAAAACTCCTTCTGGATCTGGACTTATAGCACCGTGATTCTTTATTGCATAGTATTAAAATTTTACAACGCAGAATCTGCCTTCGGTCTATTGGCCTCTTGAAACTGAACTTTTGTTTATCCTTTTTGGCTGAAATTTTTACACAATTCTCAAGATCATGTGGCTTTCATTTGGATTTAATTTCATAAAGAAACTCCTTCTAGAATTGGTTTTTTTATGCAATATTTGACCATCACGTAGTTTTAGAATTTAATAAGACCCGAAAAGAGCCCTATAGATTTTGATCCTTGAGGGGGATCAACCCTTGGAACGCTATAAGGGTTCCTCCCTCCTAGACTCGGTACAAAGGCTGAATTGAAGATGATAATTGCTTGCTTTCAAAGAGAGGGGCGGCTACATCTTAAATAGGGATCAAAGTCCTAGCCCAAGGGGGCACTTATCTAGGTGAAATTATCCTTTTGCCCCTCATATAGCCATCCTACCTTAATAGGAACAAGGGGCAGCTAGGTTGGATCTATAGCCGACAACGAAGGGGGAAACCCTAGCCGACTTGCCCAGTAAGGGGGGCGACAACTTCTAAGCCCTAAGGGCTAATCTAAACTCTAGCCACACTTCTATATAAGATAGGAGTGACTTTATTACAATCTAGGGAGATTAGGACTCAACCCTGTAGGAGTCCTATCAAACCCGCCCTCTTAAAATCAACCTTATCCTCAAGGCTGAAGTTCCATGAACTCAGGGAACCGGGTCTTCAGCTCCTCATCAACTTGGGTGTCAGTTGAAAGAACTTAAGTTGAGTCATCATCTTTAAATTTCCATTTGAAGCGGGATACTTGAATGATCAACTGTAATTTTGATCTGGTTTACGGATCTGATCTCAAGGTTGGGGCCCCAATATGATCCCCAATTTTACAAGGCCTAAAGAAATAGGGAGACCAACTTCTTGATGCTTGAATTTCATGCTGGTGGAGCTAGAAATGTAGGGGGACTTGATCTTTCTCAGGAAATTTTCTTTTGCTTCGGCGTTTGTTAGGGGGAAGTTTTTTCCTTGCATAGGTTGCCACATGGTTAGTCTTTAGTGATAGCCAATCTTTCTTCTGGAATGGTGACTGCCTTCTGGTATGGTTCAAGATGATGAGAGCCTAATCTGGCGTGAGCATAGATTGTAATTCTTCTAGTTTAACTCCTCTTTCGTGCCATGGACCTGTATCCAACCATATTTTAAATTTGGTAGTAATTAGTATCTCTTGTAAAAACCTCATATGAAGTGTAGGGGAAGCTTCAGTGTAAATTAGGAGTCGACTATCTTGCATAAGAATAGCCCAAATTCCAACTCTTGATGCATCAGCCTCAAGGACCAAAGTACGACCGAAATCGGGCAGTGCTAGGATCGACGTCATCGTCATGGCTGCCTTGAGTCGCTCGAAGGCTGCAGAGGCTTTATTCGACCATAAGAAGGAGTCTTTCTTCAGTAAGGATATGAGCGGGGCACTGATCTTGCCATAATCTTTCACAAAATTTTGGTAGTAGCTTGTGAGTCCAAGGAAACCGCGTAATGATTGCACGTTTGTAGGTCTCGACCATCCTTGCATTGCCTCGATCTTCGTCGAGTCTACTGCCACTCCATCCTCTGATATAAGATGCCCAAGATACTCCATTTTACGCTGTAAGAAACTATACTTTGACTGTTTCACATAAAGAGTATTCTCTCGGAGAATTGTTAGAACAGTTCGTAAGTGCTGAAAATGTATATCAAGTGTAGGACTATAAATGAGGATATCATCAAAGAACACTAATACGAACTTGCGTACAAAACTCCAGAAGATGTCATTCATCAGGCTTTGGAAAGTAGAAGGAGCATTCATAAGTCCAAAAGGTATTACCAGAAACTCGTAGTGGTCGTTATGCATGCAGAGTGCAGTTTTCGAAATGTCTTCAATGCATACCCAAATCTGGTGATAACCGGAACGGAGATCCAGTTTAGTGAAGACTCGGGCTCCTTTTAATTCATTCAAGAGCTCATCTACGATGGATATAGGATATTTGTCCTTGACGGTGATAGCGTTCAAGGCCCGATAATCAATGCACATCCGCCATGTACTATCCTTGTGCACTAGCAATACCGGTGAAGAATAAGGGCTGCAACTCGGTCGAATTACCCCAGTGTCCAGCATCTTTTGATGATGTTCTCGATCGCATCCTTCTGCAAGTGAGGGTAGTGATATGGACGCAAGTTTGTTGGAGGTTTGCCCGACAACATAGGAATACGGTGGTCATGCTGCCGATTAGGGGGCAGCCTGCGCAGCTCCATGAAAACATCTGTGAATTCATCCAGCAAGAGGGCAAGCTTGGGATCTGAAATTTGTATATTCTCCCCCTTATATGGCTGCTGGATATGCATAAAAAATCCTCCATGTGCTTTGTGCAAAACTTTCTCCATTTGTTGCAACGAAACGATGGAAATTTGGCTCCTACGCTTGTCTCGTAACATGACATGTCTCCCTTTGCAATAAAATTTCATGATTAATTTAGAAAAATTTTCAGGAGATATCACCTAGTGTTGTGAGCCATTTGATCCTGAGTACGGCTTCATAATCATTGATGGGTAGGAGGAAGAAATCAACTACCACTTCTTGTTCTTGGAGGAGTAGTTTCACCCGCGGGCACCGTTGGTCATAATTAAAGATTCGGCCGTCGGCGACCTTTACATCAAACTTGTTGCAACCTTTGATTTGAAGCGCCTACCATGCAACAACCTTACTATCGAGGAAGTTATTGGTGCTGCCCGTGTCGATAAGAACCATGATGGGTTGCTGTTTTAGAAGTCCTCCAACTTTCATCATCTTTGGGTTGGAATAGCCGGCCAATGCATGCACTGCGTAGTTGGCCGGTGGGGACTCTTCCTCCATGGCTTCTTCTTTAGGTTCAAGGGCTTTTTCAAATGTTTTATTGTGCTCATCCTCCACTAGTTCAATCACGAGGAGTCATCCTTTTTTGTAGTGATGTTCGTGGCTCCACGGTTCGTTGCAATGCCAACACAACTCCTTGGTCGATCATTCGTGAAGCTCGTCTCTTGTCAACTTTTTTGGTGCAGGGGCTTGGATGGTAGTAGAGGGGGCAGTAGGCTTCGGCATGGCTGGTCGGGGAGCGACCCTTATCCTTTGTACCTCGTGGTTCAATTGTTCTTCTTGGATACGCGCAAAGGAAATCATCACCATAAGAGTGTACGGTTGCCGTGACTTTACTTCTCCTCGGATCTCCGGCTTTAGGCCCTCGATAAAAGTACCTAAAAGTTGTTTCTTATATTAATTCTCAGTTTGGTTAGATAAACGCTCAAACCTTGTTTGATATTCTTGTATTGTAGAGGTTTGACGAATCTTTGCCAATTGTCTGTCGATGTTGTTGAAATCGGTTGGTCTGAAGCAGTCTAGTAGTCCTTCCTTGAATTGCTGCCAAGAGAGTCCTCCATTGGTGTGCTTAAACCAATTAAACCACTGAATAGCATATCCCTTAATGTGTATGGCAGCGATCTCGACCCGTGTTGCATCGGCAGTTCGATAGAACCGAAAATAATACTCCACGCACGAGATCCATCCGATCGGGTCTCCTACTTCCCATCTTGGGAAGTCAACCCTCATGCATGGATTGTTAGGATCAGAGGTGATGTGTCTATGCTCTTGAGGATCATCTCGCTGATCTGAAGTCTCTCCATGGTGTGACATCTTCGGACTTGATGGTCGGCCTATGCTGAATTCGGCGAATAAGGTCCGCATCTTCTCTTTCATGTGGTTTTCAAAGGCTTCAAGCTTTGCATCGATAGCCTCCTCCGATGCCATAGTATACGCCTTAAGATCTATAATATTGAGATCTTTTTTTTGTTGTCGGGTTAGTGGCATGGGAATTTTGGAGAAGGGGGTGGCCGATTGGAAGGTGAATCGGTTTGGATGGAAGTAGGCTACGGTTTAGGGCAGATTTGGGGCTACGATTCTGTGGAGTTTAGGCTACAAATTGGCATGGTTTTAGGGCTATGATAGTAGTAGATGAAGGTTAGGAAAATAGATTTTAGATCTGAGATAGATGGCAGCAAGGGCAGGTGTCTTGGTAAGGAAGGTTTTCTAAAAACGTAGGTGGATCGATAAGGAAGTAAGCTAATTTGGGTAGCTGATTTGGTGGCTATTTGGATTCAGTTTAGGTAATATTTGAAAGGATTTTTGGTAAGGATGGTAGGGTTTGGTGATGAGGAAAGGTGAGTCCAAAATCCCACAAAAAACAACACTCAAATCTGATAGAATTCGGTAGAAAGAAGTGCTGCAATGTGCTGTCCTGCTGAACCAGTTTTTGCGTCGGAGAAACGCTGATTTCTCAATATAAATTGCTGGAGAAAGTTTAAGAAAATTATACAGAAACCATTGGTTTAGTTGTTGTCAATACCAGTAGAAATTTTGATGAAATTTTGGCAGCATAATGGTAGGGAAATTGGGCAAAAGATGCAAGGCAGATTCCTTCATCGTAAAATTCTAGAACTGCGTGATGGTGAAAGATCATACAAGAAAACCGGTTCTAGAAGGCGTTTCTTCATGAAATCAAATCCAAATGAAAGTCACTTGATCTTGAGAATTGTGTAAAA